>CP099840.1:17062881-17662881 GCA_030062745.1 Capitulum mitella
ATGCGCAGAGTCGAGGGTAAGGTTAACGCGCGTGTAGTTTCCGATTTCGCCACCAGGGTGATATTCGTTCTTTTTCTCGCCGCTAGGAAGAGTACGTAAAAATACTGACATTCGCTAGGATGGTTCCGCTCAAGAACCAATGGTATGATAACCAATAGGTCGATTCGGCTGATTCGAACGCCAGTTGATAGCGCCGAACGTTTCGTTTCTGTGACTTACACACTTATTTTTGACCCGCTCATGACGTCACAGGTGAGGTCAATTACGACAAAAGGACCACTTTCTCCAGAATTGCCGAACCACGATGGAAAGCAGATGAATTCGTTCAGACCTAACCTAACCTAACCTAACCTAACCTAACGAATATTACCCTGGTGGCGAAATCGGCAACTGCACTCGCGCGTTCTTGAGCGGAACCATCCTAGCGAATGTCAGTATTTTTACGTACGCTCCCTAGCGGCGAGAAAAAGAACGAATATCACCCTGGTGGTGAAATCGGGAACTACACTCGCGCGTTAACCTTACCCTCCACCCTGGGCCCGGGGGGCGGAACGGAAAGAATAACCCCTCGTGGCCACCGATGTGCTGCTGCTGAATGGTGTGTAGTGCGGTAGTAGTGTGTGGCATGTTGTAGTCACCATTTTATTATTATTATTTGAGGAATGAAGGTGTTCTTGGGTGCTGTAAGTAGGAGATGTAAACCAGGATCTGTAATCCTGTAATTCTGTCTGTAAGCTAAGATTTTCTTAAGGAGGGAGAGCGGAGCTCATTGTGAAAGGAAATCATACGAAAACCGCTTGCTGGGAAGACGATGTGCAAAAGTTTCATGAAAAATTGGGACCTAGGGGGGTCCCGGCCCCCGAGTCCTCCATTGGCTACACAAGTGGCTGTAAGAAAGACCATACATTCTTTACAGTAGTAGTTGTATAGAAGAATGTTTTAAATTCATGATGTGCAAATCTCCACCAGTTTTCACCTAAGCATATGCAATAGTTCTACATGAAGGCAATGCAGTTTGCCAAAAATATAGACCAAGTATGTTTGTACCCACAATGGCCTGCTGTTCTATGGCTCTACAGGATACTGTGTCAGCAAGTGTGGAAACATTGTGTTTCTAAAATGCTGTGTGCAGATAAAATACTACTTTTGTGGTAGAAATACTGTGCACCAATTATGATTAAAGGCTGCCTTTCTATTTAAATGGCCAGTATTTGTTCCAAGCCTTGTGCCCAAATTTTTGTGAAATGATAAAAAAGAGCTGAGTATGGTATGTGGCATATGGTATGGCGGTAATCCTTTAGAAGCGTGCGCCATAAACCAAGCACACTGGATGACACATATATGGCGCGCGTGGCAAAAGGAGACGTCAGCTGTTGCGAGAAACAACAACATTATGCACTGGAGCTCCAGGGTCGTGGATCACCTACTATTCGCTAACCTAACCTAACCTAACCTAACCTAACCTAACCTAACCTAACCTAACCTACTGTGTAAAACAAGAGCAAATAGTAGGTGATCTACGACCTGGAGCTCCAGTGCATAATGTTGTTGTTTCTCGCAACAGCTGACATCTCCTTTTGCCACGCGCGCCGTATATGTGTCATCCAGTGTGCTTGGTTTATGGCGTGCGCTTCTAAAGGATTGCCTGGTATGGCATGGTGTATGGTATGGTACAGTGGCAGTGGAGTGATTATTGTTGGGGAAGATTTTTACCTTGCCTGCTGCAGCACAGGCAATATTTCATTCTGCTGTATCATTTGCCACCCCATTTTTCATTGCAGTTGAAGTTGCTAGTTTGGCAGACTGCTGCAGAATATATATTCTTGCATACTGGTCATGCTGACTTCAATGGTAATTTTTTACTAAGTGTACTGCCATGGCCAAAATCAAAGGTTTTTAGAAAAACAACATGCAAATGCAAATGCTTATGACATCACAAACATCAAAATATGAGTTTTGTGGGTCCACTGAAATCATTTTTCTCCATAATTTAGGGATGCCATCATTGTGTAACTGGGCAGAAGATGGTATGACTAAAGATGCAAGCAAAAGGTTGTAAGGCAAAAGATTGTATGAGATAAACATTGAAGTAAAGAACAGAAGAGTTGCACTGCAGGCATGGTAGAGGACACTTAAGGTTGGAATACTAGAGGTCGCAGGCCCAATACAGGGTGCAGTTGGAATTGGCTGTGTCCAACAAAGAGGTTAGTTTGCAGGCAGTACTAGGTTGTTTCTGGAAAGGGATGCTGAGGTGGTACAGTACCTTATGGCAAAAGATCATATGAGGTGATTGTTGAAGGACAAATGTTGCACCAAAGGCAGAACCCTATGTCTGCATGATGCTAGAGGCCACAGGCAGATAAGAGGAGGTGATAATACTGATAATACTGTATAATACTGATAATACAGACTTGGCTGTGTCCAACAAGAGGTAAAGTAGCGCAAAGTGTGTTATCAGGCCTTATCTAATTAGGCTATATCTAACCTCGCCCTTTTTAGATATGACCCAATAATTACATTATAATGTTATAACTTAATTAGGTTATAAGGTTAATTAGATAATAGGATGTGGTACTAATTAGGGTATAGTGTTTTAACCTAATTAAGTTATATTTAAATAGACCCTTTTTAGATATAACCTAATACACACTTCATGCGACCTTACCTCTGTTGGACAGAGGTAAGTCCGATGGCTTCTCTTAATTGGCCTGCAGCCTCTAGTATCCTATTCTGCTTTGGCTGGCATTTGTCCTTTGACATTTACCTCATGTGACTTATCCCTTATGGTCTTTTGTCATACAATCTTCCACTCAGTTACTCCCCAAAAATGGCACCACCAAACTGAAGAGAAAGGGAATTTTATTGGACCCACAGAACTTATATTTGGACTTATGTGGCATCACGAGCATTTGTGTTTGTGCCATAGAATCTTTTTGAAACCTTGGATTCTGGCAGTGGTGATACACTTAGTAAAGAATCCAGACTTCAGTAAGAAAAACGTAAGGACAGGTTGCCCACCCAACCATCCGAGATAAAAACATCATCTCATTATGACAGTCTGCAAAGAACATGACATCATGCTGCACAATTTGTGATTTAGATGATAAATGGACTAATCATGGTTACCCAATCAGGAAGTTACCCTTCAAAATGCCAGGAGCTTGTAACCCAGAGTAAAGTGCCTTTGTGTGTTGTGAGAGAGAACAGACATATGCAGAGGTCACAGCACGATTTTGAATCCCAGCCCTCAGCAGGTTTGTCCACATTGCATGATGTGCCAGCAGATAACATGACTTGGCCTCTGGTTGCTTCCGACCTGTTGAATCCAGCCCACAGGAAAAGGTAGATTTCTGTGGGCTATTGCTGTTGAATGGCCAGCCCCAAAGACGTGCATGCACTGGTGAGGAAGAGAGGGGCTCCCAAATGAATGTGGAAAACTAGAATATTTTCTGCTTGTGCTAAACATATTTCTTTATATAAAGTTCCAAAACTTTTCACATACAATATAGAAGTGCACTGACTTCTGCCATCCTTTTCAAGTTCCTGTATGTTCTCTGTTGAGGCTGAAGTCCTGAAAATGAGCAGGGAGTGGTAGTATGTCAAGGACACCCTGTAACATAGTAATTGGGAGATGGCCCACAAATCAGCCTGTCAGCCCCCCCCCCCCATCAAGTCCTTTCATACATTGTCTTAACTCTCGCGGAACCTGAGCACTTTCACAGTCTGAAAAATGTGTATTTAACCCGCGCACGACCGTCGGTCGGCGACGATCACGCCCGACTGCGGGGGAGCAGTTGGCCCTCCTTAACTCACGAACGGTTGGTCGCACGATAAAAAAAAAAACAAGCACACCGTTGGAAAGCTTGTGACAAGTAGAACTCGAAGTCCCATGTTTAGTTTTAGATAATATGTAAGCAGTTTACGCCCTATATATGTTTGCTCATAGCCGACTGCATGAGACCCAGAAACGGCCGAAATCTCTAGGGCTGTGACTAATAACGCATAGGTATAGGCACCAACGCACAGTAAAGGTCCGCAAATGCAATATATACGCCGAAACGTTGAGTTAAAGACAGGGCAGTTTTCACGCCGGTTGTCGGCCAGCGCCGCAGTCGTACGCAGTATGAAATTAACGGGAAGTAATTTTAGCGTTCATTTATTTTCGCGACATAAGCATATCCATGTAAATTTCATTGATCATAGTGGTTCTAGTGATGGTTTCTCATGCTTAAATTTTGGAAAAATTCATTAGTTACCAATTTACGCAATTGGCGGAGCTTTATTCACGAGATTTATTTCCAAAATATGCAATTTTCTTGCATCTGTGCAAGCCAGTTGTGCCATTTTCTAACCATTCTGAGTAAATCATCGCTGATTTTGACGTTGATACATTTTGGCTCACATGGTTATTCGTAACCTGACCTCAGGCCAATGGCTAGAAGTCATTGATACTTTACTGCCAGTTTCCGAAAAAACGGCGACATGTCCTAAAAATGGGTTTTAACCACATTAAAATTTGGACATTGAGACAATCACATCAGAATCAGACATTGAGCATAGTAGCTCCAGGATGCGTTTCAGGAAGGCCTGCCAGGTCATTGTGTGGTTAGTACAGACATGTACTCACTCATTTTTATGTTGGTGCTTGAAGCCAGTATTTAAAAGTGCTATGATTTCAGGGAGTGCCATTGATGATCTTTGGCCTCCCACATAGTCTAAAAAAAATATTGGGAGACTGAGGAGGGTTAATGCATGAGGCATCATAGGGTGCAGTGCGTCATCATGCGTGAGGAGGTCGTGTGCTAAAAAGAAGGTAAAAGAATTTAGCATGGCTCAATAAGTAAACCTTTTACATGCCACAATATGGATAGAGATGGTTTGTTTTGTGGTGGAAACATAGAGTCAAGGGCAGAGTCAGGTACATAAAGTTGGGGACTTAGACTTTGATTGATATTTGACATAGGTTTACATCAGTTTTCAACCAGTTAGAGACATTGACAGAAGTTGCATATGAATTTGCTTATGAAATTTACTTATGAATGTGCATATGAAAATAATTGCATATGAATAGAGGCATTGACAGGTGGGTCCAAGGAAAAAATGTGGAGAAACAGGAAAATACGAAAGATGGTGTGGTGTTTTGAATATGCCATTGACGCTTTCAGGTGATTAAAATTGCCTCCTCTTGTGGTTTTCTGGACCTGCCATTACTGTCTCCAATACATTGTAACTACTATCTCATGTAAGATATGGAAATTGGCTTAGCTTACCAGGCAAAACTGAGAGAAAACAATCCAAGGTTGTAAGTAAATGCCTCGCCGATGTTCAGTACCCCGAATCTGCCACTGCTACAAAAATTGCTTCCAAGCATGCTTTGATACTAGCCAGAGGCCGGAGAGTTGATGTCGCAAAGTAAGTTCTGACAGCGCCGTATGCTTGTTGGCATTGATGGGCTATTTCCTGTTTCGTTTTGCCCTCCTAAAAGGGTTACAAACGGTGATTCTGACATCTTCTCGGTTAATTTTGCGTACATCAGAAGCTGGTTTAGCTCGCACGCATTCTCCTCAGCCTTGTTTCGTCGAAATCGGTCCAATAGACTTGTTGATCTCTCGGGGGGGGGGGGGGCTGTCGGCCTCCTGCATGGGTTGCAAGCGAATCCCATTTTGCAAACTAGCTTTTCCCAAGATTTGCCATGTTCGTTATGAAATGTGCTTAAGCGTATCAAAATTGATTGGCGCTGGCGCATGTTGAGTAATTTTAACATGCTTTCAATTGCTGAAGGAACCATAGTTTTTACTTTACGAGAGAGGATGTTATCGGATTTGAAACAGCATCTAGATTTAAAGCAGGCAGCTGTTAGCACACAAGAATACGCATCGCGGCCTGTAAGATGCTATGAAGACCTGTGGTGGTTTATCTGAGTGCAGGCAATTGTTTCATGTGTTCTGATACCTATTTGGTCTTGTGTTGCCATGTCCTATTTATAATAAAAAATACCTTTGCAGGGTGTAAACTTTTGTTTGCATTGTTTTGTACCGAAATCAAGATCATGAGATCAAGGAGAAAGCTCAAGCAGCAAAACTCTTTGAAGGATGAGAAGAGACCTGAGATGGGGTCAGCCTCAAAGAAAGCAGATGCAGAGATTGCAGCAATGTCTGTTGATCAGTTCTTTGCATCAGGTCTCGATTCAGATGGGGACAGTACTGACATACCTGCAAAGATCAGTAAAGGTAATGATAAAACTGTGTCAAATGGGACTCATAACAAACAAGGAAGTCGTAAAGACCCTACTGATTCGACCAATGAAGAATCGACTAGTGATGGTAAGTACCTTACTGATGTATTTGCCAATTATGAAAGGAAGTGACATGTGACATTGGAACACTTACAGTTGCAGTGCATGCCCCGTATTAGAACGATGTAGGTGGCAGTCATTGTGCTCTTGTGAACACCGTTGCACTCAAATGCAGTTCATACCTTGTGCATTGAAAGTGCTGATGGCATTAAGAATCTTGGTGTACCATTTCCACCACAGTTGAGGAAATATTTGTGACCATTTTTGGCATAACTAATGGATCATCCAAATGATCTGGCTGACCATCGTACTACCACTTGTAGACGTTTGCGTTTGTTTTAGTAAATGATGATTGAAGAGCATCTCCGTACAAAGAGGCTAGCCTGCCTTTCCCTTTTCCAGAGGGTGAAAATGAGGAAGATTTCCAGAAGTCGTTAGGGAAACTAAAAGAGTCTGATCCCGAGTTCTACAAATTTCTGCAAGAAAATGACAGGGATGTCCTTCAGTTTGATGAAGAACAGGACAACAGAGGAAGAATTGAAGATGAGGTATAGTCTTACAACTTGTTAGTCTCGATGATTTTGAAGTGTCAAAAGCCATTGAGCTGGCCATCTTTGATTCCGGTTTTGACGCCACCAGCTCTTGACCGACGGCACGTTTGGTGTGGATTGGGCACCCGATGCCCGAAGCCAAGAGGTCGCGCGCCCTGACCCGAACGAGCCTGGCGTCGGGGCGTCGGTTTCACGTGGCCAGGCCGTCTTGTTGCAGGACTCGGCAGACGACGGCGACAGAGACAGCGACGTGCCGGACTCGGCCGGCGTCAGCCTGGCAGACATCAGCCGCTGGCGTGCTGCGCTCGCTGGTAACCAGTGAGTAATCAAGCCCAGTGCTACGACTCGAGCGAACATACGTGTAGTTGTTAATGCAAATTTAAACTCGGCTTTGGTGGGAGCTTGGGGAAGCTTCCCACGCATCCGTTTTTTTGTTGTTTTTTTGTTTGTTTTTTTTGTTTAGTCGACTTCGGACAGCTAAGCCTGCAGAATAGGGACAGCTTGTTACGGTCGAGAAACTGATCACCTTTGCAGCTGGCTTTTTGTCGGGAGTTTGATTCGGTGAATGGATCAGTCCGTCACCCTTGGCTGTGGTGTAATGGAGCCGGCGTCTAACGCGGTGAACAGTTCGATTCGCCATCCTTGGTATGGTATAACGTGGAGCCGTGGCGCCCAGCCCATTGGGTGTTATAACGCTATCAAGGTGCTGCGGTGCGAGCTGGCTCCCTCGGCGGCGTGTAAAATGTTTGTGCCGGGATTGTTGGTCTCTCGAAGGAACAGTCCCCTCCTGATGTGGAAGACATTGAAAACCCCGCTTGTTAACGAGCGCGCGCTATTTCCCGGCCGTGCGCAATCTACCAACCAACGTCTGAATAAGCCACGTAATGGAGTTATCTCACTGTTACGTTGGCATATGGCCCAAACCAACCATTACTTCTAAATTACATCACTGAAAGAATTGAAAACTCCCGAGTGCCTGAGTGAGGAGCTGAAGGGGAGGATGTAATGCTTTGGTAAATTCAGGGTTTTACACTTAGCCTTTTAAACAACAATTTCAAGAATGTTGTTGAACGTACATTATTTTCGAACGCACACAAATTGCTTTTTCAAATGAAGTGACTGAATTTTTTTTTCAACTTTTCGGAGTTAAAAAGCGTAAAAAATTCAAAAAATAAAAGTGTGAAAAAGGGGGTTCCAGAACTCCTGTGTTCGGATTTCATGTAAACACTGGCGGAAGCCGGTGATGAATGATGTAAATGGCTAAGAAACGTGACAGGGAACGCGCGGTTAGCCCTATTTCATTTCGTTTCGGTTCTGTGAAGTGGCATGCGCGGGTCGTTAATGGTGTAAATTTGAGGATTTATTGGCTGGATGAAAATTCGACCCAGTATAGTGTACCTCTAGTTAAACAACCACCACGGCTTAAACGCTGCAGAAGAGGGCTCCAGCTGGCTCTTCTATAAAGCATGATAACACTGTTCCTCGGGAACCAAACGCAAGCAGTGAAGGCTGCTCGTTTGGTCACATGAATAAAGCATAAGTCTTAGCGTTTGTGGTATACAGATTTGGAGGAATTTGTGGTATGTGAAGTTCAGTATGTGCCCTAAATGCCAGAGCGTAATATTATTAACAGCATTTAGCTCATGATGTAAAACATTAAAAGGGCTAAATGAGACGATATCTCTAAAACTTTCGACGTATCTAAGTACAGTTTGGTAAATATGTAGCATTCAGGCCAGAAATTTGGAACATTTTCTTTAAACAATCCTGCATCACCGTCTTCCATATGCGCTGAAACCTTTTGTGTTCATTAATCGTGGGCTCTAACCAGGCTTGTGCGTGGTTTATTTCGAGTGACCGATTCGCCGCCCGACTCACTGATCTGGAAATCGATTCATATGTCATTCAGAGGCGATTTAATGGCAGCAAGTCTGTGAATCGATTCTGATCCTCATTCATAACGGTTTCAAATGAATTCGATCCGGAGAAGATTCGAATCGATTCAAAATTTATCACGAGCCTGACTCTAACCGTTACTGTAACCACAGATTTGACTGTGGTTCTGAACGAACCTCTGACTGTTGCTCTGACTTTGGCAGTGGCCTTTGTTCTGGCCACTGCTGGGACCACTGCCCCGACCACTGCCCTGATCGCTTCTCTGACCACTGGGACTCCTGCGCGGACCACTGCTGTGGCCACTGCTCTGACCACTACTCTGACCATTGTTTTGACCACTGCTGTGACCAGTGACCAGTACTCTGGCCATCTCCCTGACGGCCTCTTACACCACTGTTCTGACCGCTGCGCCGACCACGGCTCTGACCACGGCCTGGACCACGGCTCTGACCACTGCTGCGACCACTGCTGCGACTGCTATTGTGACCAATACTCTGACCTGCTGCTGCCCTGAGTCTTGCTCAGACCGCTGTTCTGACGATAGGGCCAAGTCGGCGCTGAATGAAGTGACTGCCGCGTTCCGCTCTGCCGTACAGCGAGTGTCTGGAAGTGACGCCGTGCCCTACTCGGCTGTAGACGACCCAGAAGGTCAGCAGTTGGGCGGATAGTGCTGGGCGCGCTGCTCTCGGGAACATTGTCCTCCAAGAGAAATGTTTAATTTTGTTGGCACTGACCTCTAGCAAAGTGAACACTTTCGGTATTCACGGCAACGCGACGTCTCTGACTTTGATTGCGATAGCGAGCTCTAATCTACCAGGATTTTGTCAAGACGGGAATGGCGGACTTCATCGAATCTGGACTGGGCTTTCTCAGCGGCCCAGTATGAGCATGAGTGCGTGCGTGCGTCTGTATGTGTTTGGTCCGTCGTTGTGACGCGAGTTTGATGCCGACTATTGGCCGCAGTGTTCAACGCGTTGGTCCGGCTCTGCCTGACCGAAGTGCCGCGCGCCGTCTCCACCATCCTGAAGCTGGATGCGGCCGACAAGGACCCCACCAAAAGCAAACGATGGCTCCAGGCGAAGGGGCCGGTCAAGCGCTTTCTCACTGACGTGATCAAGGTACTGATTCCGTTGCGGCAGAATCTGTCTAGGAGTTCGTACGGTGATGCTTTGTGACAGTTGTGCTTGCCAGACATGTGCCTGGACCCCAGAAAAATATGGGGATCGGAAGGTCTTTCGGCAAAGTAGAAAAAAAATCCCGGGTCCCGCAAGCTCCTTCAACGAAATTTTAAAAAAGATCCCAGATCCTAGAAGATACTTCGCAAAATTTTTGAAAAGGATCCTAGATCTCAGATCCTCTGAAGTCGAAAAAAGATCCAGGATCCTGAAGATCCTCGGACAAAATTTTAAAAAAGATCCTAGATCTCAAAAGATCCTTCGACAGAATTTAGAAGAGGACCCAGAATCCCAGAATAAAAAATAATCCCAGATCCCATATGGAATTGCAGGTCTTGAATTAACGCAAATCTGTTAGATCCTGGCAGAAACTCTGGCATAATTTACACATCATGAGGATACATTGTGGAAAATGTTGAGTAGGTCCTGGATTCTGGAAGGTTATTGAAAAATTCAAACACATACCTGACCGTGAAGTTTCAGAGTCCAGACAGTTCATCAGACTTATGCACAATCGTAACGTAGGACCCTGTTCATCCACCAATTGGCATGGTGATTATTATTCGATTTCATAAATTTCATGAGCTTTGTGATGTAAAGCCCAAGGTGATATGACAGTTGTGGATGTTTTATCCAAGCCAACATCAGAGGTACAGACTAGAGTGCCGGCATACCACGGGCTTCGTAAAGGTATCTACCTAGTACCTACCGAGCAGAAATTTATAGCATAATACAAACAATATTAAACCAAGTACATCGATGGTTGCATTTTGTTGCATTGGTTCCTTCTAACAAGATACAGTGCGTCTTTTTCGCAATATATACGTACTGCTAGAATGGATCGCGTCTAAGCATATACCCCGTAGCCCCGTTTCCAAGACAGGGTTGGATTACAAGTAGGATTTCCCTCGGGAGGGAAATGGAGATTTCAAGTGGCGTTTCCATGACCATACACAGCAAATCCGGATTACATTCGAGATTTCAGAGTCTGGATTACTTCGGGAAATCTCGGATTAGCCACCAAGTATGGCGCGTGTGTGCCATTTCCCTCCAGAGCGCATGGAAATCTGTTCCATAGTAGATTACCGAATGGACTGAATGGGCTGTAACGGACTGGTGTTGTGTGAGATTTGAGAACGTTGTGGTGCAAATTTACTCGTTTTGTCAACAAGCCGCCAGCAAACAAGAAAGTGGTTTTGGCGCTATCGTCCGCCTTCGCAGGACACCAAAACAGATGCGACGCATAATGCTGCCATTTGCTTCCAGTTCACAGGCAATCCGGATTTCCTTGCGATATCTTTTTCAATCCGGATTCGCAAATCCAATCCAGTTTGCCAAAAGGTGTTTCTATGACCTCTAAAATCGGATTTCCTAGTGCCATGGAAACTGGGCTCGTGTCTCTTTCCTTGCCGCCCGCTTATGCGGTCCTCGGGCACGATCAACTTCCAAATTTCATGCTGCTGCAAACATCACACATCATGGGTCCTATAACAATGAAACATAAGAAAGTCTTCATTTGGTTACGAATGTAGCGCTCTTGAAATAAAACGGCGCTGCATAATTCTAGGGTGTATTCGCAGCGCACGTAGATCATTCTATTCTGCGTGGCGTCACGTAAAATCTTTCCCGGACGTGTTTGCAGGGTGCCAGTTTTTCGTTTACAGTTGTGTTAGGTGGATGGCAATAATTGCGGATGCAAGACATCGCTGTGTCTGTTATAACTGACAACGGACAAGGAGCGTCGTGAATCGTGGATCTTGGCACATCTCTGGTCACAACCCCGGAGAGTTCAGTCACCCTCGTTTCGTGTGAATGCTTACTTTGTCGTTGATATTTGCGTTAAAGTTTGGTATGTATATTCGGGGAATAGCTTAGTTGTAATTCTGAAGCACAGCGTAACCTCGAAGCCTGTTCGCTGTATTTTTCATTGGAAGAAAAGCATTCCTAGCAGAAAGAATGCAACGCAATATTCCTTACGGTCATACAACAAAGAACAAACGGCAGATGATGGCCAGTGCTAGGAGATGCACATGGAAGTTTCGGCAGCCGCCGATGTAAAGCACGACTCGTGACGACAGTGATGACTTGATTAGTGGCCACTCGAGGTTTGGTGCTGTTTGCTGTGTGGTGGTCCCAGCAAACTGAACACAGACATCAAACAAAAAAGACTCCCGATTCGTCCCCATACGCAAACATCCGAGAATCGCATTTCATAAATGCAGTGCGAACATATAAATCTCATGCCAGTATACAAGTAAATCTCAGACCATTGTCGGCCGGCAGAATTCTTTAAAAACTAACACACACACACACACACACGCACGCACGCACGCACGCACGCACGCACGCACGCACATGCTGTTACGTTGCTGTGGCAACGGCGTTCATTGCGAATGACTCAGCTGACACCTGCTACACACCGAAATAACAAAGGGAAAGGCCAATGTCACAGCGCAAATCTCCCCTGTTTTGATGTTGACTTTATCCTTGTGGTATTGACGATGCTGAGTAATAAAAACAAAACAGTGGAATTGACCTGTCCTGTGATTGGTATGAAGAATACTACAAAGCAAAATTCATTTGGAGAATGCACATCTGATAACAATCTGCACTTGAAAAATAGCAAAACTACGCAGAATTGTGATCCACAACATTTTGGTGGCTTGTGTGGCTCCTCTCACAGTCATTGTTTGTGTATTTTGAATCATTCATAGTTGTAGGCGAGGTTTCAAGGATTGTTCCAGCTGCCTTTTTAGCGAAATGGGAACATGGGGGGGGGGATGGAGAATGAGCATGCACAAGATTTAGTTCCAAAAAGGCCCGGAATGTAGGGTTCATGGTCATCGTTCTTTGGTAAAGCGGCTTGCGGCTGTTTGACAGCATTGGTAACGAATGCAAACGTCTGGCTTCTGCCTGCAGCACAGTGTTCGGTCTTGTGGTTTCTGATCATGGTGTGTTCTGGTGGCTTTAAAATGCTACATTGGTTTTACTTATATTATTTTCACGATTGACTATGTGGGTTTAGTTGTCGCACCTGTGATGGCCAGCGTAGACCTGTTGTGTTTGGCGCTGGCATTTAAGACATTCAGCAGCTTTGGATGCTCATTAATTTAGCGTGCGAGCACGGACTCGCCGTTTTCATCTTTACTCCGTTAACTGCACCCCCGCCCTTTTGCTGACCTGAAAACTTCACACGGCACGTATTCTGGCCGCTGAACACGGGGCGTCTGTACTCTCCGTGACCCGTCTGGACCTCTCACTGTGACCCGTCTGGACCTCTCTCCGTGACCCGTCTGGACCTCTCTCTGTAACCCGTCTGGACCTCTCACTGTGACCCGTCTGGACCTCTCTCTGTTACCCGTCTGGACCTCTCACTGTGACCCGTCTGGACCTCTCTCTGTAACCCGTCTGGACCTCTCACTGTGACCCGTCTGGACCTCTCTCCGTGACCCGTCTGGACCTCTCATTGTGACCCGTGTGGACCTCTCACTGTGACCCGTCTGGGCCTCTCACTGTGACCCGTCTGGACCTCTCACTGTGACCCGTCTGGACCTCTCACTGTGACCCGTCTGGACCTCTCTCCGTGACCCGTCTGGACCTCTCATTGTGACCCGTGTGGACCTCTCACTGTGACCCGTCTGGGCCTCTCACTGTGACCCGTCTGGACCTCTCACTGTGACCCGTCTGGACCTCTCTCCGTGACCCGTCTGGACCTCTCTCTGTGACCCGTCTGGACCTCTCACTGTGACCCGTGCGGACCTCTCACTGTGACCCGTCTGGACCTCTCACTGTGACCTGTCTGGACTTCTCACTGTGACCCGTCTGGACCACTCCTCCGTGACCCGTCTGGACCTCTCTCTGTGACCCGTCTGGACCACTCTCTGTGACCCGTCTGGACCTCTCACTGTGACCCGTCTGGACCACTCTCCGTGACCCGTCTGGACCTCTCTCCGTGACCCGTCTGGACCGCTCTCTGCTTCAGCTCCTGTCGGCGGCTGGCTCGGCCGGTATGCAGCGCGCGCTGTTGCGACACCTTTTGCTCATGACGCCCTATCTGGCGGCCGAGGAGCGACTCTGTAAGTCGCTCATCAGCCGGCTGGTGTCGTTGTGGTCGTCTGGTGAGGAGGAGGTGCGCGTGCTGGCGTTCGTCAACATGTACCGTCTGACGCAGAGAAACCAACCGGCGCTGCTCGACACTGTGCTGATGGTGAGACCGGCCTCCCACCGAAGGCGTGTAGTTAATAGAAAAAATGCATGTCTTATACGATATATATATATATATATATATATATATATATCAGTATATGTATCAGTATATATCAGTCATATATATATATATATATATATATATATATATATATATATCATATATCAGTGATATATATATATATATATATATATATATATATATATATATATATATAAAATCCATTTTTGCTAACCAGATTACTGAAAGGCAACTTTAGGTGCGCTCAGGGCTACTAAATATTCTGTTGATGTATAATTCATGGGTGTGTTTAATACGCGGATTGACACGGGATGTTTAGAAGAACCATTTCGTTGTCCTGTCCTTTTCTTTATCGGGAGGGTGCATGAACATGTTAAAGTAAGTTGGAGAGTCATTTCAAATACGGCTTGTCGGTTTGGCGCGGATTACGTTGATGATGCAGTTTGCATGAGACTACCAGCACTTGTATCGCTTGGTTTCATTTTAAGTTGTATGTTATTTGGCAGAGCGGTTTCATATGGGGTGGGTGGTGGGCGCCGAATGACCCTGCAGTCGGTGCGCCCCTAAGCCCCAATAACCAACCAACCAACCATATGGGGTGGAGGAGGGGAGTTCAGATGCCATTTTTAGTCGCTTTGATCTAGGGTCGTAGTGTTCAGTTTTTCAAATGGCAGCGGGAGCTGTCCTTGCAGCCTCCCTGTCCGGAATTCGACGTCACCGATCTGTAGGAAAAACAGAGTTGGGTCTTTGGCCAGTTGGCCGAACGCTGGGAGATGGGTCTCGTGTCAGCTATGAAAAGGGCTAGGGGGCGGGGGGTCGAGACTTATGGCCCAGGGGTCACACATCCCATCTGCCTGCAGGGTATTTGGATCCTCGTGAGTAGTGGAACTTGATATGTGGTGAGCGATCTCGGTGTGAACGTAAACATTGCGATTTGAGGCGAATATTTTCAAGTAATTCTACCTCTGTCGTCAAATGCTTACGCCATGGTGCAGAAAAGTGAAGGGATGCGCTCTTGCTATGCTCGTTCGATGCATATTAAACGTCAGCCATTGGGATCCTCTGACCCTCTTACTGATGTATCTGACTGACTGCAGGAATTACTGTTTGCCCCTACATTAACTTCGACAAAACAACTGATGTTTTAGTTTACTTCAGTAGTCCACCTAAAACAACGATATTTTAGCACTAAAAACCCTTTTGATATTGTTGAACAATAGGGCAACTTGGCGCAAGACCAAGCCGGTTTTTAGACAGTCCAGCCTCAGTAGTTCAGCAGTTTGCGCTAACTAGATTTAAAGGTATCTGCTCCCACGCCCATGTGGAAGCATCCATTGGTCATCTGCTGCTGCGATGTGTGTTCGCATTGTGTGTTTAACGGACGCATAGTTTTTCTGTTCTGTTGGGGTCTTTATGTTGTGTGGAACCAAGGCGCTTTCCAACGTAAACAGATTAGGCAGGGTTTAAGCCGTCAGGTTGCTCGGAAAAAACCTGGAGTCTTTAAAAACACGTTCTGGTAGCATTGTGTTTCATAGTTATCCTCTTTATGTTGAGAGGCGTCTTTTTTTTGCTTTTTTGTGCAAACCAATGTTTAAATGCGTAAGTCTGCAGTAATCCTGTTTCTTTTTGCATTACAACACTTTCCGCCAGAAGTACTGCATCATGCATTTGATGTGCGCTTTACTATGCGGGTTCATACATTTCTTCTCGGCGCGTTGAAGGCATTTGCTTTCTTTTACCCAATGAAAGTGAACCACGGGATAAAATTAAGTGTTTTTCATCTGTTGCTTTCAAAGCCACACGAAAACAGGAGTATCACATTCGTCCCAAGTTAACCGAGTTCTAGTGCATTTTTTCCGTCGCAAACTTTGTAATTTGTTTTTTTCCCATTTCGTACCACAAAAATTGTTCAAAACAAAATTAAATTTGTAACGTAGGCTTATTCTCACGTGGTATGACAAAATGTTGTTCAAAGCAAAAGTTTTGTTTTGAAACAAGAATTCAAAACAAGTAAACAAGAGGTGGAAGATCTGTATGAAGTGCTTGATGTAGACCCTTGCTCATCTGATCGCCCTATGCGGGAAAGCGCCAGTTTACTGAATTTCAGCATCATGTGCTGGTTTTTATTTTTTATAACGATGTAACAGTTGCCATCGAGGCCCTAGTGGAAGCTGGCCGATGACATCACCATTGCGTGTTAACAAGCTGGTAAGAAACTTTGGTGAGGGCCGCGTCGAACATTCTCTTCGCCTCAGCTAGCCCTTGTCTGTTAACATTTTGTGCCAGCTTGTCACGTTGTGTCGCCCCTTTGAAGGCCTCTTCTTTGACATGCACAATCATATCTGTTTTGTGAATTAATCTGGGCAAATTGCAGTGCCGGTGTAATTTTTCCGTGTAATTACTCATAGACATTGATGCTGCGATTCTGGCATGAGCGCGTTATGTCTTTGCTATACTTTTGCGTTTTAAGAAATGCCTGCAAGTGGATGACGTCTGTGGTGATAGGTTGGGGCGGTTATAACTATACGGATATGAGACGGATGGGCTCATTAGCGAACCTAATTTTGAGCCCTATTTTTATTATTATTTTTAAGAGGAACCGTGCCGGGAACCGGATGAATCATGGACTTTTAGCCTGAAAACCGATAGACTGCAAAGGGCTGCGAAAGCTTAAACACGCACGACCAAGGAACTGTTCACGAGAAAGAACTAGCATGTATCATCACCAGATCTCTGCATTACTTTCGTGGTCGTCAGTGAATGGTTGCTGGATGGGCTTCATCCGTGCGTTAATTAAATTAAAATTTTCAGTTTGATGTGAGTGCTTGTTTCAGGATCTGCTATTTAGCGAGATATTACATGAAGGATTAATGGAGAAATCAAATGTTTCATAGAAATATTCATAATCGCAGAACCACGGAGACCATCAAGGTCATTTAGCAGCATTCAACGAGCCATGTATGCATATATGTTTTCGCACCTGATCACCAGCCAGAAATACATGTAATAAAAGGGTTGTGATTTCTGTACGTAATGTAATCAACGCCAAAAACCAAAACCATATTTCCAACCCTGGTTCTGATGGAAGTGAATAACTTGCAGAAAGCGTACCTGGCGTATGTGAAGAACTGCGCTTTCACGTCGTCCTCTACCTGGCCCAACATCCATCTGATGCGGCGCTCTTTGGTGGAGCTGTACAGCATTGATCCGGCTGCTAGCTACCAGCGGGCCTTCCTGTACATCCGACAGCTAGCCATCCACCTGCGCAACGCCAAACTCGACAAGAAAAAGGTAAAGGCCATGACCAGGTCCCATCCGTGGGCCTGGCCACGACATTGCTTTTCTTTTGGGTGTCTCTTGGGTGTCTTACAGTCTTTTGAATCATGTATGTGGGCTAGGCGAAACGGAGATTACATCTCTGTCGCTGTTTTGAGAGTCTTAGTTTAATCCGTCATCATATCCTCGCCAGGCCCGATGCACATCGAAAAAGCCTCGTATGATATCTGTTAGCTACGTTCAGGATTGCCTTGCACATTGGCTTTATAATGAAATGAGGTAAACGTGGTGTAGGCTTAGTTATATTAGGTTAGTGGTTTAGTGGAGCTTAGTTAAGTGTAGTTAGTTTAGTTTACTTTAGTTTAGTTTAGGTTACAATTAAGTCATTAAACCTAGCCGAACTTAACCTTACGCAACCTAGCCTAACCCAACACAAACTAAATGACTCAGCAAACGCCTGGAAGCAAAAGATACGGCCCACCAAAATAAGAGTGCATCCGTATGTATTAAAGCCCATTACCCCGATTGGAGAAATACACGTAAGTATGCGTTCAATGCCTGATTTACGTTATCACCCACCTGAGCTGGGTCAAAGGCTGGGCCCTCGCGCTCTGTCATGGTTAATTCACTTCATTCGCCATTTAAAATAGCCTCGTATGATAGCTCGTTTTGCCATTTGTTGTAGGACGTTTTTAACATTAGCCAAGCGTGCGGTAAAAGGTTTTCGCCCCGCTGAAACGCATTGTTAAGCCAATTGGTGAAAGCTTTTGGTCTGCCGGGCATTTGCATTTTACCAGGGTGTTTTTCTCGCATCTTCCAAAAATGAGGTACCGGTAACCTATGAAGCATTTAGTTCACTTAGTTCAGCGACCTCGCAAACCAACGGCCATGTGTAACCAATGTAACAAACAAAATGCTGACAAAATGTCACTTGTATTATCAGCTTTTGAAAGCAAACTGCAGTAACTTCTGTTAACTTTTCGTCATCTTCCTCGTCACCGATGCCATAACCCAGATAACATGGGAAATATGGCCTTTGCTTCTCCACACACACACACTTCTTCACACGTCCAAGCGACATGTGGTAAAAATCATACCACAGTTAAGCCGGAATAATTTTTCAGGACCACGGTCGTCGTTGAATTTTCCAAGGAATTTACCACCCTCGACCGCTGATCTCGGGCAGAAAATACAATAACGATCTCGGTCCTGAAAAAAATATTTTGCCGGCCCGTGCGGTATGTGGTAGTTTCAGTTGGGTTAGAGTTCATTTCCCAATTGTTTTTATTTCTCATTCGGTTCAGAAATGTCATTAAAGCACGAACTCAAAGCTTGACGTGGTAATGCGCGTCGCCGACCTGTGTGCTGGAGATTTCACGCTTTAGTTATTATCAAAAACAGTTCCAACACATCATCCCGTTTTAGCATGTTCCTCGTACCAGTCACGTTGCAGTTCAACGTCTCCTTAATCCCAGAGCTCTGGAATTATCGGTACTAGTCCGAAAACGCCGTAACAAAACATAACTAAACTCTTCGAGTTCGCATAGGCGTATGCAAGCACGCATTCGTGATAATACAGACGACAGTGATATGCTAATTTGAAACTTGTTATTGTGAGATTGCAGGTCTTCTGCACAGGATATTATTAAAATAGGACATGAAAAGCGACAAATCGTGCTTCGTTCGGAATTGCCTTACACATTGTGCTTTATAACTAAATGAGGTAAAGCTACCAGTTGACATGTTTCTGTAAGTGGTCCAGGAATGGCGGTAACCAGCTGAGATTAATGCAGTTGTTTGTCCGGACCAGTTTCAGGTCGTGTACAATTGGCAGTATGTGCACTGTCTGCTGCTGTGGTCGGCTCTGATTGGTGAAGACAGAAGCGAAGAGCTCCGCCTGCTGCTTTATCCCCTGACCCAGGTATGATACGGTGTCTCGCCTGGAGTGCTTCTTCTGAACGGAACTGGCATCTTATATCTATATTGTGGTTCCCTGAACTACGTGTATGACGCTTCCGGCTCTGTGGAGCAGAGCTGGATCCTGAACAAAACTGGATACAGAGATAGATGATGGGAACCAACCTTCTGCAACTTGACACCCGGTCAAAGAACATCAGCATGGGTGTATTTTCTATATTCTTGGGCGTTTTGCACCGCTGATATTGGTTGGGTGCCCACAAGAAATTGTAATTTAAACTTGTGGCCGTATGAAGTAGGCACCACATTATATCCCCATCCCCACAGCAATGCATGACTGGTCACTCCCAATCCATTTTGGAAGGTTTTGTGTCTGGGTGTCAGCATGTTTACGCAATAGTAGTCAGAGTTGTGGAGCTGATGGTGTCGGTGCGTTAAGTAGGCTGTTTATAGACTACGGGCATTTCTAAGTGCATGTGTGCATGATGAATACCACAATATTGTCACGGTGAAATGGGGGCACTGACACACTGAGAAATAATTTCATGTCTTATAAAGAAGCATTCTTATTTCATAAGAACGTATAAAAAATGCTAGAAAGTTCTACGATCATTGGGATCATAGCACTGAAAACCTGTTTCCTCAAAATGTGTCGCCGACGTACGTTCAAACTGATGACAGTGGCACCCTGCAGTAACTGAGAAGAAAAAAGACTGGTAGATAATGTCAGCAGTTTTGATTGCTAATTTAAGCTAATGGTTTAAAACAGTTAAATAAACTAATAATAATAATCCATTTTAAAATAGTTTGTGCTATACAAACGGATACTGTGATAGGGAGCTCATATGATAGAGCGCTGGTCTCTCGGTCTTGGCAAGACGGGCCAAGACGTCTTGCCAAAAATCGAGTCGCCCCGGCACTCGATGTTTGGACCGCGAGTCAGCTAGCAAATGACCAGAGGAACTGACTGTCACACGTTGGTGTCGCATCCTTGGCGGCACGTTAAATTTTTGCTGCAAAATCAGCCGTTACCTGGGGTTGCTCGATCGGGTGTAGGGGTCGGAGTTTGTGCAACATGCTATGCTTAGCACGGGCTCGGATTCCTGACTTCGCCCCAGCAAACATTCGGGTCGGATTTATAAAAAAGTGTTCTTCACACGATATTTCCCCTAAAGACGTTTGCTAACCATGCTGAAACAATGTTTTGATCTCATTTTAAAGTAGTTTTTGTTATAGAACGGGAATGTTCCTATGTTCAAATGCTTCCGTGTACCCGACGGTTGTATTTTTGGCCTCAGATCCCTACAAATCCCCTTGGTTTCGCAAATATACGCGAAAACGTGAAAAACACCCTATCTCGCATGCGTTAAATTGGCCAGTTTTTCTTGCTAGCTGCACCATGTGCCGTATGTGCGTCAGGTCTCGTCTGTCTATGATGTTTGCAGCGAGTTACCAGTCCAGTATACCTCATCCATGCTTGGGCTTGTGCAGAGCGGTGAAAACATAAGTTAGTTTCGATGTTATAAGTGCTTGAAAGTCGTGGTCACACTATGCAAAAAGCCTTGCAGAATTGCAGACGATGACGTTAATCCTACAGTCTGCAGTTACATCAGTGCGCTCCTCAGTTTTCGCTGGTTCTTTGCAAATGCGTTCACAATGCAGGCGACAGTTTTATCAGAATCTGCGTTTGATGTTTCGGCATGTGTTGTGTTTCTGTCCAATTGCAGACGTATGTCATTATATTCATTTTATTTTTATTTTTTCACCGACCACCGTTTCTTGATTTATCACTTAGCGACCTATGAAATATCAAACTTTCCGCAGTCCTGGCGCTTCCCACAGCCGGCGGGAAAATTATAATCGGCAGAAACATTTTTATGCCCACTAAAGGTGGTCGTTAGCTGTTCATGTTGCACGTTCGTGTATTGTATTGGGATAATGATAAATGTCCCAGTTATATTGAGCTGTGTCATGCGTTCCATTGCGGCTACTGTGCGGTTCTACCATTTTGACCATGTGAAAGCCAGCGTCACGTGGTTGTTTTTGTTGCCTGTGATAATATTTGTAGAGGGGTAATATTTTGTTTTTTGTATTTGTGTATTTGTAGAGAGGTAATATTTTTATATCTGAATGTTTTTTATATTTTAATATTTGTAGACAGCCTGCTGTGTGGCCTGCCGATGCGGCCGTGGCTGCGGTGCTGACCCATGGTGTCGTCACGGACAGATAATGCTGGGTGCCGTGAATCTCGTCGCCACGGCGCGCCACTACCCTCTGCGACTGCACATCACACGTGCCCTGACCCAGCTGTCAGTGGCCACGGCCACCTTCATCCCAGTGCTGCCACTGCTACTGCAGGTGAGGCGGGCATCGGGCCGCACCGCACTATCGTCCTTGGCGCGTTTGACCTTCCACTTACGGGAAGGGGCTTTTTGCCCTCCCCCGTGATTTTTCTGCGATACCAGCCGAACCGATGGAGACGGGGACTTGAAACTGAAAATGCCCTGAAATGAAAACCTCAGATAACTTTTGTAAAAAATTGATGTCAGGGTCATGTCATGGTTATCTCACAAAGTCGACGGTAAGTTTCGTTCTTTACCGTGTGAAACGTCTTGCTGGCTGTTTGCGATACAAATGGTATCAGGCGTACCGACGGGCCAGTCTAAACATAATTAGAGACAAGAAGTCAGTTTTCACCATGTGATCTGAGTTAGGTCATCTTGGGTCATATTCATATTCCATTTTTCCCTCAATTTCATTGATCGTTTGCGACTGAACAAGCACTGAAAATGTAGTTACTTGAAAATTGATTTAATTGATCAGTTACTAAAAATATGTTTAAAGAAACTTACGTCAGAGTCATCCTAGGTCAGATCGCCTAGACGTAAGTGCTATCCCAGGTACCACTCCTGTCGCCTGAAGCATTGTTTTTGCGATACAGTCGGGCCCAGACGTACTGACAGATCGGTCTAAATTTAGTTATGGTCTGATATGCGATTATTAGTATCACAATGTTCTTGTCATTTAACCGTCGTGACCTGTGGCGGTTTGTGCAATGTTTGCACCAAAGTATGTACATAGACAATGTTTTGTGCCATATACGACGTTTTAAACTAATTTTTCGAGCTCCTAGTGAAAATCCAGTTGAGAAACATGCATCGTATTACACAGCGAACAAAAATGTCAATATAACCTCTTGGCGCCACATGACCTTTCTTGACCCCAAACGAGAAAGGATTGGAGTGAACATTTTCAGACATTTGCTGTAAGTCTGCAGTTACGTTCGTGTTTTGCACCGCAATATGTCTCCGACGTACGTTGAAAACATACTGAAAACATACGCCCTAGAAATCAGTGGAATCTTACTTGAATTGACCTGTGACGTCGTCGGTGACCTCGAGGAATAAAAACCCCAAAAATCCGCGGTTAAGGATGATTTGGCCATCCATGGACGTTTGAATTAACGCAGTCGGTTTACTTGTTGTGAAGATAGAGGTGGAGTGGGCTAGAAAAGTCCCCCCCCCAACACACCCCTCAGTTACTGGCGGGTTAACCGGTAGCTGGTGAATGTGTGGCCGGTATGTCAGGACCCTAGTGAATGGACCGTACGAAATCGTGTCCGAATGGGGATAAAATAACGAACTGGATCGGTAAATGGCCGCTTCTTGTCGGGCTCAGTCCTTTCAGTCCTTGCATCGGCTGAGTTTTGGCAGCTGCCTCGTCGCAGGGAATTACTGCAACGGCTGACTGGGCGTATTTGCGCGAAAGGTTTTGTTGACTCTGCCGATTAAAATCTGTGTTTATAGTCGGTTAATCCATTGTGAGCAACTCGGCGTGAAGATGGGTTCGGTGAGGGGTATGTATGAATTACGGGAGATTCTGATGTGTACTGACATGTTGTTGGATGCCTGAACCGATGCCATTTCGGTTCACACTGCGTTGCTTCGCAAAGTGAGTGTATCATTCGTGATTGATGTGCACACTTGCTCGATGAAATCATTCCTTTGACCGTGCCGATTCAGTGATGTTCCCGCTACAGCAGCCTTTCGCATTCTCATTGCCCGGCCGCCTGCACCCGGGTGGTACGTGCCTTCTGCTTCGTTATCCGACATCGCCAGACTGGTTTTGCGGGACGGTTTGTAGTGGCGCCGTTTCGTCTCAAGGTGCTGCACCAGACCGACTTCAACCGCCGAGGCAGCCGCGTCTCGATGCGGCCGCTGGACATGAGCTGTATGCTACGCTTCTCCGAGGCCGAGCTCAAGGAGAACGGCTTCCGCGACAGCGTGTTCGACGGCGTGCTCGCCGGCCTCGTCGAGTACCTGCACGTGGAGTGCTGCAGCTTGGCTTTCCCTGAGCTGGTGGTCATGGCACGTCTACAGGTCAGACCTCTGTGGGCTTCACATGTGGCTCACATTGGTGGCTTTGTACGGAAACTGTCTCCGGCCCGTCTTTATCTGATCGTCACTGTAGTTGAGTTAGTGGATTCGAATATGATGGTTTGTGGGTGCTGCCGTTTTTCATTGCGCTTTCTCAGAGGAATTTCGTATTTTTCCTAGATTCCATTCGCTTGGCGGTGATACGCTTGCGACGCTGTTTGGGTGCACCCGCGCGCGCCCGGCCCCCGCTGCCGTGGTGTCGTTCATTGTTGCCGCTGTTTCAGTTGAAGGAGTTTCTGGCCAAGTGCAAGGTGCGTGCCTACAATCAGCGGATGAAGGAGCTGTTGGACAAGATCAAGGCCAACAGCGCGCACCTGGAGGAGAAGCGCCAGACGCTGCCGTTCGAGCTGAGCGACCACGAGGCGGTGCGTCGCTGGGAGGCGGAGCGGCGCGACGAGGGCACCCCGTTCACCGCCTTCTACCAGAACTGGCGCAGCCGACAGCTGCAGCAGAGCCGCGCCAAGCCCGGAAAGGTAGCTGCCAGCCGACAGGTGGTGGGGAGTCCGGGCTCCGCCGCGGCGTAGGACGGCCTGTCTGGCGCTCCGTCTCTGGCCGCCGCTGTGGTCCGCTGGGCTGCTGTCGCTGAACTGGGTCTATGAGAGGGAGACCGGGCGCTTATGAGGGCTTGCCGCAGCTCACCTGATCGGTCGTTTGAAGGATCGCGTGACGAGCAGTCTTGCTGAGATGTCGCTGGACTGACAGTATGGGGGGGGGGGGGTGCTGAAGGTCAGCACCGTGGGAAGTGTGGGGCTGAAGAGACGCTGCTCGCCGTTAGCCGTGTCTGGTCTCCGGGGAGGTGAAGGTCTGGAGAGACGCTGCTGACCGCTGTCGACGTGTGGCAGGACTCGAAGATCAGCATTCGGGATGAGCCGGCCGCGGTCGACTTTGACGAGGCCGCCGATGACGACGAGCTAGAGCCGTTCAACGAGAGCGACGACGAAGAGGACGCGGACACGACACAGGACGGGAGTGAGGACGGCGGCGAGCGACGGGCCGCACAGCAGCTGGTGTGAGTAACACCCGGCCGCACAGCAGCTGGTGTGAGTAACTCGCGGCCGCACAGCAGCTGGTGTGAGTAGCAGGCGGCCGCACAGCAGCTGTCGTTAGTAACGCGCGGCCGCACATCAGCTGTAGTAACTCCGCACAGCAGCCTCTGCAGCGTTCGACCGCACAGCGGCTGGTGTAACATCTGGCTGCACAGCAGATGTAGTGAGTAATGCCCGGCCCAGCGGTTAGTGTGAGTAACGCCCGGCCACCCAGCAGCTGTCGTGAGTACCGCGCGGCCGCACAGCAGCTGTAGTGAGTAACAACGCCTGGCCACACAGCAGCTGTAGTGAGTAACACCCGGCCGCACAGCAGTCTTTGTAACGCTCGACCGCACAGGGGTTGGTGTAACATCTGACCACACAGCAGCTGGTGTGAGTAACGCCCGGCCGCATAGCAGCTGTAGTGAGTAATGCCCGGCCGCACAGCGGTTGGTGTGAGTAACGCCTGGCCGCACAGCGCTGGTGTGAGTAACGCCCGGCCACAGCGCACCAGACGCTGGATGACGTATATGACAGGAAATGGTTCACGTTGTCCCAGTTTTCGTGGGCATGGCGAGATCACAGAATAGTTGTTGCATAAACCTGGGGAATACTTGGCTAGAGGCAAAGAATGACCTAAATTCAGGTTTACATTGGCCATCGTCAAGTCTGTTGTGATGTAAAAATTAACAGCTAGTTAACGAGGAAATGATATGGCGTCACCATTGAGTTACTGGAACGTGGCGGTTCGCTAAGGAAATGCCAGGTTGAACTGCAAAATAGCAAGTTAACAAACCGACAAAATTTAATAGCTTATCTTGACCTTACTATTGCTGGTAGTCGCCTAGTAACGAAACTGTTGCCCTTAGTGCAAGTAGTATTTTGCCTGTGCAAAGATGTCTCCCGGCCTAACGAGGACTGATTCACTCTTCACTGTCATGTCAACCCTGGGGACTCATTCATGCTCTCTCATTCGTGGGGACTCGTTCATCCATTCATGCAACATTAGACTGTATGAGATTCAGCTCATCGCGTTTCCAATATTCATGTTCCTGAGAAAGTTCGAAAAACATCGAAACTTAAAATAAAGAGAATAGATTAGCATGAGGTAGTAGGACGTTGGCGACAGGGTGTAACGTCATCTTTATTACTTTGGATTACTTGGATTACTTGGATTACAAAGTAATACTTCCATTATTACTTTGGATAATAAAGAGAGACCTTGGGGGGTTGCGTCAAATAATGATGGGAGACCGATGACTGTGCAGATTTAGGACGGGTGAGTGAGGTGTGACTAACGCCTCACTGGTGGCGGTAGGCCGCAACGAATAGCTGCCCGGGAGCCGAAGGCAGCCGTGAAGGCCATGTGGTACATCCAGTGACATTTGCGACGTCCTACCGTGTTGATATCAATGACCCACAGCGAAACGGCGATGTCCGTACTGTGTGTAAAAATGGTAAAAAAGTGGAGGTTTTTAGTCCAGGTTTCGATGCCTCACTGAGTTCAGTATGCTGTATTGTGTTTGTGTGGCGCGTATGCGTGTGCGTGCGTGGATGAGCGCGCGCACGTCGTCATCTTTGTTAATGCGTTGTTACATTGCAGGCTTGAAAGCGAGAGTGATATCGGCGACGAGGGTGATACGCTGGAACCCATGAAACCACCGAAGAAAAAGCGCAAGAAGCTGAAGCCCAAGGCGAGTAAGAAACTTATTCCGACAAAGAGCAAGAGTGTGGTCAGGGTCCGGTAGGACGGAACAAACGCGTCTTTGGAATGGCGCACATTCTGGATCGTACTAGTCTTAGCAAGTACGATTTAGCGGCAGCGTCTGTGGTACTGGATCATCCCGGCATCGTCAGCATCATCCCCATGGTACTGAAAATAAAAAAAATGCAATGAATATTGTTTTCCTCTGAACTGGGCGTGGCACCAGGGCCAAGGTGCAGAAACGTTGTCATTCATAATTAGGTTCCAGAGTCAGTAGTACAATCGTAGCTTTATGCACGTCCGTGACGGAATGCTCGGTGGATGCGTACCGGCGAGGTCTGAAAAGGCGTAAATGACTCGTACGACGCAACCAAGTGTAAGTTTTACGCATGGTTCAACATCACGCACCCGAACGCATGGACTGCGATGGGAAAGCAGCCGGTCGAATTCATGAATATCGCAACAAACGCGTTGAGTTCGGGTGATCCGCACGCTGGTTATTCCGAAAAACGACCAGCAGAGCCACAATGTGGCGGTGACGGTCAGGTGGGATGGGACTACCGAGCAGACTGACGCCCCTCTGCGGTGGCGGTCAGTCGGAGAAGGCGGCCACGGCTGGCTCGGCCTGCCCGGCCGCGGCCGGCTCGTACAGCACGTACTGGACGGTGGCGTCGGCCGCCGGAGCCGGCCGGGAGCCGAAGGCAGCCGTGAAGGCCCCGGTGGCAGCTGGCGCGACCGGCACCGGCCGCCCCTGCAGCCGACTGTACCGCACCTCCGGCTCGATACCGTGGCCGGAGAGCCGGTGGCGCGCCAGCAAGTCCTTCCGAGAGAAGCTACTGCCGCAGTGGCGAACGTCGCACTTGTACGGCTTCTCTTTGCGATGAGTGTACGTGTGGGACCGCAGGATCTTGGCTGTTCGGAAACGTTTGCCGCACGTATGACAGCAGAAAGACTTGTCGCCAGTGTGCACGTGCAGGTGTTCCTTGAGCGACGACTTGTACGGAAAGCGTTTGTGGCAGACGTGGCACTCGTGTGGCGTCTCGCCCAAATGGATGGCCCGCACATGCAGGTTCAGATGGTTCTCCAGACTGAAGCCCTTCTGGCAGACCTGGCAGACAAACGGCTTAGTGCCACCGTGTGTCAGCTGGTGCCGCTTCAGTCGCGACACGCTCGGATACGTTCGCTCGCACTCGTCGCACTCGAACTTGTTAACGCGATGAAACGCCGCCACGTGCGCGTCCAGCGTCGCCTTTGAGATGAACGGCTTACGGCACTGTTGGCAGCTGAAGGGCCGCTCGCCGGTGTGCGTCCGCTCGTGCACGGTCAGCGTGCTGTTGCTGGGGAACGATCGGCCGCAGAACTGGCACCGGAAGCTGGCCTGGTGGACGCGCAGGTGTCCGGCCAGCGCCGGCCGCTTCACCACGTCGCCACACAGCTGGCACTGGACGCAGAGCTCTGGCGCGCCACCGTGCTCGGCGCGGACGTGGCCGGCGAACGATGCCTCGTCGACGCACGCCCGGCACAGCTCGCAGTACAGGCTGTGCAGCGCCGGCACGTGCGCCTCGGCCGCGTGTCGGCACAGTTCGTCCAGAGTGAGCGCCGTGCGCCGGCAGAAGGCGCAACTGCCGTGCGGCTGGTGGGTCTGCAGGTGGGCCGACATCTGGCCGGCAGTCTCCTCCACCAGAGTCAGGCAGACCGGACACCGGCTGCGGCGCGGGTGACGCGCGCGTACGTGCCGCTGCTGCTCCCTGTAGACGCCGAACGTGGCTGGACACCTGCCGGCAACGGTATCACAGCGCGGCTCTCTCACAATACCCAATATCCGCAATATCCACAGTTATTCATTGAATAACACGCATTACACTCATTAAGATATCCATCGCTCGTCCCGATGGAAACATTTACTGAGTGATCATTTTTACTAGAGCTATCTTGCATCTCGTCGGTACGTTTCTGTGCCCTGCCGGTCTCGGGTGGTCGGCTCCGGCCGTTTCCGTCCAAGCCATTTTTTCCTAAATAAACTGAGTTGGTATGAAAAACGTCGTTAACGCTTTCAGTCTTTACTCTCCGAAAAAAATTCAACAGCTTCGGACAATGTAGCTGATTAAAAAGGGTTCGTTGGCTGGCGCCCCCTATATGTTGCGGCGCGGTGTCACAACAGCTGTAAATAGGACAAGGCCGAATGGGGCACGGAAAACCACGGGAAATCGCTTTCAACCTTCGTAATAACGCCTTTTTTACGAGCCAATCGCTGGGGGAGGGGGACTTTGGACAGCTGAATTATGGGCAGTATAAAAACAGAAACCGGATATTTCGCCAAAGTTGTTTTGTTTCACTTCGTCGGAGTTCGGTTTTTGACAGGCTGCAGTGGCAGAACCAGCGGTCGCTCGTGGCTGAAACTTGGCCGTCTCAGGGAATTGGTGGCACAATGCATTATGCTAGATTTTCGGATTTTTGGATGGCGGGCACGTGGTCGAGACCTCCATAAGGTTTGCATGTATTTTGGGCGAAATCCGACACATTTTCGAAAAACTTAGACTCGCGCCGCTTCCACGCGCTCGATCTCGGAAACTGCGGGTCACACCGACACAAAACTGTGTGCGTTCGACAACAAATCGATTGGAAAATCGCACCGCACGGAAGAGGCTGAGCCGGGACTGGCACGTGGCGCGTGCTGGCCGCGGGAACTCGGAAAATGCCTGTTTTGCAAGGTTTCAAAATGGGGTGATGATGTCGGTAACCGTTAAAGATACGAACCCGAGGACGCAATGACCAAACACGAGGTACCGGCAGAATATCATTTAACAGTGTCGACCTGATCCACCGAACGGGGTAGCCGCGGTGCACAGTCAAAATGGTTTATAATGGAATTTCCAATGCAAAGGAGTCGGTGTTTAACACGAAACTGATACCAACAGAAAACCCGTTCTTTTGCCAAGCACTAATAAGGTGTGCTGCAGCCGTTCCGGCTAAGCCACAGCAAGTGAACCGATGCAGGAGGCGACTTCGTCCATTTCCAAGTGAGGTCGGACCACTGCAACCGTTGGCCCAGCGCTTTATCTTGGAAAACAGTATCGTGTAAAACACCACACGCGGAAACCAGTACGTGACGCGAGCTAGGCACGGGCCTTTTGAACACTAAAAAGGCCGTTTTGCAAACTTTAAAAAATAGGGTACGGTTAAATTCAGCCTTCGGTTATAACGACTCGGCGACTATGTAGCCCCAAGTCACAAGGTATCGACGCCATACCATATCATTCCTCAGGGCCGACCTCGTCCGCTAAACGGGGTAGCCGCGGCCTGCGCTCCAAGTGGAGGCATTTTCGATTTCTGGACCCTCTGTGTTTGTGCTGTGATTGCGATGGCATGAAGAGTTGATTGTTGGCAAGATTAACAACAATGGAAAGAACAAATTGTCGTCGTTTTGACAATGCCATAAAAAATTATAATCCACCTGACTTTTTCTGCAATGACGCATCAGGTAAACCGATGCAAGTCGTGATTTTGAGAAAAATCAATATATTTCGAGATATGTATTTAGCTGAAGACTATCGCAACATCACTGGGAGCATACCATTAAAAAGACTACCACTGCTATCACAAAGACCTTCATTTCGTTTACTGGATTTTCGCCGAGTACGCCGTGATACGAAGGCACGTGGCGTGAGCGCGCGACATATCGGTTCTTTAAACAGTGACTTGTTCAATACTCGGGGCGAGCGGGTTCTTGGACGGGGAGATGGTGGGTAACGATGCAAAGCAGAAACGAGTATTATATAGCAAATTTCCCCAGGTTTATGCAACAACCGGGTCTTTTAGGTGTTGCTTTGGCGACCTTAAAAGGTCGCCAAAGCAACACCTTCTAAAAGACCCGGTTGACCTGACCTGAGCCAGCACAACACCCTCTATGGGATCCGGTTGACTTGACCTGACCTGGCAACGAATCTGCACATGTTACAAGGATCGCGTGGGGTATGGTTGAACCCGCAGCTGTGTCACAAGCACGATAGTGCGTTCCATCCTCATGTGATACAGAAAACAGTTAAGTAGATAACGAGGCTCGAAATCCATAATGCTGGCAACATATGAAAATATGACATTTTAACTGGCCTGGAAGGTCAACTGTTGACTCGTGGTCAACGGGAGTCGACTTCAGTGGAAACGGCACTAATCGCGAAATTTTGCGACGCCCTACATGCCATTTTTCCGGCGCTCTAGCACGCATAATACTGAAACGGCTTCGAATATACCCCCTCCCCATCTACGCCAAGGCGGGTCGCGTAAGGGTTCAGGTCTGAATCAGTGTAGGCCAGAGAAACAGTTCAAAACGTGCCCCTCTTCATGAGCTTCCCAGCACTTAAACAATAAAAAGAATGCTGCTCACTAGAAATATATCTTAATCTCCTTCGTGTGTCTCAAGCCGCCAGTAACAGGCCCGCCCCGTCCGTCCCAGCTTGTAAACCCGCGCACGACCGTCGGTCGGTTACGATCATGCTCGACTAGGGGGAAGGTGGCAGTTGGCCGCCCCCCCCCCCCTGTAACTCACGAACGGTTGGTCGCACGATAAAAAATAAGCATGCCGTTGGAAAACTTGTGACGAGTAGAGCTCGAAACTGGTCCCATTTCTAGTTTTGGATAATGTGTAAACAATTTACGTCCTATATATGTTTTCTCATAGCCGACTGCATGAGACTGAGAAATGGCCTGAATCTCAAGGACTGTGACTAATAGCGGTAATAGTAATCGACCAATAGGTAAAGGCACCAGCGCACAAGTAAAGGTCCGCAAATGCCGGTATACATCTAATTTCCCAGATCTGTTCAATATATACACCGAAACGTTGAGTTAAAGACACGGCAATGTTCGCGTCGGCTGTCATGTGCGCCGCAGCCGTACGCAGTAAGAAATTAACGAACGCTAATTTTAGCATTCCTTTATTTTTGCGAAAAAAGCCTATCCACGTAACTTTTATTGATCTTAGTGGTTCTTGTGGTGGCTTTTCATGCTTAAATTTTGGAAAAATTCATTAGCTACCAATCTACAAAATTGGCGGAGCTTCATTCGCGAGAACCTGTTTATTTCGAAAACACGCAATTTTTTTCCAACTTTTTGATGTTCCTGGCATTACTTACGTCTGTGCAAGTCCGTTCTGCCATTTTCTACCCATTCTGAGTAATTCATCGCCGATTTTGACGGTGGTACATTTTGGACCACTACAGTTATTCGTGACCAGACCTCAGGTCAATGGCTGGAAGTCATTGGTACTTTGCCCAATGATGGTAACTGGATGTCTGCCTCACTCAGCACTAAAAATGTTATGAAATATTCCGAAAAACGACGACATGTCTTAAAAATGGGCTTAACCTTAGGTTAATGACCCGAGAAATTCCGAAAAATCCGAGATAGCAGGTTTGTTGCGTCTATCAAGATCACTAATTCCTGAAAGTATTATTGTGATATCTTGTTTTGCGAAAAAGTTACAGGGCGCTAAACTCTTTTAGACATAGGCCTGTTTGACCTGACCTAGGTCAAGCACCTGACCTGACCTGGGGCCAAAACTTTGACACAAGATGTAAAAATGATCAAGCAAAAGGTACACAAAGTTTCGTGGCTGTGTTTGTTTGTTCTATCGCAATCTTAGAACAACCTCAGGGGGGCGGTCAACTTACCCCCCAGTCGGGGGCTCCTGTCTTAGCCTATTAATATCACTGCTCCCTCCCCGCCAGTGGCGTAGCCAGGTGGGGGGCAAAGGGGCCATGGCTCCCCTGGAGGCCAAGCGGGGACCCATAGCGGCCGAGCGGGGCCCCCGAGGCCAAAGGCCCCAGTTCTTTGGATGGCGTGAGGTGCCCGCAGGGCGTCTTACACTGTCCGAAGCGGGCAATTTAACCCTATTGCCGGCAGGGGGGCTGAATCCGCCCCCTCGGGTTTTTTGCTTGCCAATTCCAGGGCTTTTAACGCAGCCTCACGAAACTTGGTGACTTTTCCTAGCTATTCTTTCTACGTGCCGCGACAAAACTTCAAAATTCTATTTTGCCCAGGGGCGGAGCCAGGCAACGTTTTTGGGAGGCATCTCAGGCCATTTTTGGACATGTCGAAGGTAAAAGGACAATGTCTGCCAAAAAATAGCGTTTTTAAGATAAAACTTAAAACTTTATATGGATGTATAGCTTAATAGTTGGGCAACGTGCAGATATGATTTTGTTCATCTGAAGTCACTTCACACGGTCAGGTCAAGGTCAAAAGTCAAAATTTGGTTTTAATGCAATAATTTCGGCGCTGTTTATTAAATGCCAAACCCAGAATAAATATGACGTAGAAAGGTGCATTCTACTTGTGTATCAAGTTTCAGCTTGATATCAGGTCGGGTCAAGGAGCTATGACCTAAAATGTCAATGCGCGTACCCTATATCGCAATAGCCATAAAATGAAATTTTTGAAATAGAGTGAATTCAAATGACTGAAAACGTTTACAGATAATATTAAATGCACACGAGATCATTCCAAGTGGCTCCAAGGTCACTGGAGGTCATTTAAGGTCAAAGGTCACAAGCTGATCTGCAGAGCGTGTGACCATGACAGTTCCCCTTTTTCATGTCCCTGGCACCGCTTATGCTAACATTATATACAAACACTGTAATGCGATTTGTACTTGCTTAGCATAACAAGACTAGCAGAAGCCAAAAAAGTGTTTTGCCTTTTTTGTGCATCCAATTTTTGAGAAACCAATCCTCCTATTTTTGAAACCCAGTGAACGCCCATGAATTTTCTCAAAATTTCAGACATGTGTACCAGTGGTAAAAGTCATATCCATAATCTCTCGATTCATGTCAGTTTGATCGAGATCGATCCATAAACAACGGAGTCATAAGAAGTCCAAAAATACCCCTGATTTCGACATTTTTGACCCCCCCCCCTGTATCCACACCTTTCAAAAAAACTGAAAATTTATTTTTGTAAAAATGTAGTTCACGTCATGGCAAATCGATCGCCGTTTGTTGCGATCAAATCGGATGTGTAGTTCTCGAGATCTCAGGGGGGGCCGAATCGCCCCCCCCCTGCCGGGAATCAACTATACCGTCTAGCCCTCCGGGAAAAGGGTTAAGCAAAACAAAAACATTTTAGGCATTAAAGAAGGCTTACGAACCTAAAGATTCGTACTCCGAATATACAGAAAGGCTCTGTGTGCTATGAAGAGAGGCCCGTGGTCTGGATGAGGGTTGAGGGGACCCTGCTAGCTTGTAGGGGAGTTCACTGCTTGTCTGAGAGGGCCCCTGCTAGCCTCTGAAGGGACCTCCTTTTGATCTGGAAGAAGGCCCCTGTCCCTGTCTCCAGAGGAGGTAGGCTCCTGGACCACATACAGACACGACATTTCAAACGGAGGGAGGGGCGGAACCGCCTAAAATCTCGCCGTTTTGTCATATTTCGTCCACTTTGTTCGGGATGAAAACGCAGAATCTTTTCAAATAAGGCGACGCGTTTGAATTTTTTCGGCTATTTTTTATGGTAAAAAGCAAAATTACATCATTTTTCATACCTGAAGAGCCAAAAAATGGGGACCACTGATCGCTGATCATTCGCCTCCACCCCCCCCCCCCCGCTTTGGCGAAATCATGGACCCGCCCTTGGCGAGGGCCCCCACTGGTTACGAGGGTCCCCTTGATCCGATCTGCCTCCCCCTGGGCGGAATCCTGGCTACGCCCCTGCTCCCCGCCAGCCTCAGTCTGTTAGTATCAGTCTTTTCTCCTGCCTCAAACAGTCGGTACCAGACGACCCGGCCTCCCTAATCCCGTGACGTTGGGCTGCGCTCAAACACGGCCTGTGGCTCACCTGCTGCAGGCGTACACCAGCCGTTCGTGATTTTTCTGCGTCATGTGGTCCGCAGCGGCGTCTGCGCTCAGCGCCGCGTGCGTCAGCAGGTGGACGCGGAAGGTGTGGATGTTGTCCTGTACCGCGTGACACTCGGGACAGCGGTTCAGAACGCGCGTGCGTCGTTGCGCCACTTCCTCGCCGCCCCAGGCAGTGCTCTCCCCAGCCGAGTCGGCTCGCTGAAAACGGCCGCCAGACGTCAGACCAAAGGACACACTGATGACCACCAAAGCCATGGCTGTAGTTCTCCATTCTTTTGTGGGTGTTTCAACACTACCAGGGTTAATTGAGCACTCCTAAGGTTGACGAATTTAGCACTGGACCAAATAGCGAGCACCTGCAATGGTTTGGGCCCAAAACACTGAATTTCCCCCCCCCCCTTCCAACATAGGCGCGGGAGCTTTGGGGCCAGGACACCTCAGCCCCCCACTTTTGAAATTCAACACTGACTGTATGGGGGTTGACTGGAAAGACCTGACCCAGAATGCTTCTTGCCCCTCCCCCCAACTGAAGAGTAGTTCTTGTGCCCCTGGCCCCTTTCATTTTAAATAATAACATTCCTGGCTACAGGTCAAATTGTAAGTACCTGCTGACTGATGGCTGGGATGTTGGATGACCACACTCTGCCGTTATCAATAACCAGTTACAAAGGTAATGGCAATATGAAATAAAATAGACGTAATACAAAGACAATCACGGTTGCCTTCTGACATGAAAATTAAATTTGTTTGAAAACATCCATACTATAGGATTTTGGGACACTGATCCGACATGTCTCATTCAGTGGTGTTTGTATAACGCATTAAAACGCATAACACTGGTTTCAGAGGTTTTAGCGTCAGATGTAGGCAAAGCATGCACGAAACCCCACAAGGTACAGGGCTTTATTCGTTTCAAATGCTTGCTGTCCACTGAGGGAAAATTTTACATCTCCGTCCACCCAGTCATTCAGACTAAGAAACACAGTGCGCGATTTTGCGTGTCAGCTTCTCCATGGTCTTAACGTAAAAGGAACGTTTTTTTGGACTGAAGCGGCGGTTATCCGCATCTACACTTCACTATGACACAAAACAGAGCATGACGTCGAGGATGAGAAATATTAGTGTGATATCAGGACAACGTCCTCTAAAATCTGCTTCTGAACCAATTCACAGCTTAAGTCCTTGTTCAGTTATATTCGGTTAAATGTACAAAATGAAGCCATGCCCACTGCATGACCTTATTCTGGAAATTGCACCATGCGTCGATTCCGAGGTCATTACAAGTGGTCGTGTTAAATTCACAAGTTCTCATCATATTCGTATGATGAGATTCATTGCTCATGGTTGAAACCTATGGCATGGACACGCCTGACGTAGCGTTTATTTCGGGAGGCAATTACTGTGCGTATGCAAGGGGTAGTAATCGGAAAGCGTTTGCCAAGGCCAATTTTGAAATGGTGGAGGAACAAACGCGGTTTACAAATCGTAGAGGAGTAGACCCGACAGCTGGCCATGTGGCGGAACCGAACCTCAGGGCAACCAAGAGAATAGTTGGGTTTTGCATTGTAGGTGATCAACTCAACTACTGTCAATTATTTCTGTAGTGACATGTTGACAGTGGGCAGAAGTACCACTGAACTTCCTGCTCATGGAGGAGCGGAGTTTGGACCCCTCAATGTCGGTACGGCTCCAGAAATTAAATATCTATAGCGCGAGATAATGGGACTGCACAATAAGTATCGAAACATCGCCGAGCGGTTTGTCCCGATACAAATTCGTACAACGTACATAACGGCCATGTTCGTAAAGTTAGCTACGAGTGCTGTGACATCAACGACCGCGGCAATAAAGAACGTCAAAACCACTCAACGTGCACACATCTAACCAAACGCAAACGAAAGCTCTTATCCAGGGCAAGCATTTGATGGAGGGTCACATTTTGCTGTGGGCTACCGTTTGGACGTAACGTAAAGCCAAAATATGGGGTGATGTTTTTCGTCCCGGTCACAATTTTTGAGAAGAGTCTTGACTATTTCATACTAAAGCCAGGACACAAAAAATACGCAAGGGTTTTCGGCCGACTCAGTCACCAGTTTGGCTTTGACCTACGGTCAAAATCCGGGATACTGATTTTTGCGCTGATCATGACTTTTGAGACATGTTGTAAGCCATTCATATAACAGCCAGGGCACCAAAGGTAAATTACAGGACGGTTCCCGGCCGACACAGTTCACAGTTTGACCTTTGACCTTGACATCAGGTCAAAATCCGGGCATCATTTTTCAAAAGTTTCCCTTTCAAGTTTTACCTTTTTACAATTTTGCCCTTTCTCATTTCTCCAAGTCATCATTAGGGTAAAAACGGTACGCCAGTTTCTGACGTAATGTCACGGCCAAACTATGACCTGTGTCGACCAAAAACCCTAACTCCTGATCCACTTGGAGAGCCGCTGTTGACTCCCGGTTCTTTTGGGCAGCCGCTGCTGGCTTCCCGTTCACTTTGGGAGCCGCTGCTGACTCCCCGTTCACTTGGAGATCCATCAAATTCTTCAAGTCGCAGCCTGGGCGGCACTGTGTTGTGGCACGAGGCGCGGCACTGGGCGCTGGTGTAACAGCCAGTTGGTGCTTTCTCGCTGAACACTCTCCACCCACCCCTCGGTGCGGTTACGACGCTCCTGCAGACGGCTCCAGGGGCTGCAGAGTGGTGCGGCGCAAAGGAATAAGATCCTACTGAGCTACATCGACATCTACACCTCCATGCTGGGAATTTATCTCCCGTCCATCAAGCGCAGTTCGAAATTTTCGGGCGCAGTCTGATCCAAGACGCACTGCGCCTACGCCTTAGCCTCCATAATATCGATCTCTGTCTGAGCGCGTGCACGCGCGGCCCGCTCGGTGGCTACGCTTTGCGCCTGTTGCGCTTAAAGGCGAGACAGTTCTGCTGTTCTTTTCAATGCATTTATTGGTCACGAAGCCACACTTGGGCTCGTTTTCCTTGACAGACGGACGCCTCCGCCAACTTCACTCCATATCTTGAGACCAGAGCCTGCTGGTGCCGACGCAAGAGACGCAGAACTCATTAAGCTGATGGAGAGATTAAATGTCGTTACCTTAAAATATTGTCAAATGCCAGCAATTTATGTCAAGCTTTACCGATCCAGCCAGCAGGAACAAAGATGTAGATTCTTTCCGGATGGTTTACCTTGTTTAAACTAAAAAATCACAACACATTCATTACTAACGGTCCAAACCTAAAAACCCAAATCGCTCAACGTTTACCCAACAACCATTGCTAATTCTCTCAGTCAAGTTATAAGTCTGAGCTACAGGGGAAATCTGGCGCAAAATCACACGCCATAAAACAGAGGGTTCTGTTGTTCACCCGGATGGCTTGGGGGGGGGGGCGATAATGTCCCAACGTCACGAATGAACTGCTTATTCGGATCGAAAGGAACTTCTCAAGGTCTCTTCTCGGTACTTTGAACGAGCGTCATGCGAAAAAATCGCCTCGATATCTCGCCTGGTTGCCGAGTAAATACGATAAAACTTGAAAACCGGCTTTACCGATCTGGGGTTTGCTGTGCTTTTTAATATAATAACACGACCAATTTCGCGTCCAAAATACAGCACTGGATAAGTTTATGGTTTATACTGAAATGACAAAGAATTCCTACTCGCTAACAGATTAGGCTTGGTATAAAATGTACGCAACTGATGCTCCAATGCAGAAATGTATGCAATGAGTCCCAATTTGATTTCATAACTATCAAATTGCAAACGAAAAATGCTTATAGTTCAATTCGCTTACACCAAAGAAACCAATTTTGACAATTAGTTCACATTCCCTCTATTTAGCTGAAGCGCTGGACCCAACATCTCCACGGCCATGCTTGGTCCCTAATCAGTCGTCAGTGGCTCTTTGAGTCGCTGAGTCGCTCGCCGAGTTACTGGAGCCACACAATGGATAAATCAAAACAATGCATAAAAATGGCACAGAGCTAGGCATCGATCCGAAATGAAAATATAACGAACTCCTTCCACCTCTTCATCTGACAGCGCTAGCTTCCCCCGTAGCTTTGCTATGTTTGCTTTATGCCTGGTGAAATGTTGGTATTTAATATTCATTCCCTCAACATGAAGAGTTCAACATTTGCCGTTTAGTGTCGTCGAATAAACTTACGGCCAAAGATAGACTCCGGCAGCGAGTGACACTGGTGGATGGGTGTGCGTTGACGATGTTGTCCATGCCGTATGTTCATTCCTCCTGACAAAACGAAGGGTGAGAAGGTTTTTGTTCTCTCCCGACAACACCCTTGATTTGAAAACAAAACAAAACAAAACAAAAAACATGATGTTCTTTCATTTTGCTATAATTGAGCGCTTTAAACAGTGAATATATAAATTTCATTATAGGACGGAGTGGGTGTATTGCACCCCCTAAGCTTTGATCGAGTCTGCGTTTTTGTTCTCTGAATTACTGAAGCGATTTGTTTACCAGATGAAAGACCAGACATGTTGAGATAATTATGGCGTGTGTTAGTCCGTTCAAATGCTTTTGTATATGATATTATATGGTATCAGTTTTCAAAAACATTGCAAAGGGCGCAACTGCCAAAATGCGTGGTTAACTGTGCCCAAAAGATGGCGCACTTAACAACCAAATGCGTCCAACCGGGCGCAATCATCATACAGCTTCTCTCATAAGAATATATTGTGTACTTGTGTTGCATACGAGGTAAGTACGATGATGGTGAAATTATATCTTTTTGTGTACGTATAGCAGTGCTCTGTAGGAAAACATGGGTAAACTGGGCTTAACGTGAATTTAAACGAACAGGTTCTCACTCTTCTGACCCAAAGGTATATACCTCTCATGTGTTTAAATCTCATCATTATTTATTTAATTTCTATTTTTCTATTTAATTATATTATTTATTAACTTTCATCACAGGTCGTCAGGCTTTGCTTGGTCGAATTCCCCTCAACCTACTTTTGTGCCTAAAATGTATAACCATTGGGTTTAAAAATCGATCCTGCATCACGCGTCACGCCCTCGGCGGATACCGCGTGGGGTCCCCACTCGGCACTGTACACCGTCCTGTAGGAACATATATCAGTGTGGGCTGCGCAGATCTTAGCTGGCTGCCACACTCCGCTTAGTCTGCACAAGTCGTCAAATGCAAAGACGACTATCGAGGGATAGACATGACCACTTTTTTAAAACAGTGTTCTGAAAGATGACATGCATGCATGCAGACATCAGATGATCACATGCTGCAGACAACACGTTATATCAAACTTCGATGACGCTAAACTGAGGCTCAACTGCTCTGCCGGCGGAAAAACTAAACTGACAAACTGAAGCATGATGCTAGCCAACCAATTACACATTCACATCGCAGACATGAAACCTCAACGTTATTCATGAAAAGGACACCCCTCTGCACAGACCCAGAAAAACATCGCCCTCAGCAGAAATCACACTTCAATCCCGCGGACGTCATGCCAACGGTGCATGCTTCGTGTGCCCACGACCCGCATCTGACGCACTGATACCACAGCTCTCCTTTCCCGACCATGCTTTCACCATAATAAAGGCACGTATCTTCTGTCAGATCTTTTCGCTTTTTTTCCTACTCACGCGCCTCTTCTTTATCTTTTCGCTCCTCTGTTTTTGGTGTCTGCGGCTTGTCGCAGGTCTTCTTGGATTTGCCGCATTTCTTCTCATTTTTCTCCATCAGCTTGCGTTTCACTGGGGAACTCGTTACTGTCACAGATCGTTGGCTCTTTGCCCGATTCTTTACTTTTCTTTGAGACGGTGATGGCATCACCAAAACATCCGACAGATTGGGTGCAGCGTTCAGTTCTTCTGTTTCCGTAGTCGTCGAGCGTGTCTCTGGTACATTTTCTGCGCACGTCTTAGAAGCATCTCCGTGATGACGTCGATGAGCTCGCTTTCCTTTTCAGCTGTAGCCTCTTCAGAGTAGCTGTTTCGTCTGGGATGGGTTCTACGTGCGCAGCGTCACGGTCTGGATCGTCTGCTTGGAAACAGGCCTTCACCGCAGCACCATCCTCTATGTTGTCGTTTTCGCCTGTGGTGAGTCCCGGACGCACATCTTTGTCTGGATCGTCCGATTGAGGATAGGTCTCCACCTCAAACCCATCTTCTCGGTCTTCGGCCTGCCCTTCCCAGACTCTCAGCAAGCACGTGGGACGCAGCCATGAGGTCCTCCGGAGTGAACACATCTAGGTCCAGTGGTACGATACCAGCCGCTCTAAGCCCACTGAATGCAGTCTCAACTGAGGCAACCCGCAAGTACGCCTTACCGAACAGCCGACTGATCTCACGTAGTGTGGGCCTCTGGCCCGGATTCTTCTTCATAAGCGTATATACTTCCTCCTTGTATCAGGTCTTCAAGGAGCCATATACGGCGATGTCGAGAGGCTGTAGCTTGTGCGACGTGTGTGGTGGTATGATCAGCATGTCGATGCCATTCTCCTGACAGATGCTCAGGGCTCCGAGCGATACGTGGCTGATGATTGTCCATGATCAACAACGTTGTTTTGATACGACGACCCCGTTTCACGCACAAAGTGCTTCAGTCAGCACAAGCGTATCACGTGTAGCCCTGCCGCTGTCTGTGGCTTCAAACGCTGTTCTAGGCGGAGCCACTCTTTTAACTGCTCTGTGATACGCTTCCTCGCGAAGATGACCTGGGGTGGCACAAACCCCCGTGCAGCGTTACAACAAACAGCTGTGGTGTTCTGGCCACGTTCAGCACTTGACACCACACCTTCCTGGCGAGTTTCCTTCTCTGCTAGGACTTTTTGAGGGCGACGTCCCCGTGGGTACAGCTGTTTCGTCCACGATGAAGATTCTTGATGCCGAGTACTTGTTTTTAGTCGTCAGCGACGTCAGATTTTCGAAAAACAGATTCATCTCAGACTTCCGGAAGGCTCCTAGGCGTGATACGCTCGTCAGCTCAGGAAACCGCACTGCAGGGTGCGGATGCCTAGCCAAAAACCTCCTGAGCCAGTCCGGGCCAGCCAAGCGCGACGTCCGGTCGAATGGATGTTTTGTGTTCATGTGCTCAGCGAAGTCGAATGTGAATCTTCTGAGTTCGATGCTCGTGACGCCAAAGAAAATTCGTGACATTTTGAGGACGTGTTTTTCGGGCTTTGCCTCGTAGGAGCAGGGAAGACTGGCGTTCTTGCTCTCCTCTGTGGACTTGGCAGGAGTTCTCTGGCGTTTCGCACCCTACAGGAGACGTGGTCGCGAAGGGTGGTGTGAGGAACGCTGGGAAGATTGAAAAGTGCATGACGATTCTTGGATAGGTATGGATGCATGTCAAGTATCACATAAAACGACTTCTTTCAAGCATCATTTTCAAGCAAGCACTTGGCACTTACCACTTTCTACATCTTACACCTTTCACAGATTCCTTTTTTTCAGCCTTAAGCTACACCCATTCTTGAGTCAATCATTCATGATATCGGTGCGATAGGTATTTACATATAGTGCTGAGGAACGTTTGATCAACGAAACGGGCAGAAAGCAGATATTCAGAGTTCGAAAATATACATGTGCGATGGAACCCTCAGTTTTCGGAGCCATTCTTTAGTCTGTTGGAGACATGGCAAATAAAGAGCGAAATCCAAATCTGAATGACACCGCCCACCTGTCCACCTGACACGCCTGTTTGACAGACATGCACGCCTTCACTGCCGCCATGACGGAGCGTAAGCTGTGCAGATCCCAGGAAAGGGTAGGATTGCTCATCTTGGTCTGAGGATGAAGGGAGACGTAGGTGCTAAATTTTTGACTCTCTATGTGGGACGTGCGGGCCACGACTCAGGTAAGTCGGAATCGGCTCCTTTCCATCATGATCATTCAAAGTTCGCGATAAATCTTTCTGTGGTAGTATTCTCAGCTAGTCATTTACCTTCAGCCTCAACTGTGAACAGAAACGGCACGCGATTCCACAATAACCACGATTCACATTTGTCAATGGCGCCAGTTGCACCCGCTGTTGTCCAAGTGGCCCACTTGGCGCATTTGCCCCCGGCGCATTTAGCTTGAAGACCATTTTTACACAACAGTACTGACAAACGATGGCGCAACACTGGCAGAGTATTCTCCAGAAATCATAGAGAATTTCTTCGTCACCCCAGTACGCATCCTACATGCCCTCCGAGCCAGTTACAACCTTATTTACCGCATATCACAGGTGTCTGTTCAAAAGAAGGAAAATCGGAAAAATGAAACGAAAGCCAGAGGGCAGAAAACATGTCAGACCTTACCGGAAATCATACAGAAAGGGACGCTGTAGCGGTGGCCAGTGCAAATTTGCTCAGAGGTGGTCAACATATTTAATACTTTGGCGCAAAATATCTTGATCAGCATAAGAAATCATTGTGCTTGGGATCCCTTCGCTAGACTTGTTGCGATTCTTGCAGAAAACAGTTGAGACGTGCCTTAATCTTCACCGGACATAAGGATTTTCACCTGCGCGTCCGACAAGCGGGGGAGGGGGTGGTTGTCACGTGCACCGCTTGCACTGCCACCTGGCGACGGGCAGGTTCGGATGCTGCGATACATTTGTAGCAGAAGCCATCCTTTATAGGGATGTTTTAAAATTGATTGGCCTTTCCATTCAGTGTTTTTTCTTCCGGTCAAGGTCAGGCCGAGGAAAGGCCACACATAATCTTAAATGACCCAGGTAGTGCCATAACCATGCTTTGTTACCACATAATGCTCTTCAAATTACAATAAAAAAGGTAAAAATCGTAAAAAGAAAAAAAATCGACAAAGAATCGTAAAAATCGCAAAAAAAGGAAAAGCTGAGAAAGGAAAAAAGTCGTCACCATGACTGAAATTAGCGCCAACAATTGGTCCGAGACCGACCTAACTCCACTTCGAGGTCATATAAGGTCGGTGAACTCACTTGACCTTAGAAAGACCACTGGACTTGCCAAACCTAATATGTCGCCAAGCATGCGCTGAAACAATCTTTCGTAAAAAGCCGGACCTGAATCTCGTCAAACGTTTGAGAAAAACAAAACAAAACGTAGCTCAGATTTAGAAAACTGGCTTGCAAGACATCGATAATGACGCCATAACTTGGCAGCCTCACATGAACGGATGCCATTTTTTAAGATGCAGAAAGATGTAACGTCAGTTATTACACAGTTTTAGGGTCCTGACGTTTGTCGGGAGACTTCGAAAACCCATGGGCCTGGCAACCCCCACCCCCTCGCCCAGGCAGGGTCAAGCGAACGACTCGATCAGGGACGCTTACCTCTTAATGGTGAGCCGTATTTTACCGGCTTTCCTCTGAAAGCCTGTGCGACCTCGACCCTCCCCTCCCGCAGTTCAAGCACTGAGGCTTGGTGCCGTCAAGGCCATTGATGTTGCATTGCACTGCCGCCTGTCGAGGGACAGGTTTCGATACCGCAATACTCTTGAGACCGAGGGTAGAGATACGGCCTAAGGACCGCACCCTAAACTCCTGTAGAGATGTGTACGGAGCGCAACCGAACGCCTGTACAGATGAGGTATACGGACTGTCCAAAAGCCCGTACAAACCAGGCGCAAGAACCTTGACGAATTGCACGATCATCCTGGGACTCTGATTATGATGCGCTGGTGCGTAAGGTGTCGTGCTTCTGAAAAAACTGCATTGTACCGTGTCCGAATCAGCACCACCATATGTACCGACATTCGACTTCGAAACCCACTACAAAGAACAGGTCCCAAATATATCACCAGCAAAAATTAGCAAGTGGAATCGAAATCGGTGGAAGACACGACCACGCCCAAGGTATCCAGCTTTAGACGCGTATTTACCCCAAAATATGACTTAAACAGACAGAAATATTCGAGCTAAGCGTTCAGAGCGCAGACCCACCCAAATATGTAGTTTCGCAAAGTTCCTTACGTCATAATGCACATAATCCACTACTCTTCATCACCATGCATGCAAAATAGTTCCACCATTCCAGGTTCTATTTGCCATTTCGCTACGTCATTTGTCACCTCGAAAGAAGTAACCCATCCGAAATACGCAGCGACCTAGCCAGATGACAAAACTAAAACACAATAGAATATTATTTCTTACGCTCGGAGAAACGCATGACAGGCTGTTCATACACGTTATGTTCATACGACTCCGAAATAACTGGGAAAATCCAACTGTCAAATGCAGTCATCGGCACCAATTTACTGGGAACAACAACCACGAACTCTGGTGCTCTCACTCAATCCCTGCGAGACGATACGAACAAAATAAGAGGATAGGGTAGCCATGTCACCGGCGCCACATGAGATTCCGCCTCCAGCGAGTCAAGATCGCGACACACTCGCCGTGGACAGCGGCCGGCGGCATGGCATCAATTCACAGCCCTAGACACAGGGCTGTGGTCTAGGGAGACCACAGACCACAGCCCTGTGGTCGGCGGTCGGCCGCGCCGCGTCAGTGTTTGCTCAGCCGAGAGTAGTTCATCTCTGGCTGGATGCCGTGGATCTGCAGCTTGTGACCGGCCAGCAGATCCTTTCGCGAAAAACTCCGGTCGCACCACTCGCACTTATACGGCTTCTCAGCGCTGTGTGTATGCATGTGCGTGCGCAGCGAGCCACGGGAGGCGAAACATTTACCGCAAATATCGCAGACGTGAGACTTGTCGCCAGAGTGGGTGTTCATGTGTAGCGTCAGCGACGATTTGTATGGGAACGCTTTCTGGCACACGTCACACTTGAAGGGCAGCTCGCGTTCGTGGATCGCGCGGATGTGCATCTTTAGGGAGTACTCGGTGGTCATCTTTTTGCAGCACACGGGGCACTCGTACGGCGTGACGCCCGCGTGCGAGCGCATGTGCCGGATAAAGGAAGCCTTCGATTCACAACGTCGGTTGCACCGTTTGCACGCGTACGGATTCTGACGGTGGAAGGTGCGGATGTGGATGTCGCGCACCTGTTTCGAGGTGAACGTACGCTCGCAGTCCGGACAGAAGTAAGGCTTCTCGCCGGTATGCGTGCGCTCGTGGTTGTCCAGATTGGTGCGGCTGTTGAACGACTTGCCGCAGTACTGACAGTTGAAGTCCTTCTTGTGCACCTTCATGTGGCGCAGATAGCAGACGCTGTTGAGCAACACCTTGCCGCACTGGGCACACTTAAAGCGGCGTCCTTGCTCGCCGCCCACGCCGTGCACGCCGCGGGCGTGCTCCAGGAAGCCCTGGTTGTCAAAATGTTTGTTGCAAAGCTCGCAGTAATTGTTCTTGGTCTGCGTCTCGGGATGTTTGCGAGTCACGTGCAGCTTCAGCAGCATCTTGGAGTCGAACGGCTGGAGGCAGACGGCGCAACTGTTCTTCTCACCGTGCGTGGCCACGTGTCGCTTCAGCCGGCGCAGGCTGTCCACCGCCTGCCAGCACACGAAACAGCGCCACACAGACTGCGAGTGCAGCTTACGATGGTGTTTTTGCAGTCCCTGGACCGTCTTGAAGAGTGCCGGGCACGAGTCACACTTGTAAACGTCCTGCACACCGTCGGCAGGCTCGGCAGACGCCACCGCCGCCTCTTCGCGCTCGTCCTCGTCGTCGAGCGGTGGCGGTGGTGGCGGCGCCGGCGGCGGCGGCAGCGGCTGACCGTGGGTCGGCGGCGGGCTGCCCGGGCCGGCAGGACTGTGCATCTGCTGCACGGCCTGCGCCAGCACGTCGTCGGCGCCGCCGCCGTAGCCGTCTAACTCCAGCACCGGGATGAAGTCGGCCGCTGTCGGCTGAGGTGGCGGTGGCGGTGACGGAGGCGCCGGCTGGTGCGCCAGCTGGTGGACTCGCAGCACCATCGGGTTGATGAACAGCCGGCCGCAGTCGGGACACATGTTGGCCACGCGGATCGGCTGGCCGTCGGACAGCTCGCTGGCGTCCTCTGGAGGAAGTTCGTCCTCCTCCTCGTCCTCCTCCAGCTTCATGGCGTCCGCCTGCTGGCCGGCACACACACAGAGCCGGCATCAGTGAACAACTCGCGTCCGCTCGTGCCGCCCGGCGGGGACAACTGGCCGCCGCAGTGAGCCCGGAGACACACCCGCCCGGCAAGGACAACTGGCGGCCGAATGAGCCCGAAGACGTGCGAGTGAGGCTCGCCTGACCGACTCGCGTGCCGCGTCACAGAACAAATGTCCACCGCCCAGGTGCACGAGAGGAGCGAGTGTTTTTCACTGTGCCGTACACCTGCTTGCTCACCTCAGGGTAGCAGGTCGTGTCCGTCTCCTCGTCCGATTCGACCATGTTTCGCGCCCGCTCCACGGCCTTCCTGGCAGGCCGGCGCCGCGCCGCACCGCGGACTGGAACAGGACGAGTATCGTGTTTAATGCGCCGGGTTTGGCACGCCAGCAGCCATCGAACACAACTGCCCGCGAACAAGAGACAAATTGCACACGATACCTGGCCCGGATTTGACGGATCCGTTTCAGGTGCCCAAGGGGCACAACATGAGCGAAAACAACCCACGACGAAACAACCCACGGCGAAGAAATAAGGGGCAAACTCGTTTCAAATTCCAGAAGCTCACGATGTCACGCCATCACATGCCTGCTCTGCATTTTAATGGAGGACTTATTCCATTTTCCAGCAGGTATCGATGTAATGCCTTCCTATGCCTGGTCTGTATTTTCATATCAATGGTAAAGGTGCCTAAATCGTTCACAAAACTCTACAATTTACGTCATAAGGGACCACATATTTCTAGGTTTCTCGGGGAAGTTCCTTAAAAAAAAACGAAACAATTTGAGCTGGAACCAGCATGATAAACAAGTAATAAAATAAAGCAAATAAGAACACAATAGCGCTGTTCATATGAAGGTTCAGAACAAACGACTCATATTCTCAACAGACTGAACTCTGGTGTGAAAAACAGATTTGCTTGAACCCAACGATACTACAGGCTTTGGGTACACTAATTTCCATTTAGAATTTAACGCCTAAAGAAATCCCACCATACACACTTGTTTAGCGCAGTAAACCGCTTACTACTGATTTCAGAGGTTTTGACGTCACATACACGCACAGGGTGTATAAAACAAAAAAGCGTTACATTTTTTCTTTGTCACTTTGCTGCCCATTTCACCCATTGTAATGTTTTACCAAGCGGACTTTCGTGATGAACAGGTTTTGTAAACTGCTGGTGGCAGTCTTTCGCACCGTTACTAAAGCGCAAGCCTATTTTTACACCTATTTCACTGCTTCCCCAAAGGAACCCAATACAAAGGATGCAAGGTCAATGAGCTGCCCCTGTTCACGGTTTCTGTAGCCACCAATCCACGTTCCACCACGAAATTTTGTGCACGCCTCCAACAGACTTGAGCATGATTCAGCTTCCGAGGTATCAATTCCGAACCAGACTCATAGCTTGCCAAATCGATTCCGATTCAGATCCGGCGTAGTTCTTAATACAGTCGATTGAGATTACGACTCCACATGAAATAAGTCGATTCCAGAATAGATTCAATTAAGGTCCATTGTATTAGTTTAAGCCACTGGGATCCATTCCAACCCAGATTCCGCAGAAAACCGTGCGATTCATCTCAGACTCTGATGCCGGCACCTTTCGGTGGAAACAATGTCGATTTTGACTGACCGGAACGGAATTGATTCTGAAATCGATTCTGATTCGGATGAAATCAAGCACCAGTCGGACTTCCACGCAAACACCGGGGAGCTTCGCATTCGTACATATCTATCGAATGGCCATTTCTGGGTAAACCAATTTTTTCACCAGTGGAGCGTTCCAGGATAAATCGACCAGGCACCTACCAAAATAACACACCATGGTCTCAAGGTGGGCAATCTGTGGCTCATATTTCACATTTCCGCTTTTCACCTTGGCCTAACAAGCGATTTCTTCGCTAGAGCAATTTCAAATTCTTAAATCTGATGGTTTTTGGCCAAAACCGAGGTGAAATAATGTGTATGATTTCAGCAGCCAATGACCACATTTCCAAAAACTGGGTATCGTTGTCATTAAGCCAAAATACTGCATTTTCCCGCTTTTGCATTTTTCAAAGCATATTTTGAAACTGTGGCTAGCGGTTTTGAAGAAACATTTAACAAGTAAAATGTGCTGTTCCCCAAAAGGATTCTGATTGCTTTAGATCGGTAGAAGTTCCCCATTTCTGTTTTTAATGTTACAAATTGCACGTCAAATTTACCGAAAAAAAATTCGCCGAAAACATACTTGTTGGGGATTTCCGATCTGGACCGGCAAAAAACAGGATACACGACCGGGGCAAATGATTCTGGATATCCTAGGTCATTGTTTTCCTTCTTTTACATGCCAAGCATTCCACAATCTCATTATAGTTGTCGTCATCTGTCGGTCGCTGCGGCGATGCAGTTAATTTTTCCACGATAGATGGCCGTGCCGCATGGCCTTGGCCCACATTAACCCTATTCCCGGCAGGGGGGGGGGGGGCGGAATCCGCCCCCCCTCGGGTTTTTTGCTTGCCAATTCCAGGCTTTTTAACGCAGCTTCACGAAACTTGGTGACTTTTCCTAGCTATTCCTTCTACGCGCCGTGACGAAATTTCAAAATTCTATTTTGCTCAGGGGCGGAGCCAGGCAACGTTTTTGGGAGGCACCTCAGGCCATTTTTGGCCATGATGAGGGTAAAAGGAAAATGTCTGCCAAAAACAGAGTTCTTAAGATAGAACTTAAAACTTTATATGAATGTATAGCTAAATAGTTGGGCAATGTGCATATGTAATTTTGTTTATCTGAGGTCACTTTACAAGGTCAGGTCAAGGTCAAAAGTCACAATTTGTTTTTTCGCTATAATTTCGGCGCCATTTTTTCAAATGCCAAACCCGGAAAATATATGACGTAGAAGGGTGCCCTCTACTTGTGTACCAAGTTTCAACTTGATATCAGGTCGGGTCACGGAGCTATGACCTAAAATGTCAGTGCTCGTACCCTATATCGCAAAAGCCAAAAAATGCATTTTTTGGAATAGAGTGAATTCAATCGATTAAAAACGTTTACAGATAATAATGAATGCACACGACATCATTCCAGGTGACCCCAAGGTCACTGGAGATCATTTAAGGTCAAAGGTCACAAGTTGATCTGAAGAACGTGTGACCATGACAGTTCCCCCTTTTTTATGTCCCTGGCACCGCTTATGCTAACATTATACAAACATTGTAATGCGATTTGTACTTCTTTAGCATAACATGACTAGCAGAAGCTAAAAAAGTGTTTTGGCCTCTTTTGTTCATTCAGTTATTAGAAAACTAATCCCCCTATTTTTGAAACCCTGTGAACGCCCATGAATTTTCTCAAAATTTCAAATTTGCATATCCATGGTAAAAGCCCTATCCATAATCTCTCGATTGATGCCAGTTTCATCGAAATCGGTTCATAAACAACGGAGTTATAAGAAGTCAAAAAGTACCCCCCATTTTGACATTTTTGCCCCCCTGTATCCACAAATTTCAAAATTTTGAAAATTTCTTTTTATAAAAATGTAGTTCACGTCACGGCAAATCGATTGCCGTTTGTTGCGATGAAATCGGATAAGCAGTTCTCGAGATCTCAGGGGGGGGGGCCGAATCCGCCCCCCCCCTGCCGGGAATCGGCCATACCGTCTAGCCCTCCGGGAATAGGGTTAAGAGTCACAAAGTGCGCTGCGGGGACGGTAAGGTGGTAACACTCGGTTCCCACCAGTGGTAACCCAGCGCGGAGTCGACCGACGCGGACTAGACGGACGAACGAAATGACGTCACCCAAATTTTGATGACATCACATCACATCACATCACACTTCGGCGGTCTCGACCGAAAGTGCAGTCAGCTGACTGCGTTTGACTGATTATACCCAGCAACTTCGTTTGTTCACTCCTGCTTTAAGACACGGGATTTATAAGACTGTCAATTGGGCCAATTGCAGAAGATTTTGCGCTTCTTTTACCTCACCCCATCCCAGTTGTCAGATTCACCTTTCCCGTGCCAGGGGATGTTTGAACGCCCCCCCCCCCAAACTCGCGAACCGTAAGTCATAGCAGAAATTAAAATACCGCTGGATAGGACCTTCAAGTAGAGCTTAAATCATGCAAAACAAACCAATTATGCTCATAAAATATCACTGTCATTCGCAAATAAACGTTTACGGTTGTAAAACTTGCTCTTCCATCCGCGCCATGCACCAGCCGGCGAAACATGCCTGCTCTCACCCTGTCAGCCCAGACATACTAGCAGAGGACGAGACAAGCAGCATACTGCCTTGTTCAGTCCACAAAGCATCAACATTAGTTATGAATTTCACTTCCGAGCATTATGTTCGAGAAGACCACGGCGCTGTATCTGACATTTCCTTTGCAATCGATGAAACCACCACCCACCAATTCGTATATCTGCAAACCAAAATACATCAAAATACCAAAAGAATATTCTCCGTGCCTTTCAACTTCCTAACCCTACCTTTTGGGCTCAAATAGGCCCTTGAATCGAGATCACCTTGAATGATGTTACGTGGATTTGATCGCGTAGCGCGCGAAAGTGCTATCAGGGATATTTACGGTGAAAAACGCAATTGCCAAAAATGACAAAAATTCCATCAAACCAAAACATGCTGTCCCAAAATGCTTCCAGTAACTCAGACGCCAGGAGAAAAAAAGGAAAATCGCTCTGACATCAGCCTGACCTCCAGTGAATTCACCGAGGTCACCCAATTTTTTCACTTATGCTCAGAATGCTTACGAACGCACTTTGAATGCACTTACAGAACACATTTGTGCTCATGCTATGCTATGCAGTGCTCTACCCCCGAGATACAAATTTTAAAAAGGAAAATACGGAAAACAAAACTTCTCGAAAATAGCAGGAATTGCTTTCACCTCACGTAACTGACGTTACGTTTTCAAGAAATTACAAGATGGTAGTTCTATGGCCACTGGTAAGATATGGCCATGTACCACGACTCAATTTGATATCTTCCAATTTGTTTATATTAAGGCAGTCTGAACATTCCTGACGTGAATCTCTACCATGACAAAGGTCAGGCACTTGGCCCCAACCAAAGTTAATATTTAACCAAAATGTGTGCACTGAATGTGAGGAAAGGTATTGAAAATCTGGCGGCGCTGCGCGCCGCCCTTTTCTCACTATTCTGAAAAACTGGTGTCCACACACACCCACAGCGTCAGAGACAGTGTGGATGTGTGTACTGGATGGAAATGTTCTCGACCGCCGGGAAGGGGAAGGAAAACTGGCCTATCTAGTGAGAGAGCTACGAGACTATCCTGAAGGTCACGTCAGATATTTCCGCATGCTGACGGAAAAAATCTGAAGCCATTCTGAGGCGGAAGTTTCGCGTAGTCCGATCTGTGGTACATACAGTATTTTCAAGACAAATGACCTCTGGTCTCAGGCAACGGTCCGAAACACAACCATCGTGTTATTAGTCTAAGAGGAATATTTTAATGATCATGCGGTGGCACGCACATAAACCACTCACATTTCCACCCTCCTTTGGCCATTTGGACACCCAAGCCGACTGGACTTGTCCGTCGCCTGCCGCCTACCCAGTCTGCGACGGAATCAGCTGAAAACCTGGATTTTTTTCAAGTTTGCCGTCGATTCCGCCGCGAACGACACAGAGTGTTTCTTATACTGGTATTTCTATTCAATGTTCATTCAAATAGCATCACGTGATGAATTGGCATGCATACCACAAACCACTTACACCTGTAGCTTTTGGGCCATTTTCCGCCGGTAACGGACAGGACGTCCAACGAGAACATTTTCAGTCAATATGTCGTAAATGGTTCGTGTATTTATAGTGTTAACCCCCCAAAAATAGGAAACATGTCGGGATTTAGGACGAATCAGGGCATTTTGGAGGACCTTTTACCTGGGCACAGTTTTAAAATTTGAAAGGAAACAATACACATCATTTGACCATGGGTATGGCCAAAAATCACATTTAAAACTTTCAAATCGCCCTAATGCAAAAACCGTTCGTCAGACCGAGCTGAGAAGTGGAAATCTGACCTCCCAGTCACAGACTAACTCCCGGACAAAACTTCATCACATTCTGAGACTGAAATGTTACCCTCTGGTCGATCTCACGTGGAATGCCCTCCCCCAATGTAACCGCATTCACAGATGCAACCAATTCTACCGTGTCCATCTATTCTTTCCCTACATGCGGGAACATTTTAGAATTTGTCCTGGTGAGGCGTTTTTCAACGCCGAATTCCAAGGCGAAGCATAAGATGAATGATATGGGAAAAATCACATATTAGTACTTTCCAAATACGGAAAACGTCCTTGTCTAAAATTCGGGCGTTGCCCAATTCAAGTGCGTGAGAAATCTGCTCATTACCTACTGCAGGCGTCACACCATGTATGTCTTAATTTTTCGCGACGATTTTAACAGTTATGGCTTCATATTGATGAAACTTCGCATATTGCCATTTCACCTTACACATAATTTTTCTTTTAAATACAAATAATCCCCAGAGACGCTCAATGTTAACAAATCATGGTAGCTCAACATCCCAGATAGAGGCTAAGGGGGCAACACGTTATCCATTTCGCGTTGGGCTCCGCCAACTAATGGAGACGGGCTGACCGTCTTTTCTTCTCCATCAACACCGCCACACTCCTTCCGGTGCTGCCGAATGGGGAAGGTGGCGCGTTATAACATGCCCATAGTACCTCGCTACAGCAGTAACTGAAGACGAGACCAGAAAAAAAGAAATGCTGCAGACCGCCATGGCTGTGAGAATGGCTTTTTATCCGCATCAATATTTCCAATACTGGTACGGATCAAAGGAGTCTGTATCAATATTTCGAAGTTTCACACTACGCCATGAACACAAGGTGCTCTTAGCAGTTGCGGATCCTTGATATTCGGAAATAAGCTTGAAGACATAACAAGTGCTGCACAAAGATTCACGAATCCAAAACTTTCCCTAAAATACAAAAAAATAAGTGAAAACGATGACAAACAACGAGACCAGCATACTCTGCTGAGTCCGTCCGGATCCGCACCAGATGACTTTAGTAGACTGACAGCGTCATCCGATACAATGTACTTGATCTGAATTTTTCTTAACCCTATTCCCGTACCCATATTGCTAAGGTACTTTTCAATATGAGGTGGGCTTATTCGCCTCCCCCTGGATGTCGAGAACTAACCGTCCCATTTTATCGCAACAAACGACAATCGATTTCATATGATGTAAACTACATTTTTAGGCGTAATTCAGAAGCTTTCAGAAGGTTCAGAAGAAGGAGGAATAGCTTTTTTTGAAAACTGAATTAACATGAAAGCTAGAAATATTTTTCAGCTTTTACTAGACATGCTATACTTGAGAAACGCAAATCGTATTACACTGTTTGCAAAATGTCGGCATAGGCAGCACCAGGGACATGAAAAGGGCAAGCTGCTATGATCCCGTGTTTACCAGGTTAACTTACGACCTCTGATCTTAAATGACCTCAAATGGCCCTAGACGCGTGGAAAGACCTTGAGTTCATTTCGGTGTTTGAAAACGTTTCTAAACATACGAACTGACTACAATGCCCTGTTTCCTGGCAGGCGTGACATAGGGCATGTGCGCGGACATTTTAGATCATGGCTCCGTGACACGACCTGAAAACTGGAACTTGGAGCATACGCAGACAGCATTGTGGTGAGGTATCTGTTCCGGATTTTGCACTTTGAAGATTGGCGTAAAAATATTTAGGTGACGTGACTTGAAATGAACGAAAATGCTTCCGTATACACCTATACCGTATGAATATTCGCATTAACCTATAGACTTATAAAGTGTTAAGTTCTCTTTTAATAACTCTATGTTCGGCAGCCACTTCTTTATTGTCTTCAACAGTGTCAAAAATGGTTTAACGTGCCTCCCAAAAACTTGGCCTGGCTCCGCCCTACGCGAAATATCATGAAAATCTGGCATAACACGGAGGAAGAATAGGTACAAAAAACGGCGAAGTTTCGCGAAGCTACTTCAAAAACCCTGGAAATGGCGAGCAAAAGCATAAACAAGGATACGGCAGGGCATCTGAAGCTTGCCCCCACACGGGAATTGGGTCAAGCTTGTCGTTATTCAAACGAGATGAAATAAGCAACCCCAAAGAATTCACAACCAGATTATTCAGACTCACCCACACCTGTCGGCTGGCCTGTATACCGCACTTCTCCAATAAGTGACGCAGCAATTTGTGCAGTTGGGCATTAAAAATTTATTTCAATGCATATAGTGCACATATTTGTTTTATTTCATAATTTACGCAGATTTGCGTTTCTATTTTCCGACCGATGGCACAAGGGACTGGGTGCAATGTCTTCTCTTTCTATGGTTCACCTTCCGTAATCATTAAGGCCGGTCGCCTTTCACGAGCAGGGCTGTTTACGTGAACTATGGTATGACGTGAACATAAGTCTCAAACCCACTACCTCAGCATCACCTGTAGCATGAATTTTCGAAGTATTAGCCCTCATAGAAGAACATTTTGCTTCTGTCCGATTCTGACAATCATTCCCAAAAAGCAGCGCATGAGCTGAAATGGCAACATGCTGAATTTCATCAACGTGACGTCATAATTATTGCGATGACCGCGAAAAATCAAGACAAGCAAGGTTTATCGACGACAGTAGCCCACCTTCGTTAGAGTCCACTGGTTTTGACTTGTCCTTGTAGTTGACATCCCTGGTGGCGGCCGCCTTGTTTTTGGCCTTCTTCCTGGTGGGCGGCTCGTCGGCAGCGGCGCGCCGTTTCCGCCCCTTGACCGCCGCCGTTTTGTCCGTTTCCGCCGACGGAGAGGCCGGCGGCGGCGGCGGCGAGAGCGGCGCCACCTCGCCGCTCTCCTCGTACCTGGCGCAGGTGCGGCCAAACTTGGCCTGCACCTCCGCCCGCGTGTCCTCTAACCGTGTTTTGATCTCACGCAGCCGCGCCTCAAACGAATCCACAACATTTAGCAGGGAGGCGCACGACTCGCAGAGCACTTCCGAGTGGTAAGTGAAGTTCGCCCGGTGGCCGGTCACCTGGCGCAGCTTGATGGCGTACGTGGTGCTCGTCTGGTGGGTAGTGTTGCTGAAGATGTCCAGCACCCTGTGGTTGACCAGCCGCAGGTCGCAGACCAGGCAGTGCTGCGGGTGCGGGTGTGGCTGTGGCTGTGGCTGTGGCTGTGGCTGGGGCTGAGGCTGTGGCTGTGGCTGTGGCTGTGGCTGTGGCTGTGGCTGTGGGTGCGGAGGCCCCAGCTGGGGCGGCGGCAGCGCCTCTTTGTCGGGAGGCCCCGGGGAGGAGGCCAGCGGCTCCGGTAACAGCTGGCCGTACTGGCCAGTCAGCTGGTCGGCGCCACTCTCGTCAGGCCTGGCCTCCCGAACCACCAACTTGTACACGTCGCCGCCCGAGCTGATCTGATAAGCGCCAGCGCCCAGGTCCGGGATCAGGTACTGCTGCTCCTGTGGCACCGTCTTCTCCATGTCGGCCACGGACGGCACGAATGGCGCCACCGCCTGGACGCAGAAGGATGACTCGCCGTTTTTGTCGCTCGCCTGCCAAAAAAAAAAAACGTGTTAGTTCAAGCGCTCCATGCAGTCAGAGTACAACGAGCGTACGATGCCACATCCACATTAGGGCAGTGCTCAAATGCTTCTGTTAACTTTTCCAAAAGCTTTTGCTCATTGACGTTAGACGCATCGCAAAAAAAAATTATTTGTACAAAACTTCATTAATTGTGATCAACGTTTACCAATGTCACATGACAACTGAGTGAGCTCACTGCTGTGTGCCCGCAGCTGTAGCGCCCAAGTGTCTTACTTGTTTGGAGAAGGAATATTACGCAAAAATGGGCCTCCCATTCTACAGCACCGATGTGAATTACTGTTAGGAATAGCACTCGATGTCTGGACTTTTCCCTTCCCATCGCCAGGTGCCTCCAGTGAGTTCTGAATGTTTCGCGTCAGCTGCCGCCGCCGGCAGCCCGCGAGAACGGTCGGCTTCCATGCGACTCTCCATAAGGTACGCGAAGGCGGGAGTGGGGGAGGGACTGGACAGTGCGTGCGTGGGGGCGGTGCCAGAGTTGCCGGTGTGAGCTTATTGGCTGGCTGCTGTGTGCGGCGCGCGAGCGCTTTAAGTGCCGGCTCTGGAAATTCTCAAACGTTCTTCGCCGGCGGGATATTTAAGGACCGCCCGCGGCGACCTGCGTCATTGCAGAAAACACATTTTATAGCAGAGGCCTGTGGCACTATGGCGTGCACTATGACAAAAAGCCCGGATTTAGATGATTGGTGCTCTGGTCGAATCAGTTACAGGAAACCGGCTGTTTACGGGGAGAGAAATGCTCCAGACATATTCCCGGATTCACCGTGTGGATATAAATTTAACCGGGGGAGGCCGAAACACAGACCGTCCGTAAAATGATGAGGATGTGGAACAAAGCCCACATTTCCATTGCGCCGGAGCGGAACCTGATAACGAAGCTCGACAGGAAGCTTGAGCAGTGCCGAGCTGTCTGCAAAGGCAAACGCAAGAGATCCAACCCGCAAGTGGAGACGGAGACGGAATTCAGGAGCAGCCTCAAAGAAGACCTTTTTGACACTGCCCATGCCGGCGCCATGAAGATAATCAAAATCCAACACGATAAAGACGTCCTTCAGGCCCAATGAGAGCCAGGCCGCCCATGCTTCATGGTGGGAGTCCATAAGTTTCTTTCTGGGAAAGAGGAACGAGCTCTTCAATGACAACACAAGGCCGAAGACAGGTCCCGCCGTCAGACTGAAGAGCAGTCCGAGCAGGAGGCAACGGCACAATGGGAATGCTCGTCTACCGATTACACGCCACTGACGAATGAGGATGGCCCGCAGTCCAACACCATGCCTACTCCTTTGCATGAGTAGGCATGCGAAGGAGGGCGACAGACCTGCAGGAGAGCGAAGAACAAAGCCACTCCTGGAAGCAGGCCTCGATCGGACCAAGCTCAGTGGTTGCTGTGCGGTACGCCTCCTATCGGCGACGGCCTCGGCCCTCGGCCACGGCTCCTCTAAACCGGTGATCAACTGAAGCTCGACCAGGCAGTCGCACAGATCGCAGAAAGCCATGGCGGAGGGAACGCAGCATTCTTTCACCGTACCACCGGACCTGGTGCTCCACTGGGACGGCAAACTGTTACCCGACGATGAAAAGGAGAGGGCGGATCGACTAGCAGTGGACGACGCATTTCTCGTCTCCAAAGATCGTGTCGTCACCTTCCGGCACGAGAAACTGACCGCAATCCAGCTACGCGATGATTATCGTGAGTTCTTGAAGCTCACAATCATCCTCTTTGGCGAAGTCTCCACGGGAAGTCAGGTTTCTCCAACCAGGTGCTCTCCACCGTGGCAGGTGGATGGGACGCATGATCTTCAGGATGAAGATTTTCTTGCTTCGCGATCTCCATGATCTCCATGATTCTTAGCGAAATGGGAGCATTCAACGCGTTTCGTCTATTTCATCACTGTTCTGTACGTCAGAGCATGGTTCTGCATTCCATCAACCATCAAAGCTCCCGTGCACGATCTGGTCTTCCGGCAGTTATATCAGTTACTTGGATGCTGAAATCTAGAAGGCAACCTCCACGAAGTTCGCCAATCATCTATAGTACTTCAGTGAAGAACTGGATGGCCTGTCGTTCTTCGACGAGGACGTGCCGTGTGAGATGAAGAGGATGGTCGCGGCACTCCAGGAACAGAGATCGGAAAGTCCGCCGCAGCGAGCGCACGTAGATCTCGCGGCAAAGGAGGTTCTCGCCAGGAAGACCATGTAAAACTTCATCACGGCAAAGTCGGTGGGAAACCTAAAGGCCCAAGGGATCAACACGGAATTCCTTGTCGTTTTGGTTTTGCCGCCGCCAAAATTTCCTGCCGACCCCGCTGACTGGGAGACAGAACCTGGCTTCACGGACACTAAGGAAGTCTTAAGCGGAATCGCGGTAAAAAAAACTTCACCGAACGAGGTGCGGTTCCAAGCGTACAGCGAGGCACTGACAAAAGGACGAAAGGCAAAAGCGGTACCTGCGACAACTAGGTACCTGCGGTACCTAGTTGTCGAACGGCGCCGTCATCAGTACTCTGACGCCACACAGGGGGGCTGCAGTCATTCCTACCTAAGCCATACTACTGCCGACAGAGTCAATTACCTACGATCTGAGACGGACCATGTGAGGTGTCTTTCGATCCAGTGTGTGAAAAGGAATAAAGTGATGTGCACTTAACGGATATCACGTTCATGGCTTCAAAAACTAGAGAACATAATCCATGTTTGGAGCGATTTAGGATAATGACCTCTCTATGGCCGAATCTCCCTGGGATGACGTGTCCAGGGATAATGGAGGTCTTGCTGGGGATAGACTGAATAGTCTTCATTGACTTTAATGGTCTCGGAATGCAGAAAATCCAGAGAAAATTTCGTCAACATCAAAACAATATCTAGCAAGTCGTTTTATGCCCCACATTGTATGAACCACTGACAATCACCCCTCGTGTGACAGTGGTTTAGTGTTGGATCAATGCCATGTTTTGCACGCATGATTTCCCCCAAAGTCGCATCAGTTAATGAAAAGGCACCCTGGACGTCTTCACCGTAATTCTTCCATAGCACTGGGATCACCCTAACCACAAGCATCTGGCGCCAGTCGGAGCGCCTTAAAGCCCCAACCACACACGATCACACATAAGCCACATGCAAATCAAGTCAACATTCAACAGCAGCGGGTGATCCCAGAAAATATTTCGTCTACTGGTTATAGCAGCTATCAGCTACACCGAGGAGATGTCAGCACAAGCTAATGTTTGAAATACTTCCTTTCTAGAATACGTTGTAGATTCACAACTACCCCACCATATACCAACATGCACGTGCGACTGGTCTCGTAAGAGTTAACCCGGCACCGCCTGGGGGGGCGTCGAATTGTCCCCCCCCCCCTCCACTTTTCTTGCATAACTTCTGAACCGCTAGGTAGCCCAACCAAGTTTTCAGTAACTGTTCATCAATCAATTTGACATATTTTGACGTCAAAACCTTTTCCTTGCTACGCCAGGTCATGGAGATATGACGTCTATGAACGAAATGAAATGAACCCTTACATGCATGTTTTAGTCTCTTCGGGCGGTGGCGCGAACATGCTTGTTTTTTCTATAACATTCGCGAATATAATGTATCAATTATTTGGACTTACACAGGATACGGTCCCCAAAAGGATATACAACCGTGACAAGTCAACGCCAGAGGTCGTGCTACGTCACATGCATGATGGCAACTGGACTGACTTGCTTAGTGGGTGATAGATGTGGTTGCCGCCCAGCGTTCAAGTCAGACAAAACAAATCTATATGCGCCTCCTAGCAACGTTCACCAAATGCAACGTGAGGTTATGTCAGGTCACGTCACAGGTAGATGTCAAAACGAAATGAAATACAAGATTGTCTGTTGAAGATCGTTCAACAGCAGCAGAAAGCAAATATTGTTCCTTGTAAGAAAAAGAAAATCACCATACGTCCTGACCTGGCTAGACCTTCGCCACACAGAACTGACATCGCAGATTTAACTGCCACGAGATGTCACTTTGGTTCTGTACTTGACGCAGTAAGGAATCCCAGGGAGTAATAATTGCTCTTTGTCAGAAAAAGCAATGCAACCTTATCTGACCTGACCTAGACTGATCTTCACCGAATGAAAAACGGGTAACGTAAACGTGATCATCACGTTTCCAACCTTTTTGCAACGTAGATCGAAACGTCTGGGAGCATTGATCTTTGGCATGTAAAGTGAGACATTTCACCTCACCTATGCTGACCTTGACCCGGCATTTTTGAACATTTTGGCACGCTTCTGATGCAGCAGATTGTGACCTTTCGTATGACACCCAGCTGAAGGCTCCAAGACCAGTATTGCCAATGATATGACGTACAAACCGATGTCAGTTTCCCGAAGTTGTGTTAAGCATTTTACGTGACCTGTAACGTCATCAGTCCAGTCACCAGGGCTAACATACCATTTTCTGAATCGCAAGACTCAGGGTTATCGACTGTTGGTAGACCGGTTCAGATCCGACGGTTGATCCTGAGATCACGGAGGGGAGGACTCTTTTCGACACCTCCAAGCGGTCGCAGGTACAAAAACACGCCAAGCAGAGCCGGGTTAAAGTTCACAGCTGCCTGATTATACGTTTTGTTGGACTGGGGGACGATTGGGGGGATGGAGGACATTGCTGTCAGTAGCAGTATTTCGGGTTTGCTTGACGTAAAGCATATGCTTACAATCAGAACAAATCAAGGGTGAAATAAGAACTGGGCACTCTTTGGTCAAGACAACAATCAACCACTTATTCTCTGTCCTGTATCAATACTCCCGCCCCTGCCCTCCCCAGCAGCGCATACCAGATAAATACCAGAGCAGCGCACCGCATCTCGCGTCTGCCGCTCACCTGGTGCACAAGGTCGCCGTGACGGGCCGTCACCACCGTGTAGTGGCTGGCTCTCAGGTAGGCCTCTTGCTGGGTGTACTGGGCTGCGCCCGGCGCGTACGTGGCGGCCGGCGGTGGTGGCAAGGCGTCCGGCGCGGCGTACGGGGAGCCAGCATCACGGCCCAGGCCGGCCGACGGCGCCGCGTAATAGCCGGCGTCCGGCGGCCGGCTCGACTCCATAGCCGGCCACTGCTGATCTGTACCACCAGGAGCTGCACCCTCAGCAGCTGTAACAACATACAAGGACTCAGACAAGGACACCGCTTCTTCTCTTCTGCGTTCTGCCCAAAATGTATGGCTTTCCCTGCGCTAAAGGTGCAATCTTGACTGCTGTTGTCGGACTCGGTACGGAGCCCTTTTCGGCCGGATTTCGGGTCCTCCGTGAAACGGACAGGGCAGAAGAAGGAAGTTCAGCGAATCAGATCCGGTATTGTACATTTCAGCTCTGCATCTGTTCCCCTGGACAGCAGAAACAAACAAACCTACTTGTTTCCGAGTCTCTCTTAAAAAAGAACACACCCGACACGTAAACAGGCGGGAGAATTCACCGTCTATTGCGGCCCAAGCTCGGACAACAAATTCCGTGCTTCATGGGCGCGCGACGCAGAGCTCAGGTCACAACAACTGACCCACTGCCACGAACTGCAGCACGACACCTAATGCCCGGCGCACCGCCATCTTCCGACCAACTCTCAAACAATCGTGTTCGACCTCGACCTCCACTTCACTACGACCTCCACTGCAGGTGGCAAAGCATTACTGGCCACGCGCTGACAACCACAGTCAGGTCAGACGCGCTCGCAAGGGTTACAAAAGCCGCGAACATGACTACTGGAAAGACTGGTCCCTTCATGCATTTTCAGTTGCGTTTTGATTATTTTTGCAACATTTGTTCTTCATCCAGCATTGACTGGGACATTTCGTCACCTTCAATTGACTGGGGACGTTCCCATCCCCCGTTTATCTCGAAACCTTTCGCCCGATCTGGCTGATTCAAACAGCAATCGATAGCGTCGGGCTGCGCAATCTCGTGACGAATACATTTTTTACCTTTGGATCACTGATGACGCCACAAGTCAGGTCAAACACCCAAAAGTGACCCTTTGCTCCAGAAATGATTAATCGCAATGAAACGCGGACCAATATATTGTAATATGTCCCTGGTAGCTTGGTCCCATATTCTAAGTGCCACCTGACCCAAGGTCATCAAAGGCCAAGTTCACAAGCTAGGTCAAATTTGACGTCCGGGTGACGGGTCATGCAACACATCTTTCCTGGTTCACTTGGCACGAAGATTCTCAAAAAGGCCCCTTCCAGAGCTTCAGGTACAATTATAACCTTGAAATGGCCTTAACTACTGTGCACATGCAACAATGCAACATTTTGCAGTTTTAACTTGGAATACCATGAGCAGCTAGTGAAAATCTGCCACCTCTGGGTGACCCTGCAAGTCAATTTGGCTAACGATGCGAATTTTCGCGGAATGCTGCACACTTCTACAAAGCTCACTTTCTTTACATCGGTCATTCAACGCGTCGGTTGGTTGGTTGGTTATTGGGGCTTAGGGGCGCACCGACTGCAGGGTCATTCGGCGCCCACATTCAACGCGTCAAACGGACGCTATCATTTTTTTTGCAAAGCTGCATAAAACCGCATAAAACCGCCAAAGGTTACAGTATACAAGCTGCAGTGTTGCAAGAAAATACCGCAAAGTATACGCAAAGTCTTGCAACGTATTCTCACTGGGCCCGGAAAGTGATAAATGCAAATTTGACCCAGGATGACCTAGCACAAGATCCGTGGTGTTCTATATTGAGCTCTCAGGTCATGCTGATACGCAACGAAATCCAATTATCTGGCATTGTATAAGCACCGACAATATGGTGGCGAAGAAAAATTGAACATCGAAAAAAACATGGCTGTCTTTACGTCATTAAGACATGACCAAGGCCGATCTCGTTTCTATTTTTTCTCAGAATGGGCAAAATTGGCGTAAGAAAAAGCACTGAACATTTCAGGTGATGCACTTCTTTCTTTAGGAGATATCTAAGAAATGGGCCAAGGGGTCATTAAACATCCCCCCTCTCCCTGCCAGTGGCAGGTTGAGATCTAACCACAGTCATCCAAAATACTGCGGTAGCGTTGTTTCAACCCTAGAATGAGTTTTAAGTTGGACCGTACTTTTACCATTCCGCGACACTAGCAATGATATCGGTCAGCTCACGCAGCTGATCGCCAGAAGTAGTGTTATCCGGCAATACGTGGATCGCGTGGTTATCAGATGTGTAACTCGGAAAACTTTTGAGAGGTGCGAGCAAAAGTCTGAATGTCATCCTAAGCTTATGCAAAAATGGCATGAATATCGGAAAATTTCTGCAGCAGGGGCAACTTTCAGAGTTCGCAGTGCAAAAGCTGCTTACCCCTTGCCAGACCAAGTTCTTTTAGCCAATCTTTTCACTCAGTAGTAGAGACGGCTATGACACAATGCTAAGGATTTTTCCTTATACTAATCAAGTTTTTATTTATTACAATATATACATATAATTATCAAAATATATTTCAAATACATTACATAATTATTAAAATGTATTTTAAATACCTAGCAAGAAATATCTTCACATTGCCCGTCATGTACTTCCTTTTCATTTTCAGAGTAAAAACCATATAATAATAAAAAAAACGTTGTTGCATCTTATTTGGCCTTGGCAGACAGGAAAAACGACTAGACTGCCAATTTGTTCTACAATGAAACACGCTTAGTTTGCAACAACATTCATACTAAACTTTGCACATTGCTGGTTTCATTCACTGTTATCGTACGTCACGACGATACTATTTTGATGAATAAACTTTCATGTACACTACTGGTGATTCAATTCCTTAAATGTTTTTTTGTTTTACAAATAAATATTCTTGCGCTCAGAGGACTAAAACCACCCATAATGATATAGTTAGAACTAACAAGTTCCAGCACAATGGGCAAAACAACACTTTGACGGCAATGATCAAATTCAAATAAGTCTGACCCAGAAATCCTAGAAGGTTTATGAAAAGCATAGATTTCAAGGGTTTTTGACTACTTCCTGATCATGCAAGCCTGCAGGAAAATTTCTGGACTGGGAGAAATCTATCCTTTTGATTTGAAATAAACAAAGAATGGATAATTATTACACTTATAACTAACTTGGAACAAAAGTCCGTAGGCATGGGGACAATGGTCATAGGGAAAACTGTGAATAGATTCAGTTAACAATGTTTTTATGTAAATAACCATGTTTCTTCCAAATACAATATCAAATAACAATGTATTTGTTTATATGGTTATATGGCAATTCATGAAAAACAAACATGCAGCCCGGATCCCTAACGCGGCGTCACTACCAGTACTGGATGCTGCAAATTCTGCTTGGTGTTGGAGAGAAGCAGAGACAATAACCAAGCAGCACACTTATCTCTCCTCACTGGGATGTGGAATCTGCAGGTTTCTGCCATGTCCAGCACATGGCTTCTCGTTGTTTTAGTATGTCTGGATAAGTGATAAATACTATAGATATAGTGATAGATAAGTGATAGATATGCAATTATTTGCAATTATTTGCATTTAAAGCTCATTTAACAAAAAGGTTGAGCATATAAACGGTCTATTCGGCATGAACGTGACCAGAAAATCTACTCTATCAGCCTGAAAATTTTGCACTCTGGTGACAGAAAGTGAAACCCTATTTTAGACCCCGTCAATGGAGAACAATATCCTATGCCACCAACATGTCTTGAGAAGGATGATGCCACTAACAATGGCTTTAGTCACCTGACATTTAAATTATATATATGTACATAATATATATATATATATATATATATATATATATATATATATATATATATATAATTTCATAAATTGCATTTTTCACATAATTTTTACATTACTGTCAGGTTATGTGTCATTTTTTCGTCCCACCAAAGAGCAAGATACAATGCAAACAAACATTAACCAATACATCATGAAAAAACTTCTCCATGCACAGGCACTTTTAGCAACAGTATGACAGGCTCTTTCTTTCAGGTATAATCACAAGTGATACACTTTGCCAATGAATGTTTGGCATCTTTAACCTATCACTATGATTTGTTTGCTCCAATGTATGCTGCGCGTGCAGGTCTCGTAGACTGTCCAAAGTGTCCTGTCCCGAGTGCTCGTCCAACTCCCCATTACAATAATGCTTATAAATGATTTTCACAGTTAATCATGTGTCAAAATCACGAATCTGTTGCCCGTTTCAGAATAGCAGTGATGCTTCTGAAACCCAAGCTCAGGCTGAAACTGTACAAACAAAACTGCAGGTGCATCCTGTTAATGTCATTCACAACAATGGCCCATGTACATAACACACAGGCACACATTCCTCTGATTCCGTCCTTTCTTCACTTTGTTCTCATCAACCTCAAGTTGTAAAGTGAAAGTAAAACTAATCTTGCCATGCCTACACCTGAATAATGGATTGCATGGGACACAGTGTAGTCATTTGTCCAGGTAAAGTGTAAATGGGTATGTTTCCTGAGACTCATCTGTCATTGGTGCCAAAAAATTGGGCATTCTACATGCAGGGCTCCTTCTTCTGCTTCAGAAATCTATGTAGTTGTGAAGCCATATTGGTACCAAAAGATGTGCAATAAAAAAGCAATAATTCCATCAAATCATTCTGTGCCTCTTCAGCATTACAACTTCCTAAAAATAGTCTCCTGATGTGATCCACCCTATTCAAAACCTCCACAAGCACCAGTTCGAAGCAGAGAGCATCTCCTAAAGACAGATCAAGTCCAACTTTTAAGCTCCACATTCACAAACGTGTTTGACATTCATAATGGTGCTGCGACATATCACGTCACTGACTCACTTCAATGAAGCAGTCAAGAAACTCAAAATCAACTGGTGACAGCACTGCAACAGAACAGGGAAGCAGACTGGAACCAAGCAGACAGGCCTGAGTGCCTGGGAGGGAACAGGTATAGAGGAGGAAAACTGGGACAGCACAGAGTAGGGTTGGAAATTTGATTTTTGTTCTTGGTGCCAGAATATTATTTTTGTTTCAGAGTACAAAATTTTGCAAACAGCAATAATGGCTTAACTTGGCATTCCTGGTGTAAATCAGTTATGACATCATGCATGCTTCTTATGGAACAGAGTCATTTGCTACCAGAGTTGGAAATTTGTCAACATGGTTGTAATGGAGCTTTTTGATAGAAGCACAAGATCAAACCTTTGGAGCATAAAATGTTTTTGGAGCACATATTTTCTGGTGTTCTTCAACACCAAAAAGTGACACCTTTTTCAGCCTTGGTACACATATATACAGAAGAGGACCTAGATGAGGCAGACAGATAAGGACTGTAATGGGACAGATATGACAAGGTATTGGGACAGAATGGTGCAAAGGGACTGGGACAGGAAAGGGACAAACAAATGCACAGGGACAGGACTGTGACAAGCAAGGTGATAGAAACTGAACAGAGACAGACAGGGAAGTCAAAGGCAGGGGAACAACATGGAACAGAAACAAGGAAGAAGGACTGCAATGGGACACACACAAGGAAACTGGAATGGAATAAGAGGGAGACAGCAAAGGGGAACAAGAATGTGGTAGGAAAAAAGAAAAGGGGTTGTGACAGGACAGGCACCATGGCTTGATGTGAAGTAGGAAGGAGCTGAGCATACACAAAAAGGGCTACTGGAATGAACTGAATTGCATGGCTAGTTCTCTTGATGACTGAGAGGGCTTTAACCTCCAGCCCCTAGTCAGTGTAAGGACTCGACAAATCGTAGATTAACATCCCCATCCAATAACCCATCATTGCACCTGTTCTGTAACAACTCCTTTCCTTTGTTTCTACCCCTTATCTGTTACCCCATTGCTGTTCCTCTTTCCCTGTTCCAACCTAATCTCCTTGTCCCAGTCCCATTACCATCCTTCTTCCTCATTCCTATTCTATGTTGCTTACATCTCTTTCACATCCTTTTCTGTCCCAGTAAAGTTCCTATCCCTCACTTGTCCCTGTCCTGTCCCTTTGCCTTTGCTTGTTCTTTTCCCATCCCAATCCCATTTCATCCTTCCATCCCAATGCCATCCCATACCATTCCTGTAGTCCTAATTTCTCTTCCTTCTTCACCTAGGTCCTCCTCAATATATACCTGTACTGTCCTAATTTTCCTCCCCAGGATCCTGCAGCATGAGTATCTGGAGAGTGCCTGCCAAGGATAGGCATAAGTTGTGCCTGTCCTTGCTCAGTCCCACCTCACTTACCTGTTCTGTTTCAATGCCATCAACTCTTTTAGAGCTTACTGCTGTGTTTTAGTGAAAGTATTTCAATCAAGCCACATATCATGACACATTCATGAATCATCAACCATTAAAAGCTGACTAAGATCTGAATTGCAAAGATGCTCAGCAGCATTGGAAATTTGGTTTTTGTGCTTGGTGCCAGAGTACAATTTTGGCTTTTGTGTTCAAAATTCTGCAAACAACAATACTGATTCACCTTGGCCTTCCTGGCATAAGTCAGTTATTACATCACACCTGCCTCTTACTAAATGACGACAGAGTCATTTGCTTGCAGTCAGAAATTTGTCAACATGGTTATAATGTAACTTTTTGGTGGAGTGACAAGGTCCAACTTTTGGAGTATATAATATTTTGGAGCATATAGTCTCTGGTATTCTTTAACATACAAAACAACATTTTTCCCAGTCATGATGCTCAGTGCTTTGAACCTGTGCTAGTTGTGGAGGATGACTGGATCACTTCAGGAGATTATTTTGGGGACAATGCAACACTGAAAAGGATCATAATGCCATGAATTGAACTATGTTTCCAATGGGCATCTTTTGCTGCCAATATGGCTTGACAATTACATGGATTTCTGGAACTATGAAAAGTGATATATGTATAATAATAATATGAATAGTGATATCCCCCTAGAACACCTAGAATTGCTTTTTCTTCCCCTGCCATGTCTGAAAAGTCCATGTGCCAATGGAAGCTGCATCTCTGGACATAAGCAAAGGAATGAATTCTGCTCACCCTCATTTACCCTTATTCCATAGTATAAATCAATAGCTGCTATGGGAATGTTTTAAACCATACAGCATGCATCAATAAATCATACAGCATGCATCTAAACACCTTCCAATGTCACTGCAGCACAATTTTGCCTCTATTTATGGGGTCCACAAAATCAACACAGCTTAATCCATCCTATGTGTACATAGCAACTGATCTGCAAATGACATTATGCAGCAGCTCACTGAAAATTCTCTTTCCACTGGAAGCACTTGAGCAAAAATCACATCAGTGTCATTTTCCAGTTCACTCTGAATCTTGAAAACTACCAAATAACACAAGATAAGGTGGCAAAATCCCAGAAGACACTGCAAGTAGGGGCAGGCTAGGTCAAACATCGACTGCTCCACTTCGCACTTTTACACAAGACCTAGTGCCATACAAATTGGTCGCCAATGGTTCGAAGTGTAGTCAACTTACCACGTTAGTGAGTGGCTTTTTTGAAAGATGCCATGTAAAATAAGGGTGAGAAGCAAAGCCGTGGATAACACTTATGCCCTTCCACCATGCATACTTTTTGAACACAAAATAACGGCCACGCCTCTATAACAATCGCAGCGTCATCCAGCTGCAACGGAGTAGTCAGGCCTTGGGCAGTCGGACCACATGTCGACAAACAATGACGCAGAATTGGCATTTGCAGATGACATTCAAAATGGCGACGACAGACGGTTCAAGTCCGTTAAGCGGGATTCATATTTATATTCATATTCTCGATGAAACATTCCGGACTTTAAAAATGTCCATAAAAATGAAGGACTCTAGGGTATTTTCAGATACATTCAACCAATAAGGTTGTAGAGTGTGACATTCAACCATTCCAAAATCATTCACTAGGGTTGTCCCGCAAACATCGAACATGGCCAAACACCCTCTCACCTCAAATTCACCGGCGCGTTTGAGGGGGGCACCCCCTTAGGCCCGAATTTTTGTAGTAAAACATATTTCATAACGTCTTCTCAGAAGACGATTTTCCAATGATTTTAGGTCTCACTGAGCTCAGATTTTGACGGAGATGATCAGCAGGGTTATATAAGATGCTTAAATGCCTGTCTCCAGGATGGATGAGGTCTTATTGGCAACTCATGGGCTTTTCCGCGACCAGAACGTTTTTAACCCGCGCACGACCGTCGGTCCGTTTCGAACACGGGCGACTGGGGGGGGGAACAGTTGACGGCCCCCCTCTAACTCACGAACGGTTGGTCGCACGACAAAAATAAGCATACCGTTGGAAAGCTTGTGACCAGTAGAGCTCGAAACTGGTCTCATTTTTAGTTTTAGATAATATGTAAGCAATTTCTGCCCTATATATATGTTTTCTCATAGCCGACTGCATGAGACCGAGAAATGGACTGAATCTCAAGGACTGTGACTAAAAACGCTTAGGTAAAGGCACCAGCGCACAAGTAAAGGTCCGCGGATGCCGATACACGTCAATTTCCCAGATTTCTTCAATATATACGCCGAAACGTTGAGTTTAAGACACGGTATTTCTCGCGGCAGCTGCTAGGCGTGCGCTGTTGCCGTATGCGGTACCAAATTGACGGGAACTAATTTTAGCGTTCCTTTATTTTCGCGAAAAAAGAGGATCTGTGTCAATTTTGTTGATCTTAGAGGTTCTTTTGATGGTTTTTCATCCTTGAATTTTGGAAAACTTCTTTAGTTACTAATCTATAAAATTGGCGGAGCTTTATTCGCGAGAGCTTGTTTATTTCCAAAATATGCTACTTTTTCAAACTTTTTGATGTTCCTGGTATAACTTACGTCTGTGCAAGCTAGTTCTGCCATTTTCTACCCATTCTGAGTAATTCATCGTCGATTTTGGCGGTGGTACATTTTCGCTCACTACAGTTATTCGTGACCAGACCTCAGGTCAATAGCTGGAAGTCATTGATACTTTGCCCAATGACGGTAACTAGATGTCTGCCTCATTCCACACCAGAAGTGTAATGAAATATTCCGTCAATTTCCGAAAAAAAACGACGATATGTGTTAAAAAATGGGCTTGACCTTAGGTCAATGACCCGGAAAATTTTCGAAAAATCTGAGATAACAGATTTGTTGCGTCTATCAGGTTCACTAATCCCTGAAAGTATTATCGAGATACCTTGTTTTGCGAAAAAGCTACAGGGCGCTAAACTTTTTTTGACATAGGTCTGTTTGACTTGACCTAGGTCAGGCACCTGACCTGACCTGAGGTCAAAATTTTGACACGAGATGTAAAATTGATGAAGCAAAAGGTACACAAGGTTTCGTGACTCTGTATTTGTTCATTCTCTCACAATCCCAGAAAAACCTCAGGGGGGCAGTCAACCCCCCCCCCCCCAGTCGGGGACGGGTTAAGCAGCAGCTCTCCTTTTCACACCAAAGGCGTCGCGCTTTTGCGGCACCACGGCAGATGGCAAGTAAAACAGGCTTTTGAACAAGATATAAAGCGGACACCTTTCAACACTCTTTTCGGCATTTAAATCCCTCAGTAGAAAGATGAAGAAAAGAACAACCTTTTTTCCTTAGCCCTACATTTTCTGGTTATATGCTGCCAGATCTGGCTGGGTGCAGGAAGCATACATTTGTACAGGTTAATCAATCGCCTTCGCTGGACTTGGAAAACTGATTTTTGGTAAGTTCAACTCTCGTGTTTTCATTCAGTTAACGAATGTTGGCCGGAGGTCAACAGCACGGGGCATGGGTATGGGAACGTCTCAGAAAGCGGGGTGCCAAAGCCAATTTTGAAGTCGATTCTTTCTATGCATCGCCATAGGGTAAACGTTCAGCATTCTCGGAAAGTCGGGATGCCATGGTGACCACCAACCCTCCCCGCCCCCTTTCTACGCCTACAGTAAGAGGTAACGGGTGTCGGCCGGAGGCCGACATTCGTTAACGTAACCAAAACGCACGACTTGAACCTAGCCAAAAATCAGTTTTACAAGCCCATCTATGGCATCGGCAACCCCCGTAACCATACAGCAGGTCCTAGTACACCCACTTTACCTGAAGTACCTGAAGAAGACTAGTTTACGTTAGGTTAGGTAAGGTTTCGAACGCCTCAGACCAGGGGCGTCAATTTCTGTGTATGATAGGGTGGACCGAGCCATGGGCCTGACAACCTAACCTCCCCAAATGTGGGTTTCTCAATGGATCTAGCCCACTTTATTTTGATCAGTAAAAACTTTTGAGTCCCTGTTTCTATTTTTGAAACAAAAATTGCGTATATCCCATGCATATATATATATATATATATATATATATATATATATATATATATATATATATGGTATATATATATATGCATGGGATATATATATATCCTATATATAGAGAGAGAGAGTGGAAAGATAGATAAATACATCACTTTATGCCTTATTTGATACTCTTCGCCTATCTTTTATCTACTGCGGTCGTTTCTTTCGTTCTTTTTGACAAATTCCCGTTAAGACTGGCAGAAAATACCGGAGGGGCCCAAATCAACATTGGGGTGGCCCAAATCAACATTGGGTGGGCCAGGGTCCCCTCAATAGAATACAGATCGACAGCCGTGCCTCAGACAATTATTTGCAATTTTAACCCTGTAAAAATCCGTGCTACACGGCGTCCGTTTTCGTCACTCTTCTCTTGCCAGGTGCATTTCAACCAGCTTTTAGTATAATATTCCAGACTCAGCTGATGACCAACTAGTTCCTCTGGTCGGAAACGTTTCAGAATAGTGATAACATACCACGGCCTAGTGACTGGGGCCTAGGAACCGGGGATAGGGGCAGGTGCCCACCCCGCCTCCCCCCGACTTTGGGCAACATAGCATTAATTGGCTTAGGATTAATCCTATGGCGGTGCATGGAAAGAGACGAGGTAAAAACCACGTTGCCCCCCCCCCCCGTCTCCACAGAGGTTCCTCCGCCACTACCTAGTGAAGTTAAGTTGCAGACCGGTGAAAAAAGTTGCGATTAGTGGCATTTCATTTGAAATATAATAAAAGGTGAAGAAAAAGTTATTTTGGGTTTTATGAAGGATAAAAAGTTACGTCGACTGGGAAAGTTGAGAATGACGGCTTGTAAGGTGCCAATTAATTACATGTCATTTTAACACGGGCGGAATAGTACGTTTTCCACGTTTTTGAGTGTATTTGTGGAACCAAGGAAATTTTCTGGGCCCGAGGGCAGAAATACAACCGCCAGGACATGGCGAATATTTTCAACATAAGAACTTTCCCTAATTCGTAGCACAAACTACAGTGAGCCTGCGCTGTTCGCTCGGTTATGTACTGACCCCCGCAAATAAGACAAATCTGCGACTAGACCGAACCTACCCTCCAGTAGCGACGAACCCTCTGTGGAGATGGGGAATAAACGTAATTTTTACTTCGTTTCTTTCCATGCACCGCCATAGGGTTAATGTTAAATATTGACAAAATTTCGGGACAGCTGCCTCCTCTGAGCCCTCTCCCCTTCCCCATGTTCAATTGCCCTGCCTACCGCCCTTAACTATTATTTTTACTGTTTAAGTATTTCCATTACCTATTACCCGTTACCCTCCACGAAACCAGCAAATCCAGACACAGTTATGACATAATTAAAGACAGTTAGGCAGTTCCTAACTGAAAAAAACTGAAAACGTTTTTTTCCTGACAAAAATGCACAGATACATAAATGTGGTATTACACACGTCTTACTGGGCACAGTGTACAGTATTCATCAATGTGTGTTGTTCATTGTGCCTATATCTACTGCACACCATAACCACACAGAGCATCATTTTTCACCGGAACACATGCGATGATAGCTCATGAACCGCTGGGAGCAATTTTACTGTGAAGGATTGCAGGATATATCCCTTTACTTTCTTTTTAACTGGATGCAAATTTTTGCGCCTTCATCCGTTTAGTACCAGCATTACCCCTATGACAAACGACACCCGCCGTCCTCGCCCAGCCGGTAAAAATGAATCGTCCACGTTCCGCAAACGGAGAACCCCAAGTTCAGCAAGTGCACGCTCACACAGGTAACATTTTGCCACTGATGCCCTTCATCTTGCTTGTCCTTGAAGACATTGATGACTTTGCAGCCGGCCACTACATTTGGCGCCTCTAGCATCAATGGTTCCCAAACCAAAGGCGTGAAGGGCAAACGGGTACACCACAGCACGTGCGTCCCGCAAATACCAGGCATGCAAAACAGGCAAATGTATCGAATACCACTTTTCACCTATCACATTCTTAAATTCTGTCAGTTATTGCGTTATGTTTCGCTACGTTGCGTATGTTAAAGTCAGACAAATTTTGTATTCTTTTACGCAGGTAACTCATTAGTTTAGTAATGTGTCGAATGTTCCAAATGTCACAGACTGTTCCAACAAGAATAACCTATCCATACAGGATATATTTCTCTAATAAGGTTAATGACTTTACCTGAGATTTATCTAGGATATAATGTTCTGTTGTGACTATATGAAGCGCTTTCTGTTGACAGCATGCTTTAGTCTAAACATTCACAAAAAACTGACAAGAAGCCATGGGTATCGGACGGAACTATGATCCAGCTAACTCATTCAAAACTACAGTTCCAGCACTTATTTCTTCCTTGGCACTGACTGCTTACACCATTAAGCTGGCACAGAACAGCGGAATCTAAGATCTCATTGAAAGGTTGGATCTCGTCACCTACGGACACGATTTTGTTATTTTAGAATAAAGACGTGCATGCTTATCTTGAAAGCTGGCAACCATAACAGCTTTCAGAACAGCACGAACTGACCTGTCCATGTTTCCTGGAGTCACTGCCTGTGTGTCACTCTCTACCCATTGAAAAAGCCAGCAGCATCTGTTTCCTTTGTAGAAGGAGTAAAAAGGGTGTTGATACCATTCTAACTCCTCTTCCAGGCGAATATGGGCCACCTCGCTATGGTTATTTCGCGGCGCAATGATTTCTTCAGCCCGCATGTCCCAGTTGTACAATGTCCCATTCTGCCGGTCGTGTGTGGGAACATCAGAACAAAGACATGGCCAAAAGAGAGCCCTCTACGTCCATGAGGAGACATTTTAGCGCAAGGTCGGATAAAATGATATTGCATTACAAATATCACGTAGTACATTAAGTTGAACAAGACGACATGGTTCTCTCAGAACCGTCTTAAAATAAGCTTTTCGAAAACAAAGATGATCTTGATAAAGTCTCGCCGACTTACCACAGACTCATAAGTTACGGTAGCATTTGGCAAAGACGAAATCAAACCTAGGCAAAGCGTCAAGATCCTGGGTGTCACCATCAACTCAAACTTCAGGTGGGAAAACCACACATTAACCCGTCCCTGACTGCGGGGCCGTTGGCCCCCCCGTGAGGTTTTTCCAAGACTGCGAGAGAACACAAAAACGCAGCGCCACGAAACTTTGTGTACATTTTGCTAGATCATTTTTACACATTGTGTCAAAGTTTTGATCTCATGGTAAGTCAGGTGTCTGACCTAGGTCAAGCCAAGAGAACTTATGTCCAAAAAAGTTTAGCGCCCTGTAACTTTTTCGGGAAACAAGATATCACAAGAACAACTTTAGGGATTTGAGATCTTGATAGATGCAACAAATCTGCTGTCTCAGATTTTTTGGAATTTGCCGGGTCATTGACCTAAGGTCATCCCCATTTTCAAGACATGCCGTCGTTTTTTCGAAATTTTGACGGAATTTTTGTAACATTTTTAGCGTGAGGTGATGCGGACATCCCTTTACCGTCGATGGACAAAGTATCAATGACTCCCAGCCATTAACCTGAAGTCGAGTCACGAATAACTGCTATGAGCCATAATGCACCGCTCTCAAAATCGGCCATTAATTGCTCAGAACGGGTAGAAAATGATAGAACTGGCTCACACACTAGAGATTAATATCAAAAAGTTTAAAAAAATAAAACAATGCAAATTTTGGAAGCAAGCCGACTTTCTCGAATAAACCTCCACCAACTGTGTAGATTGATAACTACTGAATTTCTCCAAAATTTAAGCACGAGGAACCATTGCAAGGACCACTAGGACTAAGAAATGCTGCATCAAAAAGGCTTATATCGCGAATTCGGCTACGGCGCCCGCCGGCAGTCGGCACGAAAATCACTGTGTCTTTAACTCAACGTTTTGGCATGTATATTAAACAAATCAGAGAAATTAGGCATGCATCGCCATCTGCCGACTTTTACCTGTTCATTGGTGCCTTTACCTACACTTCATTAATCACAGCCTTTGAGATCCAGACCGCTTCTGGGCAAGGCTTATTTTAACACGGCATCGCCTGGCGTGTTTTTGTACCCGCGACCGCCTTGGGGTGTCGAAAAGGACACCACCTGCTACCTAATGATCTAACCGTCGGATCTGAACCGGTCCACCACCAATCGATAGCTCTGAGTCTTGCAATTCAGAAAATACTATGGTACCCCTGGTCACGTGGCTAATGACGTGACAGGTAACGTAAAACGCATAACACGACATCAGAAAAAACTGACATCGGTTTGTACATCATATCATCGGCAATGCTGATCATGGAGCTTTCAACTGCGTACCAAACGAAAGGTTACTATCATTTGCATCAGAATAATTCTAAAATGCTGAAAAAATTCGGACCAAGGTCAACCTAGGTCAGGTGAAATATTGGTATTACTTTACATGCAAAAGATCGATACTTACTACGAGCCGTTTTGTTCCACGAAACAAATAGGACGGAAATGAAACTTTCTGATGATCGGTTTTGCATTATCTGCTTTTCACCCAATCAAGGTCAGTCTAGGTCAGGTCAGATATGGTTGCTCTTCCTTGCCAAAGAGCAATAATTGCTCGCTGGGACTCTTAAATGCGTCAAGTACAGACCTGAAATGACATCTCGTGATAATCAAATCTTCGCTGTCTAGTCTTTAGCGGGCCAAGGTCAAGCCAGGTTACGGCCAGGGACGTAGCCAAGGTGGGGCAATGGGGGCCATGATCCCCCACACCTGAGCCAAGCGGTCTACGCTAGGTACATAGCGATTTCGCACGAATTCGGAATAGTGATTATATATATATATATATATATATATATGTTGCAAAAGCAAACGTTATAGGTATTCCTGTGGATTAAATATGTGGTCAGTTATATATAATTGCTGCCTTTTCGTGTAAATTTCGCCATATGTTAAAGACATAGGACAAAATTTGACATTTGGCCACGCCCCTGGGGACAGTCTTGACTACGTGCCTGGCCACGGCAGACAGTCATTTGTCTTTTTCTGACACGCAACAATAATTGCTCTCTGCTGCTATTGGACGATCTTCCACAAACAATGTTGTATTTCCTTTGATTTTGACATCTGTTATGACGTGACCTGACATGATCTCACGTTTCATTTGGTGAGCCTTGCTAAGAGGTGTACACAGATTTGCTTGTCTGGCTTGAACGATGGGGAAGGTTAGCGACAACCACTTCTGTCACCCACAATGCAAACCAGCCCAATTGTCATCATGCATGTGATCTGGCATGACCTCTAATGTTGACGTGTCATAACTGTATATCTTTTTTTAGGGCCACGTCCTATGTAAATCCAAATAATTCATGCATAATATTCGCGAATATTATCAAAAAAGCGAAGCATTTATTTGATATGCTTTTCATATATCCACCTCCTGAAGGGGTTATAAGATGTCTGCAAGGGTTCGCTTATTACACCATATCTCCATGACGTGACCTAGCATAAAATGGTTCTGACATCAAAATATGTAAAATTGATTAGTGAGCAGCTACTACAAAGTTGGTTGAGGTAGCTCCAACGGCTCAGAAGGTATTAAAAAAAAGCCGCGGGTTGCCCTATTTGGTATCCCCAGGCGGTGCCGGGTTAAGAGCAAACTGGGGGGTCTCGGCCAGTCGATTCATAAGCAACATAAAAAATCCGGGTGTTTTACTAAGCTCGTTTTATCTGACCTCGTCGACGTTCGATTTCACGGGGTGGTGTGGCGAGACTACCGTTTGCATGTGTTTGAAACTTGGCCGTCTGAGAGGTTTGGTGGCCCAGTGCATTATGTCAGATTTGCGGGTTCCTGGACGCGGGGCTGAGCGCGGCACGCGCTCGAGGCCTCCATAGAGTTTGCATGTATTTTGGGCGCAATCCGACATATTTTCGAAAAACTTGACTCGCGCCGCTTCCGGGCGCTCGATTTCGGAAACCGCGGATCGCACCGGCACATAACCGGGTGCTTTCGACAACGAATCGATTGCAGAATTGCATTGCACGGAAAAGGCCGAGCCGGTTCTGGCACGTAGCGCGCGCTGGCCGCGGAAACATGAGAAATGCCCGTTTTGCAGTTGAAAATGGGGTCATGATTTCGGTAACCGTTAAAGATATGAACCCGAGGACACGATCACCAACCACAACAAGGTACCGGCAGGAAATCATTTACAGAAGTCGACATCATCCACCGAACGGGGTAACCGCGGCGCACGCTCAACATGGTTTACACGGGGGTTTCGAATGCAAAGGCGTCAATGTATAAGACGAAATTGGTACCAACGGAAAGCCCGTTCTTTTGCCGTCCCGATGATGTAAAATACTAACCAGGTGTGCCTCGGCCGTTCCGGCCAAGCAACGCCACATGAACCGATGCAGGAGGCGATTTCGCCTATTTTCAGGTGAGCTCGAGACCATTGCCAGCCGCCGACACGGCACCTTTCCCAGCGCCTGATCTCGCCATCCACGGGTCGCAGCGAGACGAAACCTGGTCCGTTGGACACAAAATTGTTTGGAGAATAGTTATGTAAAACACCGCGCGGGGGAACGGGCACGTGACATGTCAGCCACGGAAACAATAAAAGGACCGTTTAGCGAGCTTTACAAAAAAGGGTAACGCGAAACTGAACCTTCAGTTATAACAACTCGGTGATTGTGTAGCCCCACGTCAGAAGGGACCATTGCATATCATTCCATAGGGTCGACCTCGTCCTCCAAATGCGGTACCCGCGGCATGCGCTCAAAGTGGGTACATTTTCGGTTTTCGGGTCCCTTGTGTTTAAACTGTGACTGCGATGGCGTCAAGGATGGGATTTTTGGCAAAATTACCACCAATGGAACGAAGGGATTCTTGTCCTTTTGGCGCTCCTTTAAAATAATGATAATTCACCTAACCTGTACTGCTACGACGCATCAGATAAACCGGTGCCAATCGTGATTTTGCGGAAAATCGACATATTTCAAGGTATCTGTGTTCCATTAAAGACTATGGCGACACCAGTGTGAGCATACGGTTTGTGATACAACCGCTATGTTCTTCAGTCCATTGTGAACGCGTCAGTATAAGCCATCTGGTTGGTCTCTTTGTGGTCGGCTTAAATGCAAGAGTACTTACAAAAAAGGTCTGCGTGTCGCATTTTGCTGATAATGATCGAAAACCAGCTTCTCTTGCTGTTAACGAAAAGCTATACCATTCCACCGTGCTTGGTTTGACCTTGAAGTGACTTCCAAATGCGGGATTTTAAATACGCTACAGGACTAAAAAAATGTCGCTGTAATGGGCGACAAACAGGGTAACTCAGAGCAGAGACAGACAGAAACGACAGTGACTGTGGGGGAACAACGAAAGGCTCGGCGAATGTGGGGGGGGGGGATTGAGGGGCACCGAAGAGACCAGCAGAGATTGACGGAGATCGACGGGTAGATGGAGATCGACAGAGACCGCTGGGAGAGCGGTGGAGGTCGGTAACGACCAAAAGAAACCGACGAAAATCCTTTGAGACCGGGAGACATCGAACGAGTTTCAGAGAGACCTAAAGACTGTTAGAGTGATGAAGACTCAAGGAGACCAACAGGGACTAATGGAGACCGAGCTCGAAGGAGGAGATCGAAGGAGACCAACCGAAACGGATGGAGACCCAGGGGCACCGAGGAAGACTTGCTGGCACTGACGGAAAAGACAGCAAGCGAGAGATCTTCACGGAGACTGAGGCTGCGAAAACTGACGGAGATGGAATATGAAAAATATTTTGCACCTGTCCAACCTGGGAAGCTGGGAAAGCGAAAAAGGAGAAGGAATGTTACAGTGGCTGCTTTATACATCATGCTTGCTTGCATCATGCTTTATACATACATCATCATTAACAGGCAGTGGGAGAGGGTTTCGCGCTAACGCGCACTGGAAGAGGGGCAAAAAGGTACCCTCTTCTGACTTCAAAAATGGAAAGAGCTAGAGAGCTCCCATGAAGTTTTATGGAAAGGGTGAAACCATAACAATTTACATCTTGCGCAATTTTCTTGACCCTACGTTAATATCTTCAAGGTCAAATGGGGTCGAAAAGGTCAACTTTGGACACTTCCTCGGCCCGTACAAGCCATTCCGTACGACTTTTCGAGCGAAACTGGAAAGGGGTGTTTCAACGTTAAAACGTGCAGTACGACAGTTTCCATTCATTTGGAGTCTTGACTGAGGATTTAGGGTCGAGGCCATGTCAGGCCATTGACCTATGGCGTCATTTTTTCATCTTTTGCCGATCAGATTTCCTCAGATGGGATAGCTTGAATGTAAATAAGGACGCCACACATCTTTTGGCGTATTTGCAGTGAAGGTAGCCAACATCGGTACATTTAATCACTTCTAGCGTTTACTTACCTCCGCAAGGTCAAAGGAAGTGAAGCTAGGTCATTGACCTTAGATGAAGTTTTTTACCCAAAGTAAGTTTTATGTCAACTGTCTGCGCTCAAGTTGTTTCGTTATAATAAACCCAGTTACACGGTTTGAGCGCTGTAAAACGTAAAAATTATATGTATATACATATTTATGTATGTATGCATATGCATATATGTATAAACATACAAGTGTCAATGTACCAAACGCGTTTTTAGTAGGGTCTTAATGTATATTTCATACAAATCGGCGTATTGAAAAACGATCTGGACCAGATCACAAAATAGTTACCTTTGACCTTTGATGACCTTAACCTGCAATGACCCTGTTATATGTAAGCGTATTTATGTCCGCACAAGTGTTTCTATTAGGGCCTCTGAATGCATATTTCATACAGATCGACATGTCGCAAAGCAAATCTGGACCAGGTCACAAGATATTTCACCTTGATCTTCACTGCCCCTAGTATATGTCAGCGTATCAGTGTGCGCACACTTGTTTTTATTAGGGTCTTTGAATGCATATTTTATACAAACCGATATATTGCAAAGCAAATCTGGATCAGACCACAAGCTGTTTGACCTTGACTTTTGATGATCTTGACCACTATTAACCCTGACTTTGGACTCGGTATATCCATCATTTTTGTCCGAAGGACGCCTCCAAATTGTGTTCAGACGGTAATCTAAGGTAGAACGCTAGTCCTTTCACAAAGTTCCCATTTGTCAGCGACATCCGTTATTTTCCTTATGTTTGCTTGACTACAAATGCTTGAAACTCCACAAATTCCCCCCTAGCCTGATTTCCGATTTTTCTACGTCAATCGACGACTTATTCAGTTGCCATAAATGTCACAAAGTAGCAGCAACTAGCTCCGATCCGTTCTTGAGATTTCCAAAAAAACAGGTGGGGGACCCCCTTCCAAAAGGACCCCCCTTCCAATGCGCGTGTTAAAGCGAGCGTGTGTCCGAACGCAAAGTGCGAGGACATGCGGGCAGACCAACCGGCCGAGGGCCGTCTCTTTCCATGGGAGCTCGCAGCGCGATTGTAAAACAGTTCTGTGGGCAGCTTGATCAACCGTTCGACAGCAGCTACTCTTAAGTGCGCAGCATTACTGTGAAACGGTGCTGGGTGCTGGCGTGAGAATTTTGCGGAGACCAGACTGCCGAAGTTTGGTTCAAGAAACAAGCCGTTTGTTGGCAGTGAAATGTGCAATGCGATCCTTGGGCGGTCCCAGGGTCAATTCGATCAGTTTTTTTTTTTACTATAACTTGGTTCGAATGCTTGGTTCGTACGCGCAAATGGCTTTAAGTGCGCAGCGTCGAACCGGCCAAAAAAAAACGACAGGTGCGCCCGAGAAACGCATGCACATTGTGGCGGACTTGGGACCTAGGAGGGTCGCGTTTTGGGGTTACGTGGGTGACGTTAAGCCGACCAAAGACCGTCTGCTCGTGTTTCTCTATCTATAGGCCCGCCAGCCGGATTCGCCGCATTTTTGCGTGATCTGTTTATTTCGCTTGCGGTCCAAGCAGTTCATGAGATTGAACCAGTAAGAATGATATCCAACAGAATCGTCACAAGCATGAAGAGCATTAATTGGTGATATCCTTGCCCTAATCTTTGCACTCATCTAGGCCAGTCACATTCTAGGTGATGGAATTTGAAGCCTGTGTGACGTTACAAAAGTATGGGCTGATTTTCCATTTCTTTTTTTTTTGTTTACGAATAGATGCCTTACCATAAATACCATTTGGCAGTCCCTATCTGAGGCGTGTCGAAGAGCCTGATCGGGCGAACGCTGCAGGCAAAACAACGCTTTCACTGGGAGTGATCTCGCTGTGTGCTGGGGAGGGGAGATTTGGCGGCCATGGTGGGGATTCCCTCCCCCCCCAGTTGACATGTTAAAATGGGCCCTGCTTCTCGGTTCCATGCAGTCAGCCGTGAGAAAAAATAGATAGGGCGTAAATGGCTTACATATTATCCAGACCTAAAAATGAGGTCAGTTTCGAGCTCTGCTTGTCACGAGCTTTCCAACGTTGTGCTTATTTTTACCGTACAACTAGCCATTCGTGAGTTAGAACGGGCGGTCACCCCACCCCCCGGTCGGTTGTGATTGGCGTCGACTGCAAGTCGGGCGCGGGTTAACCATTGTGCGCCGTGGCTGCGGCAGTCTGCTTGCACTCGCTCGGAATGCGACACCGTTTACCAACAGAGACTTAGAGGATGACGATGGAGACGCTGATGTTCCCCCACAATCGATATTACATGACTGTCTGGTGGCTGCTCAGCCACGCAGAAACAGAAGCTTTAGAAAGCTTCGAAGTTCCGCGCCCCCCATCGTCCTCGACTTGAAGTGCCGCGATAATGTGTCTCGCGCGCTGCTTGATCTGGGATGGACAAAAATATCTGATATGATCACCGAATGCGATATGATGACATTGCGAAACATCCTGTCGGATACCTGCGCGCCCAAGGCGTTGCGCCAGCGGTGGTCAGTCGCGCCTCTATGTCCTCCCGCGCCACTCGGGCCACGTCTGACGGCTTGCTGCGGCTCCCGCGAGAGCGCACCGAGTTCTGGCGCCGATTGTTTGTTGTCCCAGCGACGCACATGTGAAACGTGCTGCCATCAGACGTACGCTTGTTGTCCACTGATACTACCTTGGCCTTTAAGAACAGCTTTATCGCTTTCCTGCGATCGAGACGAATCTCTAGTGCCGTTTTTTATCATCGGTGTGTAATGCGTGTCTTTTTACTTTCATGTCTTATGTATATGACGTGGATACCGAAAAGCCTTGTCATGGAGGATCACTAATATCGTTTGTTACGTTTACATTAGTAATTTACTACGCCAAATTACCAGGAATTTACGTTTTGTTCCACTAATAATACATTTCTTTCACTAATAATAAAAGTTCGTCAAATATTGCGAAAGGAAAGTCATCCGCAAACTTTGATGTTCCCGACATACAGCATTCGGTCTTCTTTTGAAGGCAAACTACTGTAACACACAAAGAAATTAACTTTTTAAAATACATACAGATATGTTCAAGGAGAATGAAAACACAGCAGAAAGCTAGCCATTGTGTGCTGCGTGAACCTCGTCCACAGACGAGGCACGTTAAAATAGCCATCCCTGATAGTAAACAACTTTCACATGTCTACAGTCCAACTATATTTCGACAAACTGCGCGCTCACATTTACACAACAGACCGCAGAGAACCTCACTCGTCTGTCACACATAAATAGCATATCGCCCGGACCCGGAGACGGCTTTCAGGTTGACTCGTAATGCACTCTATTGTAGCCCCTTGTCTTTACCGTCGGCTATGCTGAGTGGATTTCTAACGTGTGACCTACTGTCGTTATTGCGCCGACCGGACGATGATCTGAGAGATTAGCAGGTACTGGGATCTGTGAAACAAACGGGACTTAGCGGTGCCGTGCGCCGCGACGAAGGCAATTAAATCAGCTCGCGCTGTGTGGGAAGTATTTACAACGCTGATGTGGTCGTCTCAAGCTATCACAAAGGTTTTACTTAAAATGCGTGATGACATTGCGATGATTGCGGATGACAATCACAATGGGAGTAATACTACATGTTTTGTGACACTGCAGCTTCAGCCGTTTCGTGGCTCCGCGACTTAAGTCATTAGCGACAAGGCATACTGCATTGTGGTCACACATTCAGGACGGTGGAGCGCTATTAAGCCGACGGCGTGGGAAATGCGCCGGCGGCCGGAGCGTAAAAGGCACGCGCAGCGCCCCGCTGCGCCCCGCTGCGCCCAGCTCACGTTTGTCTGGAGGCCGCGCCTGTTCATTGGTTGACGAAGGTGCTGCGAAAGCGGGGCATGAAGGAGCGCGCTCCCCTGGTCAGGGGCATGACCATGTTCCGGTGAATCATCCTGCCACCTCCCACCAGAGCGCCCATCGTCATACGCATCGGCATCTGCAAACACACAAACGAGCCCGCTCAGAGACCGCGCCAAGCTCGACCAACTGATCGTCACTAGCTGAGTCAGATCTGTTCTGACCGTCCGTAATACTATGGCATATCGAAACATCGTCGTATCCGCCTGCACACTGTCAAAATTTGCCTTAGTGACGAGAAATTCGTCTGCCATTCTTTGTTTGAAAACAACGAATTTAGTTTTCTTTGTCATTATCTTCAGTGCCGTCAAAAGCGTCGGAAGAGAGATTGAGGCCGTTACATAAAAACTGCTGCCAGAACAAGAAAAAATACAATGTGGTTTACAGGAATCATCCAAATGTCGTGAATGCCACTAACATGTGAAACGTCAGTAAGCGGGATGGTTTTCACTAATCGTCCTCTCAGTCAATGTCGACAATTATCTGTCGCTACACTGAAACCAAGAAGACATCACCGACCGGCAGGACATTATGAAACGTTCTGGCTTACCATTCCGATCTCCATCATGTCATGCATGACCGCCATCATGGGCTGCCGGGGTCTGCCCTGGGGCGCCGCCCAGGTCATGGTAACCAGGCTCACCGCCACCGCCAACAGCAGGGGACGGATCATCTGCAACAAGCCACAGCACAGTCGGAGAGGATGTCAGAGAGCGTGCTGATCACGCTGGCGTATGATGAATGGCCAGAGCTGGCCGCGCCACTGCGTGAACAGCCAACTGGCGACCGGCAGACCTTAGCACTCTGTTTGAGCTGTCACCGAAGAGTGATATCTGCAACGGCAGCAATCCAAATAACAGACGGTCATTATCGCTGCTGTTTCTTGTCTTGAATTCACAATAGCGTGCGCGCCACACATCCCGCTTTCAGTTCCGGCCAGTCCTCGCGTTCACGAGGCTCCTCGGCGAATCCACTACGCCTGCACCGTTCCCGGCCTGTTGGTCGCCCGCTCGCGGCCGTGGCTCACCTTGGTGGCTGCTGGAACCGGAGGGACTGGAGGCTAGCTGACACTGCGCGCTCGCGGCCACGATGTGAGCCTCTGGTGCCGCCCTCTGTCGTCTTTATAGCTGCGGCCGGTGCCGCCGGCGTCGCCGCCGGCGGCCGTCTGCAGCCAGCCGACGCTGTCTCCGACATGCGTTGAGAAACCTGGTCAAACAGTGGCGACCACGGCGGCGGCGGTGGCGGCGCACGGAGAAAGGCGCTGTGCCACTGCGCGCCATGTTAATTGCCGGCGCATTAATAGCCGAGGCGGCGCAGCGCCGAACCGAACGCACACACGCAGCTTGCGAAAAGGCTGCTCCCGGCGTGGGGCGGGCGCGCCTCGCCCTCGCCGTCGCCGCCGTCGGCCAGCGCCCGATTAAGCCGTCGTCCAGGCGGTGTCACAGCTGGCAGTGTTTATCGGAGGTGTCAGGGTCGGGGGTGTTTAAAGCGACGTCGAAGCCGGGAGTGCTGGGCGGCGGTGTTGGGGCTGAGAGTATTTAGCGCCGTTGTCAGAGTCGGAGTATTTAGCGGCGTTGTCAGACGGGGGTATTTAGCGGCGGTGTCAAAGTCGGGGTATTTAGCGGCGGTGTCAGAGTCGGGGTATTTAGCGGCGGTGTCAGAACCGGGGTATTTAGCGGTGGTGTCACAGTTGGGGTATTTAGTGGCATTGTTGGAGCCGGAAATGTTTATGAGCGTTGTCGGAGCCGTGCCGCCTTAGCAGTGTCGCTGGAGCCGGAAGTGTTTAGTTGACTGCGTCGGAGCCGGCCTTATTTAGCGGTGGTGTGGGAGCCGGGAGTGTTTAGCTGACTGCGTCGGAGCCGGCCTTATTTAGCGGTGGTGTGGGAGCCGGGAGTGTTTAGTTGACTGCGTCGGAGCCGGCCTTATTTAGCGGTGGTGTGGGAGCCGGGAGTGTTTAGTTGACTACGTCGGCGCCGGCCTTATTTAGCGGTGGTGTGGGAGCCGGGAGTGTTTAGTTGACTACGTCGGCGCCGGCCTTATTTAGCGGTGGTGTGGGAGCCGGGAGTGTTTAGCTGACTGCGTCGGAGCCGGCCTTATTTAGCGGTGGTGTGGGAGCCGGGAGTGTTTAGTTGACTGCGTCGGAGCCGGCCTTATTTAGCGGTGGTGTGGGAGCCGGGAGTGTTTAGTTGACTACGTCGGCGCCGGCCTTATTTAGCGGTGGTGTGGGAGCGGGAGTGTTTAGTTGACTACGTCGGCCTTTTTGCGGTGGTGGGAGCCGGTTTGTTGGCTGCGTGGGTGGTGGGAGCCGGGAGTGATCACTGGCGTTCTCGTCTAGACCAGGCGGCGAAGCACGTCTGTCACAATACGACTGTTCAGACAGAAGAAAGCAGACCAGGCAAAAATTGACCAGATTTTAAGTTCTATCTTAAAAACTCTGTTATTTGGCAGCCATTTTTCTTTTACCTTCAACATGGCCAAACATGGCCTGAGGTACCTCCCAAAAACGTTGCCTGGCTCCGCTCCTGAGCAAAGTAGAATTGTGAAATTTTGTCACAGCGCGTAGAAAGAATAGGTAGGAAAAGTGACTAACTTTCGTGAAGCTGCGTTAAAAAGCCTGGAATTTGCAAGCAAAAAATCCGAGGGGGGCGGATTCAGCCCCCCCACCCTGCCGGGAATAGGGTTAAGCAGGCACGTAGCCAGGATTTTCCTCAGGGGTTCGGGCCAAATGTCAAATTTTGTCACATACGACAGGCCTATGACGAAATTTATAGGAAAAGCAGCAATTTCATGAAATTTATCGCATTTAACTCATCGGAAAACGTGTAATGTTTGCTTTTGCGACACATATATGACCACTATTACGTACCACTGCGAAATCGCTATATATCTAGTGTAGACCGCTTGGCTCAGGGGCACATGGCTCCCATGGCCTTTCCCCTTGGCTCCGTCCCTGGTCTTTAGCTCCTCTAACCGTATGAGGGGCCTTTGTTTGCTCTCCAGAGGCCTTACTGTCAGTTTCAGGTGGACCTTTTCTACGCCAGAACCCCGCCTAACACACTCTGGGGCTCTGGCCGTCCAGAGCCCACGTACCGTCTCGTACCGTCTGTTATCGTCTCATATCGTCTTTGCCTCGCAGGGGCCCTCCGACCTTTTTGGCGGTCTCAGGGGCCATCTGTTGTGTAGGAGCCCACCTTGCCATCTCGGGACCTACCTGACCTTCCCGGGGCTCCCTGACTATATCACGAGCCCTTCATTCAGGTTTTCAAAAAAAAAGAAAAACAGTGCAGCCCATTTGGACCTCTCTCAGCGTTGAGGAGGCCGCTGATGAATCTCTGTTCAAGAGCCCCTCTGGTTGGCCAGGGTCTCTTTATGGCGTACTGGGCACCTGCTTACGTTCTTGCCGTCTCAGGTGCCTCTCGGTCACTTACAGCGGTCTCATGAAGCCTTTGCCGTGTTGAGCCCCTTTTGCGATCCCAGGGACCCCTGGAGGGTCTCAGGGGCCCTTCTATCCATCTTAGGGACCATTTCAAGTCCCTAAGATGGACTGTCTAAGACCTCTAAGATCTCAGGGCCGTCTCAGGGTCCCATGAACCCTGCTGGACGCCCTCCGATTGCATGAGGAACCTTCAGCTTTTCACACAGGCCCGTGAAATTCATTCGGGGCCCCTGTGACATTCAAGGGCCCCTTTACCGTCCTGGGGACTCAGTCCTCATATTGGCCGCGTCAGGGGTCCTGTAACCCTTCTGGCGTTACGCCGATGGGGTATGTTAGCCGTCGTGATACTTGGTGGAATACTTAATTTAGTTATGGGCGCCATATGACCTCGAAGTCGATGCGCCCATAAGCCCCAGTATTCAATCAACCAATTAATCAGGGACAATCCGCAGTGTTGGGACCTTGCTGCGAGCTTTCACGGGCCCTTTGGGAGCTTCAGGGCCACCTCTATGCACTTCAGGGGCCATCTAATCCCTTCAGAGGCTCCCCTGACTGCATCAAGAACCCGTCACGTTTTCACAGACCCCGTGAATTTCATACGGGCCCCTTCGGATCCCTTTCTAATCTGAGAGGAGCCCCTTCGGAGCCGGCCCGAGAAGGCCCTCTTCAGGACCTCCTCTCGTGGGGCCTCTTTTTAGGTCTTAGGAGGGCCATCGCCTCTATCACCCCCCCCCCCTTTTGGATCCGCGACTGGCCAATATGGATAACCGGAAAGCTTTTTCTCGTTTATTGCTGCCCATTGGATATTGTCAGTATGCGTGCTGGCAAATAAATCTTCTTTGGTCCTCATCAGAACCGCGACTTTAACCAACAGCGCTGCTGTCATGGCGGTCTGCCGACAAAATTTGTCGTTATCTGTGGCTGGGAGGGTGAACTACTACGAAACAACAGTTTTCAGAACAACATTGCCAGCTGACAACCAGAAAAAGATCTGGTTCATTGAACCGTGGCCTATGGCGGCGGGGAGGTGTCGGCGCGGCGCTTAAGGTTTGCAGTGAACAGTAGAAAAGTAAGAAATAAGAAATAAAAAAGGTGCACACAAGACACGTCTTTGTTATGGTAGCTTAACTGCCAAGCATAGCAAGACATTTTGAACGAGAAGGATCTCAGGTGTGCTGACGCGAGATCACGGTGTGCACATTAAATGCGCGGCGTGGAATATTGCACCTTATTTAGATGCAAGGCTCCAAAATTCCACAGTAAAAAGGAGTAGGAACGTTCCATAGAGATATAGCGTGTGCAGGAACGAAATTCCTTCGGATCAACCACGTAGTCAGGATTTTCCTCGGAAGGGGGACAAAATGTAAAATTTTGTTGTACGCCACTGGTATATGTGTAGGGCAAAGCAACAGTTTTATGAGGTAGTTTCATATTTAATGCACAGGAAGAACATGTAATGTTTGATTTGTAGAATACATGCATATATATATATATATATATATATATATATATATATTTGGATACATTTATATATATGATCGCTATTCAGTTTTCCCGCAAAATCGCTAAACATCAAGTGAAGAACGCTTGGATCAGGGCGGGGTGCATCGGCCCATGGCTTCCCTAAGCTACGTGCCTGTCTCAGATAATGTCCACTTACATGAACTCCAAATTCTGGTGCTAATAACTCCATCTAAACCACAATTAAGGGTTATTACATGCCTAATACAAGAGTTGTACATCCTATGAGGTTCAGATGGCGGTAACACCTCAAAAATATTCTAATCCCAAAATCGGCTTTGGTGGTACCAGCAAACACCTTGCCGACAAAAACTCCTTTCGTCATTCGGAGGAACCTAAAACAATCCACATAGGGTCCCCGTTCTGCAAGTGCATCCAAAAACCCATCCGAGAAATGAATCGTTTTCAGTGCAGCTGCGTAGCCATAGCCATAAATGCCAGGGACGGCTTGGACATCAGACTTGTGATTTGACTCCCATGCTCAATACCGATGCCGCCCTTCCAAAGTTATCGGTTGGCTTGGCATGTTTCTTTTTATGGTAATATTCATGTATTTTCCTGTCATGAGAAGCGCAAAATTGCAAGTCTTGACAAAGCGTTTCCCTAACGGTCAATAAAGGGCTCAGTACAACAGGTCCAAGCACGAAATCAGAGCACAAGCCTTCTTCATCCTTCCGTTCCCTTCCACATCGCATTGTCTGGTTAAGTCCTGACGCTAGATCATAGGTCAGTGGCTTTGCTTCGTCATAGACAATGGGACAACAAAATGCCAGGATTCGTATCTTCCAGTCACAGCTATTAAGCCACTGTGACTGGTCCAAGTACACACAGAGTACCTGTATAAGAAAGTTTATTCAAAAGAACTTAGTTCTGATCACAAAGTCCAGTTGAGCCCTGGTTCGTCGAAATCGACCTGAAAATCATCAGATCTCAAGGTGGGGCTGGGAGTAAGTCTAATCACAGCATGGATTTCATGCCTAGTCCCCGCATGAAAATAAGGTTTAGGAAATCTTGTCACAAATGAGGTCATTCACAACGATTGAACTCTTATTCGCTTATTTCAACAGCCTTTTTTATGACGTAAGGCACAAAAAAGTTGTGTTCCTTTCCCTCTGAAACATAAGTGATCAATGAAGCGTGCCACCATTTCATGGGTTTTCGGAGATTTGTTAACCCTATTCCCGGCAGGGGGGGCTGAATCCGCTCCCCAACGGGTTTTTGCTGGCCAATTCCAGGGTTTTTGACGCAGCTCCACGAAACTTGGTCACTTTTCCTAGCTATTCTTTCTACGTATTGTGACAAAATTTCGATTTTTTTCCTCAGGGGCGGATCCAGGCGACGTTTTTGGGAGTCCCCTAAAGCCATCTTTGACCCTGTTCAGGGTAAAAGGAAAATGACTGCCAAAAATAGCGTTTTTAAGATAGAAAATTATATGGATCTATAAGTAAATAGTTAGGCAACGTGCAATTACAATTTTGTTCATCTGAGGTCACTTTACAGGGCCAGATCAAGGTCAAAAGTCAAAATTTGGTTTTGTAGTAATCATTTCGCGGTATTTTTTTAAATGCCAAACCCGGAATAAAAATGACGTAGACGTATGTCCTCTAGTTGTGCATTAAGTTTCAGCTTGATATCAGGACGGGTCACGGAGCTATGACCTAAAATGTCAGTGCGCATACCCCATATCACAATAGCCGTAAAAATTGAATTTTTTTAAAAGAGTGAATTCAAATGATTGAAAACGTTTACGGATAATATTAGATGCACAAGAAACCATTCGAAGTGACTCAAAGGTCACTGGAGGTCATTAAAGGTCAAAGGTCACAAGTTGCTCTGAAGAACATGTGACCATGACAGACCTCCTTTTTCATGTTCCTGGGACCACCTATGCTAACATTAAACAAACATTATAATACGATTTGCACTTTTTCAGCATAACATGCCTAGCAGAAGCCAAAAAAGTTCTTTTACCATTTTTGTTCATTGTGTCGCTGAGAAACTAATCGTTCCATTTTTGAAACTCTGTGAGTGCCTATGAATTTTCTCAAAATTTCAGATATGTGTACAAATGATAAAAGTCCCATTCATAATCTTTCCATTCATGCCAATTTCATGGAAATCGGTCAGTAACAACGGACTTATAAGAAGTTCAAAAGTACCCCCATTTTAATATTTTTGCCCCCTGTATCCACCCCTTCCAAAATCTTGAAAACTTCCTTTTTTAAAAGTGTAGTTTGGGTTATGGCAAATCGATTGCTATTTGTTGCGATGAAATTGGATGTGTAGTTCTCAAGATCTCAGGGGGGGGGGCCGAATCCGCCCCCCGCCGGTAATCGGCCATACCGTCTAGCCCTCCGGGAATAGGGTTAATGTGTTTTCTTCACCGTTCACGCTTTGTGCGAAAGAGGCGGAACCCGTTATGCGCGCTGTGACCAACGCTATTGAGCATAATTGCTGCAGTACCCACCAACGAGACGGTGGTGAACTTGTCTCGTTGATTAAAACCGAGGTTAGTAAGAGCGCCACGCCGAGTCCGTTTATGGGCGGTAGAGGGGATGTGGCCATCTGTCTGTGGTCAGTTAAGTGATTCGTGGTCAGATTGCGGCGGTTGGTACTAGTCGGTGAATGGGCTGTGGCCAGTTGATTATGGTCGGGAAGTGGACTATGACCAGTTGATTGTGGTTGATAAGCGGACTATGCAGACAGGCTCATGTCTGAGGAGGAAGGGGCCGACTCCCGGCAGGCGGGTCCGGGGCCGCCGATGTCGTGTCCGGTTCAGAGCATTTCTCCCCACAAGGGATCGGTTGGTACCCATTGGACTCCCGGAGAAGGCAGCTTCTGGAGGGGAGGGTGGGAGACCGGAACTGGTGGCAATCACCTTCGGTCACAGGCGCCGCCCAGCCGACCTCTGCTAGGACCATATGTCACCCGGAGTCCTCAGACGTCCCTCGGCGCATTGAGCATGTGAAACTAATTCCAGATGTGCACAAATCGTCCAAATTGTTTCCTAAAAAAGTTAAAAACCCCGAATATGTCACATTTCCAATTCGGTTACATTGTATCGTTCCAGTCGAAATAATACATTAATCTCCTCCTTCCAGAGCCATTGTATGGAGCCCCTGTCATTTTTGCCGCGACTTCCTATATTGCATGCCTGACGCTTGCATTTGCCTCAAATGATGATTGTCTGCCACACGTCTGCCACAGTTTTAGGCAATATCTTTCACCAACGCTGGCAGGCAAGTTGGCATATTTGTGTACCTCAGATTAAGTCCATGGCCGGCGAAGTTTGCTGACCGCAATGGGCCAAGGCTGACCGAATTTTCCACAAGCGCAACGTCAACAGTTACGCTACCATGGGGTCTTTGCCCAGCATAACTGAATAAACGGTACACGGTGTCGGCGCAGACGGTTGGCGACCTCAGATGACTTCGAGTTGGTCATATGATATTGTTTGTTACTGGTCCCAGTAATGACTATGATTTCTTTTTTACTTTTCCTAAATCCGAAGTCGTAATCTGTTTGGCACTAATAGCAGTAGAAAACATACATCATCTTTGGCACCAATAGCACACTAAAAACTGACAGTGATGTTTGATTTTTGATCTATCTAAACAAGAAATCAATCGCAAAAGAAGAAAAAAAAGAGAAAATTAAACCGTGTTGATTATCCAAAATTATCATTGCGTAATTAATGTAAATATTATTGGCATTAATTAGTTAGAATATTAGTGTAAAATTAAACCGCTGTAAACCGTTTACAGCGATTCATCGGCTTCAAGACCAGTTCACTACAAAAGGACGGTTAGGGGGCCGAAATGCTATAAAATTACTGGATGATCGCAGACACGAAAAAACAAACGAGTGCATTTGATATGGCCTGTGAGGTCACCAAAGTCCTGAGGATTAGACTAGGTTTCATCTGAATCAGACAGAAACATGATATACGTTCCTCTTTGTTTCTTTGCTCCATCTTGATTAAGAGAAAATGGTATGATGGTATGCCGGCTCCCTCATCCGGGGCGGAAGTAAAAAAAATCCTTACGCCCGACAGGAATTAATGCCCCACAGAAGCCGGGATTTAAAAAAAAAACGTTGCATGTGGGTGAAGCATGTGTCGTGCAGGTTGCATTCATACAGAACGTCGTCTGCAGCTGGGACCTGCCTTTGAGTCCGATCCTACTCAGACGCCAGTGCGGTTTTTCGAGTTTTTTGGCCTCGGACTCAAGGAAATCGATTCGTGAATTTTTAGGACTGGATCTGGACTCAAACCCACACAGCGATCAGGGTGAGACTAAAACGACACTGCTCTGTGATCACATGTCCATCCTAGTCATCATGCGGACTTTGTGTATAGGGATCAGAACAGTTTCGATGCTCAAGGTCGAAAGATAAGCTAATTTGTTCGGAAAAAAGGGGCAAGGGGACAGCCAACATGACTCGAGCCACACTTATATATGGGCTCATATCAACCCTACCCATCACCAAGCAGTCTTGTACATCTGGGCATGAAACAGTTCCCGTATACAAGGAGAAAATTATTGCCTCCTGTTTTAGTTTTGTGCACTGAATAGTGCAGACATTATTCACCAGCATACTTTTGCGCCCAGTCAACCTGGAAATTGCATGAAACATACTAAGACAAGAAAAAGTAATACATGCAATCAAAAATTTATCTCCATGCAATTTCCACCAATTAACAAAATATATGTTTCCATCTTTCTTGTTCTATGTTTCATGTTTCTTGGTATAAATATAATGATAGGTATCTGTAAACGGTGAAAGTCTCTTCAATGTGCTCTGTTAAATCGATCACGCCAGTCTCTGGACAAGTTGAAAGTTGTAGGCCGGGTGCCAGCAACCACTGTCACGGAGCGAGATGGTGTTTAATTTTAATTACGTTTAACACGCGATGCCAGGTATTCCTGACTCAGTCGGCACTGGATGTGAGCAGTTCAGCTCGGTCGAATGTCGTCGACGGAAGTCCGTCTGCGCCGACACCGTGCACCATTTATTCAAGTATGGGGACACAAGATCGCGTGGTAGCGTGGCTCTTGACGAGGGACTTGTGGAAAATTCGGTCAGCCTCGGCCCATTACAGTCAGCACGGAGCGCCGGCCTTGGACTTAATTCCGCGTGGCTGGAGGCGCCGGGGACGTCTGAGGACTCCGGGTGACATATGGTCCTAGCAGAGGTCGGCTGGGCGGCGCCTGTGACCGAAGGTGATTGCCACCAGTTCCGGTCTCCCACCCTCCCCTCCAGGAGCTGCCACCTCCGAGAGTCCAATGGGTGCCAATCGATCCCGTATGGGGAGAAATTCTCTGAACCGGACACGACATCGGCGGCCGGCCGGGCTGACCGGCCTAGAACGTGCTCGGCAACTGCCACCACCGGACCCGCCTGCCGGGTGTCGGCCCCTTCCTCCTCAGACATGAGCCTGTCTACATAATCCGCTTATCAACCACGATCAGCTGGTCATAGTCCACTTCCCGACCATAATCAACTCGCCACAGCCCACTCACCGACTAGTACCAACCGTCGCAATCTGACCACAAATCACTTAACTGACCACAGACAGACGGCCACATCCCCTCTACCACTCATAAATGGACACGGCGTGGCGCTCTTACTAACCTCGGTTTTAATCAACGAGACAAGTTCACCACCGTCTCGTTGGTGGGTACTGCAGCAATTATGCTCAATAGCGTTGGTCACAGCGCGCATAACGGGTTCCGCCTCTTTCGCACAAAGCGTGAACGGTGAACAAAACAAACATTAACAAATCCCCGGGAAACCCACGAAATGATGCCATGCTTCATTGATCGCTTATGTTTCAGAGGCATACGAACGCAACTTTTTTGGACCTTACATGACGGAAAAGGCTGTTGAAGTGAGCAAATAAATGTTTATCATTGTGCATGACCTCATTTGTGACAAGATTTCCTGAACCTTATTTCCTGAACCTTATTTTCACGCGCGGAGACTAGGCATGAAGTATAAGCTGTGGTCACACTGATTCCCAGCCCCACTTCGAGATCTGATAATATTCGGGTCGATTTCAACGAACCAAGACCACTCGTTCTCAGCTGATGACTTTCGAGTCGATCCGACCCGTGGTTACCGAGAAAGCTCGATGAAACCGACACGATGTTTGAACCCGCTTACGTTTCCTGTTATGTATTACCCCTATGGCCTAAAAATCCCCCTTGAAGCGCGTCATACGCTAGCGACGGGTCGCAGCGCGATGCAAATTGGCAGATGCGCTGATAGAGCTCGAGACCTTTCAAACAGTACTCGGCACATGTCGGTCCGTCAACATGCTTGTGCCTTGGACTGGAGCACAAATTTCTCGAGAGACAAACAGAAGCACGTCACTCAAATAGTGCATGCCAGGGCTTGCCGCTTACTGTGCTAAGCAAGGTTTATGAACATTTAAATATTCAAATGTCCGGTTTCCAAAAGAATCAGCTTCGAAGCAGTCTGGCTTTTGTGATCTTTGGTTGGTTTTGGGCAATAGAGTGCGGATTGTCACTGTCCACTGTCCTGTCCAAACGTCACACTGCCTACACTGTCCCTAGGTGGCCATATTATCCCTTACAGCCTTCTGAAACCAAGACTATTTTGAAAACGGGGAGATCTAACGCTTTGACTGCGCGGATCCTAGGTCTGAGCCGGGCGTGCGCTTTTCATTGTATTGGGAAGTGAATTGAACTAGCGACTGCGGCCGTCATATAGATCTTTTGCGCGATAAATTTCTGTTAGATCATGCAGGCCTGTACCAAACGGCCTATTACAGACACACCACAGTAAAATATAATGATTTCTTGGATTGGCATGAAGCACAAAAGCACGTGTCTTACGTCGATGTGATTTTCATTGCAATAAGTCGGCGGCCTATGTGCGTTATTGAAGTGCAATCGATAGGAGGGTCTAGAATGAATGCATCATTTTCTTTCAGGCGGCGTGGCGTCTGAACCGTGGGGTGGAGCCTTTGGGCTTCCGGTACGAACAAAAGACGGCAGACGGAGCTACACCGTGATGCTTTTTCCGAGTCGCTGCGATCTCTGGATCGCCAGCACCACACCAAAGCCGGAAAACGCCCATAAACTGCTTTTCACATTGCGGTCACCTGTGCGTGGCACATGCCGCTCGCATTGAAACGCGCTGTGTGATACGCGACTGCCCGGTCAATTCTCGTTTCAAGATGGTGCGTTTCGAGCTGCGTTCCGACTTGTGGTTGCCGATAAAAGTCATCGGAACCGAAACGATGTTTGACGCTGTTTGCGTTTCCCGACTAACGGTTGTCCGTACGGACTAAAATTCACGAATGAAGCGCGCGGCACGCGCCAGTGACGCGTCGCAGCGCGACGAATATTAGCGGATTTTCTGGTGGCGCAAAACCTTTCGAACGTTTCACGACATGTAACAATCCACCAATCCGTTAAGGCCCCGAATGGGAGCAAAGATTTCTCGACAGAAAGACAGGTTACTCAAATATTGTACAGACTACGGCTTGCCGCTTACTTTGTTAAGCAAGGTCTATAACATTTAAATGTCCAGCTCCCAACAGAATCAGTTTTAAACCTTTGTGATCTGAAGCAGCGGTTTTGGGCTACGGGGCGCAGATGAATATTATAAATGGTGGTCACATGCTCTTTGCTGGAGGCTCCTGTACATGACAGGCCTCGTTCCTATATTTTTTTTATTTTTTATAGAAAATTTAGAAACGAGAAAAACCGCACAATTTTATTTTGACTTTAGCTATGATGATCCGATCTTGGTGATGGTGTCTTCGTCCCACACAAAAGGTGAAAAACAAGGGAAATAGCCATTTTACTCTTTAGCTATCAATATTCTTATTAAACGCGCTCAGGGCGCTATGTGATGTGTTGTTCAATTTCTTTTGAGAGGATATCCATTTAGAATGACTGTCTCTGGGCGGCCAAAATAGGCTTCTGGAATGAAGACTACATTAACAACGAAATGTTTTACATTTTTGACTGCGCGGATCCCAGGTTTTGAGCCGCGCGTGCGCTATTCATTTTATAGCAGGCGCGTATCCAAGGCCGCGGGACAATGACCTTCCCTCCTGAGGCCCCAGGCCCCAAGGGCACCATCTCGTTCGTGAGGGGGGTCCTAAAGAAGTCCATCTTAGGGTTAGATGACCCCTGAGAGGCATAGAAGGATCCCTGAAGCTCCCAAAGGGACTCTGAAATCACAGCAGGATTCCAAGACGTCAGAGTGCCCCTAAGACCTCCAGAAGGGTCATAGGGCCCCTGAGTCTGCCAAGGTCATGACTGAGCCTCCTAGGACGGCATAGGGGCCCCTGGAATGTCATGGCGACCCCAAATGGGTTTCACCGATCCGCGTGGAAAGCTGACGGCTCCTGGTGCAGTCGGAGGGCCTCCGGGAGAGTTAATGAAATCCAGAGACGGCGAGATGGCTCCTTAGATGGAAAGAAGGGCCCATGAGACTCTCAAAGGGCCCTTGGGACAGCAAGAGAGGCCCCAACACGACCAAGGGTCCATGGGACCGTTTAAGATACCAGAGAGGCCTATGAGGCGGAAAGAACTTAAGAGGGTGCCTAGCACGACATAAGAAGGCACCCGGAACGCCCTGATGCGTTTAGAGGGGCCCTAAGACTGTCAGATATAACCCATGTAACAGAGGAAGACCCCAGATACAGCCATGGAGACCAACGAAGACGTTCAGAGGGCCCATGAAACTGCACACGGGCCCAAAAATCGCCAAAAGGTCTTTTGTAACTGCCAGAGGGCCCACGAGACGTCAAAATATTCCCAAAAGACGGCAAGAGGGACACCAAGGACAGCAGGTCGTCCACTGAAATTGCTCGAGAGAGCCCTTTAAGACTAATTATTAGCAGTCTTTAGCAATAGCGACCCATGAGACCATCAAACAGACCCCTGAAACTATTCATCTTTGAGACGTCCGGACAGCTCCTGAAACGGGCAAAGGACGTAGAGCATTGACAGAGGCGCCTCTGTGACGGCAGAGAGACTGCTAGAGGGCCTTTACTACTGCTTGAAGGGCCCCTTAGACGGCAAAAATGTCCAAGGGGCGACAGAAGAAAACCCGAGATGGCTTACGCGTCCCTGAAACTGCCAGACGGGTCCCTGAAGCTGTCCGAGGTGCACCGGAAACCGCCAAGGGAGTACCTGAAACGTTCCGAGAGATACGCAAAGAAACTTGAGACCCCTGGACAGAATCCTGATACGGCGGACGGCCAGAGGCCACCAAAGGTGTTCCTGTAACTGCGAGAGGGAACGGCCACTTTGTTCGAGAACAAAACGCGAAATTTTCTCAAATAAGGTGATATGCTCAAAATCTTCGGCTACTATAATAAGGTGAAAAAACGCAAAATTATATCAAATATTTCTCCCTGGATCCGCACGGATCAACGTTGATTTCACATCTGAAAAGCAAAAAAAGTAGGGGGGTGGCCGGGAGGAGTCCCCGCGCTGACCATTCCCCCCTCTTTGGTGAAATCTTGGATACGCCCCTGTCTTGGCGATGTCCGTGAGGAAACGCCAATTACCGCGCGTAGAGTTCTCTACATCCATCCCCTTTTCTCCAATGTTCCCGACAGGTAATGCGCAAGAAATGACAGAAGCTCCGACTCCAGTAATTTGCCCTAAAAATGACTGTGACATTATGCTCATTTTATCTACGTTCATTTTTGCGTAAGATCAATGGAAAATCCTGAAATTTAGTTTTGAAGAAACCCCTTAACGCCATGGCACTTCAATGCAAAAGATCGTGGTCCGGGCAGGTGTGTTCCTCTATTTCATCATACTTACAATGTCAGACCTGTACGTCAATCAGAGGGTGGCCCAATGCCATAGCCGTCCACACTTTCGTACCGGAACGCTCTGTCTTATGTTTCTATGAGCCTTGCCCTCAGGGTCCCCTCTAAGGAAACTTGACTGTGGGTGGGGGGAGGGGCTAACTTATCACACCAGACTTAAGAATACCTAAAATTTAATTGCTATTTCCTCAAAAAACAACATTTCTGTCTTGGAAGTTGTTGAAATGAACGTATAACTTTCCATGTGGTAATTTTTTTCGGTAATGCAACCGAACAATAGTGAATACCAATTGTAATTAAAGCCATTAGAAACAGAAGTGGTGGAACCTATATGGAGATGGGGGAGGAGGAAACATGGTTTTTACCTCGTGTTTTCCATAAAGCGCAATAAACCACAGATAATAGGGAATATGTCGTATTTTGCATAAATAAGATCAGATTGAGACTAAATTTCATGATGACATATCAAGACAGACAGGGGACATACAAAGGGTCTGCTCAAGGAGGTGGTGTCCCAAAGGTCATGCCTCCAAGGTTGAAATCTCATGATCATGAGCATCAAAGAAATCCGATAGTACGCGAAGACTCGGACATTTGTTTGAGGGCCACATTATTTTACAGTTAGGCAACATTTGTAGAAAAATTAGAAAATTTTACTGCTGTGAGGATGTTTGGAGGTGTAAAAACTGCGCCATGACTCCCGACGTTCGGACTGCAGGTCAGCCTCAAGTCTGCTATTTAACAAGATCTGCGACGCTTGACAAGTATATATTCTCAGTTCCATTCCTACATTATCAATGACCACATCCTTTCCCCTTCCCAGTATGCTTATCGCCCATCCCACTTCACCGAAGACGCTCTCCTTGACGTTGTCGAATGGGTGGCTCGGAAGATCGACGTCGGTCACTCAGCGCCACTGACTTCGATCAGCCAGGGCGAGGCGTTCGACAGCGCCGACCACTCGATGCTGCTGAAGAAGCTCGAATGGCATGGCATCTGTTCCGGTTGGTTCAACAGCTACCTCTCTGGCCGCTCCCATTTTGTCCGTGGCGGCACCTCCAGACTTCCTCTATCCCACGGAGTCCCTCAGGGATCCATTGTGCGTCCAGTCCTGTTCCCCGTCTCTGTAAACGTAAACCCTGCTACTTAACCAATGATCAGCTCCTATCCTATGCCGACAACACCCAAATCCTGGACTCAGCACCCTGAGACCACGATGAAATCCAAATGCTTAAGTCCAGAGCCGAGAAACATCCAGTGTTCACAACAATTGTTCAACGCAATTAGCCTCAAAATGAACATAGAACAAACTTAGGTCACCCTTCTCGGAGTTCAAAATACTGTCGTTAAAACCTCAGAATTCAATGTCCACATTAATGATATCGATATTTGTCCTCAAAAATACATACAAGTACTGTGTGCTTTCCCGCGACCAGACCCTCCACTAACAACAATACGTCTCTTCCGTGGCCCGGCGATCTAATGCAATCCTCATATCTCTTTTCAAAATCCGCGCTCACCTGGCCCCAGACATCCTAGAAATCCTTGTCCATATCCATGTCTTCCTCCCACGACTCGTGCTGTTCGTCAATCTGGGGAAGAGCTGTCGCCTGCCGCCTTAACCGCTTACAGCAGACCATCCACTTGGCAGCCAGATTGGTCGCCGGTCTGCTCCGCGACAAACACGTTACTCCCACCCTCGGCTCTCTTGGCTGGCCCTGGCAGCAGCTGACAGAGCGCCGCGATGCAGTGAACGCGTACCGCGCGCTGCATGTCTCTGCCGCCCCTGCCTCGCTGCGGCGAATGTTCCGCACTCGTAGCGCTGTGTCTGAGCGCCAAACACGCGATGCCGCCGTTGGTGCCGCCGTCCTTACTTGTCGGGTGTCCGTCTGCCACGCAGCGGCTCTTCTCATACAGAGCCGCTGCCGCCTGGAATAGGCTGCCGCAACACGTGACAGCGGCCACCTCGCGGCAACAGCTATTTAAGCGCCTCAGAGCTGCGCCCACCTAAGTCGGTGCTGTCGACTGTGGGGTCAGCGATGGGGGCACGGTGAGGGTGCTGGGTGGGGCGGGAGGGGAGTGTTTTATAATGCCAGATGTACTTTATGCGCTTGTATTGTACTGACTGGGCCCTAAGGGCTTTGTGCAGGGGAGCCCTAACAAACCAGCACAATAAGGGACGCAGCCAAGGCGGGAGGCTATGGGACCATGGCCCCCCTGAGCCAAGAGGACTAGACTAGATACATAACGATTTTGCGGGGATACGAAATAGTGGTCATATACATGTTGCAAACGCAAACATTATATGTTTTCCTGTTCGCTAAATACAAGGGAAATGCCAGTTCCATATGACAGAATTTGACATTTGCCGCTCCCCCAAGGAAAATCCTGGCAACGTGCCTGACACAAATGACCAATACAACTGACACATTCATATGCCTGACACGCAAAATACCACATACACCCTTTTCTTGAAAAAATCGGGTTTCCATCGCCTTATCGTCACGCATACCCACGTACACCCTGCTAAAACCAACACCAGATGACAATTACAATGCGTGAGGCAAATGGGATCCATTTGCATGTTTGTTTGCTGTAAGGACGCACATCGGCTCACGCGTCCGTGTCTTGATCAAGTATTGTGTCTCGTCGGGCGTCAGTCAGTCGTTTGATGTGATTCGCAGTGTTAAATGAGGAGAAACGGTTGTGCTTTGTGCGACGATACACATTTTGCGCTGCCAAAATGTGAAGGAAGAACTTGCATATTACCAGAACACTTCTCGTTTTCCACATGCGTAAAGAAAATTGGGATAAAATCTTTGGCCTTTGCAAAGAACAGAAGGCTCAGCATGTGCGTTAACGCTATTTCACGCGACCGTTCTGACCCCGTGACACAATTTTGCCCTTATTGGGGGGGGGGAGGGACTGGAGGCTTGACTGGGGAGGTTCGGCCTCCCCTCCAGTTAACATGTTAGAGGAGTCCCTGCTTGCCCTGGCCGTCTTACGTAGCAGACATGCTGGCCCTTGTAGAAGACATGCTGTGCACCACACCCCTCTATCTGCAGCTTGGCTCCAGGCTGGGCTCGTGGATGGCAGACGGTCCGGATGTGAGGTGATTTTACGGCCCAGCGGCCCATTGTCTACACGCACTTCTTCGAACGTGACAAGTAGCCCAAGGTTACGCTGGCCGCGAATGGCGTCGGACACTCTCCAATGTTCGTCGCCGGCCGGCCGTGACGGGACGGGGGGGGGGGGCCTCCGACAGCACTGGGATGCGGGCTCTGGCAGCCGTCTCAGTACCGTCCAAACAATTAAAACTTGCTATCACCAACGGGATTTGGAAAGAGTGGCGATGATTATGGAACCAGAGGCGCGTAACTAATGTCACGTGGCTTGCAACAACAGCTGCTTATTTAGGCAGTTTTCAGTCCGTTTAAGTTTTTGAGTTTTGAAAGCATATTCGCGAACGTGATGAATAGCAGAATTAGTGCGAAGTTGCTATAATCATCTCGCACAGGAAATATTGTGTGTTGCAAGTTCCAATGAAAGGCAAGAAATATTTCTTTGCCAACGGCAAAAATACATTTTTGGAACTATTGCAGGCTCCTCAGCACTTTTCAAGCGGTGGAATTAGCTGGAATTCCACGCAGGGAGGCTTGTTTCGCCTCTCCTCCCCGGATCTGCTGGTCGGCAAGATCGAGATCAATGACACAGCTCGAACAAAAGGCTTGTGAGTTAATTTAAGTTTCTATACATGCAAAAGAAACAAAAAAAAACCATGTCTTGTAAAAGCAAGCAAAAACGGGGTAAACGATCGATCATCGACCTCTGGCACTCGGCGTTGCAAGAACTTACTTTGACTCTCATATCAGCTTTTTGGCCTTAGGTTAGTCTCAGAACTTGCTGAGTGGCAATTTTTGGAGTAGTGGTGGATTCAAGGTATGAAACAGAGGGCATATAGCTACAAACTTCTGCATTATTTTTCACTCTGTTTTGCCCGATTGGTTAGACCAGTTCTATTACCTTTACTTGAGATGATGGATAAAATATGCAAGAAACACCAAGGGTGTGTCTAGGAAGAATAAGGCGTAATCGTAAACAACTGAAGGTGCCAATGGCGTAGTCATGAAACCAAACCATGGTTCTTATTTTCTCGTGTCTCCCATTCCTTTTTTTGGATCCGCCCTTGCCAATGCATGCATAAGCATATCTTGTAACTGTGCTTTTTTCCTAATATCGCTGTTGAGACCAAACCAATGATGTAAATCATTAGAAGGTGTAGATCGAGGTCTGGTCCCTCTACTGGCTACGCTCTTCATCCTTCTTTATGTCCCCATTACATCCTTTATTCTTTGCATGTATGCTATGGCATCTAAAGGGTCTGCTTATCGATCCATACCTGGTTTTCGGCCCGTGGAACCCACTTTCACTTGGCGTTGAGTCATCCCTATTATGTTCTCTGCATTCATCCTCGACAGTTTCCAAACATCTTTTAGACCACGTGGATGGCCTATTGCCATAAATGTCGCTCAATGAAATCGCAAAATTGCTAATAATTGGCTTACATATATTCAGTACCGATATCTAAACGGGTGAGCACGCGTTTGGAACGACCTCCAAATGACTTAACATACCCTCAAGAAATGACTCCTGGAGCCGCTGCTGGTTAATGTGAAAAGCTCAGATTTTCATTTAAGGTGTCAGAAGTACATGTAAGAACAGTCGCGAGCAGATGATTACGGTGAGATGGAGTGTCCTCGTAAGCCACTTGCACTGCCTGGTTTAACTCACCTTGACAGACAATAGGCTTGCATTTATCAGCGCTCGCTGTAGCTTTCCCTGCTTACTTGCACGACTGTTTCCGGGTATTTCTGTCCTAACTCCAACTTGATTTGTGCCGAGTGGTTCTTCTAGCGCTGTTCAAGCCACTCCCTCCCGCCCAAACCCCGTGAGTTTGTGTTGTGTCGTGTTTTGTGCTCTGGTGCTCAGTGGCCTAGCGAGTGTGTAGAGATTGTGATTTTGAGTGCGCTTATCGTTCAATGCCTTTGTTGTGCTGGTGTACTTTTGGTGTCTAGTGCTTCAGTTTCGAGAGGTGTGGTGAGCATCTTTGAGCTTGTGGTTCGGTTCGTGAGTTCATTCGGTGTCACTGTTTGACGTGTAATACCTTTCGAGATCAGTGGAGTATTTGGTTCTTGCTTTTGAGCGTGTTTGAGCGTGTGATGAATAGTGTTGTTGCTGTGTCTTTTCCTTCGCATGAGGTCTGGCAGCTGTTCTGATGCGTGATTGGTCTCTCTCTCTCTCTCTCTCTCTATCTTTCTGTAATTAGGATACTATTATTATTCTTTGAGAAAGGATGGTCGTTTCAGGTACGAGCAGAAAAAACATAAAGCTTGTGGTTCTTCAGAGGTGGTAGAGAGTTTTGGTCCTAGAGGTATGAGTGGTGGTGGTATAAGAGAGTTTTATGTTCTAAGGTAGGTATAAGTCTCGTAGATAGCCGGATTTTTTCACTTGTTTACATTGGAACTAACTTTTCAAACCGAGCATTGTTGCCTTCAAAGCGATCGTTTTTCTGATTGCTAACCCTCTCATACGCCATAACCTCGTCGAAATCACACCAGCGATATGCTTTGATCCCCGACACTTCAAAAGTGACCTTGCATTTTGTCCCAGTTAGCCTCATTGGTGTTTCGGTGCAGTTTGGGTCATGGATGCACCAATAAAAATATTTCTGTATACGCGGAATCATTCCCGTTGGAGCACGTCGCTAATGCGCAGTTCGGAAGACAAACGTGGACTAGATAACAATGTAATGTTATATAATGCATATGGTAACTGCATGCGACATGAAGCGAGAGATATCGCACAATAAGATAATTTATCATGATGTAATTTCTTCATGAATCTGGACCCAACAACTATGCACGACTTAAACGAGTTCTGTTTTACATGTCTTTTTCAAGCATTACTAATTACCATATGTCAGAGTATGCCTTCAGCATGGGCACCCGATCTTGGAATAAGCTAACTGTCCGCTCAGACTGCAGTGCAAAGGACATTTGTGGTACGGTTGTGGTCCGTGGGTATTTTTTCGCGCTCCATGACCTAATTATAATTGATCTGTGGAAGCTGAAGGGATCCAGAGGATCCAATACAATTGATGTGCTTCATTGGTGAACTTGACTTCGAATCAAACAGAAATGTTAACTTCTTTTTTCTTTGCCTGGATGAAAAATGGGCACAGACACTGATTCAGGTCTTTTTACCCACATTTTATATTTTGATCGTTACACCCGATATCATTGCAAAAGCCTTCAACTTTCTCATGCAATGCTCATTTGTTCCAAAATTTTCAGTCCTCTTTGCCTCATTAATAACACTGGGTATCTCTTGTAAGTTCTCTTTCCTTATCGATATCAAAACCCAAGTAATCTACAAAATATGGTTTTAACAAACTTATTACAGTGCGACGCACGGTAAAACAAATGCCTCCCTCAGGCAAGGTGCAGTTTGTTTAACCCTGCACTGCCTGGCGTGTTTTTATACCCGCGACCGCCTGCGGTTGTCAAAAAGAGCACCCCACTGTTATCTCAGGATCTAACGGTCGGATCTGAACTGGTCTGCCATTGATCGAAAGCCCAGAGTCTTGCAATTCAGAAAATACTATGCAAGTTCTGGTCAATTGACTGATGACGTCATAGATCACGCAAAACGCATAACACGATGTCGTACATAACAGGTACAATTGTATGTCATCTGGTATCATTCCTTCAGCACATATTGGCCCATATAGTCTTTCTTTTCTGCATTCTATGAACTCTGTGACCTGTGTAGTGTGTTGCAACCACGTTCCAAACAGGGGCTGAGAATTTCCGGACAGGATCGTCACCGACACTCCTGCAATATGTGACAAGAAGCCAATACCTTTCCTATGATAGATTTGCATTCATCGGCGGGTATCGAGACGACACCATGCTCCTATTGGTGCTCCTAGTTTTCAAAATCACTAGCTACTGAAAAGCAATTTGTTAATGGCTGCGAAGGTAGAGGCGGTTTCGTGAGAGACTGAATCTCTAGAGAAGTGGACCACTTAGGAATAGGACAATCCTGATTTCCAGTGTATGGTTGCATAAAAGGTAATAAGGTTTTTCCCTCGAACTCATTTTTTTCTTTGTCTCTAACCTACTATTTACCCCGCCCTTTCCCCCTCGTCTTTCGACGGTATTGTTTTGGGCTTTTCCCTTTTTGGTGTGATCGCACTATAACAGAAATGTTATCACCATATGTATGCATATGGTGATATGCATATGTATGCATATGCATATGTATGCAAATGTTATCACCATATGTATGCACAACCACTAGTGATTCGATCGCACGAAAAAAATTGATAGACGCAACCTTGTTTTGCGGTGACTTCGCACTTGGAAAAATCTTGTCTCCACAGAAAACCATGTGTTAGCACATATAGCCCTGTGTTTGCATACATCATCACTGGTGCCACAAGCGTGGCTGAAAAAATTATGAACGAGGCATTTTTGTCGTGACTTCGTTGACTGACAAATGTGATGTCTCCATCGTCAACCCTGTATTAGATTTTATGATTTCAAGCATTTCAACTGGTTCACTCCCAAGTTACCTAGTTTTGCTTTGGCCGGGCGGGGGGGGTGTGGCGACTCTACGGAGGGGCTGAACCCTCCCCCCATTTAACATGTTTGACGAGGCCCTGCTTTTGGTCAGTTATCTAGGTTGACCTCGTATGATTTTGAACAACCTTTGCGGTAGAATATTGACCTCCGTTTTCTTTGGGGGAGGGGGAACCGAATTCCAAATGAACGCCAGAATTGGCCCTCAGAGACAGTTACGGCATATGGCTTAAGTATAGCTGAGGTAATAATTTAAGAATAAGTATCTTAAGCCCAAGCTAAACGTCATGAATTATCTACGCTCTGTTGCAGTGTTCTGTACCCTACAAAAGTCGCTGATGCATTTTAGCGATGTGACCAAAGGTTTTCGCGGTACAAGCTGTCTTGCGAGCCGCACCGAATTTGACCCTATTTGGCCTAAGTTGACCTGGAAGGAAATAATCTATAAACGTCAAACTTCTCTCTGTCGTTACGGCACAGGACCAGGACCTTCTACACGGCACACTGCCCACACTGTCCACGCTACTCATGAGTACGCAGGCCGACCCAGTCCTTGGCAACCAAGAAACATCCCATTTGATCTCTCCACCCTCCTTTGGATGATCCCCATACCTACACAAAATCATTTTTACTGTCCTCGAAATAACATACCTTCTACCCGTATCTAAAGAAATATTGAACAAACTTTTTTGCGCCTTTTAGGGCCACTATGAGTGGACAGACAAGACTCCGTGTGAGCTCCATGGAGCCGGATATAACGTTCAGAGAATGACGTCTAAATGTCTGGGGGACGCCAACTTCACACAGGCCCTGTATTACTACCATGGATGGCGTCCTGGTGAGGGGAAAACCTGGGAACAGTTGTAGACTATATTCCGTTCCGCGGAAGATCCGAGACGCTGGGCTGGCTCTTTTTTCACAGAGATGCCCGGTCGGGGGCTGAAGACTGTTGAGTATTTAGGAGCAATCATCAGAGTCGGTAAGATCAGCCTGAGTGAAGCACGCGTTCGGTAACTGAGGAACCTGCTGACCCCTAGAGATATTCGTAACTAAGACGAACTCCTGGATCATTTTTGTAGGTATTGGTTGTTGTACGTGGTAGATGTGGTGTGTTGGAGGATGTACCTGGCGTTACTGGAGCAGCACACTCGCAGTATGATGCATAGGAAAGGGCGGTCGCTGTAACTTGGAATGGACGGATGAAATGACATCGGGGTTTTGGAAGCTGAAAAGGCTAGCGTCCGATGCTGTCTCTCTCTCTTTCTTTCTTTCTCTCTCTCTCTCTCTCTCTTTCTCTCTCTCTCTCTCTCTCTCTCTCTCTCTCTCTCTCTCTCTCTCTCTCTCTCTCTCTCTCTCTCTCTCTCTCTCTCTCTCTCTCTCTCTACTTGCCAGATTTTAGCATGCAGGTTGTGTTGGCCACTGGACGCTAGAGATGCCAGAACTGGACCTATGCCGGGATGGACAGCTCCGTAAGCTTTTCGGATTTCCATTTTTACCACGCACTTTTGCAGCACGAAGGAAGCTGCAGCGCGACGGGGAAGGAATTGTTGGCTGTCGTTTTAGCCATCACGGGATTCCGCTGAATTTTCCTGATCGTCCTGTCGATCTCATCCGAGGTCACCGTGCACTCCGCCGGCTTAGCTCTCTGGACCAGTGCGGCGAAAACGGCCGCCTAGGGCGCTGAATCAATTTCCTGAAGCAATGTCCGATTCGACCAGTGCGTAAGGCTGGGAACTATATGACATGTCCACGGCTAACTATCTTTTCATGCTCGGACCAGCTGGTGATCTGGTGATCGGCATCTCTTAAGAGATGCAAGACCTCGTCTCAGATCTGAGAACGACGGCGTTCGCGGCTGACCAACTGCGTTCAGAACAGCAATTGGTCATGAATGGTCAGGTCAGAGGAGCAACACGGACCCGGAGATATCACCGTCTCTTTCTACCATTCTTCGCGGTCAAGTCTTGCCTCCGAAGTCGTCCTTGTCAGCCCGGGCTCTGTACTGTTATTGTCAGCGGCAAGTGGTCGGACAGAACGGGATTTCTTTTCGCCCAGGATTCCACAGGGGGTGTATTTGGAACGCGGAAAACAAACAATTTTACAACTCCTGTACCACAACAGCACGACCAAATATCACCGTTCACCCAGAGGCACAATACCTTATACACCCACAATGATACACGCTCGTCACCGTCGCGTGTCACACAGCATACCACGTCACTCTCGTCACGCCTGCGGCCCACCACGCTCTTTTTCCGCGCAGATGTAACAGCACGACAGCAAACGGTTGGCGGTTATTCCATGAACGATGAGGGCGGAGATCTTGCGTCCTCTTCACGATGCATTCCTCACTGGGCACGTGGGACAGGACAGGACGTGAAAGCGAACTCGTGACGCCCTGTGGTGGCTAGATATGAAAGGCAGCATTTCTCGTTGCGTGGGTGGTTGTGAACTCTGTGGGAGCAAGAAGCTCCCGAAACATCCCGGCGGGCCCTCTACAGCGCACGGGAGATGACTCCCCCTTTATACAGAGGGGACGATTGCTCCGGTTTCTATCCGATATCGGTTTTTCTGCGGTGTTTGCACCTTACTAGTCACATGTGTTTTGTTTTGTGTATGCTCTTGTAGGTAATTGTTTTGCCTTGGCATAATTACGTTGTGTTACGCTGATGGAATATGTTCGTCGTGTTCTTGTTGATTAAACAAGTTACGGGCGCCGAATGACCTTGAAGTCGGCGCGCCCCTAAGCCCCAATAACCAACCAACCAACCAACCAACCCTCTACAGCACAAGCACACTGAGATTTCGACTCGTCCACTGACGAAGCCAGAAGTGGATTTCGTTGGCCCGTTTCCGGAAACTGACGCTCACCGATTTCGGTAAGTGCGGCAGATGTAAGGCATCCTAAGTTGGTACCTGGTGCTGCTCTCGGAGGCGCACACCGACGCGAAAACGGCTGCCTGCTTCGTCGTTTATGACCGTTAATTGTTCAACCACAACAGCAAACTGTTGGCTGTTATCCCACGAGGGATGAGTGCGGCGCCTTGCGTCTTCTTCACGATGCACCACATTGACGTACATCACAGCATGAGTGACCCTCTCCATCCGCAGGCTCAGGGCCAGGTGGGGCGCCGGAACCAGCTGATGGCCAGCCTGCAGTGCGTTTGCTGTAATAATCAAGCCCCTTACAGATAAGCTTGCGCCATCTGTCTCAGGGGCGGAGGTGTCCTGCTCCAAGTCGTTCATGGCTCCGTCTCGCTAGCGCGGGAAAATATCTCCATAGACAAAACGTGGGACTTTTGGAACGCTTCCCACCCCCCTACACACACATAGGCACGTTGCCAGGATTTTCCCCAGGGGGGCAAATGTCAAATTTTGTCATATGCCACAGGCATATGACGAAATCTGCGAGAAAAGGCAGCAATTTTAGGCAATTTATCTCATATTTAATGCGCAGGAAAACATATAATGTTTGTTTTTGCAAGATATATAAGATCACTATTACGTATTCATGCGAAACCGCCATGTATCTAATACAGACCGCTTGGCTCAGGGGGGCCATGGCCCCCATGCCCCCCTTGGCTACGTCCCTGCCCCCACAAAATAAAGCCATCAAAAGATTTTTTCCAGCATGAGCCTGGAAAATGTCTGAAGCAGAACTGGTTTTCACGGATGCAAACGAAATGGAGAAATAACTAACATGTTGTTGTCAGTTAAACGCAGAATGCTTCCCGACAATCAAAACAGCTACGTCCGTCACTGAACGTGCGGGGCCTCTTTAGTCGATGTTGTGATGAAAAAGTTGATTTTCTGAGCTGACCCTCGCCAGTATTCGCTATTTAGTCATCTTCAGGAGTACAACAGGTGAGGGGGGATGGGGGCGGGAAGGGCGTGGCCAGGCACGTATAGCCACAAATCGGACAGGGGAAGGAATCCTCAGAAAGGGAACTCCTTCTGAGGAGTCCCCCCGAGAAGCGTCTGAGGAGCGGCCCCTCCAACTATCTGATTGGGAAGATTATACACCGTAATAATTGCCGAATGCAGGCTTCCGTATTTGCACCCGAAAAGTATATGCTGCAGTTGCTGGATATTGCAAGAAAAGACATATACTTGTTTGGCTTTTTTCCTTCCTGCTGTTGAATCTAGCAGTAAATGGCAACTATATTGATATCCAAAAAATGATGCAGTCCGAGGCAGGACTATACATGAGCACGTGCATACTGGCACTTGTACAACTGCTTCAGGGTCAGGATGGATATAAAAGGTGTCTTCAGCAAGAACGTATACGTATTTTTTTATGTTATTCGGATACTAATAAAATGCTGGAAAATACGGAAACTTGTGTTTTTATTTTTACATCGTTTGTTAAAGACGGAACGGGAAGGCACGGACGGAGCCAAGAGAGCAGGTAATCTACGAGTTGGCATCACGTCACCATTCAAGATCATTACCCGTGACGGTGGCGCCACAAATGGCGACTGTGCGACCAATGTTGCACAGAACTACAGTAAACTCGTCATCGCGGTCAAATCTTTGTCATTTTTCAAAAACGAAAGCTCATCTGTCGGAGAACTTAAGCGTAAGGGCAGAAGTAGGTGTAGTAGTAGGTGTATGATAGGTTAGGTTGGTCAGTTAAGGTATTATTAGGTTTAAATATGCATTTAAAAACCGGCAGGTTGTGCATAATCTGGCAAGGAAGTGGTGGCTTGCTCAGCTGTCGTTGATAGCGCCACCGTCACGTGACGTTTTCGTTTTGGAAAGTGAAGCCAACTCGTATTATACTGACTTCGGTGATCTTGTCTCCATACAGTTCAAGAATCGAACATGAACCCTGTATGGCATTGCATAATAAATAATTAGTTGAAAATTACCGTTTACCTACCCCGACTTCAACTATGACAGATATGGGAGAGATCTAGTTGGGACAATGGTGGAAAGGGTCAGCAGTTTGGAGCGGACGTTCAAGATCTGACAGTTCTTGACATTTTGTGATGAAATGGAATTCTGCAATGTTTTGTCGTTTCCGTTGCACAGATGATGCAGGTCGAATACTTGCATGACGCTAGCAAATTCGTTTAACCCGTAATTTCCGAAGCGGAATAGGGGAACGCTTCACATGTCGGTGTAACCTCCGAATGTCATTATACTTTGGTGTCGCGTCGGGACAAGCGCCATGGTAGCCTGATGGATGAGGAGCCGCACGGCAGATCCGGTGCATAGCAGGAACTGGGTTCGAGACCCAGAACTGGCACCTGTATTTGGGCCGAGACCGATGTCATCCAGGCACGGGCCGGCCGCCTCATGGAGCTGCAAGGCACGAAAATAAAATGCACGACACGGTCAAGATCCTCCAGTGCCATCTGGTTCGGCGCCTGGTGCAAAATCAGTCCACATTTGGCGTATATATGTGTATATGCATGTGTATATATTAAGTCCCGATCATCACCCGCATTGTTTTGAAACAAAAGGGAAATTACCCTGCGTCTTTATCGAAATAAAAGCGCATTTTACCCAAGTCATACTCTAAAAACCACCTTGTTCTTCTAAAAATACAAATCCGATTAGCATCAAGGAGACCTCCTATGGCATCAAGGGGGTCTCATAACCTCACTGGGTTTCCTGTGGGCCTCCTGTAACAACATAGAAGGCCCGCTATGGCACCAGGTGTCATGTTTGAGAAGCCTGTAAGTTCTCAAATGGGTCAAAGAGCCCTTCCTTTTCCCCAAGGGGTACGACCGTCCCCTTCATCCCCCTCTTCCCTGACTGCGTCCCTGGGAGTGACATATATACATGTCCAGACCCACCGTTTGTAAACCGGGTGTGACAAAACGATGGAAAAAACGGACGAGTAAACTGGTCCTTTGGCCACATCGCGATACAAGCTTTCACTGTCTTAACCCTATTCCCGGAGGGCTACACGGTATGGTCGATTCCCGGCGGGGGGGGCGAATTCGCCCCCCCTGAGATCTCGAGAACTACAAATCCGATTTCATCGCAACAAACGGCAATCAATTTTTCATGACGTGAACTACATTTTTACCAAAAGAAATTTCCAAAATTTTGAAGTATGTGAATACAGGGGGGGGGGCACGATTGTCTACGTCGTGTCTACGTAGAATTGTCTGCCATGGGCCACGATTCAGAACTTGGGGAGGGGCAAGCTGACCGCAGTTAAGGCGAGCGATGGACTTGCTCGACTTCCCAGGCCCCCCAAAAAAACACCTGATTTCGACTTATGTAATTGTCGTTCAGTTTCAAATTGAAAGAAATTGTATCGCAAGTAGAAAATACCTCTTTGACACCTCGAAAACCTGGGGGAGGGCAAATCACCACTTCTGGAAAACTTGGTAGGGTATGTCCCCGTAGCCCCCGAAGAGATTTTACCCATGCTGTTTCCCAAAATCTATCAAAAGACGAAAAACAGAACGCGCGTCCTGCGTCTTGCTTCCTCTCTCACTCGCCCCATCTCTTCTTTCCATCCGCCGGATGTGTGCCGTGCTCAATTCGTGTTCAGTGAGGAGTGGGGTGGCGGTAGGGATAGGGTCAAAATCAGATTGTGCTTCACAGAGTAGCATGGAAGGAATACGGGCTGTAAAACTGTTACTAAGGCCTAATTACGGCTTAAGTTAGGACGGTATCCAGCAAAATTTCTGGGCTGCAAAGTTCACATTTTCGCTTCCACCGAACGCTTTAACATGGCTATGGGAGGCTGTGTAGAAAGGCAAAATGTATTTTCGCCGAGGATGATCTGCGACAGGAACGTACCCAGCGGTTGGCTGAGAGGCATGAGTTGTTCCTCTTAATGCCAGGTCGGTCTTTTCAAATATTTGGTTCTTCTCCTTGATGTGCAAAAATCACTTAATGTTGGCTGCAGTACTGCATGTCGGTCTTAATATGTCAGCGGGCATGGACGTTGCCAGCGGTATAAAATCCTTACGGTACTTTTGGCCTCTCGTGGGACGTATGTACACGGTAAGACTAGATCTGATTTGGCCATAATTTTAACAGCATTACCAACCATTTACAATTATTTTTTGGAAATGTCGGCATCCCAGGGGTTTTGCCGGTGCATTATCATGAAAAGCTGTATATCTTTTAGTAAGCTGTAGTCCAAACGTAATGTCGTCCACGACATGGATTTCCATTCGGTATGCACAGTCTGTTGGTCGGTGGGCGATCATTCTGGGCCGTCTTGGACTGTGGATATTGATGTTAACCCCATTCCCGGAGAGCTAGACGGTGTGGCCGATTCCCGACGGGGGGGGGCGAATTGGGCCCCCCATGATCTCGAGATTTCTTAATTATTAGCCCAACCTAGGACTATAAGTCAGTCACAGCCCCAGGACCAACATATCATGATTAATGCAATGTTATGGGGAGAAAAATGGCTCATTTTGCAGCCTTTTTCCTCATAAGTCAGGATAATGCAGCAGGAATAGGTTCATTAATCGTTTCTTTTTCATATTAATCCCAAAGAGCATGAACAACATTTTTCTTTAATACCTAGCTCACCTTCCTGATTGATCCATATCTAGGTTCCTTTTCACGGAATCTTCAGCAAATCGAAACTTCTTACACAGACGCCTTCCTGTTCGATGACTACATCCAGGGACGACAGAGTTTGGCATTATGATAAGACATAAAACAATGAGATATCTTTATGCATATATTGCTGTGCCAACGAGCTCCAAATCACTAGCTTCACGCCAGCTAACCGCGTCGGTAAACCACTCAACCTTTCCGCACCCCACCGTGCCATGACATTGTGTGTCCTGCAAAGCTTTGACTACACGGTTTGGATTAAATATTCGCCAATGGTAGCAGCAAAGTCGGCCGTTAGGTTTCCCAGTTTGGCACTTTATATCGCCTTGCATTGTATGAGATTGGAAAGCGGGCGTCAATTTTAGGCGGGAATCAGTTTTATTACAAAAAACTTCCGCATTCTTTTTTTCGGCAAAAACTGGTTAATGGTGAAATTCTACATAGCAACAATATTTTCGCAACTCCCATGTTAAGCTGTCGTCGCTCCACAGGGTGGCTGAGGTACTGAGGTACATAGGATGGACGTACCGAGTACAAGGCTGGGACGGACGCGAGCGAAGATTGCACGCCAAAATTAGACATTTTGATGACCTTGTGCCGGCAGTGAGGCAGGAACCTCCAGAACAGAGGAAAAAATGTGAGGCTGACTCGACCGAGACGGAGTCGGACGCGTCGGATTCCCAGTTTGAGGCCACTATCGCCGAGTCTTGCGGTACCCGTCCAACTCGTACCCGCCAGTCTCCCAAGCGCCAGTAATGTCGGAGCGAGTAGAGCAGAAGTCGTTCACGAACTTTTTCAGACGTAACCTGTCTGTAATTTGTCTCAGGCGTTCAGGTATCGCTCAAACGTTATCTCGGTTTTTAGAAGTGGGGAGTGAGATGGATATCAGACATGGTGCCTTTCGCCATCTCTGGACATCTGTAATTGCGGTTGTTGACCAGTGACGGAAGCGAAGGTAGCGTTAGTAGTTCAGGTCATGCCGAATGCACTCAGTGACCTCTGGACTGTCTCTTATCGAAAACGGAACCTAGGATAAACAAGTGAGATAAAATCAGTTTCGCGGGGGATTCTTTTACCGGCTGAGTTAATTGAGAATTGCCCTGATGGAGCCAGGGACGTAGCGGGGATTTCGACAAGGAGGGGGTCAGGACAAACTTTACCACCCTGCAAACAGAAAACTCGAATATGCCAAGTGCCCACTTTATTTTCCAACGATTTGTTCCAACGATCTGCATTTATTTTCATTTTGTGCGTAAAAAAACGTTGAGTTTTCAGCCCCACTAGGGCCATGCTCTCCCCCCCCGCACTCCTCGGCAACACCCCTGGATGGAGTAGCGTCTGCTCAGAAGAGTAGTAGGGCTGCGTAGTCTTTTGAGACGATAAAGTCACGGAAGCCACACGATTGGCACCGTATGACATGGTCTTAAATTTGTGAGGATCGTTTGGTGGTTTCCATGACGGTGGGCTCGTGTTCAGAGATCTCAACAAGACCTGACGTTGTCTGTGCTCGCATGGCACGACAAAGGCAGCCAGACAAAGGTCACTTCCGTCATAAACCGTGCAGTGGTATGTCACGAAATGTTCTGCATCTGAACATCAAGAACCGTAATACGCACCGTCTACGAGTACCGCTGAATGCTAGTCTTTTTCGTACGCCGGGATAAAATGGTGACAAGCACGAAGGAACCAGCAGAAATTCGCGATGGTTTCGGCAGTGACAGAGAAAATGGCGCCATTCTGTGTCGTCTGGAGCCGTTCACATCTCCAGCAGCATCACAAATAGTCTTCACAAAACATGGGAGTGGAATGCATAATGCGTAGTCATCTGACTACAGATGGCTACCCGTTATCATCAGTTATGTTATATAAATTTAATATACGTTGCGGCGTCCTGCGACTGGTACCTCGCCCCAATATATATATACACACACACACATATATATATATATATATATATATATATATATATATATATATATATATTTATTTATTTATTTATTACATTGCACACATTTGCCTAAAAATGCATGTAGGTGATAAGGCAGACGTGATACATGACAGACGGTGATGGACGAAGATGGATGGAAATAGAAATATATCAAAATAACATTGAATACATATTTATTAACATATTTATATGTAAAATAGAACATAATATATTTACATCACATGGAGCAAAACATGAAATGGAAAGATGGCATGGAAAAGAGACATACTTACATAACAAGGAATTAAGTCTCTTTGCAGCTTCTCCGGGAACCGGTCAATTGAATCAGTGTGTTTCAGTGGTGCAGATATTCGACGTTTACACTGCCATTACTAATGTACTCCTCTGCATGCCGATGCATTCATTTCTGGCCCTATATCGCATCTACCGTAATGCCATAGGTCATTTACGTTTACCATTTTTTAAGTACCGAAAACCATACTCAACTCAACCGGTGTCCGTCACGAACTCTCCCGCGGAATTCGCTCACGGCGTTTCCTGAGACCATTCACTCCCGCCAAAGGTAGCTCTTGCTCCGGATCTTGTCTGCAGGTCTGTCGACTGCCGGGAGCTGCCTCGTCGGTGGCCGCTGCCGCCGGCGGCGCTGTGGCGGCCAGCCGTGGCCTGGTGTCACCCCTCACAGACGCGCCAGTGGTGACCCAGATCCACCACTGCCGGCCGACTCGGCGCGCCGCCCCGGCCACCAATTGCCGGCCCCTCCGGCGACAGCTGAGGGTCAGTCGCGGCCGCGATAAGGTCAGGAACATGTGAACTGATCGCCATCGTTCACTGCTGTCCGCCCCTTGCCCCCGGATTCAGGGACGCCCGTTGTCAAAACGTCCACGGGAGGTTAAGGAAACGCATCAGATGAATCAGATGTATAGTTCTGACAAGGAATGCACGACTGTATGTTTTGTCCCTGACAACACTAAATATCGCTGAATATTTCATACCTATTTTAAGAGTGTGGATTTTGAATAAGTGCCAAAATTGGCACATGGATACACCTGACGGACTGCGTTGTACACCTTTAGGTCACAGTGTTGTATGTTATTTCAGCACTTAAGTAAAAGTAAATGCAAAATATTAAAAATCGAGATGATAACGAATGGAACAAACGTTGATTTTTTTCTCCGTTTGTGTTGATGGTACTGACAATCTAGTTCATTCATTTCACTGCATACCTATTCATTTCGTATTTCGCATTTCAGTGCATACCTATGTCAGAACGCCAGTTCGCTCATTTTGTCGCATTTTTTCTCCTTTTTTGCCGCAAGCTTCAACAACATATTTGCGACTGATGTTTCCGACGCAACCCGTATATTTATCATCTGGAGCACTTACTCGTAGCTCGTAGGTACTGGTACTTGGCAACGGACGCAGATGCTGCATAGTCAATATGTAGACATTTATAGCGGTAAATCGTATGTTTTTATCCTGAGCTTGTTTTCCGCTGACCTACTGAAGGCTGGGGCACGGGATGCGCTCGATAGATGCCAATAATATGCCTGTATCTAACGACGCATCGAAAATACCGCTATCCATAATCCGCAACAGAAGTTACATTAACAACCCAAATTGTCTCTGTAATGACCAGCTTAACGGACTGGGTCTACTTTTATACCCATCAGTCTTCTGACACGTTGTCCTTGTAAAGTTTTCTGTCCTTTTAATACGATTCTTTCCTCCCAATGATCATAACAGCAACACCATTTAGGCCAATTTATTGAAATAAAACTTTGGCTTAAGCCACATCAACCACGACAGCTTTCTTAGCACCGAAACAGCAATATGTATGACCTTAAAGAACCGTGGGTTATTGGGCAGGGGACTGTGGCTTCAAAGCGCATGTGCGCTCAAGCATCATTCGGAGTTTGCCGGTATTTTCGTCTGCCTTCGAGTGGCACCGTTTAGCGCAGTCGAGGGGCCGCCTGGAAATGGTCTAAGTGCCGGCTGCCACCAATCCGGTGTCGGTAGACTTGTAATTGCTGTTCGATTGGCGGTGGCGCCGCAGCTTGTTTCAAGAAGGGACGATTCATAACACCGACACCATTACGGGAGAGACAGTGAGGGGTCAGGCATCGGCACCAGCAACCATTCCTGCAGTCGGCCAGCGCTGCCCATTTTTGCGTCACCCTGTACAGGAGACGTCTGCGGGGAGATCAGCCGTCGGCCGTGTCCGTATGCCCGGCCGTACTTGACCCACCCTGCCGTACCTGACCTACGCGGCCGTACCTGACCTGCCTGTACGGCCTGCCCGACCGCACCCGGCCTGGCCGGCCCGCCCAGTCTGGTCCTCCGTCCGCTGGGCTTCGTTCCCACGCTCGTTCGGAGGCGCTCTCAGTGCCGGCAGGCCGCCGATGACGTAATGGCCGTCCAGATGGCCGTCAATTCTCAATCATCCATCATGGCGCGCACAATAACCACTCGCAGCCGTCCGGAGCAGCGGCCGGCCGAACTCCGCTGCCGCGTTGCGAAAACGTGCGCCGGGCGCGCTGAAATCCGCCGCCGCCACGTTTGACAATAGATAATGGTGCCTGCCGTCCGTGGTGAACAAGCGTGGCGGCGGTGGAATGTCCACTGCACCGAAATGGAGCCCAGGCTGATGGTTGACCCAGGCAGGGATATTATTAAGGAACGTTTTGAGTGGAGGCGCTTCAACATAAATTCCGATGCTGCCACCGAGGGGTGTCGGCATGGTACCAGGGATCTTTCGTTCCGGGACGTCGTGCGAACGTGATATTACGTGACATTTGAGCTGCAGCTGTCGGTGCTATTTGTGCACGAGCTGCAGTGTTCACCGCACCGTGGCCGCCATGCACAAGCGATGCTGATATAGGCAGTAGGGTGGATCGAAAATATATTTTTTGTCGCAAAACAACTTCTTAGGGGTCAAAACGCGTGCGCGTGGATCTGAAAACACGGAAAATGAGGAGTAAAAAGATATTAAAAATATTCTAGAAAGGGCGCACGAAGCGTCTTTGAAGTGAGTTTCGCCGTTCCCGAGCGTTAAAGTCTCCATTGGTTTAGCATTACGCATAGCAAGATAACACCTCAGTCACCATCCACGGTAGTTGTGCGTAGCTTTGTGGACCTTTTAGTGTCTGTAGTTCACGGACAGGTGATGAGCATGGATTTGAGCAAATAGCAGGAGGCTGCCAGGTAGAATAAAGTGGTAGACAGACAGTAGCCCTTACGAGCTAAGATCGCGCACCAGTGAGCCTCACGACCTGCAATAGCTGCGGACTACAGAGTCCGAGTCGAATTCGTGGGCTTCCCTCACATATCGTTGCCCACGCTGCTCATCTCTGAGGAAGCTCTTGAAAACCTTGGTCGGTGCCGATAAACGATACCTCGTAGCGAAGCGCTTTGTTGTCATCGGAGAGCGGTCGAATCAGACAGACTCGTCAGAGGAGTAGCGCGCTGGTCCCTGGACTGTGGCGTGGTGACCAGAGATTTGGTACTCGGGTGTGTTCCGTCAGCATTCGGATGGCAGGGGGTGACATTCAGTGACATTCTGAACTGAGCTAAAATGAATAATCCAGGACCATCAACAAGACAGAGAACAAAACACCCTTTGCTGCAAACAGGCCCGGACGGTCTTCCCATATACCAGCTACCGTGGAAAAGAGAAGTGTATGCCTTTTACGTGAAGACACGGAATGAAAGGACAACTCCTTCTGGAAAGAAGCTGACAAAGCGAGAAATAACAAAAGCAGCCAAGGATGCCATAGTAGCCATCTGGGACAGAGCCAATCTTATTACATGGGTACCAGTGGACGACGGAGAGGCGTCTCGAATGGGTGGCACGTCGGGTAAGACCGAGAGAGAGATGTCAAATGTTATTTCGGAGAACAGGATAATTCAGAACGTAGAAGGACTGGCCATAACAGGGAAGAACCTCATGAAATGGTCTTCAAAGCGCGAACGGGGCAAGGGTCGAAAGTTCGTGAGTATGCAGCGAGAGTACGATGGCTTATTTGACATCATGTGGTGCCGATGCGATCTTGCTGATGTCCCCTGTGGCACGTGTCCAGCTTCTAAAAGGGTGCCAGCTCAAGAAGTAGCTTTCCTCAAAGACCAGCGAGGAGAAAAAAGCTCTACATAGGCGGCGTTGACCGGAAGACAACTGAGAAAAATGTCCAAAGGCAGAAGAGAAGGGGGAAAAGTATGAAACTAGCGGAAAAGAGACAGAAGAGGGACAGGCAGCACGATCCTGAGGAAAGGCAACTGACCGAAGGGGATGCAGATGACGACGATGATAGCAGTGAGAAGTGTCAGACGGGTGATACGGAGGCAGCTGATGCAAGCCGCTCTTATTCACCTAGTTCCGATGATGATGCAGACGATGTCGCCGGACAGAACCGCCATCAGCTTCCGAATTTTTCGCGGATGTGTGATCGGTACGGTATCCCTGATCGCTCCGCCGCTGGCTTGCTGAACGCAGCTTTGGTTGATTATGGGATAATCGCAGAACACAACAAGGCTGAGCTGACAGACCGCAGCAAAATCCGGCAACAGAGAGACAAATGGGGTAAAGAAGAGGTGGCTGAAAGCTCATTGCAAAACCGATGTGACCGCTTAGCAGGATTCTATTACGACGGTAGGGACGACAAGACGCTGCAGAAAGTCGGTAGGAAATTGACGTTTACCAAAGAACTGCACGAGGTAGTGGTTACTGAGCCCGGCCATCGGTATGCCGATCACGTGTCTTCAAATAGCGGAAGTGCTGCAGATATCGCGAAGGAGTTGCTGGACGTGATACGGGACAACGATACACTTCCAGTGGTGCTTGGATCAGACAACACAGCAGTAAATACCGGCCGCAACAGTGGTATGAACAGGCGAATCGAACTGGGTGTAGGTCGTCCGTTCCAGCAAGCTATATGCAGCATCCACATCAACGAACTGACGCTGAGACATGTGTTCAAGGATGCTGATGGTGGAACGAGTGGTCCAGCATCCTTCCACGGACCAGTTGGCAAAGCCATTCATAGAGATCTGACCACACTGCCTTTGGCTAAGTTTGAGCCAGTGCCGGGACTAGTTCCTTCAATTCCGGTAGAAGTTCGAAATGAGATGAGCAAAGATCAGCAATACCTGCATGACATGTGTGGGGCTGTCCAGGCAGGACCAGAAGGTGTTACCCAGTGCTTGTTGGCCTTAGAACCAGGGGCCATCCATCAAGCCCGTTGGGTCACACTTGCAAATAGGGTACTCAGACTGTACGTGTCCACAGAGGCTCCAGCACCGGCGCTTGTACGGCTAGTATATTTTATACTAAACCAGTACGGCCCCGGATGGTTCAGGTACAGACTTCATTCAAATATCAGCGACGGAGCGAAGAACCTGTTCTTTCTGATATCGCTGTCAAGAAAGCTGCCGGAGAGAGACCGTCACATCACGCAAAAGGTGCTTCAGCTCGACGGGTTCTGGGCCCACAGTGAGCATGTCCTTATCGCTATGCTGGCCGACGATCAGCAGGAGAACAGGATGCTGGCGGTAGAGCGCATAAGATGTCGAACCAGAAGATGCCAGGACCAGGATCCAGATGACATACGCCAGTTCGTTATACCTGACATCAACTTCCATGCCGAGGAGTACCACCACATGATTGACTGGCAAGATACAACGGAGCCACCTTTGGTCATGGGAATGTCAGACGAGACCATCGCGGCTGTCGTGGAAGCACCAACGGACTTCAGTGACTTTCGCTGCCACTCCCAAGGGGTCGAACGATGGGTGAAAGAAGTCACACAAACGGCAGAGAAGAAGGCGGGATACAGTGGACGTCATGCATTGATACTGGCAAAAGCCCGGTCCAGGACTGATCTGCCAGTGATGGACACGAGGAGGGACTTCTATGACTGGCTTCGAGTGACAAGTGACCGCTGAGGCTGGTTTATTAGTGGCAGCGGAGTTTGTTGTGGAATGTCATTCATCACAAATAAATAGTTCTGGTTTAACGTTGTGTCTGGGATGGCGTTTGATGAATGGTGAAGATAATAATGATGATGATGATGATGACGATGACGATGATGGTGATGATGACAATTATGATATGTTTCGATGGTTGGCGACATGACGCAAACAGCGTTTGTTCGACGCATGCGCTAAACGCCGAAAATTATCACTCACAGGATTCACATAGACTTCTGAAGGGTTACCTTCTTGTGCAAAGTGTTTAAAGCAATGGAGACTTCAACGCGTAGAAGGCGTATTTCTGGTCCCAAAAATGCTTCGTGCGCCCTATCTAAAATATTTTTAATATTTTTTTGGTCATCATTTTTCTTTCTTTCACATTCACGCGCACGCGTTTTGACCCCTAAGAAGTTGATTTATTTTTTTCGATCCACCCTAATAGGCAGGTCCCAAGTCCTTTTGAGGGCAAGGTGATTAAAATGGCTTTTACCTCTTATCTTCCGTTCCACGTAGCAGATGGCCATAATGGTGCATACAGACTGCCAAAGCGTGGCGTCACCTACTGGTTGCTTTATCAGCTTCAGGTGATTACGGCGAAATTCGTTGAATTATCGTAGTACGGGAGCGGGCTTGAAAATTATGTTGGAAACCGCGTTGCAATTTAAAAAGAATCACATACTTATGCTATAAGCAGTCCAAGTGTTCCAACATTTCGAAAACGTCGCATGGTGATGTGGACGTATAATATGGATTGGAAATCACTGACAACAGACAGATTTTTTTTTAAAATAAAGTTATCAGCATTTCTGACTGGCATTTACGTATTCAATTCTGTTCATTCGATTGGGCTTGTGCCAAAATGATGATCATTATCTACCAAAAACATCGATAACGGATGAAGAATTCGAAAAAAGTCTTGCTGGTCGGTTAAAAACATGGAACACCGCCAGTATTCGCTATTTGGCCACCTTTGACAGCAAGCGGGGAAGGACAGGCCATTTACAGACCTGACATGCTAGAGCAACGAGACGAAAACGAGCATGCGGATTATTCTTTTAGCTATACGTTGATACCCGTTTGGTCAGTTTAAACCACCCGACGGCCTTGAAAGCTTACATCTACACGACGATCAAAAAAGGTCATTTCAGTAGATTTCTTCATTGAATAAATTCAAAGGTCCCGTGGGTCGCCATTGAATCCCATCGAACATAACCTACAGCGCGCATTTAAGGAGTCCAAAAGGATTTTTTGCGATAAAGAAGGACTAGCATACTGTTCGTGTGCAAATCAGAGCCTGCCATTACATCTTGACCTCTCTAAGGTCTTTAAAAGGATTAGAAAAAGATCAGTGACCTTAATCCATGACTGACCTAAGATAACCTTGATCCAAGAAAGGACTACAGTTTGGAGGTCACTGACGCCATGGGTGCACTCATGCATGGAGTGTAGTAGACCGAGTATTGAAACACGCCTAAAACGTTTGCTGTCCGACGAAGACTCACGCCGCAACGTGCTTTATATATGGCATGTCCTCGAGAAAGACGTCATATGCCAGTGGGCTCTCGAAAGACTGACCCCACATTTTCAGACATCATGTTAAAAGTAGGCAAAATTTCAGAGTAATCGAACCCAAGGATTTCTACTGTATACATATTGCATATATGCCGTTTTCTATGTGAAATATTAATGTCTTTGCTGTAAATAATATTCATATATATTCGCCATTGAATACATATGTATGCATATATATGTGTGTAAGACAGGTATATATTTGCTGCTAAACATGCAAAGATGCATATTTAATATCAATAACCTTTTTTATTTCTCTCTTGGCTTCTATTGCTGCTTTTTATTACCTCGTTTATGTTACATATTAAATCACCAACTGAATATACATACCAGCCATCGAAATGCATCCCTCTTGTGACGTTTACGCCGTCGTCCGGCCGATCGGTGTGTTTGAGTTGACTATCGAATGGTCCTCCGACCGTATTCTATGCCTATACGTACACACCATACATATATGATGTTTTCTGTTGGAAATATATACATATGTATGTGGGCGTTTGCTGTTTAACGTAATCGCATATTTAGAACTAGTAAGTTTTTTTTGCTTCTCTCTTGGCTTCGGATGTTTCTTTTGATAGGCTGGTTCAGGGTACGCATTAAATCACCAGTGACAGTCCTTTCAATATATTCATTTTGTGACGCTTAGTCTTCCTTCAGACCAATGCCCAATGTATTCTTCAGACATTTTCAAACAATGTTCATTCGTAGCAAGATCAGAAAGTATCCGTTTTTAAACTACGTGCGCTTATCAAACATGTGCTGCGATTAGAGGCTTTTCTGATTAAAAGTTTACGTTGTCTCACCGAGACGAAATAGGAAGATCAGCATTTTAGTCCTGAGAACGCATCGCACAGGGACTAAACTATTCTCAGACCTCCTCGCTGCGCAGCGACATTAAACACGCACGTAAACAGGCCCGGGCGTTCCTGACGAATCGGGAACGTTTCTGTGACCTGCAGTCGTTTCCTGTATTGCTTGCGGCAACTCGTCCATATTTGTCTTTTTGGATCGCACTGACTGTAAGTCTAAGATTCATGTCATACCCGAAGACGGCACAAAGTTCAGGAAGATCTCCCGGAACCCGACAGAGGCCCTCGAAAAGGTTAAACGTCTGATTGAAGTAGCTAACGCTAATGCTGATGGGGCTCATTTTCCAAAGTTGGTTGGGAAGTCCAGACCAGAATACCTTTACGAATTACATCAAAAACGTCATCTCAACGTCAAGATTCATAAAATGGAAATCCCTTCCGGTCCATCGTCTTGCGAATCCCGACACCAGTGTATCAGCCAGCCAAACAGCTCAGCAGGCCGATCGCACTGTACAGCGTGCTTCAAAAACTGCCAAAGCTTGCCCTTCGTCTGCATACCTGTCTAGTTTCAGTGCTTTTTACATTCAGGCAACGGAGGAAGCCAAAATTCACGCCATTTGGCAGTTAGAAATATCGATTAGTTTGATCTGACTGGCCCACAGAGCTCAGATATGACCGAGCAGCAAACATGAGTGCTACTAAAAAGGTCCTCTCTCGGGAAGCTGCTCGTACGAGGGGCATGGGAATGGTCCAAGCTGACGACAGCCAAGGAGATATCACCCCGACACTGGGCCTGTCACGCCGTGCGGTGAACATATGTTGGAGAAGATTTCCAGAGCGAGGGTCTCTCAATGACAAGCAGCGCTTAGGCCGACCCTCGCAGGTCAGCCGGGTGGTGAAAACTATCTGTACTAAAGCAGCGCTGAAGGGGGGCCAGAGCGTGCGAAAATTATCTGTCAAATTAAAACGCAAGGGCTACGAGGTGCCCATCAGGACTGTTTGCCGATACATGAAGCGCTCATTACGACTCACCGCATACAAGGTGGCCAAAGAGCCAAAATTGGGCGGGAACAGGGGAAGGCGAGGATAGAGGTGTGCGAAAGACTGAAGAACTGGGGCGAGGATGAATTCGAGAGAACCATTTGGAGCGACGAGTCGTTTTCCGAGCCCACACAATCCTCAAACCCTCAGAACGATCTTAAAACGACTGTGTATAGCCGAAAGATACGGCAGACCTTGCCGCCTTGAGAAGAGTTTGCAGAAGGTGATGGTCTGGGGGATAATGAATGCTCTGGGCCTCGCAGAACTGCACGTGGTGCCGCAAAGCAGACGGTCAACACAGACTACTACGTCAAGGGAATTCTGGAATAGTGTCTCACTGAAGCCATGAGACGAATGACGAGCATGGGCCCCGAAAACAGAGGTAGATGGTGCTCGACGTGTCCGCCTCCATCTTCCTGCAAGACGGCGCGCCCACACCCGCGGTATAAGGGAGCTCAAGAGTGGTGCCAAGCGCATCTTTCGGGGTTCTGAGGCAAGAGAACATGGCCGGATACTCTCCTCTCCTGAATCCTATCTGTCGGGCATCCTGAAGGCGCGACGGAGAGAGGGACCCCTGCGAGAGCATCGCGGAGCTGGAGACATTGTTGCAGAGGGAGTGGGCCAACATCTCGCCCTTCACGCTCTGCAGGCTGGTGGATCGAGGTTTCGGTGGAGACGCTGACCGGCTCGGTATTTCGCCTGTGCGTCTCCAGTTTTCAAACAGTCATGTCGGTGAAGGCGTGTCATGCCACATGGCATACCCAATGGGATTGCCAGGTGTCTGGAGTTAAAGGTGGAGTACATCAGTATGTGAATAAAAAATGTCGCATGAATATGTTTTATAGGTGGTGGAAACGCGAGAAGTGATTTTTGAAACGCCCTGTACAGTGTACATGCTGACCGTAAACACGCTCAAATGAACTGACCAGTTTGTAATGGTACTGAAGCAGTGACCTGAAATTCTTAATTTTGAGTGGAAATACACACTCAGCAATATTATTTTTCACCTCTCTCACGATCATAATGACCTCACCTCAGATTCTGTTCAAACGCATGCAAAAAGACTTTTGACAGTATTTATGTACCTCCACGTCAACCTGTGCCGCTCCAAAACATTGCTCACGTCCGATACACAAAAGCCTCATGATTTCCTCTGCATTTCTGCGTTACAAGAGAAGCAGTGCGGATTTGCCATATCTTGCTACCAATTTGGCAGGGACGGAAAAACTTGAAGCCTCGTCGGAACGAGTCAGAAATAATGGCCCACCCAAAACCCACTTTGCATTCAGGCTGAACTGAGACAATTGAATATGGTTTCCGCATGATAACCAAAAAAGGAAGAAATCTCCGACTTCCTAAATGACATGTTTCAAAAAGCTTACAATATTCGAAAAGTCCATAAACATAAACGAAGTGTTTTTGGCTTTGTCATAATGGCCCATGACCTTGATTGCCACAAAGGAATGAAATATTTGGCAAAAAGAAAGACCCGAAAGCTGAACCAAAGGGATAACGTAAAAAAGGAGATTGGCATGGCTTAGGCTTAGATGCTTCAACATAGAGCTAGTCAGTGTCGTAACCCAAGGTGCTCTCCGGCTTCCTGGCGCACCGTGCGCAGATGGCGACAGCCCGGCCAGCCAGTTCAGAACTTTCATGGAACGTGTCTGCACGAAGGCAGACCAGTACGGTTCGATGTGGCTACCAGCGGATGATGCAGGGGTGCGGACATGGTGTCACGAACAGGTCCTGCAGACCTTTCGAAACATTCAAGCGGGGCTCCACACGGGCATACCAGATGTAGTAGAGGTGGCTGAGATATGTCTGATACTGTCGCGATCCCAGTCAGATAGGCAGAAAGGGTGGAGAAGGCCATGAAGACGGTTAGCGAGGGTCGGTTCGCGGGTAAGTTCGACGATAGGAAGAGAAACGAGAAGGGCCGCGCCTAGAAAGAGGTATTCATTATCGAGAACGCCGTACCCCTCCAGCTTTTCCCGTCCTCCGCGGTGGCAGACCAATGGCTGACGCCCCTCCGTCCCAGCCTAAAAAAGACAGTCCCTGACGGTGCAGCGACTCAATAAACTTGGTAGAAAGTTCAGGTTCATGTTTGCTGATTAGGGTAGTACAATCTTATGCATGTTGTGTACTGCCGAACGTCCAGTGTGTGCTCTGCTGCACACTGGCTTGCTGTGTGTCACCTATTATTATGTATTGTGTGCTCCTCGCCTGTCATCCATTCACCTTCATTCCAACACAAAACTTTTAAGTTGGATGGAACAAATACTTAGAATTTCTAAGTTTGTACATTCGCAGTACACCGCTACCTGGCTAAACGTTTGCGTTGACTGTCGCGTCATTCGGCACATACAGCTACTGTTTCAACTTTCGAACCGCGGCATGAGGCCCTTCGTTGTAAATTTAGTCCCGGTAATCATATGAGTCTTGACTTGTGCCGCCGAAAAGCGCGTGGTGTGTTCAACCTTGGCTTACTGTGTGTCGTCAGACATTATGTACTGCGTGCCGCTGGCCTATCATCCCCATCCATTCGCCTGCACTCGAGGTCCGCATTAGCTAAGTTTTTTTTCGCCTACATTCGAGGTTCGCATTAGTCTAAGTCCACTGTCATGTGATCAAGGTCTACGTGCGTGATGACTGCTGCGTCGTTTGGCACATGCCGCTACTGTGTTTCAACTGTCCAACCGCAGCGTGAGTCCTATAGCTGTGAGATGCAAGTTTAGAGTATCCCGGCAATTACATGCATCTTGATTTGTGCCGCCGAAGACTGCGTGCTGTGGAGTACTAGTTTGGAAGACGTTAATGACGAAGACGTTCGCATTCTGCACTTAGTATTCCTTAGGCGGTGATACATTTATGGCAGCAGGATCTCCGTGTCAGGGTTCGTCTGGAGTCAGGAGCAGTACCTAATACAGTGATGGCCACTGAACCTGCAGCACAGCAACACTGCCTGCTACTCATTCGTAACCATGAGTAACAGGCAACGGGGAAGATGTGATGCTGGTCGTCCCAGTACTCTTCAGTAAAAACAACAATAATAACAATAGGGTATCAGTGAGAGGGAGAATAGTCAAACTTTTGATGGAATTCTTTTGATGTAAATCACAACAGAGTTAAAATATTCCTTTTTACCTCCCAGACCTCCACCTCCACTCTAGCCACAAGTAATTTCAGGACACTGTACTGAAGTCCAACGATTCACGAGGGATTTTAGCATCACGTGGTGTTGAAAGCCTGATCGAATGTTTTCGTCACTGAAACCACCGACACACCTCTCAAGTAAGTATATGACTTCGCAGGTCTCCAGCCCCCCAGACTACCGAGGAGGACAGTGAGAAGCATGCTTAGGGCATGGATAACCGAAGCATCGTTCAGATGTCCTGAAGGAAGACTTTACCAACATGTTTTTTTTCGCGAACAGCAAATGCTACGTATACAAACGTTATGTCGAATACATCTCTGTTGAGATCAATGACAGAAGCACCCTGAGGAAACCACAGTGCCAGATGCAGACGACTTCCGTTCTTTGCTCCACTCATGACGCGCGAACGGATAAAAAGCTCCCGTTCCTTGACGCGGAATGAAACATATTAATGAATTAAAAAAAAATATGAAATTCACCATATCGAGAGGGCATCACGAAATGACGACGCATCGAAGAAGCACGACCGGTGGAAGGTGTCTGAATGTAAAAAACGACTGTCCAGAAACACAAAGGCAGTAGTCATTAGAGCCAACCCGAGAAGGGCTGTGAATATTTACACTCTTGTTAGCCTTCTACGCAAGAAAGTACAACACGTGAAATAAATGCTCACAAACAGCAATTACCCTACAACACACATCCACAAAGAAATACAGATCATCCTTGACAAATTCATGACACGAGATCGTCAAAACTAGCGCACAGGGCAACACCACCCACAAACTGTCCTATAAAGACCAAATGAATCCGGCGTACCGCGTAGACAAACGAGTATTTAAAGTCCTCATCAGAAGAAATGTCACCCCGTGTGATGATAAAGACAAAATGCAACTAATGACTTTCTCCAGAGGCAAAACATTAACCGGCCTCATCATGAAAGACGAACAGAAAGACCCAGTACTGAAAGATGCAGATGCAACATACCAGTTCACATACCCATAGAAGGCTGTAATCTTCGAGCAAACGAAATGTGTTGCATCGGCTACACAGCAACCACTATTTCAAGAAGACTGACGTGCCGTCTCCAGTCTGGTGCACTACAGGCCTACGTTCAACACCCGCGTTAGAAGGGGGTCTTTTTGTGCCCCCCACCTGTTTTTCTTGAATATCTCGAGAATGGATCGGAGCTGGTTGCTGCTACTTGGTGACATTTATGGCAATTCAATAATTCGTCGATTAACGCAAAAAATAGGAAATCGGCCGGAAATTTATGAAGTTTTAAGCATTTGAAGTCAAGCATGCATAACGGAAACGACGGTTGTCGTTGACAAATGGGAACTTTGTGAAAGAACCAGCGTTCTACCTGAGATTACCGTTTGAACACAATCAGACGACGTCATTCGGTAAGTGATGGGTGTACCAAGACTAGAGTCAGGGTCAATAAGGGTCAAGGTCGTTAAATGTCAAGGCCAACCAGCTTGTGGCCTGGTCCAGATTTACTTTGCAACGTGTCAGTTTGTATGACATATGCATTTAAAGACCCCGATAAAAACACGTGTGCGCACACTGAAACACTTACATATACTAGGGGCAGTTAAGGTCAAGGTCATCAAAGGTCAGAGTCAAATATCTTGCGACCTGTTCCAGATTTGTTTTGCGACAAGTCGCTTTGTTTGAAATATGCATTAAAGGACCCTAATAAAACACATGTGCACACATGGATACGCTTACACATATCAGAGTCATTTCAGGCCAAGGTCATAAAAGGTCAATGGCAACTATTTTATGATCTGGTCCAGATTTACTTTGCAATATGTCGATCTGTATGAAATATGCATTCAAAGACCCTACTAAAAACACGTATGGCACATTGATACTCACATGCATTTACACATATACATATACATATGTGATGTGATGGTATGTGATTTGTAAAACTTCTCTAGGCTGATCTCGCTGCAAATGAGGATTGTTTAGAAATGTCTGAACGACTCACAAAAAGAGTCGATTTAAATGACTGTTCATGGTGTTTAATTACATACACTAAACGAGCCTAGGAAAGGACACATCCGAAACCAAGAGAAAAATCACAAAAAAACTTATTAATGCCAAATATACAGTCATGATAAAAACTGTGTTGGCAAAAGATTGCTCCCAAATTTTTGACACATTTATGTATATATATATATATACATAAATGTGTCAAAAATTTGGGAGCAATCCTTGCGTATATCCTATGGTATATACACCCCATATACACACACACACACATATATATATATATATATATATGTATATATACATACATACATAAATGTGTCAAAAATCTGGGAGCAATCCTTTGCCTAAGCAATTTTTATGATGACGCATATTTGGCATTAGTAAGTTATATATATATATATATATATATATATATATATATATATATATATATATATATATATATATATATATATATATATATATGTATATGGGGTGGGGGCGGGTGTTCTCCACTGGGAAAGGATCAAGACGGGGGAAATTCATTTCTCGCATGCCGCTCTAGTACGTGGCGAGCAAATGCAGTTCGATTATGCCTACAACCTTTTTTCCACCAGGTAGTTCATTTCACTCTTCGCGGTAGGTAAGACAGATATTTAACAGTCTGCAGGCTGAAGCAGACATGAAGCACATTGTGCTGAGCGCAACACATTGTGCTCCGCATTAATTTCACATAGCTTAAGCGATGAAATTGGTCTGTGCCCAGGCGTTGTATGAAAGTCTTGGACGGGACCGCCCGAGTCAAGCGGCAGCCGGCGCCGGTACTTTAAGAAACCTGTACTGAGTTTCTCATACGGTACGACTGTTTGTGTCATATCCAGAGTTCTTGATGCCTGGAGACGACCAGTTTACATCCGATAGATCAGTGGTGTCGGGAAGACGTTGTGCCTACTGGCAATATTAGGCATTACATAAGAAAATTGCATGAACAAGCTCAGTGTTTTTGTAAACGTCGCCTTCATCCCTTATCTTGTATTGCACGGTCCTCACACCATGGTGGCCGACCAACGAATCCCGGCGCCGCGGCTCCATGCACAAAATACGTACCTGATGGGCGCGAACCAACGTGCTAATCGCACTGGCTCCCGTCGCCCCTACGGTCGCCCGACCCAGCCACGGGGTCAAGGCGAGGTCACCGCCGCAGGGCCAGCCGCCACCACCGGACGAGGGCGCCGCCCGCGAGCACGCTGCTACGGTCGTCGGCATGCCAAGAGATCGCAGCAAACTCTGCATTCTTTTCCATTTTGAAGGGCGCCGTTTCGGCTGGCGAGCACGCAGCTCCGGCCGGTGGCGACCCAGCAAGCGCAGTCGTCTCCCAGACTTGTATCCCCGCGGCGGCACGCAGCCGCAGTCGGTGGCGACACGCAGCCCCACCAGGGTCTCTCCTACGTCACTGGGGATCAGAGCACGAGCCATCTTCAACGACGACGCAGGGACTGACGGCCATTCAGCCACCGCGGCACGGGCGTTACAGACAGCGTGCAGGCCGTGCTGTGATTAGGTGTATCACGAAATGAAGGAGGAAGAGCAGACAAAGAGGAAACATAGACCAAGACAAAAGTGAATGCTCTGGTCCTAACCACGCACTGGAGTGATAACGAAACACGCGTTAACGGGTTTCTCGCGTGAATGAACCTTAACCTAACACAGTATGCCTTAAACAAATTCTTAATAGCAACAGAGGCCGTAGCAGGCGGCCGTCTCTCAGGTCCAAACCACCTGGACTTCATGGAAGGCGTTTGCTGCGAGTCATTACTGCCCACTGTCGACTCCGTCAATTCGCAGGGCACACACGGGCCCCGATAAGAACTCGCCGCCAGAGGCAGCAGACTCCATAGACGAGCCTGGTGCCCCACTCTTAGGACCCGACACAGCCACTGTCGCGCGGGACAGCGGAACTGTCCTGAACACCAGCCGACACCCCCGCTCTCCTACCGGCAGGGCTCCGCCGACGCATAGCAAGCGGACGCCGGGAAAACGGGCCAATGAGGAGCAGTCTCGCTTGCACGCTTGTCTGGGCGCCGAAAAAACGCATGAGCATCAGCCATGGTCTGAGGAGGAACGGCACAAGGCCCACTGTGACGCACACACGGCATCTTGTCATCCTCAGGCCTAACGCGGTAGTTCAGGTTGCAGTGATCGCTGCCGGCTTCCATGGTCTATGCAATTTGTAAGAGTCGCCTTTTTTAGCCACAAGTGTTATTTTGATTTTGGTCGTGTGGTTCTTCAGTATTCTTTATTATCTTACGGACAGTTCAGATGAAAATATTTGTAATCTGCACACTGTCAAGTATTTGTAAGAAAAATTCTGGTCAATGGTGAGTCCACAGACATAAAAAATGGGATATTTTTATTTTTTCCTAAGAATTTACGACTCATCGTTTGAATAAAACGAAGCTAAGGTGTGAAATAGACGGGTTTATCACAATTTACACATATAATTCATATATATATATATATATATATATATATATATATATATACTGCCAGGGGGTCTTTAAGCATCGGTTCTCAGGTGCATATTTCGTACGATAACATGTTCAGCGGGCACAACAGACATCTGGATCTGTGATTGGTTTTGTTAGCTCCACTGCATTGAAATGTTATATTTCAGCGAAAATAAAAATCAGAATGGACTCCACGGTGATGTGAAAGAGGTATCTCATTTCTTCTTATTCCTGAAAAACTATGACTCGATTCTCGGAGTAAAACACCGCTATCGCCATGTAGTTACTGACCATCCCTTTTCTGGTACCTGGATACGCCTGTGAGCAATTGTCATATGTATATAATAGGGCATATGCCACATATGGAACATTTCCGGACACAAATGAGCTCGCCAGACTCAAAATATCTTGTCAAATAAATTAACATTTTCCAAAACGTGTTCCCCTTTTTATGTGTCCTAGATACGCCTAAGAATTTTGACAATCGACGTCTTCTTAACGTATGTGACAGACCTATTAATGTCCGGTAGAACGACATAAAATAGAACAAAATCGGCCATGAAATGCAGCCAGAAAACTCGTACAAGTCGGCTCTGTTTATACCTTTATTTTGGCAAGAAATCGGACCTATAGTTTTCGAGATCGCGAGATCAATCAAATTCAGTCAAATTCAATCAATCAATCAAATTCGAGATCGAGAACAATAATATTCGAATTCGCCTGTCCCTCTACAGAACGTTATTGTACATAGCAGGTAGGAGCATGGAATAGAGTTAAGGATCTCTGAATCTTTGTACGGTAACCGAGCATTGGCAGATGGGGAGTATTCCACGGCAAATTGACTGCTGAAACGAAAAATTCAACTCTTCATGGTAGATGGGCTTTCACATGAATCCGTAAATAGGATCATCTGGTATTCCGAAACAACCTGTAGATTTTTTCAGCTCGATCTGACGTACGGTTTTTGAGTTGTAGCATAGGGCATTTTTGAGAAATCACGACAGAAGATGGCTTTTAACGCCCTGTATTCCCCATAAGAATGCAAGGAATACAATAAAATTACATATCATCGGACTCGTGATGGTGCAAGAACTACCTTCAGTTTTTTTGTGCCCCGTTTTGTGCAAATTTTAAATGCTTGACCTCGTGACCTTCGACCAGGTGTCTTAGTTTGACACGCGGGCAGTGAAAACTTTAACTTATTTTCGTACCAACTGGTGAGTTGCCTTTAACCTAAAAGGTTTGGGAGACAGGACCTCCATAGAAGTACTGGCACCAGTTGTCACTCGCTGCCATCGTTTCAGACCAATGCTATCTCCAATATACTGCAGATGCAACTCAATATTTGGCAACGATAAGATGTTAATGCGGGACATTTAGAACAATTCATCATGCACATCGTCTCCAAAATGTGTGGAGACTGCCAGCGGCGGATGTAGTTGATATCAAACATGGGTAATGCGGCGTCCTGTGTGAGTGGGACGTTTGTACGACGAACTTCTGCGATACGGACTTTTGCCCTAAAATCACCAAATATGCATGGATTGGTAGCGACGGATTCAGGGAAAAGACGGCAAAAGCAAGAAAATAACACGGTTTGGTTTAATAACACCCTATTGACACCCACTTTACAAGTCATTCCAGTTTTGCTTTTCCTGGACTCGCCAGTGATGCTTCTGATGGCTTGTAACCATAGTGTTCAGTAAGGGAATTGAAACTGGGCTAGTTGACAAGATTGAGTGAGTGAAAAAGTAATTAAAAGCTTGCAGATACCTCGTGGCTTTTTTGCAGTGACAGTCTTCTGGCACCCTCACAATGACGATCAACACCACGAGGTGGCTCGGAAAATAACACATGTTCTGCCTTTTTTGTCGATATTTCGTGCATATCCATAAAATGTGAATGCTTAAGCAATGCATAGGCATATGTCTGTATGGAGCGTTTCAACGGATTACCATACTTGTTCATCGTACCCTTTATTGTATAACCCTCGCCCAACCGGGACCCTGACGTGGGCGATCGGGGCCAGGGGGAAGTTTGGACGTCTCTCTCCTCTCTGTCTCGCGAACGGAACGTCGCAGAAAAATTGAACTTATGTCCTCGAAAAGTTCGCCGTGAGTGCATTCTAAACCACTCAAAACATTCGGAAAATTGTGAAAAAATCGATTTTTGGCCTATATATGTAAAAAATAAGACTTTCAAAGAAGAACTTTACGTCCACCCCTAATAAAGTCAGAGCAATTCTGAACATGCCAATGGAAAACTAATAAAATGTAGATTCCGGTAACATATAAATTAAAGCATGCATATAGGCTCATACTGCCTCAAATGACCTCATATAATGCCAGTTTTCAGCTCACTATATATGTTACGTTTTTAACGTCACTGCCGGGTTGTTTATTCATGTTTCCAGAACGGTGGAAATTATTTGTGAAAACGTTTTTTTATACCGACAGACTAGAACGCCAATGACCCAGCGTGAGCTGACGTGGCCTTATGACCTGACCTAATATTCATCCGCTTTTTGCTTTATTTCGTGTTCTGTCGAGGATCAATAACAATGCAAACAAAAGGGCAAGGAATGCCTTTGGATTGAAACTCGTTGCGTTCCACAAACGTGAAAAATAGGGTGCTATATATGGTCGTTTATATGACCTGACCTGATATAGGACCACGACTTGATCTGATGGGTTTCATCTATTTACGTCTAGGTCTGCCATTGACTCATGAAATAAACGAAATAAACCAGGTAGATAAAACTGTATATTTGGGTATGAACTTTGCTTTAGACATGGATGGATATGGAGAATGCGGTTTTCGAGCAGGAGTTCGTCGGACTAAAGTTCGAAGGGCAATAGTTCGTTAGGTAATAGTTCGTAAGGACAAAAGTTCGTCGGACAAAAGTCAGTCTAGGACAAAAATTCGTCTCGCTGAAATTCATATCAAACAAAAGTTCGTCTGCGACAAACGTTCGTCCAGCAAAAGTTTGTATAGGACATAAGTTCGTCTAGGACAAGAGTTCGTCCAGAACAAAAGATCATCTCGCGGAAATTGGTTAGGACAAAAGTTCGTCGGAGGCAAAAGTTGACCTAGGGCAAAAAGACAGGGCACGCTAGGTTAGGTTAGATTAGGTTAGATGAGGTTAGGTAAGGTTGGGTTAGGTTAGGTTAAGCTAGGTTACTATTTTAGGCCCGTTTCTTTTCCGTTACGAACGTTAAGTTTCTGGACTTTTGGTTGCGGAGCATTTTCCTTACGAACATTTTCCCTTACGAACCTTTTTCCTATGGACCTTTTGCAGTACGAACCTTTTCCATTAGCGAGATGAACTTGTCCTAGACGAACTTTTGCCCTTGACAAACTTTTGTTCTAGACAGTTTCTGTGATGATGATGATGGTGATTGTATATGATTGACTTTTGTTCTACACAAACTTTTGCCTTAAACAAACTTATGCGCTATACGAACTTTTGTCCTAGACGACATTCTGCGAGAAGACCTTTTGTTCCAGACGAACCTTTGTCCCAGACGATCTATTGCCCTAGACAAACTTCTGCAAGACGAACTTTTGTCCTGGACTTTTTTCACGACGAACTTTTGCACGACTAACTAGTGTCCGAGACGAACTTTTGCCGTAGAGGGACTTTTACACGACAAAATTCTGCACGACGACCTTTTGTCCGACGAACTTCTGCAATACGAACTTTCGCCCTAAAATCGGAGAATGCACTTAGCAGGGACCTGAAATGACCAGATATTGAAAATTCTTTAGAACATGCGTAAATGATATAAAAAAGATACTAAAAATTTCAGCGGGCTGCGTGTGTCGGTTTTTTGCTATTACCAAAGGTCCTTAGCAGGGGGCGTCGAAGGCTACCCCGTTCAGCTAGAGATACATCGCCTTGTTTAGGTCAGTGGGACAATGTTTCCACTTAGGAAGTCTTCATAGGGCCAAAAACATGCAATCCAAACATACGTGATCGTCTTAATTGGTAGCATGCTAAGACCTCACCATGCTTATTCATCTTACACTTTAGTCGGTGTTTGTTTCATTGCTTTCTCTTCGTTCCACGATTTCTCTTCTCTACACGATTTTGATCCACGTACGTCTTCTTACGTCTCCTTGTGCTGTGCTGTTAGGCCAGGAGGCCGAATTCCCTTGCGTTTCTTTCGTTGCATTTTCCGTTCCGATCTTCGTGTTTCTTCTCTCCCCCAGGATGTGGAAGAGGTTTAAATGCAAAAGGGATCTTGACTCGGACACCAATCCGGGAGTGACACTGACCCCGCCCACTGACCATCCCTCACATAACGCTATGGCTACTCGATCTGTTGATGACTCAGACCCGACAACACTGCACCGCTCAAGGATGAAATCAAATACCTATGCTCCTCGCCAATGCGCCAGTCACCAGGCATTGATTACGACACCATCCGCGCTGCTGACCCATGTTCGTCTTCAGAACTCTCCCCTGCTCTTGACACGAACTCTGCCTCAGGCCCAAACGTCACTGGCACACGCTCGCCTGCTGCTCCCGTCTCCGCGCCCGACACTCGCACGAAAGACACTCATACCGACGCTGACCTGGGTCCTCTAGAATCATTTGATGTCATCCAGCCAACTTCTGCTGACGTCTCCTTTCGCAAAATCATTATTTTTTGGCCTTCAAAATAACTCGCCTCGGACGGCGGATAAGGGGGGGGGGGCAGGAGGGGCGGTTCCTCCCATCCGCAAAGTTGGGGGGCAAATATTTCATTCCCCCTCCCCAAAAAATGCTAATGGGATAATGGGATCCTGAGCTTGCGGAGGGCCCTGTAACGGGTTACATTTTGGCTCTTTATTACAGGATACGAAAATTCAAAATCTTTTACATTCCGGCTTCTGAGACGACGCTGGCTTGACATCGATGCAGTTGCAGCTCGTTTCTAGGGGGTAGCATCGACCAGAGGTCCCACAGGCTGTTTTTGTGTGACTCTGAGGAACAGCCGGTTAAGATTCCAAATTTGGCCGAACGCCAAACCCGGATACGCCGGCGTCAGTGGGCCACAAAGCCATGAGGCGGCCGGCAGGACGGCGCCAGGGCCCGAATGCCCGACTCAGAAACGCAGTCCTTTTTCCGGGGGCCGGCTGGATACGTCACAAGCTGACGTAGACCAAACTGACCAATCACACTGTGCCATGTCGAAGCCACGTGAAGTCTCAGAAGCGGGGGGATAACAAGGTGAAAAAAGATTCGGGACGGTTCAGTTCGAGAAGAGTTCGTGGAAGGTGTCCAGACAGTTCAGTTCGGGAAGAGTTCGTGGAAGGTCTCCATATAGTTCAGTTGGGGAAGAATTCGGGAAAGGTCTCCATACAGAAGTGTTCGGGAACAGTTCGTGAGAAGTTAACTGAGAGTGGTTGCCAGTCATGGGTGAAAGTTCGGGAGGAAAGTCCAACCAGCCCAGCACATCATCCGTGAGTTGAGTGCTATACGGCGCTCAAAATGCCCTGCCTGCATCACGTTTTTTTGGTTGTACGGTCACGAAAAATCCCAGTCGTAATGGCAGCCCGCCATCCCACGGAGAGAGAACAGAGACAATGGGACGCCAGGGGCAGAGAGGGCTTGGGATGCATCCGGGGATGGGAAATGGTGTTTCGATGTAAATTGTTTGTTTGGCGTGTTGAAGTATGAATATGTGTGAGCGAGTGCTAGTTTAATTTTTTGGGGATGTCCGGGAAATAAACGTCGAAATCGTATGACAAACTGGATCATACGATCGATAACGACGAAAAAAGAGAACTGGAAGGAGGTTAGTCGCGAGCCATTTTCGTTCCTTGTGTGAGGCCGTAAAGGAATACATTAAATTTATGAATGGCTCTCACAGAGTCAATTAAATCATCCTTGATTTATGTAGTTCGTTCTCTTCTCCCTTCCCCCCTCCGCTTTGCTGATTTTCTTCTTTGTTGCGCTAAGGTACGGCCGAAATGCCTTAGAATTAGCGCTTAAGCACTTGGCCTCATAATGACTGAATACCGTCCAACTATTTTTCTACATAACGATCGTTACCATTTTGCATTCAGGAACGAGCCAACGGACAGCAGTTATAACTTGCCTGGTATTCATTAGTTTCGTTAACGTTGATGTTTTTGGTCACTTTGCTAATGACACTTAAAGTTGGGCTCATAGAATATCGAGATGTAAATTGTCCTCCCATCTGCTAACTCTCGAGTAATTTGAAATGTGTAGACAGAACATATGAAATGGAATTACGCAGTGAATGGCTAGCAAACGTGCATGCCAAATTAGCACGCTTGAAGTCAGACCCCATTCAGTGTTTGTCAGTTATTTGGTGCTGTGCTCTTGAACGAACGAATGATAACCGCAGTTGAAAAAAATGAACTATGCTCGGCGCTTTTGCAATGCTCTCCGGCCTCAATCAGTAAAAAAAAATCGCTGAAATGTCTGTGATTTTCTGAAGTGCTGCCATTTAGCTGCTCGTATTCAGAGGCACGTGCAGTGAAGTCGCGCTGAGTAATAAGTTTCCTCTCTAGTAGCTTTTGGCCAGATGGCAAATGCGCTTTTAAAGATCTGACCGACACCTGTAGTTTACCAAGTCAAGGCAGGCTCTGAATGCGGTTACGTTGCTCCTCTCCGTTTGAGCTAAATCGAGTCAGATTTCAGTTAGGGTTTCATCGTTGCGCATAACTTCGTTCAAAAATGTCCAGAGGATCGTAAAATGACGTTGAAGTATGATTTCGGACTTCTTTGGGCAAACGAGTGGTTGACGAAAAATTTGCTGTAGCGCATCGTTCACTGGATCGGACAGACCATGTTGGTAAATTGTCGAGTAAAATTTTATCTCGGAAATAGCAGGAAGGGCAGGCGCTTCCGCGGCATTGCAAGCATCGCTTGGTATTACGAACAACTGCCGTGTTTCATTCTTTGGTCGCGGCGCTCAGTTCCGTGGCGAAGTTTAAATACCCTGCCCCATCACCAGGCCGGGCGTCCGAGCAGCCGACGGCGTGCTCCCGCGTGGCAGATCGGCCGGCCCGATAATGGCCATTCACCGGGGCCGCAGCGCCGGAGGGTAGAGGGGGGACCACCGCCCGGCCGTCCGAAATAGCCCCTGTCCCTGTCACCGGTCGGCACGGTGGGGCCGGCCTGAAGTGAATGAATGTTGAGCGCCACCGGAGGAACGTTACAGTGTGAATGGTCGAGTAGCGCAACCGACCTGGCACGGTACAATGGTCGGACCAATGTGCGCAAATCGAATGAGCATTCTCCGCTCATGGCTCGGCACGACGCGTCGGCCGGACCGCTGTGTCACAGAGGATCGGCCGGAGATAAAGCGATGGACACTTCCTCCGAACGTGGGTGTTCAGAGGGCAGCCAGGCCGCTCAGGCGGCCCGTTCTCGGCCACATGATGGGGCACATGTCCAAAACTGAGCGCATGTATGGGATGATGACATCTCCAGTTCACAGGCAAATCATTTTTTTGGGGGAAATCTTTGTTATCTTGTAGTTCACGCCACAAATAGCATAGAGAATTTACCATTTTAACCTTGTTATGTTGTTTTTTGGCGTAAATTATTATTTTCCGATAAATTTTCTTCGACTTTGACTGGTTATAAATTTATCTGGCTTTTGTCAAAGGTTTAACGTCATGATTAAGCCATCCCATACGAAGCGTCTCACTGGGCATAATGAGATTACACTAAGACAACACCAACGTCATTTTATAATCAGCAACGAGCGACAGACCATCATCATGACGGATGGGGCAGTTATGCTGCGTGCCCGTTTATTGATATGGCAACCGTGGACCCGCCCTCCGGCAATCAAGAAACCAACGCCACCCCACAACCTCGTGGGCACGGCTGGACTTTGGGCTAGGGGTTTTGCAGAGCCCGCCTCTGGGTCAAGCGCGCGGCCTGCGGTCAGTGAATGGCGGTCAACCGTTCACTCGCCGGGTGGATGTGAGACATCCCCGGAGGTTATCGCCGTCCGTGGGCAACGGGTATGCTGGATTTTGGGGCCCACGGGGATGCAGAATCACGCAGCCGGGACACGGCGACCGAGGCCATGTCGCCAGCAGTTGTCCCCGCCATGCCCTGTCACCAAGATGAGGTCGGGCGCGTGAGCTGTGGACAGTGGATGGGACGCCGTCCACACGCCGGTGACGACCATACCTGGAGGTTTTATCGCCGCCGTCGTCGCATGAGCTGGCTTGATAGTGGGCCCCAGGTTTTGCAGTGTCACGCCGTTCGGTCAGGCCGTGACCTGCGGTCAGTGACGGGACGATACCGTCCACTCACCGGTAGGGGAAAAGCACCACCGGGGGTTAAGGTTCTGTCGCCGCCATCGTCGTATGAACAGGCTGACGGGTTGAGGCCCAAGGGTTTGCCGAGTCACGCAGACGAGACCCGGGAGGCCGAGGCCAGGTCTCCGGAAAGGTCTGGGGTATGCCACCTGATGGTCGGTCACATCAGGTCTGGCGCGTTGACTGCCGTTAGTGGACGGAACTGTGCTGTCCACTTCCCGGAGCGGCGAACATCGCCAACGGGAGATGAGTTTGTCGCCACCCGCCGCCACGAAGGCTAAGGCCGCAGGGCGGCGAGTTAATGCTGAATGACTACAAACATCGACTGAGAATGGCCGGCAACATCGAGGCTGAAGACCTGTGTGCAGTACCCCTGTGTACGAGAAAAAGCTACCCGACATGTCGGAGGCACACTTACATGAGGTAAAATTCATTATTCCAATACACCTGCCTCATTGGGGACCACCATTTGAAGCTCGGATCCCGTCATAAATGGAAAAGGGAGCCGACGGACGCTGCAAGAAGGTACCCAATCCCAGGACGGCGCCGACAGAGGGACTGACCGCACCGACAATATCGGTGGTGTATGAGGCCCCTGTGCCGTGCGGCTCACGCCGCTGTGTTTGGAACACCTCTGGCAGGCGTCCGGGGCTAACCACCGTTTTATTGAGGGAATGGGCATTCACCCACCCTGGAGGCTTCACGGTGTTTCTGGTGATCCCGCACCACTGGCAGCGAAAAGTGGGCCCGTGACGTGTTATTAATTAGACAAATGACGGGGGAGGGGGTATGGCAGGGCGTGACGGACGACGGGGCAGATGGGATTAGGAACCAGTGGAGGCGTACGGGCGCTTGCAGGAATCAGCAGAAACAGCTGGCCTCGAAGTGAGAAATTATTCACGTCATAGAAACAATGCCAACCAACCGAAATCCGGAATATTCCCCCGTGGGATGGACGTTTATCCGATTTCATTTCTGTTTGGCCACCAAATGACCGTGAATCTGAGCGTGATGCAGGGAACCATCTGTCAACTCTGCCCACGCCCGGACCTCACCGTTCATCTTCATAACCAAAACCCTCGACGTAAAAGTGAACCGTCTATACGCTGTCCACATTTGACCTGCCTCATCCTTTAACCCTATTCCCGGAGGGCTAGACGGTATGGTCGATTCCCGACAGGGGGACGATTCGCCCCCCCCCCTGAGATCTCGAGAACTACTCATTCGATTTCATCGCAACAAACGGTAATCGATTTGCCATGACGTGAACTACATTTTTATAAAAAGAAATTTTCAAGATTTTGAAACGCGTGGATACAGGGGGCAAAAATGTCAAAATAAGGGGTATTTTTGGACTTCTTATAACTCCATTGTTTATGGACCGATTTCAATGGAACTGGCATGAATCGAGAGATTATGGATAAGGCTTTTACCATGCGTACACAAACCTGACATTTTGAGAAAAATCATGGGCATTCACAGGGTTTCAAAAATAGGAGGATTAATTTTCTAACAAATGAATGAACAAAAGAGGCGAAAAAACTTTTTGGCTTCTACTAGTCATGTTATGCTAAAGAAGTACAAATCGCATTACAATGTTTGTATAATATTAGCATAGGCGGTGCCAGGGACATGAAAAAGGGGAAACTGTCATGGTCACACGCTCTTCAGATCAACTTGTGACCTTTGACCTTAAATGACCTCCAGTGACCTTGAGGTTACTTGGAATGATCTCGTGTCCATTGAATATTATTTTTAAACGTTTTCAATCATTTGAATTCACTCTTTTTCAAAAATTTCATTTCATGGCTATTGCGATATAGGGTACGCGCACTGACATTTTAGGTCATAGCTCCGTGACCCGACCTGATATCAAGCTGAAACTTGGTACACGAGTAGAAGACATCCTTCTACGTCATATATATTCCGGGTTTGGTATTTGAAAAAACGGCGCCGAAATTATTGCGAAAAAAAAACAAATTTTGACTTTTGACCTTGACCTGACCCTGCAAAGTGACCTCAGATGAACAAAATTACATCTGCACATTGCCCAACTATTTAGCTATACATCCATATAAAATTTTAGGTTTTATCTCAAAAACTCTGTTTTTGGCAACCATTTTCCTTTTACCCTCAACATGTCCAGAAATGGCCTGAGTTGCCTCCCAAAAACGTTGCCTGGCTCCGCCCCTGAGCAAAATACAATAGTGAAATTTTGTCACGGCACGTAGAAATAATAGCTAGGAAAAGTGACCAAGTTTCGTGAAGCTGCGTTAAAAAGGCTGGAATTGGTGAGCAAAAAACCCGAGGGGGCGGATTCAGCCCCCTCTGCCGGGAATAGGGTTAAATGTTAAATGCTGATGGCAGTGACTGCACAATGCAGCCCGTTTGTGCGCAGGCGCCCCCGTTCACGGCAAGCGACGGCTCCACAACGACGGACGTGGGCGACTACAGCTGTGTCCGGCTGGCGACACATTCGGAGGCCCGCGACGCCCTGGCACGGGTCCAGGTGTGTTCCGGCGGCCGCAGGGATCGATCTAGCCCATTTTGCGCATTGTTGCAGAATGTTGCACAGCGTTGCAAGGGCCCATATCTCCGCAACAGTCAGCCAGAGCGCCAAACGGACACCGCCAGCGTGCTCGCGAGGCAACAATTGACCAAACAACATCTTGGGTCGAAAGTTGTAAAAATGTTGCAATGTTGCAAAAGCACCACCGCTGCAACGGCACGTCACAGTCCCCAAAAAACAGGATGCAATGAATATCTTAGCGTACGCATAACAAAATCAGGGGCACCAGCCAAAATTTCGAGGGTCCACGCCCGACGGTGGGTTCCCTCACTTCCTGTGGGTCTCTTGGACAACAAAGGTCCTCCGAAGGCCTGCAGGGACCCCAGAGGCCGGCAGGGGCTCTACAGACCGAAAGGAGGTCCCTATAGGCCGGTAGGACCCCTGCCTGCCTGTAGATGGCCCGCTACAGGGCGGCAGGAGGCCGATGCATGCCGACAAGCGACCACTCACAGACAAGCAGGAGCAACCATCGGCCGGCAGGGGCAGCCATCGACCGGCAGGGGCAGCCATCGACCGTCAGGGGACGCCTACGAGCCGGCATGGGCCACACAGCACAGCAAGGATTCCCTCCACAGGCTAGCAGGGGCCTTTCAAAGGATGAAAGAGATCTCAAAGGCTGGTAGCCCCACAGGGCGGTTGAGGACCCAGAAGACCGACACGGGGTCCCGTGCAGGCCAGCAGGGCCCTATAGGCCAGCAGGGGGATTTACAGGCTGGTTGGAATACTAAAGGTTAGCAGGGACCCCAGCAGGCCGGTAGGGAGCCCCTGCAGGGCAGCATGGATCCGTACAGGCTGGCAGGGGCCCCTACAGGCTGGCAGACGGCTCCACAGGCCGGCATGGGGCACCTGCAGACCGGCAGGGCGTTTACTAGAGGCCGACAGGGTCCTCTCTATAGGCTTGGATCTATACATTTCATCTTTTTTCTTCTCTTGTCTAACGTCCAACGTAACGTTCAACGTCTAACGTAACGTTCATTTTGGTGATAGCCTGGGTTTTTATAAGAGTGATTTTCTGACCACAATGGGGATGAGCTCCTTTCAAACATTTCGGGGTTCTGGAACCCTGAGGCTCCCTGGCTACGCCCCTGGCAAAATATGGACTTAGCAGCTATGACCAAAAGGCCCCTGGACACCCCAGAAACTCATGTACACACCTCTAGGGACCTGACCACTGACCATGATATATTTATATGTTCGGAACCCTTTGAAAGCCACTGGTCCCAACGCGACTTCATAGCAGTCACAGGGCCCCTGACTCCCAGTGCCCCCGAATACACTAGGCCCCTGGGCCTATCCGGAGGCCCTGACTTTCATAGGGCCCCAGACACACCTATGGCCCCTAGTCAAGACCAAAGAAGGTTCAAATATGTAGAGGGCATTCCAAAGACGGCCAGGGGCCATCGTTATGTCTGAAGGTCCTTTGAAATTCAGAGGCTCCAATGGGCCCCTAACAGTCACAGGAGTGTCTGGACTCCATTGGGCCCCAAAGTACACGGAGAATCCCAGGCCAAATCTGAAGACCTCCAGATGTCTAAAAGGGAGTTCTAGAAAGGGCCGGGGGCCTTTGGTGCACCTACGGACCCTTCTAAAGTCAAGAGCCCTATGGACCTATTACAGTCACACGGTCCTTCCAATGGGTATCCAAATACACAAAGACCATTGGCCCTCTCCAGAACACCCTGTACATATCTAAAGTCTCCGGACCTGACCAGGGCTGGGGCCCTTGGCGTGCCCGGGGTCCTTTGAAAGTCAGTGGCCTTAGTGGGCTCCTAACAAGAAGAGACCAAATCCACGAGCTACTCAGTAATAACGTAAATACATAGGGACCCTAGGCCTGGCCATAGGCCCTGGCCACCTTCAAATGTCCAAAATAAATCCAGAGCTCTTGATCAAATCCAAAGGTCCTCCAGACATGTAAAGGGTATTCAGGGCCAGGTACCTTGGTGTATCCAGGAGCCGTTTGAAAGCCAGGGACCCCACTGGACTTTGAACATCAGCCACAAAGGCCACGACTTCCAATGGACCCCCAGATACAATGGGGTACCTGCAGTGGCGTTCGTCCAGGAGGGTGTCAGATGGGGTGAAGGAGGCCCTTTCAGCAAAGGGGATTGCTCTCCATGGCTTAGGAGGCCCTATTTTTAGAATCGGGGCCTTTTCAGGCTCGAGGCCCTGTTCTGAAGCCTTGTATTTTGATGATTTCGCGGCTTTCACTTGTTGACTAAATCTTCAGGGCGAGTGGTCCCGGTCCACGGAACGCACAGATGGTGCGTTTGCATACATTTTACAATAATATAGGCATTTATTTATTACCAAACGACATTCTACTAAAAGCCGAAAATATTAGTGAAAACAAGACATGCTATATGAATAATGTACAGCATCCAGGGCAATAGGGTAGAATACCGAGGTCTGCTTCTGAGGGATACGGTGACGTGACACCGGTCTATTTATCTCCATCATGTATATTCTGCACTATCGCCCTCGATGACAAACATCATTCATTGTATTACATGATTTCTCTGCCTACTATGGTTTAGCCGTGTCGTCTAAGGGCGTCACAGGTTGACTGAGGCGCATGATACACACAAAGGTGAACGAAAAGCTCATTGAAAACCTAGCTCGAGCCAGAGGCACTGCAGCCCGCCGTATCCTGCTGGCCTTGTTCCTTGACACCCTGAGGTACCGCTCATTATCTTATTGATTTTCCTGAATTTATTTTCCGAGACGTGCAGTGCATAGTGTTCCAGGAATCTCTTCAGCTGTTTTCCCGACGTGGTCACTCGCTTTGTGTTTATTGCTTTCCTTTCCTCCAAAACCCTCCATTATCTGCGGCAGACATTAGCTGACTAGCCATGCTGAATTCTAAAACGTAAATCACGCTAGTCACCAGAAACTGCTCGGAACCATTTTTCACGTAGCGTTTAGTAATCCAGCCCGAAACAAACCTGAATCAGTTTAATTTTTGGGAGTGCGTGCCTCATCATCTTGATAATGATTAATAGTCTGAACTGGTCTGAATAAACAAATTGTGTCATGCGATCAAGGCCATGAAAGAAGCAGGATAGTCAGATACCACAGTGTTAGCAAAATTCTGGTACAGCTTGTAGTCGTGGACTTTGTGCCCTGGCACAAACTAAATTTTTCTTGACACAACGGGGAAGAACACAGAAATGTTACGTGCTTATCAATTTGCTTCTTCATACCATCGCAACTTTCTAAAAAACGACATTTGGCCGGAATTTAGCATAAATGTCAAGAGGTTCTTCGGCATTGTGAGCAAATTGCTATGGAAACGTAGAAAAAGCTGGCTGGTGACGTCACAATGGCGACCGACCAAAAATTTGGTAGGAAACTTGAGCGGGGTCTGTATACAATCACAACCATTACTACGTCACAGTTGGGTGACTGCGGAATATTAATGGGTTCCCTGTGTGGAAAAACCGTGCCAGTCAACTAAGAAATGGCATTACTCATCTTTGTTAAATGCACGAAACCGAATGCCTAATGTTCTCCTCTACCATAGTACTCCAGTGCTCCTGGTTCGGTAGTGACTAGCCCGCGCACTCCTGGGTGTCCGAATCGCCCCTCGCTTACCCGGGGGAGAGGGTCCTCGGGAACCCCGCCATGATCTCGAGAACCAAGAGAGCTACGGAAATGAGAGTGACACCACTCGAAAGTTGATCATATTTTATGAAGGCTGAACGCATATTGATTGACTCTGAGTTAGAATGTTAGGGTCAAGAGGTCAAACAAGGTCATTCATGGCGTTCAAAACCCATGAGGAATTGAAGCAAATGTGACTCTCCTTTAAAGTAATCTTAAGTACTAAAGAGTCCAAAAAGGGCCAGAAATGTTTTTCCTTGCAAAAATAGCTTGCGACTCCGCAAACCATGCCAGGTCAGGTCAACAGCCATTGGAATACAACAATGATCTTTGACGAAACTAGCACTCAAGTAATGTTACTTCAAGCATACGTTTTGGAATCGCTATTACGAATCTTTGGTGAGATACGGTAAGTTTATAAGAAAAAGATTCATACTGGTCATCGTAAGTCATATCAGGTCAACTAAGGTCAGATCTTACAATATTCGCATCTCGTGATTGAGTAAATGTTCTAGTATCAAACAAACGTTGTTTGATCGCTGTAATCATGCTTATGTATTATTGAATTACATGGAAGTCAAGGACGGGTGAGGTCAGGTCAGGTCAGGTCAAGGACGATAGCTGACAAAATGTGTCTGTCTTGTGCGAAAAATTATGGCACCAGAGAACAAAGCGAAAAGAAATGTGTATATAGATATACCTGTACATATATACGTTTATGAATATACGTACACATAATTTTCACGGACGGTTTAAAAAAAACAGATATGTTACATGTTTCATCAATTTACTTTTTCATACGACTGCCATTTTGAAAAAAAACGTCAAAGAATAAGAAATTAATATATATATATATATATATATATATATATATATATATATATATATACATACGGACAAAGAGAGAAAGAGAGAGAGGGTAAACATGTGAGACCAATTCTGAGTGTTACCTTAAAACAGTTCATGAAATTCTACGCCGTCCCAAGTAACGAGTCACATTTGGAATGATATCAGGTCACATCTGGTCACATAAGATCACGGCATTTCAACACCCTCACAAACATTAACTGAAACGTACACCTGTCATGCCGCTCTAGAAGGGAATGGCAAATCCATTTCCCACCCATTTTGTCGTTCATTCGATTTTGTAACCAATTGCCCTGACCTCAGGTCACCGGCCCCTCACAACTGATATGTTGCATCATTCAAAAGGCGTATCAGACGATTTGTATCCTTTTCTCATCGAAAAAGTCTCCTGTACAAGATCATATCCGGAAGAAAGACCAAAACAGCATTTCAATACAGTTGAACTGAGGTGAGGTCAAACAATTCTCCGAAAAATTGAGAATGTTCATCTTATACAGAATGAGTTGTGAATAAGAACAGCGTTTTTCGTTTGTCAATACTTCTTTGAAAATCACTGGCACACGCTAAAACGTTTCTGATATGCTTTGTTTGAAGTCTAAATAGGACCGTGACCTGATATGACCTGATTTTGAACGTTTGTCACAGATGTAAAGATGATGTAGCAACAGCTATCGAAATTCTACTTGTCAAGCTCTTTTCGCTTTTGAGCTCTGTTTAGAAAACCTGATGGGGTCTTGGAGAATCCCACCGTGAGCGAAGGTTGAACAAAACGAACAGAACTTCATAGCTCCAGTTCTCCGCTATGCTAGACCAATTGTACTAGGTCTATTGTACTGACCAATTGTACTAGGTGGACCAATGGCACATCATCCACCAGACCTCAGAACTGTGTTTCTTCGGGCTAATGGCGGCCCAACAGGGCATAGCCTCAGGCATCGGCTGTCCCAGAGAGCTGTCATAACATGACATAGCCTCACTTATTAGGGCCATTGGCTTGACGTGGCACAGGACCTAGACTGTGTCTGGGCTGCCATTGACCCGCACGGCCGGCCTCGCTGCAGTGCCGATGAACAGATGTCAGTGTTTGAAGACACTGGCGAGCAGAGCTGGTGGTGCCGGCTGGGCTAATATGGCCCGGGCTGGTTCCAAACATCTGCGATCAGTCGCCGACCAGTGCCGGAGGTCGGTGCTCGGTAGGCACGACAGGCCGACCAGGGCGGCCGGCCTGTCGTGCCCGACGCCGCCACTTCTGCACGGCCGGCACGGCACGACACAGCGGCGGCACGCGACGCGCGCGGCCCGGCCGGCTCAGTCGACCCCCGGCAGACAGCCGGAGCGGCCAGCCGTCGCATTGCCTGGGTTTTGACAGTACAGAGCGCATCTCTGGCGTAAATGACGACGGCGCCGGGCCACCTGACTGAAGCTACGAAGCTCCGCTCTATAGGAAGCCAGAAGCCAGGCCAGAGCTACTCAGTGGCCGTAAACTTGCCAGGCGGTTGCAACAAGGTCAGTATATCTGGACTGTGGACTCTGGGGAGCTGAGTGAACTCTGCAGGAGGCACTGATAAGGGTGAATACTGACCTCTGCGGTGCCGAATTAAGGACTTCGTGTACCAGCTCCAGCTCTGGACGTGCAGAAGTATATCACAGGCACGAACTTCTGTTGACACAAAACAGTGGAAGCCGACGCCGTTGCATCCAGGTTTCAGCAAAGCGCAGAGCTCTGCCAACAGGCCAGACGTCCAGTGGTGTTATCAATTATTCGTGAATGCCAGAGGATGTCGGCAAACACCGCCTAGTTTTACCACGTTCAGAGGAGATCGGCCGGCGTGACGACGCCTGCTGACGGCAGTCGGAGGAGCGGAGGCGACCCCGCGAAATGGCAATCATCTGCATGTTTCGCCGCCGCAGTTCAACGTCTTCGTCATCTGCATCGGACGAGGATCTCCCCTCACAGCACGGGGTGAGTAACTCAGTCGCCTTGCCTTGTAAGCATTGTGAGCGTTTTCGACGTGTACACCCTCCGCGATGCCGTCTGGCCCGAGCCCAGCGGCACGCTGCGTGCCGCGCGGGCCTGGCTTGGACACACCGGTCTCGGATCACCAGAGCGCGGGCCTGGTCTGGACACGCCGGTCCCCGATCACCAGAGCGCGGGCCTGGCCTGGACACGCCGGTCTCCTATCACCAGAGCGCGTCGCGGTTGTTTAAACCTCATATGATGACAGATACAACTATCGTTGACTTTACGTTGATGCTTCTCACTTGTATTTGTTATCACGACTTTGACTGGGATTAGAAATCACACAAGGCAGATAGTCCCTGTTAAACTGAATCTGAATCTGATCACCATTGGTATGTCGGGACCGAAGTCAGAGCATGTCAGTTTTCTTAGCTCGGCTCCGCCCTTAAACTTTCTTTATGCTCCCGCTGCAAAAAAAAACGTCCAATGTATCCATGTTCAAGCGTATAAGAACTTACGCTTATCGAACCATGCATTGCTTCCGGCACGTCTGACCTGCTGACACATGACATCGCATTGTCTCCTATGGCGTCTCCTGCACCCGCTGTTGACAGTCTCCCGATATTTTATAGCCTATGGGAGAAGTAAACCATAACAAATTTTATGCAATGAAAGCACTGCATTGCCAAATACTGGCTTACAACACCCATGTGTTGTATGGCTTAAAAATGATCACGAGTCTGAAACGACCGCAGAATGGTTTGACATGTCTCTCAGATATGCTCCCTGGAGCCGCTCCTGTTCCGTGCAGGACCATGACATTTTGGCTCCATGCGCATAAAAGTTGGCTAAGTTGCAAAAGGAAAGGCCGCCAAGTTTCACTGCAATAACGCAAATGGTTCTGTTTTGGCGCCGGGAAAACAGCAGGACTGCGCATTGGTCCCCGCTTGAAAATAGGGTTCACTCCATGCATTGTTTCACTCCTTACTGCATATATGTTCGAATCCTTATTGCTGATGTTGCAAACATACAGGTAACAACGTACGGCATACACAAAACTCGCGAGCATCCCCCGTCAGACATGAATATTAACAGGGCTTGACACATAGGCATCCGCGAGAAACATAGAAGTTCCTTTGAAAATAAAAACGTAACAGGTGTCCTACAATGCTTAACAGTTTCCATTAGATAGTGAGCGAAGATAAACGTATACAAATGCATACCCATATCGTTTCGGAACGTATTGTTTCAAGCCATAGTTTTGGATCCAGTTTTCGACTGACTACCGCGACCGACGGCACGGAAACCGAGTATCTTACGCAACATATTTATGTCCGCTTTTTCGAGTCTCCCGCTGACTCACTTTCTCACTGGCTTCCTGGATGGCGCTATCCAGCTTCCCTCGTGCACGTTTTGTTCCAGAATGCTCAGAACCGATTTCATCCGTCTGATGTTGGTCACGTTCGGAGAGCTGTCATCGTTCTTAACCCGCGCAGTGGAAGGGGTTTCGCGCTGACGCGTACTGGAAGGGGGTCCAAAAGGACCCCCTTCGATCTCAGAAACGAAAACATCTAGGGACATGAAATTTCGTGGATACGGTAAAACTATAACGATTTACATTGTGTGCAATTTTTATGACCCTAGCTTAATATCTTCGAGGTCAAATGGGGTCGAAAAGGTCAACTTTGGACACTTTTTCGGCCCGTACAGGCCATTCCGTACAACTTTTCGAACAAGACGAGAAAAGGGTGTTTGTTTGTTCGGTCCAAGGTCATGTCAGGCTATTGACCTATGGCGTCATTTTTGTTCCCCACACATCGACCCATGTCCATTAACCTGGCTGTAGAAACCCCAGGGGCCACTGAAATCTAGGGGTTGATGAACTGATGACTGGTAGATTCAACAGAGTCAGAACAGCTCATAAGATAAAAATGTTTTACGTGATTGCGAGAAATGGCATTTCCAACGAATCGGTAACTCTTCCACATTTGTGTTACTAATGGAGATCATGAATACATTTATACATCTACGGAAGCGTAAAGAAGCTCAACCTGGTTTGTCCCATACATTTGAAGACTTACTGACAGACTGCATGCGCCTCAGATGGCATGGCATGAGTACCCTAAATGGTGCACCGGTACAGCACTCGTAGAAGACTGGGAGTCAGTTACATTGGTGAATGGCGTGACTCATTCCCAGAACTTTACCCGGCTACATTACCGATCATCATGGCCGTCATGCATTACGTTTTTTTGTCTTGCGTTTTTTCTTTTTAAGAAGCAGCGTCCTAGACCAAACGTTTCTGCTTTTAGATCAATTCCACACACAAACATAGCCCAAGCTTCCACTTCGCACAAGACTAACCGCTAACCATTTTGGTATAATACGACTAGTTGTCAGTAGCCCTGTTCACAACGCACACAGTTGGTCACGCAGGTAGCCAATTGGTCGTTTTTCCAGGTCCTACTGTCTTCTCCCTAGACATTTTCCTTCGTACCAAGGATGATGATGAAGAACGCGCAGCTGAAGAGCTGTGTGTAGATTACGTTCAAGCAAGCCACCCAGCAAACATTCAGAACTCTGGTTTTCATTTATTGCATGACTACGTTCACTCCGTTCGCTCGCTCACGTAGTCCGAATTAACTTTGTTACTCGTGGATTCCGAATTTACTAATACAAGCTGCAAACAAAGAAAACGTTTAATTCCTGGTAGCATTGGTCTGGGAAAACGAGGAGGTTACTTCCGACCTAGTTCTGGTCACCTACGAAATCGGTGGCTGAAGAAAACGTATCCTCAAAGCCATCCAGTATGTGAATACCCTGTTTAGGCATCACAGTTCACAACACAGATAATCAACACAAATAAATAATCATGACTCTCCTGTTTGTTCGGGAGACTGAGGGTACCACAACAACTACCAAATACTCATCTGATACAGTGTTAGCCACCTAAAAAAACAAGTGGCCAAAACTAGCTTTGGACATACCGGTTATATCGTCGTTTTAGGGTTTTAATTGGTTTGAACCACCAGGTAGGCAATACTTGCCAACCCCGTCTGTAGGATTGTGCGAGCCTTTTGATCAATGGAGTTTTTTTGCGGCCGCGTAGCGGCCAACATTCCCTTCTGGGTACCCTCACTGGCGAAGTGTTGAACCCTTCTGTTGACTGGTATTGACTGACCCACACCGGCCACGCTGTGGCATGCCAATGGCCGGGGAAACCATCGACCGACTCACCACAACCCCAGCTGTTGGGAGCCCGCGCCGGTTGGCCAAATCAACGCCGACCTCGCACCTTCTTCAGGACGGAGCGGGAGCCAGGCGAGGCCGCCACGCAGTCCGCTCCGGAGACTACCGCCTCTGGCTCAGGCGTTCACCGGAGGGCAGGGGACCGCCGCCTCTGGCTCAGGCGTTCACCGGAAGGCAGGAGACCACCGTCTTTGGCTCAGGCGTTCACCGGAGGGCAGGAGACCGCCACCTTTGGCTCAGTTGTCCACTGGAGGGCAGGAGACCGCCGTCTCTGGCTCAGGCGTTCACCGGAGGGCAGGAGACATCCGCCTCTGACTCAGTTGTCCACTGGAGGGCAGGAGACCACCGTCTTTGGCTCAGGCGTTCACCGGAGGGCAGGGGACCGCCGCCTCTGGCTCAGGCGTTCACCGGAGGGCAGGAGACCACCGTCTTTGGCTCAGGCGTTCACCGGAGGGCAGGAGACCGCCACCTTTGGCTCAGTTGTCCACTGGAGGGCAGGAGACGGCCGCCTCTGACTCAGTTGCCCACTGGAGGGCGGCGCGCCAAGACCGGAGACCTGACGATGGCCGCAGTGTGTTAATGGTCACAGCGAACAACGGAGACATTGTTACCTCCCCCACCCTCCGTCTCTACCCTTGCAGGATATTTATGTAAAACTCGTCGCCTTTCTCATACTTAAATACAAAGTTACTAAAACCCAACGAAGAACCAGCGTTTCAGGCACGTTAGGTAACACCGAAGACAGAACTGGATTTCTCGTTCCCTTTCACTGAAATCCATTGACTCTTCCTCTTGGTGCTCTTTTGGCGCAAAAGAGGTTAAGCTTTATACGGCTCACTGTTTTTTGCCACACGGCCGTTTTTTTTAGCAAATATAAATTAATTCGTCTCTTGTACGTGGCTGGACTGAATGCGATCTTCCAGCGCTGCGCGACGAAGGCCATTTCAAGTTTTTTCGTTACAGAAAAGAGCATTAGCGGCATGCGATTGGTGTCGGGTCTTCAGAACTGCGGGAGCGAGCGGCCTACAAACACCGCATCCTGGCGTAGCACCGAGACCCGGGACCTGGGTGTCCCACTACACACAAAGCTCACTTTTGCTCACTGCATCGGCTCAACCATAGCAAAGGCCAATCGCGTACTTGGCCTTGTCATCCGCAATATGGAGTTATCCAGACGTCACATCAGAGCCCGTTTTGATCACAAGGCTATGCTATGTGCTTTTTGTACCCATGTTCGTTCAACGCTTGAGTACGGGTGTGTTGTATGGGCTGGGGCTGCTGTCATACACCTGAAATGACTGGAGGGTATTCAACACAAATGTCTCATATGGCTGGCTTTTAATTCGGATAAACCTCTCGACATGGACTGCGTCGCTCTTCTGGCCCACTTTAACGTGCGCAGTATGAAGTCCCACTTTGTGCACTATGACCTCATGTTTCTGTTCAATGTTCACCGTGCGAGCCTCGACAGCCCTGAACTGCTGCCAGCATTCAGCTTAACTATCCTGCGGCGTTCATCGCGTATCCTCGCGCTGTGGAGCATCCCTTTTGCTCGGGTGAATACCGTCCAACGTAACCTGTTCACTCGTATACCCATTCTATGCAATACCTTCCTGAACTCTTTTAGGAATGTCGACTTTTTTCGCGCACTACGCGCTTTTACAAATCAAACGCGCACAGCTTCTCGAACTCGGTAGGGCCGGTAGGGCCATATCTGTAAATTTACCCCTGTGCCATGTCTTAATGTTTATTTAATGCTGCTGTGACTGAACTGTATTTTGACTCCTGCTTTTAAGATCTGACTGAACTAGTAATTGGACGTCTGTGCCTGCTGGTGTCTATGATAATAATGCAGTAATACAATACTAAAATAATATAATGCTTACTGGTTTAGTTTAGTTTAGTTTAGTTTAGTTTAGTTTAGTTTAGTTAGTTTGGTTTAGTTTAATTAGCTTGGTTTAGTTTAGTTCTGGTTTAATTCAGTTAGCAATGTTTCACCAACAAGCTGAAACGTTCACCTTATATAAGAGATATCATCAATGTCCTTCGGAAGCAATAATGACACAGGACTTTATGTGGCAATATAAAAGCGTGAGAAATCGCATACACTAGGCAACTACATATAACTTCGCCATAGTACCATTTTATTAATGAACCCAGTTTGTTTCTCATCTAAAATATGCTTAGTTGTTAGTAGTTCGCGTATGCCTTCAGCAGCTGTAGACAAAGATCTTGTGGAATCCGAATCACAACTTTAACCCTTGTCGGACGAAAGGGATTTCACTGGCACCGACGACGGGGGAGCGGGGGCGGGGGCGGGGGCGCCAAGCAACCCTTGCCATGTGGCCCCTAATTGAGCTAGCGTCACGATTCAAGGAACAGTCGATAGCTGTGTGTCCAGGAAATCCAACCGCGCCCAGTTTGGCCCCGTCATATCAACCTGTGACCTTGGTCAGGCCAAACTTTATGCTTGCGAACTATAAGTAGATTTTCGGGAGTAAAAAAAAAAACGGCGCATTTGGGACCAAATAGGCCTGAAACCTTCTCCTTTACCATCTTCATCGACAAAAATAGTACAAAAACGTTTTAATGTCAAAAATATCACTTTAGGGTCACTCTTTATTTTTAACATGCGCAACGAATGTATCGCCAGCTATGCCAAATTTCACGATGCCGTAGCGCGTTGTATTGCCGTAGCCCCGGCAACACTGACTGGAGGGACGGTGTTCATCTCCTCGTCCGGCGAAGGTTGAACTTAGTGGAATGGCCAAGAAACCACGGCTTCCCTCTGATTCCAGCCCGCTGCCAAGGCCACGAAGCTGGATCCACACTGTCGCGTGCTATAGTTCACTCCTAAAAGTTGCGTGCACGGCAGCGCAGACGGCAGCGACGCATCGATTGGTGTGTTCTAAAATCAGCCGCCGTTGCAAACAAACGCCACACTCTTTCGGTCGGCGATGATTTCAGCACCTGTCGGAACGCGCCACCAGTGCGTCCTGCATTTCGTATGGCTGTGATGCAACTTTCGCCGGGGGGCGGATCCAGGAATACAGAAACGAGTGACCAGCCGCGTCGTGCAGCACTTCTCGAAAGATCTTTTGACCGCTGTGGTGAAGCAATACGTTCTACATTGGACTAAGTCAAAACGACCGCCGAAGGTCAGGCATTTACCCCAGGCCTCACTCACCTCATTTGTGAGCGTGGCCCGCTTCTCGAGCCAATGGGCCTCGCTGAGGGACGCCCTGAAGATCGGCAGCCAGGGAACGGCCAGCTCCAGTCGGACATTTTTCCCAGCCAGTACATCGATTGGCGTTCTCGTAGACAGAGGAGTGCGTCAGTCGCCGCAATGATGCAGGCACTTTCTAGTACCAACGGTTACCACTTGCCGGACATCGGAGATATTGCCTTCTCCGTACCTGCGCTCCATGTCTGCGTCCACTTCTCAACAACAGTCTGCCTTACCGCCTCCTTGCTGTCTCCTGTCTTACCCCCTCCATTGTTCCCGGGCTTTGTCCGTCTGTCAGTCTCCTGATGCGCCCGGCTCTGCCCTGTCTGCTATGCTATTCGCCTCCGCCTTCCAGCCTTTCTTTGTTGTGCCCGTCTCTGCCGTCCCCTATCCTCCTCTTCCTGCCTGCCAGCGTCCCTTTGTTGCGTCCGCCTATGTGGTCCCCCGTTGGCCTCCACCTGGTGCAGGCCTCCGTCGGGTTGGATGCAGCCATTCTGGCTTGCTGCGAACGTTGAGCCTGTCTTTTACTGAGTACATTCGTACCCAAGCGACACCATTTTGGGCCTTTTTTCATCCCGCGGACCATGACGTGATGGTCATTACTGACGTTGAGAGCATGGTCATTGTTTAGGTCTCTGTGCGACGGCCTAACATCCATCGTAACTCTTGCAGCTTTCAGTCTTCTTGTCCTCTCGTTTTTCTTTTACATTTTCATCGTGGATTTAGATTATTTTTTCCTTTTAGCACGCCTCGGGAGGTCCTCGGACGTGCTAAAAGGAACTCCTCAGACGGTCGACGCCCAACGCCACGTTTTACCCACCTCCAGTTTACTACGCACAGTTTTCGCTACGTTGTGTTAGGTGAATCTTGAGCCACCTACAGGGCAGCAGAAAAACCAGAGCTTTCGATGCTTACCACAGTGCTACGGACCGCCGTCGTCTTTCAGCCAGAGCTTCGTGTAAGGTCCGCCAGGTAGCGTTGTGGTAACAGCAGGTCTGCTGACGCTACCTTACGGCTGTTCATTCATGCTCAATTTGGGACATTTGCCGCCGCAGCGCTGCGTTTCGCGGGCCGTTGGGGGAACTGGCTAAGCTGCGGAGTGCCTCCAGTAGTCGGTAGCCGCTCTCCGGCGAACAGCGCGGGAACGAGAGCGTGCCGGAGTCGGGCTTGGCGAGCACTGTGAAAAGAAACCCGCGCCATGTGGAGACGCCCGCAACGTCAGCCAGCTGATGTGCAGCGATGACAGGTAAGCGCCCTGGCAAACATATCCTGTGCCACTCTGGACGGATTAAACCGATGGCATTTGTGCCAGACGTAAAGTCTGCAGCCACCAAACCTTTCGGATATGCCATTGCCCATGCTGCCAAATGCATTCCAGACATCACTTTTCAGTACTCTTAAACCCAGAACCAATGAATTTGTTTAAAAAAGTGGGATTGCCTGCGCCATTTGACTAACCTTTCGACAAAATTAACATTTTGTAATTGCTTTGACCTACTCAATATAACCTGCCGTTTAACTTAAGATCCACTTTCATAACACACTGAATTTTTTCATACTGAGTGGTGGGCATTTTGCCAGTGACCCTCAGCCTGTACTTACCAGTTCCCGTGCCTGTCGATGGGAAAACAGGATTATGCCTCTTGTATGAAGGTGTGCACTCAGTGTGAAAAACTTTGCCAACATCATTTATCACGGGCCTGTACTGCGTTGGCGGGACGCAGCTCCTTCACTGGGGGAGAGTTTCCTGTCCATTTCGATGCATTTTCTTAATGAAACGAAGTGGGGGTGGCAGGACCTCCCACTTTCTTGTAAATTTAAGATTAGCCAATGGCCACATGGGAGAAATGTCTTCGTCATCCCCGACAGGTGTTCCTACGCTTTTGTTGGTAGAACCCGCACCCCTCCGACGTTTTGCGGAGATCTCCCCAGACGCAAAAATGAAAAAAAAAAACGGAGTAAATCTTACATTACTTTAGTTCATTTATCAGAACTTTACCTTCCACCTAGGCTGTTCTAAGACCCTTCTGGAATATATCCTTTTTTTTGCATTGAACCGTGTAGCACGTGATGTGTCCGTTTTGTTAGAGTGCCCAGCAGTGGAGGTCTAAAAACATTGCCCAGACGTATTTGTCTACATGCATATATATACATATAAATAAATAAATAAATAAATAAATAAATAAATAAACACACATATATATATATATATATATATATATATATATATATATACACGGTGCGGCTATCTCAGATTTTCTTCAGCTCTGACCGACGCTTGAATGACAGAGGCAAATACCATCGGATAGAAACCCACTTAGACAGGGTTTGCAGGGAGAAACTGCATACATTCTCGTATCCTGCTTATCCTAAACTCGCTTAGCCTCCTTTTAAAAAAATCCCTGTACCGACTGAGAACGTGACAAAGCATGGAATGTTTCTTTCACGGTTAAAGTCACGAATTTACCGCCATCCGAGGGACGCAGGTTTTCCACACCCCGGCAAGAGTCATGACACCAGACTTGTGCTTGATTCCACCAGAATTACAACCAATGCCGGAATCGATTCAGTTCCGGCCTATTATAGTCTATATATAATCAGGACCTATTCAAATGAAAATGCCAGAATCAGAATCGGAGTTGATACGTTCTGTTGTCCATGGAGTCAGATTTGCAATCGATTCTAGATTCGATTTCATTCCACTGTGTCTTTTTGAAATCAGTTTGCGGAATCGACTCATTTTGAATTGAGTCATATTCCAAAAAATCCCACCGATTCAAAATCTGCATCAGTTTACCAAGCCATGAGTCTGATTCGGAATTAATTCCCTCCGAAATGGTACCATACTGTTTTACTCAAACGGTAACTTTGGACACATTTTGCAGTGTTCTGAAATGGACAACCAAATTATGACTGATGATAACTGATCTGCGATGCTACCACATGTGTATCACATCATGCGATGCTACCATTTTGTGACAGAAGTGAAACTGAATCACTTAACAGCTTAATAAAGCTTCAAATTAGATAAATGCTCCGTTTTGCAGACAAATGATTCCTCTGGGATCTGAGATGGAAGCAAATGTTCTGGAATGGAGCAAATTTTCTAGAATTATGTTCAAAATAAATGTTGGAACGTCTTCCATGATAGCCAACACTGCTCCAGTAACAAACTGTGAATTTTCAGTCCGAATTTTCAGAGCATGATAAGGAATGGATAATACTTTGGATTTCATACTAAAGAGGGAGTCTGGGATGACACAACGCACCAGGTAATATAAACTAACAGCAGCAGCAGATCTTGCCCACATATCTAATCCAATATATATTCATACAATTGGACAACAGAAACAATATCTTCACTGGGAACAGTAACCTTATACAGAACGCCATCGTTTTCAGCATCCACTGGTCCAAGGGGAGCGGAAGAATTTACAGGCGTGCGATGGACTATAAAGACAGCATCTTGGAACAAAGCAGTTAGAATGTACACTATAGTCGGTGATTTCACACCTCCTCCTTGAGGCCGCCTCCCAGCTTCAGTAATATCCAGATGGATTCGAGAATAGAGTCAGGGTTGCTGTGATGCTGGGCGTCGGGGGTGGTCGAGTCGATGTCCACTTTTGTGACGAGAGCCACTCCTCCGTAGCCCCACTCATCGGGTCGGTCTACTCGACTAAGCACATAGCCGGGCATTCTAAAGAGTGTGCCAGCCAGTTCTCCCGCAGGACGACAACATCGTACTGGTGAGTGTCCTGTTCGTTGTAGATTTCGAGGAATTTCGGCTTCAGACACTGCAAGTTGAGTGACCCGACAAGGAGACCGGATCTGTCGTGTCTCCACGCTCCGCCTCTTTTGCCTCGCTGGCGAGGCCTGCGCCGGCGTCTCCGTCCTCCTGTCCGACTGGAGCGGGGCGGCGCCTTGTGCGGGGCAGGGTAGAGTGGCGGAGCCGGAGAGCCTCGGGCCAGCCGGCTGGACGGCGGCCTGTGTGCGGTCACCATCACTGGCCTCGAGGCGCTGGCCGGCCGGTCTAGCGCAGCAGTGATTGTGCCACACCGGGCCGACCGGGACGCCGGGCGGTGACGTCACGCATCGAACGCTCGTCCGAGTTCAAGAGGTTGTTGCTCTTATGCACGTCAGCCGGGCTTCAAACAGGAGCAGTCTGAATCTCCGCCGGGCTCGCTGGAGCACTCCTTGTCTCGTTGTTTGTAACGAGAAACTGGTGCCCGGTGGCTCGACACGAGCAGCACTGTCGCATCCGAGTCATCACAGTTCACCGCGGACCGCCCGTCGCCTGACCACCACTTTGGCCAGTCCGGAAAGCTGTCATCGCGTTGGCATCTGAACAAACGTATGACGTTTCATCACGCCCTGCGACCCTTCTTTTTGACTTTCAGACCACCGATGAAGCGGCCGGCAACGGTGCTTCTCCGATCAGCCATGGACATTTCGAAAGCGTGAACCACTCACGTGTAGTCTAGCATTGCTTGCGTATAACCCGGGCGTGGTATGGCGCGGGCTGTTGTGAAATTAGAACCGTCACACTAATGGCTAGGTGTGGGAACTTGGAAACGGGCATGAGATTATGAGATTATGAGTTTTTACTTGCTGAGTCTCGTCATGCTGGGTAAACGTTGTGGTTAACTCGCTATTGAAGTGGTTTGGCTGCAGAGGCATTGTTGCCTGGACTGGCGGCCACAGTTGCCTACGGCTTGGAAACACAAGCGTTAGCCGTAGCAGCCGCATGGGAAAAGAAACGATTCCGGAAGATGTTTTGCCGCTAATGCCGAGATATTTGTGATCTTTATCGTGCAATGACTTCTTAGTGCGAGCCAATGCTTGGCAATTTTCCTGGCTGTCTGGAGCGTGAAAAAGCATTCCTTTGAACCGGTACCGCACGCCATGAGCGTAACACGGCGCCCCGCCAAGATCAGACCGTTATGTGTCAGTTAACGACGCTGGGACCGGATTTTGCTGAACGACGGAAAACTCGGGCCGTGCGACTGGTCTTTGTCTCATATCGCCGGGAAAATACAGACTGGGTCCGAAGTGTAAGCCTTGCAGCGTCCGGCCCACAGAGGCCAGATGACCAGCGGGTGGCGGGCGGACGACGTCAAGAGGACTCTTAGAAAACCGGCAGCCACCGCAGCTTTGTCGAGTGTGTGTCAGTCGCGGACGACCCCTTCACCGCTGCTGTGTCAGGCCGTCCATTGCCGCCGCGGCGGGCGCCACCGCCAGTTCGGCCCACTTCTCCGAGTGGCTGCGGTGGGAGCTCTCCGTCTGGCTGCGCCCCGGCCGCCGACGTGCTGGTGGTGCGCAGCCGTCCGGCACCTCGCCGTTCCGGCCACCGTCAGGTGGGACGGCGGCTGCAGCTGGCGGCGGCCGATCGGCTGCGGCTGGCGCGCCGGACAGGCCAGTTCACACGAGCGGCAACAACGCGCGACTGTGCGCGCTGCTGTCGCTCGGACGGCCGTGCCGGATCGGCGACTGTTGAAATGACGACTGGTGGACGTTTTGTGACGTATCCATGGAATTTATGTCACGACTGTTGAAATGACGACTGGTGACGTTTTGTGACGTATCCATGGAATTTATGTCAGTCAGCGATTGCTTGGACTAGGAGGTCAGTCGCACGACAGATCAAAGAAGCCCAGGCCTGGGTGGGCCCTACCATCACGTGGCAGCACTGTTCGGCGCAGAGGCTACCATTCAGTCGTTTAAATGTGGGCGCCCTCGGGGCTCAGTCGTCTACCGTGCACACCTGTACCACCCTGTGGCCAAACTCCCGTAGGTGTTACGACAGAATGTAGTCATCACTAGTGCCGGCGCTTTCATGTCGATAGCCGACGCTGAACTCAACATGGCGCAGTCGGAAGGACTGGGCGAAACGCAGGACTTTAATTTACCGTAGTCAGTTGAGAAATTCTGAAGTACGGTTCTGTTGGCGGATAAGGTAGGTCGGCCAGAACGATTCGTATTCTAATAGTGAAATTATCATGCGTAGCGCTGTATGATGGTGTGCCGTACTCTTTTTTGTTCTAAAGAACTATTTTCAAGGTTGGTGCAGGGTATTTAAATATCGGGCAGAGTCTCTTCACCCCTCACACACGATTGTAACCCCTACTGACGGGCTCTTATTGAACGGTAGGGATGATAATTGCTTGCTTGCTGGTGCTCCCGGTCCGGCCAGCTGTAGCACGGCATCTTCGCTGATTGTTGGCGATGAGGCTGATCGTGTGCGATCCTGAAACACCAGTCGCCATTGGTTCCTCCGTGACCTGTGTGGCCTATGGCGCCACTAAGAGTATCTACGGAGAACCACTAATCGGAGATGGATCTGTCTTTTTCCAGTTAGAAGTGTCGTTACTGAAACAGACGGTAACTGAAAAGGAAGACCTGGCGACCATTTCAACACATGAGACCCATGAATGTATCTAAGCTGATTGCACCACTGCGACGTTGAACAGGATGGGGAGCACTGTGCTCAGTTACGATGGGAGACAGCGGTGAGGCTTTCGTAACGTTCATGGTGGTCGGACGCCGAGCGACTTTTGATTCCAGTCAAGTCTGCTGTGAACGTGGAAGGTGCCGGTAAAATACAACATACGAAAGGATCAGGCAAGATAACATGAAGCAAAAAATGGTGCAAGCACAAAGAATTGTAAGTAGTGGTGGGAGAGTTCGGCGACGACATCCTAATCATCGGAGGTGAAGGAACTGCACCAAACACGGGCAAGAACGGCGGCGTATGCAGTTTTATCGAACTGTTTGGCGGAAGACCAGTTCACAGGGCATCTGCCAGATGCGCCCAAATGAGCTGAACTTCATGGAGTTGTTTTGCTGCTTGGCTGTTGTAACAACAGGACCAGAATCACTTGGAGAACCGATTCTGAAGAGAGCTGGGTGGCGACATGGAGACCAGACCGATTGTTCAGCTGTAACCGGTATGTGGCCATGTCGACGAGCTCCAACCTAATGGTTCAGTCTGAGGAAGCCGAACCATGACCAGAAATCCACTACCGACTGGCGCGGAGCATCCAAGTCGGCCAGGTCCAATGAAAACTAAGACGTTAATACGTTGGTTGAACATTTGCCACGTAATGCGTTAACACCGACACGTTGGTTGAATGACGGTGTGGGTTCTGCGATTATACGTGTGAGATGTATCACTGGACAACGCCCTGCGGCCAGTGTTCACATTGATCCTGAATCGCCACGTGCCGACGTTGTTTCAGATAAAGCGTTGTCCAGAATGTACTGGCGCGGCTAAAAACGTGCACTTTGGTGTGTGCCTCCTGCCAGAGACCCCGGCTGATGAGCAGAGCGTTGTGCAACCAGTGGTACAACACAGCTGCTCCTGTGTTTATCCCCGAAGACGATTCAACCCGCGCTGATGGCAGATGCTGCAGAAGTTCTCTAAAGCGATATCTCAACCATCATGCAGTGCAGACGCAATGAGGAATAAATCAGGGAATATCAGCCGTCAGGGCTGAACTCCTAAGCCAAACTTTGGACGAAACTGGTCGACTGGTCCAGGAAAATCATCTCATAGCCACCTCTCGCTGCCTTCTGAGTGATTCTAACTTGGTGGACATTTCCAGCGGTGCTGTTCCTCCATAACCAGTCCACATACAGGCTGCGGAACGCGCAGTGTCGCTCGTCACGCAGTCGGCAGCATCTGTCGGGGCCGCGACACGCGTCACGGCCGTATATGTGCCAGAATGAGGCGCGGGAACGCCCGGCCTCTGTTCCAGTCTAAAAACGAGCTTTGCCTTTAGCGTAGTATGTGTGTCTTTTAACTGATAAGCTCTGCTTTGTCATGTTCATATTTGTTGTCGTGAGAAGACGTCGCTTTGTCTTTCCCCAAAAACCGTACGCATTCCCTTTGTTGTTTCCATCACGTTATGTGTCATAATTCCCAGCAGTGTGCCTGATCGGGTTAATGCTTAACCCTACTGAGTCATTGATGTATTAAATTAGAACTGAGAAGACAAGCAGTGCATTGGCTTTAATATACACACATATATATATATATATATATATATATATATATATATATATATACACATATATACATATATATATATATGTATATAAAGTTGTAAATGTCCGATACAGTTCTCTTTTAATACAAGTCTTATCAGACACCACTGCATAAAAGGCGTGAATCATTTTCTTTTGAGTCCGTTCAATACCTCTTGCCTTTTTCCTAGCCTGTTCATCAAGCTGGCAAATAACGTTACCAAAATCACTTATCGTCTATTAAGTCTCGTCATATTTCTGACACTATCAAGGCTAAACATGATGATAGCGGTCATGTGAAGACGACTTATGACACAGACTTACTGGATAAAATGTCATGAAAATCATGTCCTGTAATACAATTGCAATAATTGAGAAGTCGTGAGAAACATTCCGATCGCTAAAAAATGCACGTCAAAACACTTTCAAAGCCTAAAAATTCTCGGGCAGACAAAACAAAAATTGGTAACGAGACAAAATTCACAAGGTGAAATGGCTTAAGAACCACGTCCTGAGTAGAGCTCACAGTCAACATTGAAATCTACTTTCAAAACGTGAGAATTCCATCGTGCTCAAGTTGGTTGTTCATGGACGACTTTGACAGCCAACTCTGCTCCCGACGTGGTAGCTTAGGCGAAGGCTCTAGAAACGTAAAGTAGAACATTCCGGTAAAAAAAGTGTAGACGGCTATGGCTTTGGGCCAAGCTGTCTTTGATTGGTGTATAGGTTTGACGCCATAAATATGGTGAAAAAGAGGGATACATTTGCCCCGCCCGCGGTATTTAGCACTGAAATGCTATGCGCGTTCGGTAGGGGTTTATTTTAAAACTTGATATGAGGATTATCGAATAATTTCACGCAAAATCGACCGTTAGGAAAAGGGAGCGGAATGTCTACTTGATTCTGTTGATCACAGCTACAACCATTTTTACAGGGCAAATTATTGCATTCGGAATTTTCTGATATCTAGTACAAAGTGTGCGGCACCTAGCAGCGATTGGCTTGGAGCGCTAACTCGTAATCGGTTGGTGTAAACCACTCGACTATTATACATGTGTTCATGGAGACCCTCCATAGGCACGTATGAAGATTTTTATAAGAGGTTCATATTGTTACTGATCCTTAAAATGTAGCTTTGCTGTCGCCATAGGGCTACAGAATAGCTTGCTGACCCTCCTTGGCTTCTTACAGTGTTTTGATGGGCTGCTTTGCCGCGTTGAACATGGTGGCTTTAGGCCCCCGGTCACTTAGCTTCCTGAGGTACTACTGTTCGCCAGCGACGTATTCGCGGGCGGATTCATCACTATGCTTACGGTATGTGGCTGTTCATTTCATGCCGATGATTTTACCAGCTATCATGTTTTGGTTATATTTGAGCAACGCAAAATAACAGCCGAACCGGCTGAGTCCGCGTCCAGAAGCCCCGCGACCAGTCCGTACCGTTCTGGCATCGGCCACTGTTGCAGTCTGAGGCGAGGCGGATCCAGTTGAAACCCCACGTCCGACAATCACTCAAGAACCACACTGCGCGGAAGAAGCCGTCCTCTCCCTTCCCCGACCGAGGCCCAACGGACGACTGTTCATAAGCGCAACCAGCGCACTCCCCGGCCAGAACCCATGGGAACCGTCCAAACGCCCCGACCGGGTCCTGCCTGGCCAGCACCCGAGACGGCGAGCCGCCCGGGCCCTGCGTCATGACCGACGGCCCAATAACAGAAATATCGCATACCAAACTTGTAACCGGTACCTAGGAAATAATCACGGTTCTTTTTAAGCTTATTCCGCTTAAGTGCCCATCCTTTCCTCCGCCGTTTGGAGACAAATGGCTCCTTGGCGCCGTTTCTCTCCGGCTTTTCCATCCCACATATTCTGACTGTTCCATCCCACATATTCTGACTGTTGTTTGCTACATATTCTGACTGTTCCATGCTACATATTTCGTAGACTTTTCCACCCTACCTATGTCATTGCAAAGCAAACCGGCAACCCGTGTGGCAAGTCAAGCGCGACCCGGCCCGCCAATCAGCCCGGCAGTCAGTCCGCCAGTCAGCCCGGCAGTCAGTCCGCCAATCAGTCCGGCAGTCAGTCCGCCAGTCAGCCCGGCAGTCATTCCACCAGTCAGCCCGGCAGTCAGCGCGGCAGTCAGCCCGCCAGTCACCCGGTCAGTCAACCCGTCAGTCAGCTCGCCAATCAGCCCGCCAGTCAGTCCGCCAGTCAGCCCGGCAGTCAGCGCGGCAGTCAGTCCGCCAGTCGCCCGGTCAGTCAACCCGCCAGTCAACCCGCCAGTCAACCCGTCAGTCAGCCCGCCAATTAGCCCGCCAGTAAGTCCGCCAGTCAGCCCGGCAGTCAGCCCGCCAATCAGCCTGGCAGTCAGTCCGCCAGTCAGCCCGGCAGTCAGCGCGGCAGTCAGCCCGCCAGTCACCCGGTCAGTCAACCCGCCAGTCAACCCGCCAGTCAGCCCGGCAGTCAGTCCACCAGTCAGCCCGCCATTCAGCCTGGCAGTCAGTCCGCCAGTCAGCCCGGCAGTCGGTCTGCTTTCTCGCACGGAACACGGGACGGCGCGGCCGAATATTGCCGTTTGAGGGCGCCGGTGGGAACGTGGTGACCGGCCCTTCCATGTGAGACCGAGGCCGAGCGGACCGGCGGCGGCCGCGCCGGCCCGTTCTGGCCGAGCGCCGCCGCCGGCGAGTTCGGCCGGACGGCCGTCAGCGGTCCGGCTGGCGACGCCGCTGCCGAGAACGGCTACCGTAGGTCGTCACTCACGACAACGCCTGAGAGCCTGGGGAAGAGCCGGACTGGGGACGGCCGGACTGAGGACGAGCGGACTGGGGCTGCTGAACTGGGGCCGATGGGACCAGGGAACAGCCGGACTGCCGACAGCCGGTCCGGAGACGACCGGACCGGGAGACGACGGGGGCGTGTCGTGAGGCGAGGCGAAGCTGGAGGGGGGGGGGATCAGCAGACCGTGATATCGTCACACGGACGGAAGCAGAGCTTGATTTGTCAGACTACAGTACAGTTCCGGTGGCAACAGCAGGCTATCGGATTAAACAGCACCGTTTAACTCTGGCCGCTGTCGGATCCCGCACAGCTGATCTCCGCCGCCGTCGACAGCCTTAGGCAAGTGGGAAGAAAACCTTTTTGCGGAACGAGTCGGGGCCATCGTGGTCAACAATTGAGCGGTCTGTTTGTGTGGGGAGAAACAGCAGCTCCGGGGCCATGTAACCACGCACGCAAACTTTACAGGCCAATCAGCCCTCCTCACTGTTTGATAGACAGATCAGCTCATCCACCTCACAATCCAACAGACTGGTGAATCCATCTTCATCGCAGTTCGGAGGACGAGTCAGTTCACCGTCGTCACAGTCCGGCAGGCAGGCCAATCCATCTTACTCACAATCTGACGTACAGGTCAATCCATCCTCCTCACAGTTCGACACACAGGTAAATCCATCTTCCTTACAGTCTAGCAGACAGGCCAGTCCACTTTTCTCACAGTCCGGAAGACAAGTCAGTCCAATTTTCTGACAGTCCACCAGGTCAATGCGCTCTTCGCAGTATGGCAGATAGTTCAACCCATACACCCTAACGGTCCTACAGACGGCAAACCCATCCCCCTCATCGTGGGCTAGACAGGTCAGTCTACCAATTAAAACCTTTTTAAACCGGCATATTATTATGTCGATTATCGCTAGTTCTTTACGTCCAGATTTTGCAGATGTTAGAGTAAACCTAACAGTGGTGATGTCACAGAATACACATGTAACGGTGGGATGGTAAATTAGTCTGCCTGCGTTCTGTAGCAGAGATTTGGTTCTTCTCGGGGTGTTCAGCTGGCGTACGCGCGCAGCGTTGTTTCACAACAAACCCACACCGAAGTGGACGTGCCGCGTCTAGCTGAGTGGCAGCACGAGTGGCAGAACCCGACAACACACAACATAAAAACAACATTAATTGCACATTAGCTAAAATTCTTCATTTGGCTATCGTTTAACCTTTCCCACATTTCTGTTCCAAGAATACCATATTTACCGCATTTGGCTATTATTTCACCTTGACCACATTTTTTCCAGAAATACCATATTTAAAGTATGGTGTGGCTGGATGGTCATTTTTTTGAAAAGTTGAAATTTATGTGTAGCATCTGGTATGATGATTATAAAGGATATATGTACATCATCTAATAAAGGATATATTTGCTGTTTAAAGCGCACTGATGATGATTCAGTTTAAATATTTAATTCTGAGTTTGAAGTCATCCATGGTAACAATAGTGTGTCACCTTAAACCAGTTTAAAATGGCAACAAAAAAGATTTCGGCTGCCAGCTGCCGACTCTGTACCCCAATAAATGGCATCCGGAAGACGGGTCAACCACCCACTCCCACATCACTAACACCAAGATCACCCGCTGGCCGCCAGAGTCTCCGGGCGTTTCACTGTACATCCGCTGGTCCCGTTTGGAGTATGTTGGTCGGTTCAGCTCTCGTTTGGTCCCGTTCCCGCCGAGCGCTACTGGCTTTTCTCTCGCCGCAGCTCGGACAGAACCCTGACAGACTGATGCCGGACTGAGGGGCAGGCTCGCCACCTGCCAGCATGGATGGCACATTATTGGCGCGGTGGGACCATGACGGACAGCGCTGTTGGCGTGAGCGGCCCGTTGTGCACCAGAGAGCCATATCGGCGGAAAGTCACGAGGCGTCGCGGATCGTCGCAGCCAGCAGCCGTTGTCGGCCAGTAGTCGAGTCGCTGCTTATTGTCTGGCCAGTGATGGGTCAAGGGCGCGGCCATATTGCCCAACAGATCACAGCTTGTGTTCCGTCCACAGGCCAGAGTGGACGGAACTTATGTGCCACGCTTGGCTGGGCCGAAAACTTTCACTGGAACTGGGCCGTCAAAAATTCCCTGAGGCTCGACAGCACCACTTTCGGAAGAACATACACAAACCCGGCAACGCCACCTTGAGCTCCTCTATCGACTGACAGTAAAACCTGGATTTTACTTTACTGTCAATCGATAGAGGAGTCACTGTCAACCTGATTTTACTGTCACCCCTATCGGTGACAGTAAAACCTGGACAGGACCACTTCCTCTGCTCGTGCGAAGATCCAGACATGACCCTTTCGTCTGCTGGTGCGGTAGTCCAGATGGGACCCTGTCGTCTGCTGGTGCGGCGGTCCAGACGGGATTCCGTCGTCTGCTGGTGCATTGGTCTAGATGGGACTGTCTGTTGGTGCGATGATCCGCACGGGACCCCGTCTGATGCCGTGGCTGGCCGCAGTGTGACGGCAGGGCGGCTCGGGTCGGTTAGCTATGCGCTACTTCCTGTTTATTATGGGCCGTTGGCTGGTGGTTGATTGTTTGGATGGCGGTCCAGCTACCTCAGCAGGCCAGGCCGTTAGCCTGAGTGTGCCAGTCAGTCGGCGCAGCTAGACGGCCTAGCCGCTGGCAAACAGTATCGATCCGGAACGGTACACATCTGTAGGAGGGGTTTGGCTCTGCGGGGAGAACGCTACCAGCTGGTTTTGCAGATAGTGCCGAACTAAATGCTGACATGTAAAGCTTGTTTGTCAGTGCTGGTCCGTAAAGGAAATCGTTGTGTAAGTCTTGGTGACCATTTAGCAGAGCAGATCATTTTGCCATTTTTTTGTGGAAAACAACGTCCAAAAAATAATGCTTGGAAGAAAAATGAATGTTCCAAAATAGAATTTCATGACTATACCTGAAATCGCAATCTTCTACTCCCTTGCATCTGTAAATTAAGCTAAGCTACAAATCGCCACAAAGGGAATCAAAGCATGTCATCTGTTATGGAACTTACCAAAGGAAGAAACAATGACAAGGAAAAGTAAATAAAGGAGCTTCAAGATTTGGATTGATCTTCATCCTCGGTAACAAAAATAGCAAAAAAATGAAGATGGAGGAAGCTATGTTTTCTTCTGATGATATGGTCATTGCACTGGGCTTTATTTGTAGCTCCTTACCAACACATGTAAAGTCCGATTAATAATGACTCACTAAACCTGTCCCCACACAGGGGGCCACAAAGCAGTCACCGTAGGCTACAGCCAGCAGCCACGCTACCGCGATATGGACATAGGGCTCCCAATGCCCGCGATGTTTCCAGAATAGTAATGAACAATAAATCACTTTACTGCAGATGACAGACATGCCAAACAGTCAAGAACCTACCGTGAAAATCGCATCCCAGCGTGGCAATTCTATTCCGGTGGTTTTTTTCAGTTTTCACCCACCTCCTCTCACCCACGCTTTACGCACCGTAATTGACACTTGCAACAAAAGAATACAGCCTAGCTCGATATCGGCTTCTTGAGGGTTTGATATTGTGCAGTTATTGGTGGTACTCTTTCGCACCTGGAGCATAAAATGACTAACGAGTTTTGGTATTTGTGGAGGTTAAAATTTGCTAAATGCATGTATGCCTTTCAAATCTTATTTTCTGTCGGATCGCAGGATAAAATTACGGAGCTCATCAGCAAAAACGTCTTAAAATTGTCACTTTCAGCCGGAGGATAAAAACCACAGACCACGGATTCCACCGAAAGAAACGGACGAAAAACGCAAAACCAACAAAAAGTCTTTCGGTGTTAAATTCAGGCATTCCCCTTACGACTCAGCCACAATAATACTGGAAATCTGCACAGAAAATCAGGGCATTTTATGATTTATTTCCCAGTCTGCTGATTTCGGGTAACTGGTCTTCTTAAATACCGAGGTTGCGTGAGTTCACCGGGCGTCAGTCTGTACAAATCCCACAGGTCTCGAAAAGGGCCATCTGGTATGAAATCAGTTCTATTTCCGTCTTACTTTAAACCCTATTCCCGGCAGGGAGGCTGAATCCACCCCCTTCGGGTTTATTCCTTGCCAATTCCAGGATTTTTGACGCAGAGTTCCGAAACTTAGTGACTTCTCCTAGTTATTCTTTCTACGTACTGTGACAAAATTTCGTAATTGTGTTTTGCTCATGGACGCAGCCAGGCAACGTTTTTGGGAAGCACCTCAAGCCATTTTTGGCCCTTTTGAAGGTAAAAGGAAAATGTCTGCCAAACATGGTGTTCTTAAGATGAAACTTAAAACCGTATATGGACGTATAGTTCAATAGTTTGGAAACATACAGATGTAGTTTTGTTCATCTGAGGTCACTTCACAAGGTCAGATCAAGCTCAAAACTCAGAATTTAGGTTCATCGTAATAATTTTAGAGCTTTTTCAAATGCCGAACCCGGAATATGTATTACGAAGAAGGGTGCTCTCTACTTGTGAAACAAGTTTCAGCTTGATATCAAGCTGGGTCACGGAGCTATGACCTAGAATGTTAGTTCGCGTACCGTATATCACAACAGCAGTAAATTGGAATTTTAGAAGTAGAGTGAATTCAGATGATTGGAAATGTTTTCAAATAATATGAAATGCACACAAGACCATTCCAAATGACTCTAATGTCACTAGAGGTCATTTAAGGTCAAAGGTCGTAAGCTGATCCGAAGAAAATGTGACCATGACGGTCCCCCTTTTTCATGTCCCTGGCACCGCCTATGCTAACATTATACAAACATTATAATATGGCTTGTACTTCTTCAGCATAACATGACTGGCATAAAAACTAAAGAGGTGTTTTCAGGTTTTTTGTTTATTCAGGTTTTGAAAAGCTAAACCTCGTGTTTTCAAAACCCTGTCAACGTCTATGACTTTTCTAAAAATTTCAATGTATGTACCATCGGCAAAAGTCCTATCCATGATCTCTCGATTCATGCCAATTTCCTCAAAATCGGTCCATAAACAACAGAGTTACAACAAGTCCAAAAATACCCCTTTTGGATTTTGCCCCTCCCCGCGGTATCCGCCCTTTTCAAAATTCTGAAACCTTTTTACAGAAATGCAGTTTACGTCATGGCAAATCGATTGCCGTTTGTTGAAATGAAATCGGATGTGTAGTTCTCGAGACCTCGGGGGGGGGGGGCGAATCCGTCCCCTGCCGGGAATCGGCCTAGTCTAGCCCTCCGGGAACAGGGTTAAAGAGAACAACAAAGGACCAGTATGGGAAGAGGTTCTGAACTACTTTCCTGGCATTAAGTCCTACCAAAGTAAATTAAAAATAAACATAAGTGCTGCTAAACCAAATTACTCAATGGCAACACTTCGTGTGCTCAGAGACACCTAATAATTTGTTGATATAATCCACGGGCACGCAGGTTGACACAGGGATGTGTAGCACAACCGTTTCGTTGCCCTTCCTTTCTTTTCGTTGGCTGGGCGTATGAACATTCTGTAAGTTGAATAGTTATTTCAGATGTGAGTTCTTGGTTCGACGCAGATCGCAATGGTCATAGAATCAGTGCATACGACAAGATATGGAGACTAGTACCAACATAAGCATAAAGACCTCTGACGAATCAATTTATTCACCACAAACCACACATAAACACAACCCAGCCCAACCAACTTGTTGAGAAAATGCGACGAATGCTGCATTTTGTACTGGCCGGTAGTGCACCGTCTTCCCCTGAAGCGCGCCACGAAGAGTATAGTCATACTAGTGTGCCAGACTTGGCACTGAACCGGACAGCTGTTCTGTTTCAAAGGTATGATTGTAAGTAAAACGAATTGTATGTTCGAAGTTCAAAACGTATGCTGGAGACAAATCAGCGAAAGAAACAAAGATATGGTGCCATAAGCAGACATGATGTTTAATGAAATGTTATCCTAGAAGATCCGAGGATTCTGATGGCATAGACCGTGGCTAACCTATTCATTTAGTTGCATTGCTCACCGGCAGCGACACCGCACTTCTCGCACGAGCGGATTATCTCAGTGCTACACTGTGTTTCCCGAAATGGTTGCAAACGAATGACGTCTGTTATGGGCGGCTTTGGTGAATAAACTGAACAGTTCTGGTGCGAATGCGTTCAGAAGCGAATATCATTTTGAGCCCCTATCTCCTTCGTACGACTCTTGCCGGGGGCCGGGCTGATCAGGAGCATGGTACCTGGGATATCCTGGACCGCAAAGGGTCATGAGAGCCGCGTGCTCCAGCCCGGTACGCACGATTCCGTGTGTGGGGGCTGATTCTGCCTCTGCGATCTCCAAAGCTATTAGTTCGGTTTCTTATCGGAAAATAGCGTTCGATAGCCTGTAGCGAGATCTATGTAAAAAAGAAATGTTGAAAATCCTGAAGAAGGAGAGGATAGGGGCTTTAGAATGAGGTTGTTTGTTCTACTTTGTGTCATTCTACCGGCAGTTTATACGCCTATCAAAAATGTTAGGAAGAGGTCGATTTTCAAAATCCATAGGCATGTCCCGGGCACATCAAACGGTGTAAACGTTTTTCGGAAATTGTATGTATTCCGCGAAATATTTTGAGCCTGAGCAGTTTGTAAAATTTGATTTTTTTGTCATGTATTCTAAATCTGGTGAGATTAGATGTGTAAAGAAAACATTCTCATGTGTGACACACGCCACATTATGTACACATTGCAATTGCTCAAAGGCGGATCCAGGCACCAGAAAAAAGGTGGAACAATAACTACATGCTGTGTTATTCTGTGCATCGAGCCATGATTTCTCAGGAATAAGAAGGAACAAAATACCCTTTTCACGTTACCCCGGAGCCGCCCATGATTTCCATTTGCACCGAAATATATGGCATTTGATCGTAATATATGTGGAGCTAACACATCGAGTCACACAGATCCAGATGTCCGGTATGCCCATTGAATATGTTATTGAACGAAATATGCACCACAAAACCGACGCCTGGAGGTGCCCTGGGTAGTATATGTCAATGAATTATGTATGTAAATTAGGACAAAAATGTCTACTTCACATGTTAACTTTGTTTTATTCATACAAGGAGTCGTACATTCTTAGCATATTTCACACGTCAGCTTTGCTTTTTTCATACAAGGTATCATACATTCTTAGCAATAAGAAAATACAGAGATCCCTTCTACATGCCCCAGGACCCCCCACTGAGAAACATTTTCCCTAAAGATACTTCAAATTGTGCAGGTTATAAATATTTGGACCGTTTGAGGTGTCTGTTGCGTAATATAGGACATCAAAATAATTCATGACCGCGTCAAAGTGCGCGATCTCGAGAAAGCTCGATATTCCTCAAACATGCCTCCCAAAAACTTGTCCTGAAACCACCTCTGGAGAAGTTAGATTTCTGAAATTTTATTACATGTGAAAAACATGTTTAGGAAAAGTCACCAAATGTCGTGCGGTAGCTACTAAAAGCCCAGGAATGGGGAGTGAAAAACCAGCGTGGGCACATTCTGAACCGGTAGACCAGCAGAATCTACCCCTGTCCTAGCACGGAATAGGGCTAAACACGTATGACCAAAGAACTGTTCTCAAAAAGTCCTCGTGTGTTGTCACTGCATTGACTTATATCTGCACTCTCATTGCTATGTAATCCACGAATGGTTGCTAGTTGGACTTCATCCATGCTGACATGACTTCTCGGCTGGATGAGGATGACTGTTTCTGGATCTGTCATTGGACAGGATATTGCACAACGGATTCTGGAATGGAGAAGTTAATTGTTACAAAGAAACGTTTATAATCGCAGAAACAGAGACAAATAACATCATTTAGCAACATTCAGCTATGCGCACGTATGTTTTTATATGTCACAGTAATCCAGAGGCGTATGTAGAAATGTCGCTGCAGATGTGTTTCTTTGCTAGCCTTCAGAGGAATGCTTGCTCCAAAATATAATCTATAATCCAACACCAAAACGGAAACCAAATGTCCATCCCTGTCATTCAGTGATCTGATGAGCCAGTCGTCGTAAAGAGCGAGTGACGTCCTCTTGGACGGGACCCTGTAGTAAAATCTCAGAGTAGTAATGACAGCGGCTCTCACCCTCGTTCATTGGGGACAGATAAGATCTGTTGATTAGCGAAAACTGTAGGCAAAACCTTAGCACTCAGTTTTCACAAAAATGCGTAACGGTAACTTGTAACACTGAGATTGCTTCTTCACGAAAAATATGACTTCTGCACAGCACAGCAACCGTGAGGAGCATACTAAACCGTAGAGTAGGTGTCCAGTTTCAAAAACTATGATCAAGGGCGAAACCAGACCATGTGCTTTTGGGGGAACCAATTGTCCGTCCATGTGACTTAACCTACCCCTAAAGGGCGATTTCTCGCAGGATTTTCGTCCCCTTTGTTTCGCCATGTTCGAAAATTTACTTGCATTAAAAGAATGTTTCGAAAACAAATTATTTGCACCTCTACGTTGGAAAAAGGGGCCAAAAGGCAAGTTGACCCCTTTTCCAACGAAAGGGTGGGTCATGGCCCTGATTCTTCCCCCCCCCCCCTTCCGATCCGCCAGTGACTGTAGTGTGATCATGCAATTCAGTGAGGAATAAAGCGCTGTTTTCGTTTCGCCGAATTGGAGCCCGTGCGGCGCTCCAGTGCCAGGGTTGGCAGATCTCAGCCAGCGTCTGGTTTGATCCGGCTAAAACCACGATTTGAACCGACTGGTATAAATTAATTTATGCCACCTAGTGGCTTAAACCAGACAAAACAGTGTAATACCAGTCATTTACGGCTTCTTGTCGTGAAGGCATAAAATAAGCTTTTAATTATGGCTAGGTGTCAGTTTTTTTTGAAACTGGCTGATAAAGACCAAAGCTACCTTTTTTTAACTGAGGCCTAACACTGCATCAATACAACCTCAATTTAGGCACCCATGACACCCTGTCACAGTCAAGCAGAAATGCTGAGAGAAAGGAATGTGGAAATGCAGTCATTCTGCAGAATATAACACTGTTGAAGATAAGTGAATCCATTAATCAAATTTCTGGTCTTGTTGGGTGCTAGGAACGTTTTTAGAATAAGAAAAGAATTAGAATGGAACAGAAATATAATTAGAATTTTTAGACGTTTTATGAGGGGTAATTAAACCGGCCTTGATTAATTTTAGGCAGTTGAAACCGGCTTGAATTAATAATAGCCAATGGCTGGCGTAAATTCAACTTGAGCAGGCATTTTTCCAACCCTGTCCAGTGCAACTCGTAGGCTTAAGAACGAATAGGACTAGGGACGTCCCTCCACATTCTGGAAATTTAAAATAAGCTGTCTGAAAAACGTCTGTGGCGCTCTCCCTTCGCTTTCTTTCGATGCTCGTACGTTCCTACCACGAGGCGTTCCATACCATTGCTTATGCCACCAGAGAAAGCGTGTGTTCCGTGCGCTGCGCCGTTACACTGGCGCGGTCGAGACCTCTGAACCCGTCTGCCGGTTAGCAGGTGTGCGCAGCTACCGGATCGCCAGGTGATCCCTGTTTCACCCGTCAGGTGACGTCACGCTGAGGGTGGCGCGCCCGGCCCGGCTGCGGCGAGCCTGGCGTAACCACCCGACGCCAGGGCTTCCGCCGATGAAAGCCGGGCGTTAATGGGCGGCCGTGGTGGGCGCCCGCTATCTGACGTCGAGCACGTCCTCCGCAGCGCGTTTGTGTCGGGAACTGCGGTTGTTTTTCTTGTCAACGAGCGCGCCAGCTGGGGACGGGTGTATTCCCGCCCGCTCAGACCCTGTGGTCCGCGCGACTCGCCAGGCGTTGACTTGCAGGGTGTAAAGACAATGATGTCACAACTCTTGGCGTTCATAATACCAAAACAATTTATTTTTGGTCGTTGTTTTATTTTCCGCTGTCTTCACTTTTCTTTCCATTTAACCTCTCATGCGGTCTAGCATACCACACACCAGACTGTCCAGATACTCCGCGGCAACTTTCGACCATGCTCTCTGGATGTTCCTTACAAGAGCCGTGTGACAGGTAGCCGTATACAACTTCGATACGTTCTCTTTGACGATCGCCTGGAGGTTGTGTATAAGTGACAGGTTTGGGCTATTCTCAGGTCACTCACCCAGTACCCAAGAGAGTTCTCTTGGCTCACAGCGAGTCTCCTTGGTCGTGTCCGGCGGAGCTCCATCTTGCCGAAAAATTCGTTGCGACATGTTAGGCAGCAGTTCGCTTTTGGTTGGAGGGCCTGGTTCCCTCTCGCGGCGGATAGCTGATGTCGCTGTCTTCTTCAGTATCTCTTCGGTGCAGTTATCAGCCGTCACACTCTGCCGTAAGCGGATGATATGAGGCTCAGATAGCCCCGGATAATTCATCACCCCTACGATCAGAATCTGTAAGGGCTACTTTCTGTCCTTGACATGAGGACTTGTGAACTCTTCCTCGCCCAGACTCTTTCTTTCTGGTGGTTGGGAGTGCTGAAGCCTGAAATCAGACTCATCGGAGAACATTAGCCACTTCCGATCCTCAGTGGTCTAATTTCGCCCTGTTCGAGCAAATTCAGGCCTTCTTTTCTCCCAAGTTTCGCTTAACTTTGATGAAATCTGGGTTTGAAGGACCTGAGATGGAGATCTACCCGTAGATACATCCGGTATGATACCGGATACACCCTGACGGTCAGTCTCTGGTGAAACTTCCTGGTTGACTCCCCTTTCTTCAATGCCGATTTCGCAATAACGATTTTCGTCAGTTATCTTTCCGACGGAAAACCCACCGGTTAACTGAACGCACATGAACACCCAGTTCCTTGGCTACCTGGTTTGGTGGCATTACATCGACTACCATTCCAACTGCCTTGTGCCGAATCGTCACATTGTGATCCTCGACCATTCTGAGACTCTGAGACGCGCCATGCTAATTGGTCTGGTACTGGTGACCAAGTGATCTCTTGCGCTCGGGCGTCGCCTCGGGTCAGGCAGGGGTGCACGTCACGTGACCTACAGGCGTGCGGTGTTGTCCGAAGGCAGGTCGCGGGACTTCCGGCTTTGACTGAACGACGATGTGTTTTGTCCCGCGGACCTTGCGACATTTATTTAGACCCCGTAGATGCTCGGACTACATTCAGGTGGTCTGGCCCTAACCAGGCCAACGCATAAAGCGGCGGGTACGCTGTGACGTTGTTGTTCCCGGAAAGGTGGCATCGTTGCAATCGTCTCCCAAGACAGTCTGCAACTTGCTGTAAATATCGTACCAGGAGCAAACGCAAACCCCGTATCAGTCCAGGACCGAGGGTTGCCGGACGAAATATCAAACTGCAAAAATGTCAGTTGGATCGAAAACATAAGCGTCGAACAATCAAGACGTGTACAGTTAACACCGAGGCCGAGGCACAAGTTCCGGCTGTTCAAAGTTGTCACGTTGACATGGCAGTTATAAATTGTCGTCGAGCTCACCACGTTTGTGAAGGAGATAAACATCCGCGGCACTCTGTTCCATTCATAAGCCTTTGTTCCATTCATAAGCCTTTTACATATTGGCTTATGTTGTGCACTGATGACGAATTTGACTCTTCATTATGAACACATTCAGTTAAGCCCAGGTGGTTGAGCGTCCTAACCCAAAAAATTCAAAATGATGTCCTTGCCAGCTCAGCCCCCGCTACCTGTTGATCTGTCTGATAGGAGTGACTTCATTTATGAACACATAAATAAAGTGGGACGACGATCAGTCAGCCCGCTGCGTTTGCCTTTCATAGAGGAATAGCTCTGACCAATCACCGTCCACTGTTCCATGTCATATCAGATCTCAGCTGATCAGCATTTGGCCCAAAAACGGGTGTGGAGGGACTTGGACTCTGGCCCTGCCCGTCTAGTAGAGCCACGCTTTCATATCCCTGGCACGAAACAGGCCAACGGGTTAGGAACATCTGCCATCATCTTCATCCGCGGTTAACACAAAACACACTAGTTCAGAAACGAAGGAGCTGAAAGCGGGCTTTGCGCTCTTTTAGCGAGTGAAATTTCATACACGACGGTTACTGGGAAAAGTTAAGATCGAGGTGTTTGCCAGTGTATCGGTGAGTCCAAGCTCCGGAACCTCTAGCGCTCCAAGCGCACCAGCCTATAGCGACACAAGTGGCACCATCGGGTGCGTCGACTCGGCGGACAGATTGCGATGCAGGTTTTGAAGCCGTTCGTGGCGTGTGGCACTTGCCACATAGCGTGAGTCGGACCTCTGCAGAATTCAATCTATCACGGGTACTGGTCAAACAGCGGGCATTGCTGATTCAAGACTTGGTGATGGTGCCCACTTCCGGGTACTCGCTTTTGTCGTCGGCACCCACGTGCGATCCACGTGGCTATCCAAACACACGTTTCTGTTTGGACTTGGGGACCTCCGAGTGCCGTAAGCAACGACCTATGCAGCTGAAATTTGTTGAGTAGATAGACCAGCATTAGAGATATGCAACGATGTCCCATATGACAGGTAAAGTGCAGTTGGTCACTTGCAGCGTGCGTGCGCCTCTTTTACGCCCCTGTGTTTCCACTGCGCCAATTGCCGGGACGCAAACAGCGCAGTTTGGTGCGATAATGGCTTAAAAAGGCGGACGGGTAGCGTGGCCATCAATTTCGATGGATTCAGGTCGAAACGGGGATGCAGCTTGCGTGTAAAGCGCGAAGTGCCTGAGTCATTAACATCCCTCCTTCACTGCCACGAAACTATTACCGCTAGGTGCTAAAAATTGGGCAGGAGCACGTGATACGCGGCATTCGATATATGTGGCCGTTTTGCATGCCAGCAGCTTTAGTTTGGTGTGCGCGGGATGCATGTGCTGAAGTGCACCCTTTTGCGATTTAGGCCTGGCGATATATGCAGCCGGGCAGTATATGCAGTTTACTGTGTGGTTCCATTTCAGACAGCCAATTTTCCCAGGCAGTCGTAGTCGAGTGGCTAGAGCGTAAGTCTCTGCATCGGAGTAATTAGGATCGATCGCCGACGGCCGCGGGACATTTTCATACTGCGTTGTTGCATATTTCTTTCACTTTACAGGAGAGCCATTGTGTGGATGATCATATGATTTGCAAGTATCTTTTACTTATGAGTAGGGGTAATGCTGGTACTAAATGGGTTGAGAGGCATGCGTGCGATACAGGGTTTCGATTCTGACCCCAAATTAACCGTGTAATGCGTTGATTTATCTCTAGTTAGGTACACCATTTAATGTTCGTATGTGTACTTTGACTCGCTCAAAGATTTAAATGGGAGAATATATTCAGTCTTTTGTAGCAATATCATATTTGTTTATACTACTACGTAACAGTGTCATACGTAGCAGTCCTACATACTACGTAGCATTTGTATATGCAGCGGAGTTTGTACTACGCAAAATACAAAGTGTGTCTGGCAGTACGCATTTGCTGTGTAAACGCGGCTAGTGTTTTCTTTCCTTCTTCCCCAGTGGTCGACGGGGGGGGGAATGGAGGGGACCTCTGACCGCGGTTAGCATGCGCGGGCTGTAACCATAGAATCACGGTATGGCCTACGAATACCGTTTCCGATACGCTAGGGAAAGCTGTCTCCAGCACGCTGTCATGCGTTGTTAGTAGGTAGAAACGCTTTGCCAACCGTAGTCACAACGTTTCCCAAAAGACCGCTTGGAAAGGAGGGACGCGAAAGTTTTGATATTCGGGCTTGACGTTTTCCATTTCGGTAATTATCCGGTGCATTATTAATCTCACTACGATATATCGCAATTCGATATTTTCCCATTTGATATAATGTAATTTGTCGATATTCATCCTTGTCGATGAATTGTCTTCTATATGTTGCGTCCAAAAAATTGCCACTGAATATTTTGTTTGACGTTATTTCCATTTTGATCGTAACTCCTTTTCAATAGTCATCCCTGATCGATATTTTGCTTTCCAGTTTTCCTCCAGTTAATTGTTTCATTCTGTCGATATCTATCTTGTCCGATATTTTGCTCTATATACCTTGATTTCGATATTGTTTGCTGTTCAGTATTCCGCTAAACGATGTTTTATTTTTCAATCGGGATGAGGACAAGACCATGGAATGGGCGTGGATGCCGCGACCACAGAAAAAAAAATGTGACCCTACCAGGATCCGAAATGGGGAGGTATCATCACAAGATCGGACATGGGGCGTGACCGTCCCAGGATCAGACGCAGGATGTTAACGTACCAGGATCAGGTAGAGGACATTAACGTCCCAGGATCAACGCCCCAGGATCAGACACAGGACGTTAACGTCCCAGAATCATACACAGGACGTTAACGTCCCAGGATCAGGCGCAGGACGTTAACGTCTCAGGATCAGACACAGGACGTTAACGTCCCAGGACCAGACACACGACATTGACGTCTCAGGATCAGACACAGGACGTTAACGTCCCAGGACCAGACACACGACATTGACGTCTCAGGATCGAACACAGGACGTTAACATCCCAGGATGGGACACGGGGCGTTAACGTCCCGGAATCAGGCATAGGCGCTCTTGCCCCAGAATCAGACTGGTCTGGCGCGCCGTCCCCGGCAGAAGCTCTACCTGCGGCCGGTAGGGGCTGGCGGTGAGCAGCGGCGCGCTCCGGTGGTAGCAAATGGCCGCGCCGCGGACCGCCCGACACGGTCCAGTTTGCTCAGCGTGACGGGTGGCGGCACCGAGTGCTGGCGCCGCCGCCGCCGCCGCCGGCGCTGTTTGGTCACCGGTGACAAACAGAGGCAGCCGGCCGGCGCCCCGGCTGGCCGCCGTTCCGGCGCATCCTCCGTCTGCTGCCGACCTGTGGCTGCCGGCTGTCACAAGTGGCTGTGACAGGTGCTGGCGCAGCAAACAACCAGGGAAGCCCGGGACCCCGGAAAGTAGGTCCAGGAGTACTATCGAAATCGCGTCAAACGGCGCCTTATTCTTGTACTTTTTTCAGTATCCTTCGCGATGTTGATGCTGCCGGTACTTTACCTGTTCCATCTGCGACATTTGTCACAACACCTCTTGGCGAATGTCAGCAGACATTCATGATGGCAACTTGGACTTTCTCGAATTGGACTTATCCAATACTCAACACGCATGTGACACGCCGGCAAACGCGCCGACGTATCCATTGTTCATCACGCATGCTCACCCGCCCGCCAGTTTACATTCAGTTGGCTGTCATGGAAGGGAATTTTTCTTCTGCACTGCACAAAATTCTTCATTGCGAGGATAAGGAGGCTAAGGCTAAGGAAGTGCAATGATGCTTCTGTCTCACTGTTTGCCCTACAGAACCCCCCTCCCAAAAAAAACAATGCGTAACAGGAAACTGAATTATTGTGCTTCGAGATGCTGCATCGTTGTTTTTACTAGCATTGTTTTTATGGTGTAAAGGTTAAACATACAGGAGGGTGTTTCAATGGGTAAGCATTGTTAACACTGCCCAACCTCGAAATCAGCCCATGGGGAACAGACTGCTAGTCTGCTGGCTGTTCGTCACCAGTCGGTGCCGGGTGTGACACGTGACTGTGACAGGTGCTGGCGTCGGGAACACTGGTTAACGAAGACACCAGTCGGGATACTGGTATACTGGGATACTGGGTGGCGCCTGAGCCCGGCTTGCCGTACGGGCCCGGGCTGATTTGGTTCGGTTTGACTTGATATGTGCCTTGAGTGTTTCTGCCGGCTCAGATTGGCCCGGCCATGCTCTGCTCGGCCCTGTGGGGTTCCGTGCCGCTGGCGACCAGTGTGTCTGCGTGTTCCGACTGGTGCGGACCAGACCAGTGCTAATCGCCCGTGTTGGAGGACCGCGTGTGTGGCCACCAACGTCCGTCGAAAGCGTTTAATATCGGCCGTCAGTTATTGGAAGACGCCGGCCGACCGTTGTCTGGCGCACACAATGATGGCCGATCACACGTTTATAACAGGAACAGTGCCGTTATAAGCGTTGTGAGGCGGCGCCGGGCCGCGGCCCGGTGCCGTCCGTGTGAGAGTTCTCAGTCGCGTAATGTGTCATCTATTGGACTCGTGACTCGAGTTGTGAGCCGAGTCACCCCCGCCGTATTGCGAAGAACAGACGTTGCGCAAGGGAGAGCCGTCAGACAGCACACTTTGCGCTCCGTACATCCATGCACTTCTGAGGAGGTACTCAGCTGTGAATGCCGATGATACATTTTTAAGACGCCGGTCGTGGGCAACCGGCTGTGACTGAGTCTCGCTTAGTCATGCAAATACGCACAACATGATTGCTGAGTCCAGGGCAATGAACATGCCACCAGTAGGGGGGAAGGGGGGCAGCGGCAGCAACCGCCCTCCCCAGAGCTCGGGAAAACGGAATTTTGTCTCAGTGGCGATGTATGGAAAGGAGATTCGAGAATGTCGTTTGCCCCACTATCCTTGGTACCTGGCGCCGCCACTGGTCCAGGCTGTCTATGTGGATGACATACGTTATACAATTTGCTCGTTTTGTAGGGCGATTTATCTTGGGAATGCGTCAATATTTCCTTGTGGCCTATCCAAAATTCCTCCCCCCTTACGTCTTCCTCTGCACAGAAAGGCCCTTTTGGAGTTTTCTCGTGCCTAAATCTGTTTCATGTTAATAAAGTCGTGGCCGGGATGTTAACGACGCGCGCTGTGTAAGCGCGTATCTTAAACATCCCGCGGTGCATGAAGCTGCAGAGCCTTCCTAACTTAAGGACCACAGTCACAATGCACGAAATTTATCATTTGTGAAAAACGCATGGCGCCACGGAATTCTCCTTGACTGGTGTTGAAGTGGACGCGCCCGACCGTGGATTCGGATTCCGTCCGTCTAGGACTGGGCTATTGCGGGCCGGTACCATTGCATAGCTGAACAGCGAGCGGAGCTCCTCATGAATGGTTTGACATGTGCCGGAAACTGATTATGTGATGAAACATGACACTAAAAAGGACGGAGACCCAGTCCTCGTACCCAGAGACCCAGAGACTTCTGTTTCCTCAGTTCCTCGCGTGACCATCGCACGACTGGCTGCTCTGGTACTGCTGGTCATGCTCCGGAGCAGTACACCCGACATAACGGGCAACGAACGTGCATCCACCCCAGGTGAAGCTACCACGCTGAGAGGGTCAGCCGCACGTGACTAATTTTGTCACGGACTCTCCGAGTTCCACTCTGTGAACTCCGGTAAATACGTTGTAAGACAATGCCAATCGTGGGTTGGGAAGGGTCGCAGAGGGCCTGCAGTACAAAGCAGCGGTCAGGACAGTCGTGACGCGTGAAGGTGGCTCGTCTGGGAAACAGGCCATGGGCGGCCGGTTTGCGGGCCTGACGTGGTCCTGAAGTTAACAGTCGACCGACATAAACATGTGTGGTATTTCGGAAATCAGCAGTTCTTCCTGGCGCCGTTTGCAAATCCTCTCGTCATTAACACTGTACTTCATTTTTTCTGTTATTTTGTTGCAATGCCAGTTTCTTGGTGGCCTTAGTTATACCGTGCCATTCAGCACACTTTCATGAATATTACAGGAGGAATTTTCCCAGTTTGAATCGAAATTTGCGCCTACACTTTTTGTCACTTTGTACCCTTGCAAATGTTCTTTTACAGATTGGGACTAGAATACCGGTGGTAACCGCAGGCAATTCTGAATGAATTATCCGCCTACTTATTGTACGGCCAAATAAGCAACTAATAATTATAATCATAATCCAACCAGTAGTCGTGCCGATTCATTCAAAGTCCCACAGCGAAAACCTCGGCACCGAAACGGCTCCGCCTGTGTTGGAAACGACGGATGGAAAGGGATTGACCGTAGCCTGATAGTTTTGTTTACTTAGTTTCAATGCTGAACGTTACTGAAAAAGCCAAAACAGTCTTTCAAAAACGTCTTTTGGCTTATAAATTCGTCAGTGAACCAAGATGTGTCCTATAAGCCGACTTAACCCTCAAAAACGCATGACGTAAACGATCACCCTGAAATACCCCCGTCTGTCTTATCTACTTGATCAGCACTTGTCCGTTAAGGCGTGCGGCGAAGGTTCGGGATTTAGGAATAATCTCGGAGGTCAAATTGACATTTTCTCCCCATGCCAGCAGTGCTGCCACCAAAGCAGATAGATCTTTAAGATTACTGATTCGCATATTTCAGACCGGTCTTCCAGGACAGAATTTTCGCGGAAGGCACTCCTGAGAGCATTTTACACCAGCAACATCAGATCCAGCCTGAAAATCGGAGGTGTTACCTGGTCTTGTGCAGCAAAAACTCATGTCAAGCGTTTGGGAAGAATCCAGCATGAATTTCTGATTTGACTAGCGACTTGGACTTAAGGCATGGGCAAACTCACAGATATCGAGTATCGTATACTTCTGAACGTCTTCATTGTTCCATCACTCGAGGCGCGATGTGTTCATTGTGATCTCATATTTCTTAGGAACGTATCCTCCGACAAAATCAACTCCTGTTCTCTGTTCGGCTGTTTTCCATTGCATATATCGCACAGCACGCCACGCTGGCCTGTTCCATGTGCCATATGCCCACGCCCCCGTGTAAAGATAGGAACTTTCTGCAGAGCAGCTTCGTTAACAAACACTTGCTCATAGTGGTCCAGAAGTAGATTTGTCTTCGAACAGCATTTCTACGTATAAAAGGCTTGCTTTAGCATGTGGCAAATCGAGTCTTGTGTTCGCTCTGTGTATGTGTGTATGTATATTTGTGGGTTTTGTCGTGTTTGTGTGTTTTATTCCAAGACTTCAACTGTTAGTGGGTAACTGGGTCAATTCAATTTCATTTCAATCCAATCGTCTGTTGACGTCTGGACTGAGTAGACGAAAATTAAAAGAACCGATGTTATGTGGTGGCTTTACGGGATGAGCCTTCCGCAACGCCACACATGACCAACCGAAAGAACTGAACTGAACTGCGTCCGAAGCCGAGATTAATCCGAAATAACTAACGCCCGATCTCGAATTCTCCAAATAACAAGACATCGACTGTTATCAGACTTAAGATGAGCGATCGACTGAACCATCAGCCACCAGAGACGTACCTATCTGACATTCTTCAGCTACATTTTTATGGCTTAATGGAATGAAGTGGCACACCCAAAGCCTAAGGGTGTCGATTGACAAGGACTAAGACTGGGAGCTAAGATGACATTCCAAACGTCTGCTGCTCTCAGCTGTATGGGGTGCTTGAAAGCAAACGAAGCTTTGTCTTCCCACGTGCACTATCGATGTCCTTTGCGACTCGTTGGGGTCCACTTCCACTTCAAGTCCACTTCATTATTCCCAAACTCAGGTCATGACCGCTGACCGTCCGACACCGCTAGGCCTTTACTGCGACTGACATAAAGCGCCAAAATGCACTTTCACAACTCGATCATTTCGAATGAAACCGCGATCTCATTTCGTTAGAACCTTGGTGTCCCAGCTAAAGCTGAGGATTCGGATTCGGATTCGGGAGATTCGAATATTGAGCCGAATATGCCGGTTCTGCCAATGTTCGAACCTCAGGGAATATTCGGTTGGCCACTTTTTCGTCCGAATAGTCGCCGAATGTTCGAATGTCAACCGGGTATGTAAATGCCCTATGCATTCCGTTACAGAATCTGAAGAACATAGGGGTTATACGAAACTAAGCGGAATGCTTACCCGTTTGTTAGCCTGCCGTTGTTTTAGCCTCTGCACGTTATTAGGAATTTATGGTATAATATATGATATATAATATGTTATATTATGAATGACAGCAGTGCTGATAGTGACACTACTGAGACGTGTTCCGCCCCCTCCCACTGTGGCACGGATCGTGGGGAGATGAGTAGCCCTGAGGTCATCTGACATTTGTTCCGCGCCTGACGACGACGGACGAAGACGCCGGGTCGGTATCAGTCGGTGAGTAAAACTGGACGCCACCTTAAAGTACACCTTAAAGCCTTCTTTATATGGTCTCCTTTATTTTTGTTTATTAAAACGAACTCAGGGAGATACCCGATCTCTGAATACATAAACGGGCGGTGTACATGCAGTAAGGTTTTGTACATATGCTGATTTTCCATTATTACGAACATATACTAGTCCGAAATCGAAGCGAAAAACTGCGGCACCGGCAGTCTCTAGCACACTTTTCTGGCGGCTAAAATTCAAAATTTTCGTTTCGAAGACAGGGCTATTTTTAGCACTATGTATTTAGCACGACCTAAACCATGCTTAATTGCTCTCCTTACACAGAAGCAAAAATATGTGTGTTTTGGATTTTGGAAACTGGAAAAACTTTTTGCTGCCGATGTCGCTCATGCGTGTTACGGAATGGTTGGAAATATTAACGAAGGCCAAGCGGAACCTAGTCCTTGTTCTAATATTGTCCTAGACTTCGGTGGCGAAGAGTAAGAGGAGTGGATCGTACCAGTTTCAAGGCTGGCTGGGTTGGATGCTTTCCCATATTCATCTCTTTTCAAACTAATCATTCCGAAGCGCTGTATCGTACAGGCTTGACAGTTTGTACGTCTGGTTACACAGCAGCATAACTGCCAATCAGAGCATCCTCTGTGTCACGCTGAGCTGACGTCACGCCTCTGCACTGCCTCGGCAGCGCCCGGCCGCCGTCCGCCCGGTGATCGGCGCCGGCCGCAGCTTTAAGGTTCTGTAACATGTTCATACAGTTAAGAATTAGGCTGGTTTTTACATGTTGTTCCGATCTTACGTTCTGAGACGAAGTGGCACAGACTTAAAAAGACTGGAATATTCGATCAGAATATGTTTCTTGTATTTTGTGTCCAAGTATCGAATGTACCCATACGGATATTCGAATGCCAAAACCACTCCTCAGTCCCGGCAAGACGGATTCAAGTCGTTCCGGGCCTCGATATTTCACCCATGGGCCTGCTGGCACCTGGCCAACACAGGGTGACGTTGACTGCCAGGCATAGTCTCGTACCTTTGATGGCACGTCACAGTTTCGCCGCAAAATCATCCGTTACCTGGAATTGCACGATCGGGTGAGGAATCGGAACTCATGGAACAAGCTCTGCCTAGCACGGATTCCATTTCCTGACGTCGCATAAGAGAACCATTTGGAATAAATCTGTAAAAACAAAAACCTCAGTGGCTGTCAGTTGCCCGCGATTCCACGCTGCAATCCGCGATATCAGACGTCAATCTGAGACACTTGTTGAAGCACTAGGACATCGACCCTATTCACCGCGCCTTGGTACGTGGTATCCACAGAGAATTGCCAGTTAATGCGCTGGTGCGCTTGTCGATCTGTGTTTCGATACGTTACCATCTGTTGCCAACCATGACCGTCCCACGGACCTCTCCCACCACCACCCACCACCGTCCCACGGGCCTCTCACACCACCGCCCACCACCGTCCCACGGACCTCTCCCACCATCAGCCCATGACCGTCCCACGGAGCTCTCCTACCACCAGCCGCCACCATCTCAGGGACCTCTCCCACCACCAGCCACCACCGTCTCAGGGACCTCTCCCACCACCAACCGCCACCGTCTCAGGGACCTCTCCCGCCACCAACCACCACCGTCTCAGGGACCTCTCCCACCACCAACCGCCACCGTCTCAGGGGCCTCTCCCATCACCATTCACCACCTTCCCAAGGGCCTCTCCCACCACCACCCACCACTGTCACAGGGGCCTCTCCCACTAACACCCATCACCGTCCCAGGGGCCTCTTCCACCATCACCCACCGTCGTCCCAGGAGCCTCTCCTCCCACCAACCACGACCGTCCCAGGGGCCTCTCCCACCACTACCCACCACCATCCCAGTAACCTCTTCCATTAGCAGCGATCACCATGCAAGGGGCCTCTCCCACCACCACTTGCCACCGTCCTAAAAAAACTTCCAACCACCACCACCACCACCGTCTCATGGACCCTCCCACCCCACGACCCTCCACCGTCCGAAAGAGCTCTCCGACCACCAGCCACCACCGTTCTGGAGCCATTCGGCCACCAGCGGCGGCCCACTGGGAGGCAGCTGTTCCCACGTGTTGGCGGTCATTAGCCGGGCGCCGGTCGGAGCGGGACGCCGCCGTTTCCGGTGACGCTGACCCCGGCTCCGGCTCCGCGCCGCCCTCAGGCGGACACACAAGTGGGCCGCTCCGTCTGCCGGCATATCGGAGCGGAGCGGCGGCCGGGCCGGCGCCGTACCGGGCCGGGTGGTCGACGGCGGCCCTGTAGCGGGACGCCGCCCAGCATCAGCAGGGCCCGGCAGACCTGACCGACTCCTGACGTTACCGCAAACGGTCAGACTGGCAGAACAGACAAACAGGGCCCGGCACTCGTTACCGACTTCTGAAGGCCTCTACTACTGCTGATGGCCAGATTGACAGAACACACGGTTCCCACGTTTGGTAAATGGTAGTGGAAGACCCAGATACCGAATCAAAGAATAAAACAGACTCAGTAATGGAATTAAGCTGCATAGTATTAAGTCTGTGTCGGTCAACGCATCCTGGTTTTGCTGGATGCGTACAATACGATACCATGATATGTCACATCATTGGATATAAGAGTTTTGACCTATGCTCCGGACGAAGATGGTGATTGACACACACACACACACACACACACACACACACACACACACACACACACACACACACACACACACGCACGCACGCACGCACGCACGCACCCACGCACGCACGCACGCACGCACGCATTCTGATTCTGATTTAGGAAAGAGTCGATGACTCAGAATCGATTCTGATCAGATTCTGAATCGCTCGCAAGTCGCGGAGGTTGCGAGACTCTGTACCTGTATATGACACAGGAGTGTGTGCCGGTGCGCTGCCGCCGGTCAGGCGCCCCCCCCCCCCCCGATCAGCTTAATTGTCCCGCATCCATGGGAACCGTGCTGAGATTGGTACGCCGTCCCCACCGCCGGCGCCGTCCGGCGCCAACAAAGAGAACACTGCTGCCGCGGACCGAAGACCGATCACATCGGCGTGGCCTGCGATTGTGCCGGCTTATGATCCTGCGCAGGTCTATTAGTGGCTGCGGCGAACGAGCCGTGTATAGTCGAACGGAGCTGACTGACGCTTTTCTTAGCCGGAGATGGCGAGCAAATACTGTCCGACGCTTGAATTAGTCTGACGACAGTCCTGTTCAGCACACTGGTGGGTGTGAGACTGCGGATTAGCCTTAAATCGTATCAGACGTCTCTTTCAGGATGGAAACTGGGTTTCTTGACACGGCACGACAACCTTGATCTTTTGTCCGACTCTGTCTCACTTCTTCGTCGGTACAGTGGTACTGCCCGCGAGAGGAGTGGCTGCTGCAGACAGGTCGGAACAGAGGGCGTTTTGGGACTAATTAAGACGCAGCGCGGGCGGTGACGGTGACCTCGGAAAGCCAGACTGCTGCGGCGCAGCAAACGTCAGACCTACGGAGCGGTATGCTCTCAGCCGGCTGGTGCCGCGGGGACGTCCGCCCTGTGTTGGCCGGCTCGGCGGCGGCCGCTCTCTGTTGGCCGGGAGTCGGCCTTCCGGCGGCGCGCGGCGGCCGTCCGGGCGAGCGCAATCCGAGCGTGCGCCGCCCGGCCCGCCGGCGACCGCTTCCGGCCGGCGAAATGAGCCGTGGGAGCGTCAGAAGGAAGTCAGCGACCTACGGCGAGAGCAGCGCCACCTGGCAACCCGTAGTTTAGGAAACCGCCGCAAGAGGACGCCTTCGACGACAACCATTTTCTAATCCTTGCCGCTCCTGGTGTCCTTGGGTACAATGCGAACAAGATTGTCCATTGTGTCGCAATTTTTCGCAGACTAGACCATAAGCAGCTGATGCATGAGAAGTCCGCGTAAACAGAATCTGGCAACTACGCCGTTGTCATCTGGTTCTGTTTTTTTCTGTTTACGACTTATTGGCCCTAATTTTTGTTTTGTTTCTGTTTTTAAGGCGATCACTGCCGGTGCCTGTGATGCCGGCCGAGCGGGGCTCCGTTGTCTCGGCGATGTCCGGTGTAGGCCGGGCGAGCTGAGCTGCACGCCCGGGCCACCGGAGCCTAGACCGCCGACGGCGCCACCATGCGTATCGTGCTAGAGAGCCTGTGGCCGCGAGAGAAGGCGCACAGTCCGAGCTCAGTCGCGTCGGCGGCCGACAGGGACTCCGAGCGGCGCGACCTGTGGCCGCGGCGCACCCGCTGGCTGGGAGCCCTGGCCCGCAACAAGAGCGTGCGCCGCACCTCGCAGCGGCTGCACGACTGGCTGAGCAGCGAGAGTCTGTCGGCCGGCAGCGGGGCGCCAGCCCAGCGCCCGCCGCCAGACGCCGGGGACTACGGCTTCCTGGAGTACTACGCGTTCGGCCGCAGGCGGCCCAGCCGGGACGGCAGGGACTGCAAGGGCGGAACGGCACGTGCCGCTGTCGAGCCGCAGCCGCCGCCCTCTCTGCCGCCGCTGACCACGCTCAGTCGGCGCGCCAGCTGCGCCAGTGCGGCCGAATTCTACCCGGCCGTTCTGGGCAGCTGCAGTCTGCCCCGACAGCTGGCGGAGCTCGCCGGCGCCGAGCAGGTGACCGGCTCGGCGGGCCCGGCCGGCAGCCGCCCGTCTGCGGGACCGGACCGTGGCAGGTCGGGCCGGTCCGACCGCCATCGCCGGGACGGCCACGGCCGGCCGGCTCTCGCCGACTGGAGCACGCCCAGCTGCCGCGATCAGCCCGACTGGAGCCGCCTGAGCAGGCATCAAACTCCTGCTGCAGACACCGACGGCAGCCTGCCGCCGGCCGAACTAGAGAGCAGCAGCGGCTCTCAGCACGCGGCCAGGGCCGCTCGCCGGCCACCGGTCGACTGTAGTCTGGACCCTCAGTCCAGCTGCGGAGGTGGCGGCAGCGGCGGCGGTGGCGGCGGCGGCGGGTCCCTGCGGTGTCGCCGTCTGGTTTCGGCCTGGCAGCCGCCCTCAGCTCCATCCAGCACTGCCGGCTCTTCAGACGCAATCCCGCCGGCGCCGAGGCGGCCATCCCCGCCGGTCCCCCTGGGCGTTGCCGCTGACTCCGTCCCGTACCCCAGCTCTCTGCTGAGCGCCACCAGTCTGCCGCCGGCGCCGCCGCGGCCTGCCAGAGCTCTGTTCCGCTCCATGAGCATATCGGGACACCTAAACGATCCGACGCCGTGCGGTGCATTCACGCGCAACTGCACTGTGCGCCGCTCTCGCAGCCGCGACGATCTCCGTCCGCCGCGACCGAACCATCAGCCGTCCAGGACCGTGTACCATCACCCGCCTAATGGCACCTACCGTACGCCGGTGGTGCTAGTGCCGCGCGTGCCGGCGCCCGGACAGGCCGACACGCCGCGGCCGTCCGAGTCCGGCTCTGAGGAGCGGCGGAGTCGCAGCCTGTGTACTCTGCTGGAGGAGCGGCCGCGCGCTAGCCTCAGTCCGCTGTGGCCACCGGCGCTGCGCCCGGCCGGGCGGCCGACGCTGCGACCAGGTGGCGAGCCGATGGCCAGGGACCGGCTGCCGGCGGAGACATCGCGGCCGAGCGACCCGCAGGTGTATTACCTTCTGGACGACTACCTGAGTCCCATCACGGCCGACCAGGCCTCTAAAGCCTCTGCAGAGGCGGAGCCCGGCTCTGGTGGAGTCGAGAGAGAGGCTGCTCGCAACCGGCCACACGTCGCCTCGTTCTCCAGCACCAGCCCGGACAGCCCGGACGCGTGGGCCGAACACGAGGTGCGGTCGGACGGTCCGCCGTGCGGCTCGCTGCGGGAGGAGAGAGGCTCGGCTGGCCGCGGCCGCCGGGCGGCGCCGGTGGCTCGCGGTGCCAGTCTGGACGACCTCAGCGCGCCGGCTGCGGTCGCCTGGCCGTGCGGCGGGCCCGAGCCGGCGGCGCCGCGGCGCCCGCTGCGACGGCGTGTCTCGCCCGAGCTGCAGCCGCAGAGGGAGGCGGACCTGATGGCCGTCCTGCGGCGGCGGCGCGACGTGGAGCGTATCCGCGCCGCCTGCCGAGCTCGGCTGGAGAAGGAGCGGCGCGCGCCACGTCCGCCGCCGGCCGCCGCCAGCTGGCATCAGGTGAACCCGCTGCCGGCGCCGGCGCCGCGCCGCCAGCCGCTCGGCTGGCCTCACGAGGGCCCGCTCTATCGTGACTGCAGCTGCCAGCGCTGCCTGCCAGCGCCCACCGAACAGGAGCGGTCGCTCAAACGGCGCTCGTACGCCGACCCCCGACATGCGTCGCTCTTCGAGGTGAGCAAACCGCCCTCTTTCGTCGGAGTGTCTGGTCCGCCCATGCTCTGGAATGTTCCTGACTGGAATGCTCGTTCGATGCGACTCGCCCGCTATGCAAAGCACGACTTTCAAAATGTGGACATAGCGAAACAAAGAGCACAGACAGTGATCAACATGGTCCGGATTCATAACTTATAGGAAATCACAAATCTTCAAACAATATCACACTACTAAATGAAGTTATTGTATTAACATATTCACAAACAAACGGCGGGGGCATCGCGGCCGAGCGCCCCTCAGGTGTATTACCTGGCCGGATTCATACTAATGATATTATTTATTATACATTATTTATTATTACATGAACATATCAACAAAGAAACTTAATTGTTAATCTGTAAGTTCATGAACAAGAAAAGATTGATAAGCAGTTCTGGAAATCCAGGTACAAAAACTATGGTTCGAAGTTGGCTGCTTCGAAAGAAAGTACCAACCTACGGCTCAAAGTTGGGCAGCTTCAAAAGAAACCTACCAACTTACGGCTAAAGTTGGCAGCTTCAAAAGAAAGCTGCCGACTAAATGCAAACAAATCGAAAGCGCACAGCATACGTGAATAATTCAAAACGGATTACATTGAAAGACGCAACTAAACAACAAAGACCACCACAGGCAGCGATGTCGATGATTGGGGGAACCCGCGCCGAGGACCCGACAACCAAACTTCCCCAAACGTGGGTTTCTCAATGGATTTAGTCCACATTATTTTGACCAACAGAAATTTATTGTTTTTTGTCATTTTTATGAAATGCAAAATTGCATTCATCCCGGCGTATACAGGTAAATATACAGAAGATAGAAAGACAGACAGATACGTCGCTTTAGACTTTATTTTTTACTTTCAGCCTATCTCTTATTTTTTGCAGCTGCTCGTTTTATTATTATTACTCATTTCCCTTTAAAAACGGCAGAAAATATTGGCGGGAGGGGCCAAACCAACATTGATGAGCCCAAACCAACAGTGGGTGGACCAGGGCCCTCTCAAAAGAATGCAAATCGATTGACTACAGGACTACTACTGTATGGAACATGGGCACGTGATTTTATGCTGACCAGCGGACACCTTTTTCAATCCTTGACAACTTGAGTTCATGCGGTTCAGGTGTTGAGATCCTCATGGAGAGAACAGGGCCAACTTTACCTAACTTTAACTCACCTAATAACCTAACAACTCACCTAACTTTAAAGCTAGTGAAGCCCAGCATGTTTCATAACTTTATAAACGTCTATATTTTGCATTGTATATGGACGATGATAACGGATAAATTCATGATTAGGTATCTCTCACGCTCCATCGTCTCAGAACACCGTTAAGAAGCATGGGCAAGCCCATTCCAAGTGAACAGTAACCTGAAGTTTACGTCTATGTCTTTGAAATCTGACATTTTCTTCGGAATTCAGTTAAATGAATGATTAGCCTAACTGAGCTACTAGTAGCACACCTTGTGGGGCGCATGCCGAGGAAGGTCTGTTTCGTTTTTGCCTATATTGTTACTTTCACTTTATGCATTTTGCAAAACGAAGAAATATATATTGATCGATTTTAGTCTTCTGCATCTCAAGAATTGCAAGTTAACACGTCACGCGCACCCATGGTATTGATCGCTGCCATTACTGAGCGATTCAAAAACGTCCCGGGAAAAACAGATCCAAGAGCGAAAACATTACTCCCGGAACAGTTCCGTGCAAAAAGTGCTCGCGAGCTGACGCATTATTCATTGAATATATATTATTAGTCAGCACATAGTACATTGTAAAACATATGAGCTTTCAGAAAGTGTCATGGCCGGGCTAAGCCCAGCTGGACCGGGCCGCTCCTAATATAAACATGACATAACTACCTTTATTTTGACCATGGGCGGTTCATAACTGGCTTAGTTTGATTATTATCTGTTATGTGAAGCAAAGCTCACTCAGCCTTCGGTCTCACTGGCAATAATTGGCCCAATCGGCGTGGAAAACAAATGGACGCATCTGCGTCCATTTCATCTTTTAAACCTCTGTTTTCAAACCAGCATTTTTGCGTTGTTAAAGGTCTTCCTCAACTACCAGTTAAACTTCGTGTTCACTGAATTCGTCAAATGACATTGTAGACGGACAGTTTTGACGCCCCCTCTAGAACTTTCACCTTGCATTCAGCACTTGCCTGCATGGTCCAGTTTTTCAGGTAAATCAACAGCTCTTACGTTTTTTTGTACCTAAGCCACACAATCGTATGCATGGTTTGATGGCAACACATCGCATCAAGAGCAGAACTTTTTTCCAGATTATCCGAGATCCAAACACTATTCTGAGCTCAATTTCTCCATGCGGCGCCACAGGCGTAATGCGAGTTTTTGCGAAGTTGCCTCCCCAGTTTTCATTAGAGCTCCTCCCATGTATTCTACCCGTCTCATGATCGTTGTGGTAGGAAGCGCAGTTCTGTTTGCAGAGGGAGACAGTACTATCTGACCTGAAGCGGCTGACGCTAGTCAGACCACACAACGTGCTTGGCAGTATTTAAGATTCCCCCAGTGGCCTAGTGATCGAGTAGTGCCTCTGACGCCAGACTGATGTCCGGCTGGTATTTGTGTCGACAGTGTTGGGGTCTGCGCAATGGGCTATGCTTATCACAGGTACTGATCTAAACACTATCGTTTTCGGCACGTTCATCGCAGACTACGGACGCAAAAACATCAAAACGGTTTTGCTGGCCCCAACGAATAAAAAAGTGCTGCGTTGTCTCCGGTGATCTTGCCATGATAAGCGAGATAACCACTACAAATTGACTGTTTTTAGGAAGCTAGAACTTTTCGTAACAGTTTGGAGTTGCTTCCACTTTGGACGGGACATTTATCTGTTCATCCACTGTTTTAAGTGGTTGGAGGTACGTGCGTATTAATCTTATGAAGGGTGGATAGATTCAGTCGAAAACTCTCTTAAGCTAGCAGCACAGTAAGAGCTGCCATTCTGTTTACTGGGAAGTCTGAGTAGAATGCGGATAACATCTTTCAGTGCCGCTTATTTTAGCGGCCCCCGCCTCCCCCTCCCCAAAAAAGAAGCAACAGAGTTCGTAAGATCATCACAGTCATCCATTTACGAGGGTTAAGCGACAGGGAGAATTATTTCGCCCACGCAGAAATGCGTACTGTTTTGATGGGATTTGTGGGAAAGGAAATAACTCAGCACCGAATGACTTCAGACCAGGCAATGGATCGATCTGTGCAACTTGCCGTACCTTTACGATCTATCGCTAAGCATGCATTATCAACCAGCCTGCAGCCACTCTGACCTATAACCTCATCACATATGGTTCACGGCATGGATAGCCCCAGCATGCTTAACGTGGTCGTCAACCGGCGCTCGAAATAATGGAACCGGCGATCGATGCATGGGCCAGCCGATACTTGGCCGTCCTTGATCGGCCAATCGCAGCGGCCGGAAATCAATGTGGCCGCGATGACGGCCAGCTCGGAGTTTCCACAGCGATCGCGTGTCTTTGTGATGTGGAGTGGAGAAACCATGCTGTGGAGACTGTGTACTTTGGCGATCTAACCGTGCCGCGACCTGGGGGCCGTGTGTTTCTGACAGCCGAACTCCCTGAAGTGTCTACATTTCGGGATATTTGGAGACCGTGTATCTTGTATGTCGGGCTCCCTGGAGTTTCTGCACACACGGGATATGTGGATACCGCGTATCCCTGGTGTCGGGCTCCCTGGACAGACACACAAACCGTGAAGGACCTTTTTAACATGTTAATTAGGTGTCCAAATAGAAGCCTACTTCGTCGAAATGGACATCCGGTCACGCGACAAGGGACACCCAATCATCGAGGGCTTGGGAGGCAGACGTTAGCAATGGTACACTATCACTAAGAATAGCTTTTATAATTTTTTTTAGAAAAAGAAATTCTATTCTAATTCTAATCTAAAAATCCAATCTAAAAAGCTAATTCTTAATAGAAATCTAGATAAAAAACAAAATATCACCAAAGAATACTTTTTTGTCACTAGTACCAACCTCGGTTTGTGGAAATCTAGGTTAAAGGCCCTTTATTTGTACATAATGGCATTCCGCAACACATCGTGATGCGTTTGTAACATGATTGTGTACATTTGCATGCAACGTGCTTTTTGTGCCCATAATATAATTACTGCGTGTTGTTCGTTATTGCTGAGACCTTGCTTGACAGCTCAGTAACATGGACATCCACCACTGCTTATAGTTCATAACACAGAATGTATTTTCTTATTAATCTTTGCAGTTTAAAATTTCGGAACAATTATCTGTCAGTCGAAGGTACCCACAGTCCTCGACTCACATTTCAAACCTACACGAGCTGCGTATTTTTGCTTTTGAATAATTGCAAAATAGATGCCTTGATCTATGTTTTAGACGTCAGTCGTGGAAAGCGTAGAAACGGAACCAATAAAAAATGGAATAAATCGCACCCGATTGTTGGAGCCGTTTTAATAATAACTGGAAAGTTGTATCTCCTGCACAGAGGCCGGCGACACACATTACTGCGTATAGCTCTAGGCTCGTGCTTTGATGATGTTTTGGACTGAATGAGAGATAGAACAGTTGGGAACGGGACTTTGACCTCAGTGACGCATTGAGTTATCAGACAAGGTTATTTCACCCATCACTATCAAACAAAGGCGCCTGATGATAAATGCCTGGGCCAACTTAACCCTATTCCCGGAGGGCTAGACGATATGGCCGATTCCCGGCAGGGGGGGGCGGATTCGGCCCCCCCTGAGATCTCGAGAACTACTTATCCGATTTCATCGCAACAAACGGCAATCGATTTGCCGTGACGTGAACTACATTTTTATAAAAAGAAATTTTCAAAATTTTGAAATTTGTGGATACAGGGGGGCAAAAATATCAAAATGGGGGGTACTTTTTGACTTCTTATAACTCCGGTGTTTATGGACCGATTTCGATGAAACTGGCATCAATCGAGAGATTATGGATAGGGCTTTTACCATGGGTATGCAAATTTGAAATTTTGAGAAAATTCATGGGCGTTCACAGGGTTTGAAAAATAGGGGGATTAGTTTTCTAATAACTGAATGAACAAAAGAGGCCAAAACACTTTTTTAGCTTCTGCTAGTCATGTTGTGCTAAAGAAGTACAAATCGCATTACAATGTTTGTATAGTGTCAGCATAGGCGGTGCCAGGGACATAAAAAAGGGGGAGCTGTCATGGTCACACGTTCTTCAGATCAACTTGTGACCTTTGACCTTAAATGACCTCCAGTGACCTTGGGGTCACCTGGAATGATGTCGTGTGCATTCAATATTATCTGTAAACGTTTTTAATCGATTGAATTCACTCTATTCCAAAAATTCATTTTATGGCTTTTGCGATATAGGGTACGCGCACTGACATTTTAGGTCATAGCTCGGTGACCCGACCTGATATCAAGCTGAAACTTGGTACACAAGTACAGGGCACCTTTCTACGTCATATATATTCCGGGTTTGGCATTTGAAAAAACGGTGCCGAAATTCTAGCGAAAAAACAAATTTTGACTTTTGACCTTGACCTGACCTTGTAAAGTGACCTCAGATAAACAAAATTACATATGCACATTGCCCAACTATTTAGCTATACATTCATGTAAAGTTTTAAGTTTTATCTTAAAAACTCTGTTTTTGGCAGACATTTTCCTTTTACCCTCAACATGGCCAAAAATGACCTGAGGTGCCTCCCAAAAACGTTGCCTGGCTCCGCCCCTGAGCAAAATAGAATTTCGAAATTTTGTCATGGCGCGTAGAAGGAATAGCTAGGAAAAGTGACCAAGTTTCGTGAAGCTGCGTTAAAAAGCCTGGAATTGGCAAGCAAAAAACCTGAGGGGGGGCGGATTTGGCCCCCCCCTGCCTGGAATAGGGTTAAAGCTGACATGATTTTCTGTGTTCTTGTACTTCATCCAGACTGGTACTAATATTGCTTGCAGAAAAGTACGCATCTTTTGTTTGTGTTTAAGATCGTGGTGGAAAGAGCATTTTTCACCAGTGCTGAGCATTTCAGAACTGTGGGGCTCAAGAGAAAGGTAAAACTGGTGCTCTAATCGTGACGGTAAAAAAGGATCTCTGTGAGAGAGCTTTGAGGATTGGGATTCGCGAGGATGATAAGGTGGATCATATGCATTAGAGGAGATACGTCCCCACGCTGCAGCAAGAGCGACGTTCGTCTTGCGTAATGCATTTATTGATGCCCCAGTCAAATGTTACACGCCTTTTCTCGATTTTCCTGCCGTACGCACCGAGACAAGCTAACCTACGTCAGCACTAATATATTTAATCATATTACCTGGAATTGCTGGCAAAGTCCTGTATTTATAATTACTACAATAAAGTAACACATGGGCTGCCGTTACTTTGTGTTTTTTGTAGACGTTACCCGGCTTTTTTTAGAGTGATATTTGTTCACAGAATCCATGGAAAGCGGATCTTGTCAAACGAAATACGATCCCCTGCCCGTTTGTTACTCAAATGCCAATAGTTTTTTTGAAATCATACGTTTCAGAACTTTTTCCCATTGTTCGGTCCAATACGAGCATAATGACACCAATTTAAACAAAATAGGACTATTTGTATGTGTCACGCAAAGCGACTGAAAACTTCCATGCTTAGAAAAAACGTAAGATTTTCGCAGTTTTTTTACCTAACACTCCTTAAATTGGTGGCAAAAAGAACATTTATTGTTTTCATGATATTTATCAGCCTTCAGGAAATACACTGGCTTTAATTTCATTGAAATTTACAAACATTTAGGGGTCCCGCATCCACTTTTAAGAGCAGGGTTTTATTAAGCGCATTGTCATTAACTTCGGAGTGGGTAATTATTCCCCGCGTTCCTAGCACTTTTGGTACCGTAATTCCAGCGCACGGACTCAATGCGTGATGATTACATGTTTACTATGATTATATGCATACAAATACTAGGATGGTCCCCTGTACTATGGAAGAGTTACGATGACGACTTTCCCAGGGTGCTTCGTCATGAACTGATTCGTCTTTGGGAGGAAATCGTACGTGCAAAATACGGCCTTGATACAAGATTTTTAGCCACTATCCACGCGGGGGTGAATGTCACTGGTTCATACCTTGTGCGGTGTAAACCCATTTGCTAAACGTCATCTTGATTTTGATGAATTTTTCTCTGGATTTTCTGCATCTCGAGAAGGTTTAAGCCGAAGAAGATTATTTTACCTATCCCCAGCAAGAACTCAACTTTAATCTACTGTTGAAGAAGCGTGCATGCTCCCAGCACTTGTCGAGCATTGCTGGAGGTGGTGTCGAAGTTTCGAAGACGCTATCACGCTATCCGAGTCCTCCCAGTCCTTCAGTCAATGCGCGACAGCGTCGGCTGTTGCTGCGCCAGCTCCGCCTGCGAGCCTCGGAACACCGAGCAGCTTGGCGACATGTCGTGGACCGGTCACAGTGGCAGGGAGTCGACTCACCTTCTTTCCATCGTCGGGTATCAGCTTGCCGTTTCACTGGACCAGCAAGCTAGGTGGCGCGGAGAAGAATGCTAGCTTTTCCTCCGTAATGGCTCTTCTCTGCGATCTGCGCGATCGCCAATTCAGAGGAGCCGTGGCCGAGGGCCGAGACCGCCGCCCGTAGGAAGCGGATCTCAGTGCGACCACTGAAGCTTGGTCCGATCGAGGGCTGCTGCCAGACCAGGAGTGACGTTGTTCTGGCTCTCGTGCAGGACTGCATGATATATATATATATATATATATATATATATATATATATATATATATATATATATATATATATATGTGTGTGTGTGTGTGTTAACATGTATTACATATACGTGTGTGTGTGTGTTTGTGTGTGTTTCGTTTGATGGGCTGGTTTAGGGTACGTATTGAATGATTAATGACAGTCATTTAAAGATATTTATTTTATGACGTTTCGTCTACCTTCAGACATTTTCAAACACTGTTCATGTGTAGCGAGGCCAGTGAGTGCAAATTTTTCAATTACAGAAGCTTTTCAAAACATGTGCTACGATTGGAGGCTCTTCTGAGTTAAAGTTGTCTTTATCACACTGAGACAGAAAGACAAGAGAAAAAGAAGAGGTCAGCGCTGTAGTCCTGAGAACGTGTCCCACAGGATAAGTATTCCCTCAAGGCGCGTTGCGTGTTTAGGGCCGGGCGTTGCTGACGGATCAGGAACGCGTCCATGATTCGCAGGCGTTTCCTGTTCGGCTCGTGGACAAGGTTCACCGTGTCGTCAGTCAAGTCGTGCCTCTTCAGGACTTTCTCACGTGCTGTTTTGGTGTGGGCCTGTGGTGCACCGGACTGGAGGTGGTACGTCAGTCTGCCTGACAGAGTGGTTGTCGTTGCCGAGCGGCCGTTGTACCGCTCTTGATTCCGGACACGGCAGCCGGCGCGGCCGCCCGGCCCGGCCCGGCCCGGCCCGGCCCGGAGTCCCCAGTCCGACAGTGCACAGCTCAGGCCGCCATCGGCGCAGTTTTGCTAAAACATAGCGCTGATTCATACATAAGTTTGTTTTTGAAAGCACTGAGCGACGACCGAAAAGGACTTCTTAATTTGGGTTTAATTTTCCACCTTGAGTCTAAGTTCCAAACGTATGACAAGAATACAGAGCTTGAACTTCTGTTCCGGTCGATAACCAAACCTGAAAAAAAGACAAAAAGGTGGCAGTAAACCGAGACTTGCGCCCCAACTGCTACCTGAAAGCAGCAAACAGGTGCAGACGGAGAGGTAAGGGAGAGCACCACATTTACTCCACAGTTACGAGCTGCCGTGAAAGTGCTTCGTGAAGATAAAGACGTAATCGTGCGCCGAACCGAAAAGTCGTCGATATTTGTCATCTTGGATCGCACTGATAACTCGAAGGGTAATGCCATACTTGAAGAAGATCTCCCGGGACCCGACAGAAGCTCTTAAAATGAAACTGAACCGTATGATTGATGCACCTAATGCTGGTGCTGACGAGGTTCATGTTCCTAAATTAGTTGTGGAGTTCACACCAGGATACCCTAATGGCAACGTCAAGATCCATAAAAACGGAAATTCCCGTCCGGCCATCACCTGACAAATTCCGATTTCTTTGTACCAACTAGCCAGGCAGCAAATTGATCGCACAGTACCTCTCGACTGTAAACATGCTCAGATCAATTGACGAGTTTGTAACGGTACTGAAACTGACGATCCACAGGGGATTTTAGCACCACTTGATGCTGGAGGCTCGCTCACAATCGTTTCTGTGAAGGAGACAATTGACACACTATCTATACCTTGACTTCGCACGACTGGATATTTTGAGAGTGGCGGCTTTACAGCGTATCTCGATTTTCAGGCCATCAGTCCTGCAGCGCCCTATAGTCGGCTGAGATTGCAGCAGCGCCCCGGAATCGGAGTCGCCTGGGGGTCGATCCAGCCGCTAATTTTGCCCGCCGACCTGTATTTTTTGTCAGTTGTAGGGGTGACGTTACGGCTTGTTAATTCTTGCCGGATGGCTTTGCTTGTTAATACTCAAAAAACACTTAACGACATTGATTACTTCAAAATTATTACTTTATTCAGTATTTTCATTATCGTACGAAATTATTATAAAACTTACTTCAAACGATCCAAACTTCAAAATCCAAATATCTCAACGTTTACCCAACAGCATTTGCTAATCCGCTCGGTGTAGTTAAATATTTGGGCTGAAGGAAAAGTCCCGCACAAATTCACGCACCAAAAATTAGAGGGCGGCTGACATCCCTCCCCCATAGGATGACAGCTACACGCGACATGCAGCACGTGCACCCTGCCCGCACAGACCACGATACAAATCAACTGCACCCCGTTGCCACTACTAACAAACATAGTGTGTTTGCCGGTCGGTGCATGAATCCGCCGGGTGAGCACAAACGTGCCGAGTGCACGCGCCCATCTGCACCTGATGGGACCTGCATTATCTGGCCCAAGAGCCAATGTCATCTCGCGCACGCGGTCATCAACAATTAGTAACAAGTCGCCGGTTTGCAGTGCTCGATAGCTTGCTGTCCATTTCCGACGACAGGTCAGCAGAGGCAAGCACTCCTTCAGCCACGTTCTCCAAAACTGGTCCACCGCTTGTGATCGCCGCCAAGCTCTTCTGCCTCCCACGTCGCTGGGCTTAAACAGTCCGAGAGGCAGCGCGTAGATATGACGTCCAAACAGAATGGAACCGGGAGTCAGTGGCACTTCCCGAGGCGGATCAGAAGTCGGTAGCGGCTCCCCTAGTGGACCTGGAATCAGTGGCAGCTCTTGAGACGGCCGCGGAAGTCGGCAGGTACCCAGAAGTGATTGCTCCCAGTACTCCCAGTAATCGCCCCTGGGTACCTACCGACTTCTGGGCCGTCTCGAAAGCTGCCACTGATTCCACATCCACTAGGGGAGCGGCTGCCGACTCCCGGTTCACTTAGGGGGCCGCTACCTACTTCTAGTCCACCTCAGAAATTGTTACTGACTCCCGGCCCACAAGGGGAGCCGCTGCCGATTTCCGCTCCACTTGGGGAGCCTCGAATTCTTCAAGTCGTAGCTTGGACAGCGGTGTGTCGTGGCCCTGTCACGGCATTGGGAGCTGGTACAGCAGTCAGTGGGGCTTTCTCGCTGAACACTCAATCCATCCCTCGATGCGGCCACGACGCTCTTGCGCAGACGGCTGCAGGGGCTGTAGAGTGGAGCAGCGCAAAAGAACATGGTCCGACTGAGCGGTATATGCCTTGCCTTGGACTGAGCTACATCACCATCTACACGTCTGTGCTGGGGATTTCTCTCATCGTCCAGCAGGCACAGTTCCAGATTGAGTCCAGCATGATCCCAGGGGCGCATTGCGTCTCCGCCCTGGCCTCCATAGCATCGATCTCTGCCTGATCGCGTGCCCGCGTGACGCGCGCGGTTGCGACTCTCTGCGCCTGCTCGACTTTGAGGCGAGAGTGTTCTGCCTTCGTCTCCAATGCACTTATTGATGGGGAAACCGCAGTCGAGATCGTTTTCGTCGATAGGGGGACGTCTCTGCTAACCTCATTTCGTGTCTTCAGACCTTAGCCCCCCGGTGCCGACACACGAGGTGCAGATCTGGTTACTCTGTTGGAGCGATTAAATGTCTCTATGTTGAAATGTCGTGAGATGTCCAGCGACTGATGACAGCCTTGTGATCCGGCTCGGGAAATCAAGAAACGATGCCAATTACCTATTACCAACGGTCGAAACTCAAAAATCCAAATCGACTGACGCTTCTCTAACAATCATTGCTGATTCGCTCCTGATGCCCCGGACTTGCTCGGTATAGTTAAATGTTTGGGCTACAGGAAAAGCCTCGCACATATTCACATGCCAAAACTATAGGGCTACTCCAGTTCTGTTGATCGCACGGCTGGGAAGGACGATAATATTCGAACGTAAGTACGTCAACGTCACGGCGAAACTATGGATCGGTTCGAAATCAATTTTTTAGGATATCTTCTCCGTGCTATGAACTCACGACATGCAAAACATAGCATCGATATTTCGCGTGGTTACCGAGCAAATGGTAATTAACTTTGAAAACCAAATTTGCCGATCTGGGGTCCGTTGTGCAACACGGCCATTTCCCGCGCAAAATTCAGTACAATGGGAGTCTATGATACTATTCAAGTACGCCAATGACAACGTAGATCTCCAGCTATCCAAACGGCCGAGGAAAATATTGAGCATGAGTACCGCATGCACAACCGAAGCACCGTTCACATGCCCTGAGGGAAAACTCTACCCACAGACTGACGGTGTTGCGGTGGGTTCTCCTCTCGGAGCGCCTTTTGCGAACGCTTACATGTGTCATGAAGAGGAAATTGCACTTAATGACGTTTCCAACAAACCCTGCATATGCAAACGCTATGTAGGTGACATGTTTGTTGAAATCCAGGACGAAAGCATTTTGAGGCAGCTGCAAAAACAGATGCGGACGATTTCCGTTCTTCGTTTTACTTACAAATTGGGCACGGAAAAGCTCCCGTTTTTTGACGTGCAAATAGACACGTCGAGAAGACACCATGAAATGACAGTGCATCGAAAAAAAGACCGACGGTAGAGACGTCTGAATGCAAGAGCCGAGTGTTTAGTGCGACTCCGGACAGAAGTCATTAGAACATACCTGAGAAGGACCTTAACATTTGCGCCTCATGGAGCCTTCTACACAAAGAAGTACAGGACGTGAAGTAAATGTTCACAAGCAGCGGACCCGCCTAATGCCCACGGTTTTCCGCTGCTGCCCCATCATCTAACTTCTTTGCTTGATAGACTTCAGAGTCAAGAATCCCGTGAAGTTAGGCCAGCACGAAGTTCTTTAGCCCTCCGTGATGTGGTTTTCCAGGCACGTACTGTTTTAGCTTGCTTTTTCCAGTAAATGAAATAATCTGTTTATCTTTGGAGACCTGCCGAGGCCTTGGCAGTTTCAAACAACCACTTTTCACGGTCTCCACCAATTTGTGGAATTTCCTAATTCGGCCTTCCTTCGTCAGCTCCTCCGACATATCATTGTCATTAACTACTTTCAAGTGTGATCTTATGTGGTGAAAGTGATCCCGACTGAACGCGTCAGCGGTGGCGGCAATACGCGTTTGTGGTGTTCAGTACATACGTACCCGGAGAAGCCTAGGGGCCGACATCGGTTAGCTTGCTCCAAAGAACTTCATGCACTCATCGTCCCTCAGCACAATTCTTTCGCCTGTTTTCATAACAGCGCTCTGGTTTGATCGAATTGCTTTGTCCCAGTATATCTGGGAAGTGATGAAAATGTCCTGATATTCGAGAGTTTTTCAGTGATGTTTGTAAAGGACCTTCAGGCACTAGAACAATTCGGCTGCTGTGACCTTTAAAGTTTACTAGTAGCTTTTGCTGGCTAGGCCTTTGCACAAATACTCTTGCTCTCCCAAAACAACCGCCATGGCAGATTACAGTCAGATAAAATGTCGGGAGGGGGATCAAAAACTTTTCCTCGCACGTATCATCATCCTATTCCGGAACCTGGCTTGGATCAGGATGGTAGTCATCATTGGAATCATCGATGGATATGTCCAAGTCAAATCATCCAAGGACTGAAGGCAGTCGGAAAACTCTAGAGGTTCGAAGGAATCTTGGGAAAAGAAGACAAGGATTATCGGACTGGACTCGGGGAAAAACATTGTTTAAACTCGCGGCAGTGATAACGAGTGTGAAATCAGGTATGCCTGAGTTGCACCATGGTAGACAAAAACATAAGTAGAGGATGCCAGCTGTGTACTACAGTCAACATAGTTGGATCGGAACATTTCCCCTAGGTGCACTGTGGTGCACAGCACATTAGTATTTTCTTGTCTCTGCATCGAAGTTTTACTTTTAACCCGCGCACGACCGTCGGTCCGTTTCGAACACGGCGACTGGGCGGGGGCAGTTGGCCGCCCCTCACTCTAACTCACGAACGGTGGATCGCACAATAAAAATAAGCATACCGTTGGAAAGCTTGTGACGAGTAGAGCTCGAAACTGGTCTCATTTTTAGTTTTAGATAATATGTAAGCAATTTACGCCCTATATATGTTTTCTCATAGCCGACTGCATGAGACCAAGAAATGGCCTGGATCTCAAGGGCTGTGACTAAAAACGCATAGGTAAAAGCACCAGCGCACAAGTAAAGGTCCGCGGATGCCGGTACACGTCTAATTTCTCAGATTTGTTCAATATGTACGCCGAAACGTTGAGTTAAAAACACGGCAATTCTCCCGCCAGCTGTAGGCGTGCGCTGCTGCCGTATGCGGCCACAAATTGATGGGAACTAATTTTAGCGTTCCTTTATTTTCGCGAAAAAGACGATCTATGTAAATTTCATTGATCTTAGTGGTTCCTGTGATGGTTTTTCATGCTTAAATTTTTGAAACATTCATTAATTACCAATCTACACAATTGGCGGAACTTTATTCGCGAGAGCCTGTTTATTTCCAAAATATGCTAGTTTTCTAACTTTTTGAGGTTCCTGGTCTTACGGCTGTGCAAGCTAGTTCTGCCATTTTCTACCCATTCTGAGTAAGTCATCGCCGATTTTTACGGTGGTACATTTTGGCTCACTACAGTTATTCGTGGCCTGACCTCAGGCCAATGTCTGGAAGTCATTGATGCTTTTCCCAATGGCAGTAACTATATGTCTGCTCACTCCACACTAAAAATGTTATGAAATATTCCGTGAATTTCCGAAAAAAACGACGACATGTCCCAAAAATGGGCTTGACCTTAGGTCAATGACCCGGAAAATTCCGAAACATCTGAGATATCATATTTGTTGCATCTATCACGATCACTAATCCCTGAAAGTGTTATTGAGATATCTTGTTTTGCGAAAAAGTTACAGGGCGCTAAACATTTTTTGACATAGATCTGTTTGACCTGACCTAGGTCAGGCACCTGACCTGACCTGAGGTCAAAATTCCGGCACGAGATGTAAAATATATGAAGCAAAAGGTACACAAAGTTTCGTGACTCTGTGTTAGTTCGTTCTCTCGCAATCCCAGAAAACCTCGGGGGGGGGGGCAGTCAACTGCTCCCCCCAGGCGGGGACGGGTTAAAGGGATTCTGCTGATCGTATTGTCACTGTATTGACAGCGCTCCAGATTTCAAGGTGGTTTACTATAATTTTCAGAACAATACTTCTTTCCGTCCGAAATACAAGGCGGATTGCCTGATGTTTACCATGATCAACACGGGAAAGTTCTGGCTTCTGGTTTCGAGCAAATCAGCGTGAATGAATTGTTTCGTACGATTACATCATTCATGGCTTGCTATGGAGAGATCTAAAACTATCAATGCTTGCAAAAATATCTCGAACAATGCAAAAATCAGCAGCCTGCGCCGTGCACTTTTCGCGTGAAAATGCCATCTCAAGATACCTCTTGCAGACGCGCAGGAAGCGACATTGAGTCATAGACCCGTCAGATTGTGGGCTTGAGACCTTGATGACTAGAGTAATAAAAGCTACGAAGTCGGATCGGCGTAAACGCTTATAGCCTGTGTTGGTTTCTCGTGTATTATTGTACACAAATGAGCCAAGAAGATATATATATATATATATATATATATATCATTTCCATAAAAATATGTTGCTATCACGCATTCAGTCAGAATACGAGAACTGCGGTGCCAAAAGTGCTAAGAACGCGGAGACATGTTACCCAGTCCGTAGCCAATGACGATGCGCTTTATGTAAAAAAACTCTTCTCTTGAAGGTGATGCAGGTCCCCTAAATATTCGGCATTGTTAAGGAATTTGATACCAGTTTGTTCCTCGACAACGAAAGCAGTTCATTTTTGTTTCCTCATGAAGATAAGAAGATAAGAAGGTAACATTTAGCGGAAAAACGCAAAAATGGCCCGTTTTTCGGACAAAATAGAACTTTAATCGTTTTGCGCGACCACTTAACCCTATTCCCGGAGGGCCAGACGGTATGGTCGATTCCCGGCAGGGGGGGGGGGCGGATTCGGCCCCCCCCTGAGATCTCGAGAACTACTTATCCGATTTCATCGCAACAAACGGCAATCGATTTGCCGTGACGTGAACTACATTTTTATAAAAAGAAATTTTCGGAATTTTGAAATTTGTGGATACAGGGGGCAAAAATGTCAAAATGGGGGGTACTTTTTGACTTCTTATAACTCCGTTGTTTATGGACCGATTTCGATGAAACTGGCATCAATCGAGAGATTATGGATAGGGCTTTTACCATGGGTATGCAAATTTGAAATTTTGAGAAAATTCATGGGCGTTTACAGGGTTTCAAAAATAGGGGGATTAGTTTCCAATAACGGAATGAGCAAAAGAGGCCAAAACACTTTTTTAGCTTCTGCTTGTCATGTTATGCTAAAGAAGTACAAATCGCATTACAATGTTTGTATAATGTTAGCATAGGCGGTGCCAGGGACATAAAAAAGGGGAACTGTCATGGTCACACGTTTCTCAGATCAACTTGTGACCTTTGACCTTAAATGACCTCCAGTGACCTTGGGGTCACCTGGAATGATGTCGTGTGCATTCAGTATTATCTGTAAACGTTTTTAATCGATTAAATTCACTCTATTCCAAAAAATCATTTTTTGGCTTTTGCGATATAGGGTACGTGCACTGACATTTTAGGTCATAGCTCCGTGACCTGACCTGATATCAAGCTGAAACTTGGTACACAAGTAGAGGGCATTTTTCTACGTCATATGTATTCCGGGTTTGGCATTTGAAAAAACGGCGCCGAAATTATTGCGAAAAAACAAATTTTGACTTTTGACCTTGACCTGACCTTGTAAAGTGACCTCAGATAAACAAAATTACGTATGCACATTGCCCAACTATTTAGCTATATATTCATATAAAGTTTTAAGTTCTATCTTAAAAACTCTGTTTTTAGCAGACATTTTCTTTTACCCTCAACATGGCCAAAAATGACCTGAGGTGCCTCCCAAAAACGTTGCCTGGCTCCGCCCCTGAGCAAAATAGAATTTCGAAATTTTGTCACGGTGCGTAGAAGGAATAGCTAGGAAAAGTCACCAAGTTTCGTGAAGCTGCGTCAAAAAGCCTGGAATTGGCAAGCAAAAAACCCGAGGGGGGGCGGATTCCGCCCCCCTGCCGGGAATAGGGTTAAACAAATTTATTCCGAAAATTGCCATTATTATTGTTGTATTGCACGAAATAATGGGAAAAGCTTTTCGAAAACTGCCCAAAAGTGAGCAACCCTACTGCACATCCGATCGCGTAATTTCGGTGTAGTGGCATAGTTCTGTCTGCGAATGTATGACGTACCAGCAAGAAAGCCCTGGTAGTGTAGCAGGAGGTGTGCACATTGAGTACATGCCAATGGCCAGCTGTCCAGGTATCTAGCCGATTCCCAGATATCGAGCACCAGAACCGCTCGAAACTCTGCTGTTAGAACTTTGTCTGGGCGGAAGACGAAAGCCCTACGAAATCGCGACAAAACACCACTGCTTAAAAAGAAATGGTATTCATGTAATATTTATATCTCACATTTGGATCCTCAGTGGAGTGTATTTTAAAAGAAAACTGGACCGCCCCATGGTGAGTCGTTGGGAAAAAGCTGTCGCGTCTAGCGCCCAGCACAGTCAGGTTTGGATTTCGGCGTACCAATCAACTAGTATTGATTCGTCGTTGCACATTTAAAAAAAGATGTGCTTCGTTTCTTGTTTACTGTGGTCTTCACGCACGTCACGCACCGACCGTCGAGTCTGTTGTACGTTGGTCGCCTCTAAGGCTGTGATAGTCGATGCAACATAGTATCATCAATCTAAAGCCGTGTACACACAGCTAAAGGTGGATCACAGTATTAAACTGCTGGTACCATTGCCATTTTTTAAGTGATGTAAGTATTACATTGTGTACGATGAGTACAGAACAAGGTTAGAAATACTAATTTGCCTAGGCACTACGTCCGGAAACTCTGATAAAGTAGGCCCCGAAGACAAGCCTTGGGAGCGAGTCTTCCGTCGATGAGTTCGAACTAACCAGGTCCGAAAGAGGGCAGTGACTCGACCAAGCCCTCATATGCCGCAGCGTTTGTAACTTTTTATTTTCGTTTTTATTTGTTTATTTTTTGAAACCAGTGGGCCAAGGCATTTATAAAGGCTCTCTTACAAGGCCGAATCGATACACACTTCGTGGTTTCCGATGGAATCCCCCAGCTAGATACCTTTTTTCGCTAGCAGTGAATTTCGCCAGTCAGAGGTCTATTGTTTCGGTTATGATCGCCAATGGCTTTGGTGATCCGCAAAGCTACGTCACTCTGCTGGTGCGATGAACTTCCTCGTTGAAACGCATTGCAATATTCAGGCGAATCTTCTTCTACGGTGTCGAGTTGCCGTGGGCAATAAAATCCATTTATATTACGTGCTTCGTTGCCACTGGTTTTGCAATTGGCAATACGATTTTGTTCGTAATTCCGTTGAGGAAACACTCTTAGAAATGGAATTATGTGTGTAGCAGAGGGTACCGAAGGCCTGCACCTTGACGGGAGTCCTGTCAGTTTTGCACGTTTTTAACATTTTAACATTTAACATTTAACATTTATGATATTGGAAGGAACGAAATCGTCTAAAGCAGCCCTGGCGCACTTTGAAAGCACTTCTGCCTTGATAAATGGACCATTGTATGGCTATGGTTTCTTGTTAAGTCCGATCAGAATGTTTAAAAGCATGAGAATTGCACACACTGGTGGGGTGTAGCTGCGCATTCTAACGACCTCCCTCCCTCTATCTCCTGCCCTCCAGCCCTCTATCTCCTCATCTGTTGACCAGTTCCGGCGAAATTCTGCGGGGAGAAAATCTCTGTGGTGATTTTATAACTCGCAGAAACTCGCAGGAAGAAATCTAGATCAAGGTTATCAAGGTCAGACGAGGTCAAATGTCGGATAAGTAGTATCCTTTCCTTGTTCAGACCTATCAGCTGCTCGCAACAAAATTTTGCGGAACCTTAGTCAGGATGCCAAACTTCCTCACCGAAAACCGAGGTTGACCTTGGTCAGGATTATCGAGGTCAACCCAGATCAGTATTTGAAAATGGTCGAATTGGTCTCTGAATTGTTCACTGCATGTAGTCGAAATGGAGCATACACACATTATGGGTTCTTCAAACGTTACTTAGAGAAGTGAAAAAGTTGCGGACTGGTTTTACAGTTCCGAACCACAGAACATGCGCTAGTAGTTCATCAGCAGATCACAGTTTCTTTGCCATTGTTACCGCGAAATTTATGCACAAAAAACATGGTTGAGCATTTTTTTCGCTCCCCCTCTCCGCACCAGTGCGCGTATTAAGCTGTGAAGCATCAGACTCGGAAAAGCCACCTAACTGGCTTAAAGCCACACTTCGGAACAAATCGCATGCTTCGAAATTCGTGGCTGACAGAAAAGAGTTCCTGGTTCCTGCATCCTGCATTAAAAATAACACTGAGACGGTTTTCTGGAAAGAGGCGCTAGAAAATGCGACCTTCGTGGCGCAATAAACATAGCTAACTAGATAGTTTGATGATATGCAAATATATGGTTATTTCTTAGTCGAAAGCAAGTATTGAACAACAGACATCGCAAGAAACTTTTGCAGTGGTGTTCCTTCAACAAAATGATTGCGTTTCGCACAGGTTCTTGGTATTTGCATCGATGGCATCTCTCTCTCTCTCTCTCTCTCTCATGTGCGCGCGTGCTGGTGGTTGGTGGCGTGCTGGTGGTTGATGCGTGACGCAGAGGCCAGATGAGGTCGATGGCGACTAGGTGAAAGGTCTGGTTCGGCGCAGGCGCCTGGCCGCGGCGGCACTGCCGGCCGGTCGGCCTATCTGGCTCCAGGCTAGCTGGCCTGGTGCGTCCCACCAGCCGGCCGGAGCGTGCCGATTGCACGGCCGCCTCAGCCGTGACGCGTGTCCGGGACTTGGACGAATGACCTCGGCCCAGCCACATCGCTACCTGACTTACCCGTGGTCTGAGGGGGACATCCGGGTCTGGGTACGTTGGCTGCAACCGATTCCTAGTGTTGCCGTATGTTGTTTTGAACGCATAACCAGCCATAACCCCTCTGTTTGCATCGGATGTTTGAGCGTCCACTGGCGGCTGGTATTTCCCGATGCTGCCTGTTGGCGCAAAAATCGGCCGGTCGTTACAAAGGCGCAATTCCTGGTCGCCCGCTTTTAATTATGCTAGCTGCATTTTCCAGTACGTAAAGGAATTTCAACGACAGGTAGAACTAATAGAAATGATGCTCTTTTCCCCAACCGATGTGCACTTGAAGGTGTAGGTAAAAACATAACATTATAGTTCTACCTTACGCTCTTATAACACGCTCCTGTTGCATTGTGACAAACGGAGGAGAGTTTCTACGCCGACAAAACGGTTTACCACGTTGCCAGCAAGTGGAACGGTGGGACCATTCTGGTAGTGCCGTTGAGGAAGGAGCCGTATCTACTTTGTCGCCTCAGCGTTGTAACCTTGTATTCGTGCAGGCGATTTCGCTTGAATCCAGGCAGGGTGATTCAGCCCGTTATTCCACAGCATCGATTTGGACGGGCCGGACTGAAAATGAAAGCCTACGATCTCAATTAGCTTTTCGTGTAACCAAATGTAGCAAAAACGTCAAGGCACCCCCAAGAAAGCAAAGAAAGGTTAAACGACCGATTTTAACCCTGTAACGCACTATGCTTCCAGGGCCTGCTTTAACTCCAATGTTAATATTTTAGCCTCTAGTTAGCCCAAAAACTTCTTAAACATTTTTGGAGCAGTGTCATAGAAATGGTCTTTACGTAGGGGCCTTGATCTACAAGCTTTTGGTTATTTTGCTCTCAGTTTTCCAAATTTAATAGGCCAGTTTCATTAGCCTTATGTATGGCTATGGTTATAACATACTCAAAACATCAATGACGGGTCCAGGAAATCAAAATAGATCGTGGAAGTACGATTCTAGAAGCGTGAACATTTTATTAAGAAAATCAAACCATCGTTCATAGTTCCTTCCTTCTACGCGTCTGTGTCACATCAGGTGTGAAAGTGTCAAGAGTGGAACTCCCCCCATCCCCACCTCCTCTTCTGTCGTGTAGTATGGGAGCATTTTCATAAATTTTTCTTTGTTTTGAACATGTTTTTCCTGTATCCTGTACGCAATGTGAAAATCGACTTTGAACACTCATCAGACAACTTTCCGTCGCTCTCTAACGTTATTCTTAGTCTTGTGGACCCAGCCGCGGCGTTCTTCACGTGCATCACGTGCATCACAGGCGACCATCCCTTCTACGGGAGCGTCATCACCATCATTAAACTGGACTTGTAAGCTAGGAAGAAATTCTTCTGAAATCGCCGGACGACAACCAAATCACATCTTTTCTACATGTGATTGCAGCAGTACTAAATGTAGGTGCTCGCAAAGAGGGATCATCAAAATCCTTTTAAAAAGGATGGCCATCCAATCCCAAGTCTTTAGCACCAAAAGAAATGCAATCTAAGCCCAAATCCCTTATAACCGAAAAAACTGCGATTTATTCCGCAATCCAGTTTGCAGTCCTTTCTTCGAATAGACCATTTTCGCTGAAACAGCCACAGCAGTTGATGTGCGTGGACTGGTTGAGGAACTGCCTTAGCTACCAGCTTCCCTTTCTAGTCACTAAGAAATGACTGGCTCCATGGGCTGGGGTTTCGATTTGGGTTTGAGCTGCGTCAGTAATTCTAAGCTGTGCCATCTATCTGTTGTTCATCTCCTTTATCCTCATTACTGTTTTTCTCCACTTCGTCCAATTGTCACTTCTTCTCTTCCATATTATCCTTGTCAAAGAGAAATCTTCCTTTTTACTTCCATTCCGTCCTCAGTGTGTGGTTTTTGCGGTGCATTTTTTGCCATTCTTTCCTCTTTTTATTCTGCACGGTGTAAAATTAAGTGGCACATGGCTTCGTTTTGACTTCCACAGAACTTACAGTGATACACGGAAGAGTATTGTAAAAGACAGTGTGCTGTTCCTGTGGTGTTAAATTGACGGCCGCACGTGACATGACTGAATGGAAGGATTCTCGCTAATTTTACGAGCAGACCGTTGCGTGAGATTTTGCCACTCTTTCTGTGTGCTTTTTAATTCCTGCCCCTTTTATTCTCTTTCATTGGCAGGCTAGCCTTTGGCTTGGCAAGATGTCCCCAAACTGACCTCAGTTGCGGACCGGCGAACGCTGGGTAGTCAACCTCCCGACTCGCTCTCGTACGTGTCCGATAAGGGCTACTTTGACGCGCGCGGGAAAAGAGACTCGGCCCGTAACGTCATCGTTATCAACAAATATCGCGACCATAGCTGCTGCGTACGCGCAGATTGACCGCGGGTCGACTGGATCTCGACAGGCGTCGTTTGGTCCTTTGCACGTATAATGCCATGTATGTGACAGCTTACATTAGAACAAATGATCAATAAAGGGCAGTAAGCAAGGACTGCAAAAACGATTGCAAAGGACGGTGCGATCCAACACGCAATGCATTTCCTTTTAAGGAACTAATTCCACCTGCAGTTTTTAAAATATGGACTGCAATCCGGGATTACAAATCCTGCAATCCAGATCCTGATGATCCCTGCTTACAACAATATGGTTCCCATTTATAGCACGTTCCACAGCATTTCCGTTCGCTACAGCATAATAGACATACAGGAGTAGAAAAGCACACGCAGCATTAACACAAGCAACATCGAACTAACGGGATACCTTGTGGAGGGCATGACAAGATAGATCCGCGTTATTTCACAGATAATGACGAACAGGATTTATGAGATAAAACTGGCAATGCTCATCTGATTTCGGGAGCCGAAAATGTCTAAATATCATTACGTACCAGCCTTTCTGTTTTTCAGCCTATCTTCAGTAGCCGACTGACATTACTCTCAAGAGCAGTGAAGAACAGTGATGAATGAATGGCAATGCTTATCAGATCCCGGGAGCTTGGAATTGTGAAATATCAGCACGTGTCGGCATTTATTTCAAACACATTTTGAGCAGAGACTGCACTTAAGAACAAATGTGTCAAAGGCGTGATTTACGACGAAATATGTAAAATACGTAAAACGGGATACATATACACTTTTTAGCTAAATTCAGCAGTCGATCAAATTGAGATTTCATAAACGCATCGACGCACTCCGAAGAAATGTGTCATGATTCAGTGGAAGTGGAGAACATAATTTCAGATGGCTGCAAAGTTTTTAACCCATGGCATAAAAGCGTTACTGCGTTTGTATCCAGACCTGATATGAGAAACGCAGTAAATAATGTTAACTTAGGAAAATACAAATTCAGCCTGTATCACTCCAGCTGAAATCGTTACAATGCCCAACAGGACATTGCTGTTTCTGCCGCATACCGTGATATACAGGTACAGAGAGATTTACTACCTCTCTTTTACAACCTATTTATTATCTTACTACCTATTTATCACCCAGAAAATGCCTTTAAGGGGCCAAAGGGTTTTGGACGAAGAATGAGAATTCTAGTACTGCTGTTATGCAAATAAGCGTTTCTTACTGCTTAATGACCCAGCCGAGGTCAATACCAGATGAAAAATTGTCAGCGGACTCCGTTCATGATTTTGACTTCAGATGAACTGGACCCACATAAGGGCTAAAGTGCGGAGGCCACGAACTCCGTGGGACGGATGGACACCTAGCTGTAGGGTTGCACAAGACTGCTTTCTGTAAAACACCTAAAATGTTTGCTACCCTATATTATGGTGACCTTCGCTGTATGGTGATATTTCCGTGACTTGTCCTCGTAGGTTAACATGTAAAGATTTAAAATTTCCAGGGAACGCTTAAAAAAACTGAAAACTCAGAAGCACATTTTTTTTTGGCGATTTCAGCTGTCGTTCGAAGGCCACTTTGAAAAAACGCAGAGATGATGCACTAACCAACCAACCCTCTGCACTAGCGGTCGTTAAGGGGCCGACAACAGACGTTGATATGATGGGAAGAGGAAGAGCCGAAGTTTAGTGGTGTTTCATGTCTCATTTGTGCGTAAAATGTTGTCTGATATAATTTCGTTCGGTTTACGTAAGTACTTAATTCATGACGATGAAGATACAGAAAAGAATCGTTGTATCCAGACATCGAGGAAGTGGCGGCGTCAGGGTTACGCCACGGGCGAGACACCATCGTGGCTGTAATACTTCGTCAAGGGGATGGAAATAATGACCAGTAGCGGCGGAACCTGTGTGGAAATGGGAGGAGGGGCAAACGTGATTTTTACTTCGTTTCTTTTCACGCACCGACGTAGGCTTAATGTCAAATGTTGCCCAAAGCTGGGGGAAGCAGCTGTCCCTTCTGCTTCCCGGCTGCAACACCCCTGACAGTGAACAGGTATGTTCTGACTCCAAACCCGCATCATGCCGCTGTTTCGTCCTTGCCTCTCCTTTTTATTCCCAAGGTGCTCGTTCATCCGCTCAGAATCCACGTCTTCCACACATTTCAGTCATTTGTTTCATCACGGGATTCCACACATTTGTGCTGCATTGGCACTAATCACAACTGTCCTGTGACAGCTCTAAGACAGTGATACCAGTAAGTAGTCTGTGTTTACACGAACAGCTGATCCAAATGGCTTTTTAATCTTCGCCAGGCTGGGATCATGAGAACCCCCTCCGATTTTCTGAGGCTAGTCAAGAAACGAAAACGAGCAGAGGTACTAAACGTTGAGCACCTTTTCATACATTATTTTTTACACAGTGTGCCAGTTTTTTACTCTGGTCATTTCACGGCATTGACCTAAGACGGTTCAAATAACACCATATTCCAAAATATGAAACGTCGCATATGGATAGACCATGATAATTGGAACAATTCTGCTATTCGAATTTCTCGGTGATTTCCACGTCCTTGATCTTAGGTCAGCTGAACTTTCGACCTTTTCGCGTTTGCTATTGGGATTCTGGGACTGATTCGGCGGTTTTGAAGTTGTATGTTTGCCAGGATGCTTCTCACGCCGTTTGATGTACGCCAGGGTGCTTCTCACACCATTCGCAAATTTTCAGATCCGCAACCAAATACAATTCTTTGGTCTTGGTTGTCTTGGAACGTTTATTGGTAGTCATATGTGCTACGGAAGCACTGGTGCTTGAGAAGAACGAATTTGCCAAGGATGGCCTAATCCCATTCAACCCAGGCTGAGCTGATTTGATCTGTTGAAATATCAAGCTTGTTTTCAACGGAAACACATTTCGCATGGCCACAAATGATAACAGATATACCCATGCCTTCTTTCTATACAGTTTGCACTGGCTCAATCCCTGTATTTTGGTTGCCCTTCCCCCTCCCGAAAAAGCTGGAAGTTGCGGAAAATAAGTCCCCGCCACATACCAAGCGGCTGCTTTTCGGCCGTGCCCGCCGTCCGGTATCTCAGTGACTTACGTGAAAAATGCTTTCGAGTGCGGTTTTCATGATGTGTAAGGGATATTGCATGACCAGGTGCTATAGGATTTTATGCTGCACCGTGTGTGATCGGTGGTAAAGTGGCAAATGGTACGACATACACCAGAAACGCCCAACGAAAAGGCATTAATGTACGTTGACCTTGTCCGACTTTAATATGACAGTTGCAGACTTCGTATTCGTAACGGACACATGTTCGGCGTATTTCAGCCAAGACACGTACTTATACATGCAGAAAACCGAGACTCCTACCTTTGCAAAAAGACGATTTTTTACCTCCATTTTCCGCTTTCTTTGAAATGGTAAAAATGAGCCTGAAATGTTGTTGTCCGTTCCACATGGGAACACCAGGCCTTCGTTTTACTATTCAACTCGTTTTGAACCGCGTAGAGGCCTGGGTTATCAACGTTTTCCGCCAAAAATGCCAACATGGCAATTTGACCTAGGACGACCTTTGGTGGCCTTCATATTGACCTTATTTGGCAAAAGATCTAGGTGCGCTCTTCTAGGCTTCCCAACGGCTTTCCAACGCTGTTTTCACTTTTTGTGGGATTTGTAGTTCTCGGGATCCTGGAAGGGGCTCTCTTGAGCCCCGGCTCGGTGAATATGACATCCGCCGGAGGCCAGACCGCCGGATCCCTGGCGCTCCACTATCGTTCCTTAGCGCCCCACTGTCGCCCCCAGGCGCTCGTTCACAATTCAACCGCGTGACGCTCACTCACACGGTACCAGCAGTGTTCCATGATGTCGCAGAAACACATTCTGGTACCTTTTCTTGACTTAGCAAGAAAGAAACGATAGGATAAGGGGTTCTGATCGCCGAACCCCATCCGAAGGCGATCCGGAGGCCGCCCTGGCGAGGGTTAAATTTGTGTACAGGTGGCATTTCAAGCGTACGGTCTTACTTCCGCTCGCATTGCTCCTCGTCTCTCATCTTAAGTTTGGATCCCTCCGAAAACCTCCACACCGGTACGCGCACTAGTTCGTGATCAACTCTGCGCAAAAAGTGCTTCGCGCGTACGTAAGCTGACGAACCGTAGGTCACCAGCCCTGACATCACGAACTTTTCCAACAGAATCAGCGACACTTCGCAGCCCACGCCGCCTCGGCCGGGGCCCCCAGTCAGCTGACGTCGACTCGAGCTGATCACAGAGCAGGCGGCCAGCCGTCGGACGAGGTGAGGTGGACGGTGCGCCTGGGAGGGGACGGGCCGATGTGTTTTCCACCTGATGCTTGTCAGGGTAGTCGGCGCACTGGCATTTCACCCGTGTATAAGTACAGGGAACACTGCTTAAATTTATGACTCAGAAACCGATTCGCATCCTGATTCGCAACTATTTTTGACTGAGACATGTTTGGCAACTAGCGAATCTTCCGACCTGCTTCCACCTTCATGTGAATTGGTCGAAATTTTGACCTCCAACAAAATCTTCCCGAACCAAGTCAGAAAAGATTCCAAATGAAGAAGTGTTCTGGCAGTCGTCTGATGCCATTCAGGGACGTCGAGTCGTCATACGAGCTTTCCGCTTTCATTGAATGTTTTATTTTGAGGCTGTTAACCTGGTAGCTCGAAGTCTTAGAAACCGACGTAGTACATGCATTGTATCTCCAAAGTGTATGTTTGCTGTGTTTCAAAGCGATTTTCCACGAATTCCCCCTGCTTCTGATAGGTGTGCCTGACGACACGAGCGGGCGCAAGCTAAAAACCCCGTGGCATCAGCATCAACGGGTAACGCCGGAAAACGGCTTTGGTCTGATTCAGAAATTCGTTCCAGTAGTTCTTCCCGATACTCCTCAGAAGAAAAACGAGAGCATAAGCCTCGCAGAACGAAGGGATTTTCTCCTAAGCGCCAGACGAACGGAGGATGGTTGCCACTCCCTACCCTCGCCTATTTCGCGCTCATTTTGTATAGAGCAACGGAACAAGAAGGAGCGTATAACTCGTCATCTTCTAATTTTAATGACATCCGATTTGACCCCTTCAGATCACCTCGTTACCTCTCAGATCACTGCAAAAGGCGCGTTTGAGAGCAGCGAGAACAAAGGAGCAATGCCGTTTGCCGTCTTTGCCGTCATGGTAGTAGTTTTGTAGTGGAAGTGCCTCCGAACCATACTTTTATAGCGACGTGGTGTTGAAATTATTAAACCGTTGTGTTCATTGATTGCCTTTTTCTCTGGATCAAGGTCAGGTCATTGAGAGACCAAATCTCATTATTGTCTTTTTGACGTGGCTGCCTCAGAAGCTATGTTTTGTTACAATAGAACAGTGCCGTCATCGCCGAGAAGGGCAAAAAATAATTGGCGTCACTGAAATCAGCATCGAAAATGGCTCTAAGACCGGTTCAAATGTATTCGTATGTTAAAGTCAAATAACGCCTGTGGCCTCAGTCGATCTTGGTGTGTTAGCCCGATATGGTGTCAAGCACAAGATAAAACATTTCTACATTAAAAATTAATCTATCTCGTGAAACTCCTGAGAGAGATGCCAAAACGTATAAAGCTCAGATCTGGGAAATCAGCGTGCAAGGCCTCGACGATGACGTCATAACTTGGTGACCGGACATGACCTAATAATAGTGTTCTGGAATAAAAGATGTGGAAAAGATTAAAAGTCAGCTATGGCAGATTGTAGGTTCGTAACCCCAGTCGTTCGCTGGCAGTCTCAGCAAATCCTCATGGGATGTGACAGTCTCCCTGTCCGGCGAGAATGAAACTTCAACACCGGCAATTTGCAGACCAGGCGAACGTATTTCTGGAAAAAAAACGATCAAGATGGGACGTTCCGTTCAATGTGAGATTGAAGAGAGGCATGCTGCTGAGGTAACAAATGTGTACGGCCAACTGGTATTCCTAACACGTCGGTGTTCCAACAGCGACGTCCTGCTCTTCTTGGAGATCGGTCGTACCAGAACGGCACCGGCGTGTGCGACAGCGACCAAGAGCAAGCGGGCAGTCGGGGCCCGGCGCTCAGCCTGTCGAGCCCTGTCGGCCGGACCGACCCTCACGGACGACCTCTCCCGCTCAGCCCGGCAGGTGAGCTGTCCAGTCTCAAGTCATCCCAACCAAACTCGGCAGCTGAATAGCTGGCGAGCATCGTGCCGGAGTGGGGGTGTTGTCGCTGGCGACAGGTTTACCAGCCCTTGGTATTAAGACATGTTTACGTTCGTCGCTAAGCAAACTTAAACAATATTTTGTGTTGTTCACATGGCTTCCACTCTTAAAAACCGTTGCATGAGCTACAAAAGAGGCCTGTGGGAGCAGAAATATAGTCATTTTTCCCTTAATCCTATACCAGTTGTGGCCCTGCCTTCCTTTTTATTTTTTTTTTATTCAGGTGTTTTTACTGTTTCTTGGTCCAAGATGAGAGTTTAGGAAAGGAGAACAAGGGATCGAGGGCATTCGGAAACAGAGTTGCGAGCAGCATTGGCAAATGTTAGACAAGGCAAATCGATTCACAATGCCGCACAGAACAACATGGATCGAACAACTTTAACTCGGTATGTAAGAAGCGAGAGGGGAAAAAATTTGGATTGGATATTAAAGCACTGGTGCATCCCAGTAAGCCTTAAATGGTAACATGGAAAAATAGTTGGCGGACAAAATTAAGTTTTTGGCTGACTAGTATCACAGCCTATCCGTGAACAAGTGCCGATAGCTAGCCCATGAGTTGACGGGCACCAATAATATCAGCATCGCGGAGTGCTGGAAGAGGTATGGAAAAGCTGGCGTCGAATGGTTTAAGGTCTTTCGCCAGCGTCTTGACCTCGCCTACAGCACCGGAGTCCACTTCTCTGGATAGAGCCACTGTTTAAGATAGCACAAAATGGGCCAGTTTTTCGGCAACCTCACAGCGGTCCTCTACAAACGCAAGTTTTCACCAGAAGACGATATAATTTTGACGAGTTGGTATCATCTCACTTCGGCCGCGTCCTAAAAGAGTCGCCAGCGAAAAAAAGCAGAAAAACCAAATTGGCTCGGTCACCTCCGCCGAGAGAGGTGAACTCGCAACGATCGTGCACACGAAAAACAATTTAGCCAGAAACTGGTGTAATGGAAAGCGCAAAAATTAGTCCTTTTCTGGAGTCAGTCGAACCGGTTTTACCTGAACCAGAAAAAACTACTCATTAAAAACCACTTGTCGCTCACCTTACACCCATAAACTTGGTTGAGTTAACAAAATTCGCTGAGCTGGTCCAACAGATAACAAATTATGCTCATCTGATGCCATAAAACTTGTTCAACTTACACGTCCAAGCTGCGTGACCTAAACCATGGTCCAAAAGTACAAATGGGACCCTTTTTCTCGGGCACTTCTCGGTGCGACACCCGTAGCGACATGCTGAACCGAATCAGAGAGCACGGACCAGCCACGGTTTGGCTCTAGTTTAATTTTACTCATATTAAGCCATTTCGATTGATTTTTACTTGTTTGTCTGTCATCGTTCGTTCCTAAAAATGTTCTTATTAGATTGTGTTGCGCTACTGTGTTGTAAATAGGTTTCACATTGTGTGTTATGTACTGTTTTGTACTCCCCACCACCAATGTTGGCACATGTCTTTTAGAGAGTGCCATTGGCGTAACGCCAGAAAATGTTACGAGCTTTTCCGAACTAAGCAGCTGTTTTAGTAACTACGGGACGACTGGATCTTAAAATGTCATAAAGTTATCATATATTCACAGGTGCATTGCATTTTGCACTTACGAGGAAAGCCAAAACACATTTACCTCCTTATCACCAACTTTTCTACAGTCATCCAACGTACCATGCACCGTCGGGTGAAACAACAGACATTACTGCCTTTCCTACCGTTGGCCTTATCCTATCGTTTCTTTCTTGCTAAGTCAAGAAAAGGTACCCCAGTGTGTTTCTGCGACATCATGGAACACTGCTGGTACCGCGTGAGTGAGCGTCAGTCGAGCGCCTGGGGGCGACAGTGGGGCGCTAAGGAGCGATAGTGGGGCGCCAGGAAGCGACCGTCGGACGCCAGAGAGTGCCGGTCGGGCAATAGGGAAGCGGAGGTCGAACGGCAGTGAGCGCCAGCGCGGCGCCAAAGAGTGACGTTCAGGCGTCAGTGAGCTTTATGACAGCGGTACAAGTGGGAACCAGGACACGGCTGTCCTGAGCTGGCTTGTGTACGCCCAATCAACCAAATCCGTCGCAGATCTGTCCTGGGACGGAAGGGTGGGAAAGCGGTACAGTTCCAGGCAGTGTGGTACGCATAGTTACCCTGGATTCACATCTGTCCCACGCCGAAAGTAGCGCTGTGCCTTTGGTGTGCCAATGCGAGTGAGCTTTTGGTTGACTGGAACGTGAACCGGCACCAGGAGACGGCCTTCGTACTATCAGGGTTTGAAACTGGAAAAAAGCAAATGAGTGGTTTACAATCCACCAGAAAACGTCAGCCCGCCAGCACGCTGTGACAGCGCGGCACAACATCGACATCAGTTTTACTGACGGCGTCAGCAAAAGGCAGCTGCTCAGGAAGATCTGCTGTGCATCATATCCTCCCTGAAGTACCTCTCTCAAGTTTCTCAAGTAATCGCAGCACTGAACCGCCTGAATCGGCAGCTTCAGAGTGCCTCCTGCATCGTCTGCTAGGGGTATGCGAGCCACTATCCAGTATCCACTTATCTAGGTCAGGTCGTGCAAAGATGCTCATCTGCTAATGCCGCAGGTGGCAACATTCCTTCATCCAGCATCGCCACCGCCGAACGTAGCTTTGGCGCTCTGCGCCGCCTGAAGCTCTGGCTTCGCAGCGCAGTGACATGGAGCCGTCTGAGCTTAAACGCGTTGTGCCATGCCCACCAACAGAAGACAAGAAAGGCGCCGAACCGTGAAGTCGCCGTTGTTTATGCGTCCCTGAACAAGTCACGAAAGGCGACATTCGGGCCTCTATAGTCGACTAATCACCAGAAACTCTGACCTCCACGAAACTTTGGTACATGAAAATTACCATTTATTTTGCCGCGATTGCTCGTTTGACTGTGTGCGCGTCATACTTTACACCCTCCGATCGTTTGCTCGATGGAGTATATGTCAAGGCCAACTCGACTAGCAGGTGAACGGATGTGCTCCCTATTGGATCAGAGAGCGTCAAGGTTTCTTTCCAAGTGAACACGACAAAATATGAGTCAGGCAAATCGTTTACTTAGGTCAATGCCAGAGCGTGATTTTGATACCAGTTTACAGTCTAGGTCAGCACTTGTGTAGAAGCGTCGAGCGCCATTTATTTTGCCACGCTTCCCGAAATACCTGATTGCCTGTCCAATAGCCCGAGTTTTCTTGGCCACCGATGTGACGTGTGTGTGTTTTTGATGCCAGTGTGCAGCCTAAGGCAGCACGGTTATGTATAGATGAGGATCACGGTTTAGTTTTCCACATATGCCGAGATATGCGTTCGCATATCATGTAATACCAGCTTTGTTTTTGAGCTACTTAACCCTATTCCCGGCAGGGGGGCGGAATCTGCCCCCACTCGGGTTTTTTGCTTGCCAATTCCAGGCTTTTTAACGCAGCTTCACGAAACTTGGTCACTTTTCCTAGCTATTCTTTCTACGTGCTGTGACAAAATTTCAAAATTCTTTTTTGCCCAGGGGCGGAGCCAGGCAACGTTTTTGGAAGGCACCTCATGCTATTTTTGGCCATGTTCAGGGTAAAAGGAAAATGTCTGCCAAAAACAGAGTTTTTAAGATAGAACTTAAAACTTTATATGGATGTATAGCTAAATAGTTGGGCAATGTACAGATATAATTTTGTTTATCTGAGGTCATTTTACAAGTTCAGGTCAAGGTCAAAAGTCAAAATTTGTTTTTTTGCTATAATTTTGGCGCAATTTTTTAAAATGCCAAACCCGAAATATATATGACGTAGAAGGGTGCCTTCTACTTGTGTAACAAGTTTCAGCTTGATATCAGGTTGGGTCACGGAGATATGACCTAAAATGTCAGTGCGCGCGCCCTATATCGCAATAGCCATAAAATGAAATTTTTGAAATAGAGTGAATCCAAATGATTGAAAACGTTTACAGATAATATTAAATGCGCACGAGATCATCCCAAGTGACTCCAAGGTCACTGGAGGTCATTTAAGGTCAAAGGTCACAAATTGATCTGAGAAACGTGTGACCGTGACAGTTCCCCCTTTTTCATATCCCTGGCACCGCCTATGCTAACATCATACAAACATTGTAATGCGATTTGTACTTCTTTAGTATAACATGACTAGCAGAAGCCAAAAAAGTGTGTTTGCCTCTTTTTTCATTCAGTTGTTAGAAAACTAATCCTTCTATTTTTGAAACCCTGTGAACGCCCATGAATTTTCTCAAAATTTCAGATTTGTGGGCCCATGGTAAAAGCCCTATCCATAATCTCTCGATTGATGCCAGTTTCATCGAAATCGGTCGATAAACAACGAAGTTATAAAAAGTCCAAAAGTACCCCCATTTTGACGTTTTTGCCCCCCTGTATCCACAAATTTCAAAATTTTGAAAATTTCTTTTTAGAAAAATGTAGTTCACGTCACGGCGAGTCGATTGCCGTTTGTTGCGATGAAATCGGATATGTAGTTCTCGAGATCTCAGGGGGGGGGCCGAATCCGCCCCCCCTGCCGGGAATCGACCATACCGTCTAGCCCTCCGGGAATAGGGTTAAGTCACGACGAGGTATGTCTTACTAGATTACAGCTTAGGTCATCACGGTTATGTGGTAGTGACGGTCACATTTTTCGGTTCTTGCTGAGTTTGCGTTCTGGTATCGTGTGACATGAGCTCCTTTTCCAGTCAGGCTGGCTATTTCTAGAAAACGATTGTGAGTGCGCTCCTGCACCGTTGTCACACCGTTATTTGTCTGTAAGACCAGCGCAACCATTCGCCGTCATACTGCAGTGCAAGGGCACCGGTCCGTGAAATACAGGTTTGCTGTATTTGGCGAACAACATTTGGGAAACACAACTGCGACAGCTGGGCGCCATTGCCGGATATTGATGCCGAAGTCCGAAAATTAAACCGTTAACATTTAATTAGGTCATTAGCCGGTTTCAGTTAGTATATTTCAGAACGCTTATGAATTTACATCACATACACTAAAAGGTAGTAGAATGACGATTCATGATCTGTTCGACTTCTGAAACAGTTGAAAACCCAATTAGCGTGCATGGATTTCCGCTTGTGTTTCGGCTAGCCCGCCGCACTCTGTGCGCATGCAACGGCACACGGCGGATATTATCATTATAAGAAAATAGGTTTTTCAGCCATTCCGAGCTCCTGTTGTCTGTATCCCAGAGACTACCACATACCTCAGTTCAGCCATACATCACCACTGTATCATTGCATCATTATGAGCCGACACCCTGTCAGGAGGGAACAACCCACAATGGAGGTACCATTCGTTAGTCGATTGTTCACATAACATCACTGGACGTTGATTTGTCTGTAGTGCATCGTATTGTCATCGTAGTTTTTTTTATCTAGTTTGGGTGTTATGTGTTGTCATGGTAATTTTCTATCTAGTTTGGGTGTTATGTGGTGTCATCGTAATTTTCTATCTGGTTTGGGTGTTATGTGGTGTTAAACTATGGGTGTTTGAGCACACACAGCTAGTTGTTGACATAACCCTAAGGCTCATTAGAGCACGCTGGGACAGAGCAGCTCACAATCGTTTGGATTCACACAGGTAAGGCCCAACGGGAGGGCTACGCGGTCACGTCTGCATACGGCGCCGCGCCCGCGGAGGTGCGTCTCCGACGGAGGCAGACGCAAACTGGCGGAGAGCAGACACAAACTGACTGCCTGAACCATTGTGACTGGAGAGCTCTGTTTGAGTCACACACCGTTTCCGACCAATGGGATGAGCTTACCACTCGAATCAGGCCCATACTAGACCACCACACTCCACTGATAAAAGTCGAATCCGACACCGGGCAGCACCTCCGGTGGCCGACAATGCTGAGGCTTTGATGGCCCGCCGCCAACAGGCGCTGCGAACACACGGTCACTACCCTGATGTCCTATAAGGACGCTATCACGACAGTGCGTTCGGCGATCCGCTGTGATTCACGGAATGTCATAGCCGATCGCATTCTGGCGCAGGGTTCACACTCCGTCTGGCGAAATACTGGACATATAGTGGGTGGGGCAAAAAGCCAGTGAAACGTGTGGTGCCTGCAGTATCAGCTGATGACATGAGCCCGTAGCTTGTCAACGTGGTACATAACGTCTCTAAAGAGGTGCTGCAGTAGAAGGCAGAGGAGGCGCGGTTACCGTCTAGACCGCTGCGAGCTGGCGCATGCGCACTGAACCCAAGCCCTGTCGTCGATCTGTCGATCTGGATACACTGGACGTGGATGAACCTTGGCGCGTGGCGTGGATGATGTTTGTGTGCGTGTATTGAAGGCTGCGTTCATTGTCATCGGCCCAGTTCTGCATTACATTGTCAACTCGTGTATCGTCAGCAGCGGCATCCCCAGTCCTTGGAAGTTATCATCGACCAATCCTATCCATTAATCCGTTGATCCTAGAATGCCATCCAACTTCCATCTATATCCGTTATTCCTGTCATTTCTTAAACAGCAAAGCGCGCGGTATAACGCCAACTTTAGCACTATTTCGCCGCCAGCTGCCTCCTAGGCGATACACAAACCGGTTTTCGCTTTCAGCATTCCGCAGAGACAGCACTGATTCATACCACAGATCTCCTCCTTGCTGCCATGGGTGACAACAAAGTTTCGCCTCTCTGCACAGTAGATTTTCAGTAGATGCTTTGACTTCATGGGCCATTCAGAACTCCTAACCAAATTAACATGTCAGCAAATTAGTTTTGAAATAACTAATTGCATTTTTAAATTATATGGATATATGTAATAAAAGCATATTTCAATAAGCAATGAAATAATTAGTGAATAAGCACTGACCAAACCGCACTGCATGGACCCAGCCTGGTTTACAACGTATCTCCAGACACATCCAGCGCGTCAGATTCACTGACGACGGACACGTACAAATTTCGAGCGCACAGGACAACATGGGGATATTTTGTTGATATTGTTTATCATATAATAACGCAAAAGCAAACATTATACGTTTTCCTGTGCGTTAAGCATGAGGCAAATTATATAAAATTGCTGTTTTTTCTGTAGCTTTTGCCATACGCCAGTGGCGTATGACAAAATTTGACTGATGACATATCTTATGGTCATTGGCAGTAAACAGAATTTGAGAACGGTTCCGAAACTGTGCATTAAATTCCGCGAACAAAAACTCTGAGGTGAATTAAGGAGTTGTGTTTGACAGCCACCTGTCATGGGAGACGTACACCCGTCAGCTATCCCACAAATGTTTCGGCATCCTCTTCAGCCTATCACACATTCCTCACCACTTACCCATCCACATTGTACAATGGTCCGAAACTTAAGCCTTCACACGATCCAGAAATATCACCTTTGCGGCCAGGGTCATAGCAGATCGACGAAGGTTTAGCCACGTAGCTGACGTGAGAGACGGACCAGAGTGGTTAGATGCGAAGGATCTCGTCAAATTTCACAAGCTGACGCTGTTACACAAGGTCGTTCGCAATGGCCCTCCTACCTCAGTTGCGTGAACGCTCCAAAAAATTAAGACGCGTGAGACCGCGGAATGCGCCAAGATGCTGCGTCTTCCCACCAGATTCTTCGTCTTCAGTCTTGCCAGCTGCGTCTTCCGACGTTGCGCTCTAAGGCAGAAACAAGCCGGCTTATCTATCGTGGGCTGGCTGTGTGTAATTCCCCGTCACCGATCTATACGACCTTACGCCTCCCCAGTTTAGCTGTCGGCTGATGTGGCTTTTGCACGACGCTCTTGATTAAATATGTGTATGTTGTTCCGTGTGTGTCGCGTGTTGGGTGCCTAACCGTCTTCTTATCAGATGCTAAAAATCATCTGACATTGCCATGAAATGGTTGTCAAATGGATGGATGTGCCTGAATAAATAATCTCAGTCGCAGTCTCAAAAGTGAACATTTGGTTTCATATATAGTCTTTTGACGCTAATTTCCTCACATAAGAACCTGAGAGAGATATCACTTAGCACGGTGGCTTCTGATTGCAAGTCCAAGGTGGATATCAGGTCACGGGAACTCTGACCTAAATTGTCAACGCATGTACCCCATGCCAAAACGGTCATAAACAAAACATTAAAGAATATAGGCAATGCAAATGATTGGAATCATTTTCGAACACGAGGGAATTAGTCCAAGGGAATTTTACGTGGTTTTGGGGTGATTTGACCTCATTTAAGGTCAAAGGACTGTACAGTCGTCTATATTACTTCCCGAGATGAAAGAGCAATGCTCAGTGCTCGCGACCGCGCCCTTCGCGACCCCCACACATGTTTTCTGTCTTCTTTACCGGCGCTTCAGTCAGTCTTGACTATTAGCATCCTGTTGTGCCAGGTCGTCCCGGCAGCCGTGTGCCCCGCTGACTGGCCGGGCGGCCGAGCCTGACCCAGGTCACCTGACCGCCGCGGGCCCGGGTCGCGCCCACCTCAAGGAGCCAGGGGAGGCTCTACAGGCTGACATTACGAGAATATAGGTGGACCTGAGGAAAGTGCGACCATGACAGTTCCCCTTCGTCATAATCCTTGGTAACGCCTAGACAACATGATGCAGACAATGTGATATATGTCCTTTTTAAGTATAAAATAACTAGTACAGGCCAGTGAAAGACCTTAAGGTTACGTGAATTGAATTTATATATATACATATGCCTCATTTTCTAAACCTGTGGATGTCCATGAATGTTGCAGAATTTCAGATATCTGGGAGGGAGGGAAAATTCCGGTCGATTAGCTCTCGATTCATACCAGTTTCGTCAAAGTCGGTCCATAAAAATAGAAGCTAATAGGAGTTATACTACTAAAAAGCCCACTTTGATTTTTTTACCTAACTTTCCATGTCTTACAACATTTGCAAAATTTATTTTCATAAACACTTAGTTCCATAGCGATTCGACTGTCGTTTTTCGCAATCAAACCAGATAGTTCATGAGGTCTCTAGGGCGGGGGGGGAATAAGTCTCCTCTCTCATAGGGGAATGCATCCTTGCGTTGTGGGTACAGAAATGGGGTAAATAACGCAGATGGAAGCGGGGATGTTGCTGTGGCTACCATCAAACAGAATATCAGCACGTAGTCCAAGCTTACATCGATTTCCAATAACCTTTGCTCTAGCGCCTGTCTCATGGATAACACATGCGTTTCGTGATTTCCCCTTCAAAGTTCCTAATAAGAAACAAGGAAACAGAACAAATTCTAAGGCCCGGATTAGCCAATGCGGCCATAACGATATCTGGAGGCCAGTAACTTCGCAGCCACTGCGCATCGAATCACGGAGTTCTCACAAAAAGATGGATAACTTCTTTGAATTTCATGTATAAGTATTTGCATCGTGTTAGCTCATTGGGTCCTCTAAACTTTTCCACGAGTAATGTTTTGCGGTTAGACCTATTTTTCTACCGGTGTTTTGGAACTGCTCGGAAATGGTAGCGAACATTACCATGAGCTCGCTAACGTTTCAGCTTCCAATCGGAACAAAGAAAAAATCCGATCCCCATCATGCAAATGCAAATCATCAAAAACATTCTCGCAGATCATGCTAGTTATTTCTATCTACTTTTCTTCTTCCTTTTCATCTCTTGCCGGAATACCAGAATTCATGTGACTCATCCTTGTTGATAATCCAGAAGACAGTTAATCTGCCAAAAGTTAACAGTTCAGATAACTAGTTTTTAGTGCTAGGTGCCAGCAAGGATTATAAAAATTCTCTTTCAGAACGATTCCAGCCCACTCACACCACCCAGCCGAGCCCAGCCCAGTCCTTAGCAAAAGGGGAATGAAATTCAATCCGTAATCCCTCTAAACCTAAAGGAATGCAATACAGTTCGCAACCCATTTTTTCAGGCGTTGTAACCAGTCATCGTTTTTCATGTGCATGGCCAGTTCAGTGAAGGGTGGGTTACAATATCAGCGTTCATTAGGTTGCTAATGCACCCAGCGATGTTTAATTTTGACGGATTAGAGTTCTCGATAATAAGTACGGGTATAAATCCTAGTCATCACTGGAATTAGCGGAGGAAATTGCCCTTGAGCCGGTTCTAAAGGATTTTGGGATCCTGTAACGTCAGTGATCCCACTTGATCATGGACACATCATTGGCTTTTCGAAACCCAATATATTGCAGGCAGGTATATATCCAAAGAGTTCTCAGTTTTGAAAACTGACTCCATATCTTGTCAGTTCCCTGAAGAGGAAGTTAAAAGGCGGCTCAGGTCTAAAAGATAACTTGCTAAGAGAGACAAAAAGATAACCATCGAGAATGACGCCATGGCTTGGTGATTAACATGACCTATATTTTTTGGAAAAGGTGCAGAAATATAACCTCAGGTAATGCAGATTTCAAGCCCTGGATGCACACTGTTCACTGGCAGTCTCAAAAAAAGATATGGAGAGAAATCATCCATGAAACCAAAAAAGTGGACCTCGATTGTAGGAATTTTTACAGATGACCACACAAATTAAAACCACTTTTGGTCACCTGATATCAAATGAATCTTCTGAAGGAGCCCGATCAAGCAGGAACCAGTCCTGCTCCGCATCCCTCATGAAGCAGCCCTTCACAGACTTTGGAGACCGTCCCTTTATCCGCCACTGTTTCATCCGATTTTAATCCAAGGCCTTGTAACAGTCGGTCGTAAGGTTTAAACGTTCCAGACGGTTTCACCCGATTCCCTTGTGGAGGGGGCTTCAGAAGCCCCAACCGGTTTTTGCTGGCCATTTTCAAGATTTTTGGAGCAGCTTCAATAAATTTGGTGACATTTCCACTTTATTTTTTTCTACGCGGTACGCCAAGTTTTTGCAATATTATGTTGCCCAGGGGCAGAGCCAGGCTACTTTGTTAGAGGCCCAACGTGCATTTTTTGGCGCTGTTGAACCTACACGAAAATGGGTGCAAAAATAGTTCTTGAGATATAAATGAAAACGTTATATAAGGGCAGAGTTAAGTAGTTTGGTAGTCATACAAACATATTTTTATTTCAACTGGGTAATCATGCAAACATGTTTTTAATTATCTAAAACCATTCTGCAAAGGTGACGTCAAATTCAGAAGTCAGCATTTGGTTGTATGCATGGTTTTTGGCGTTAACTTTAAGAATAAAAAAAAAAAAATATAAATGATTTAGTACAGTGCTCTGTACTTGCAAATAATTGCGTTTTATGTATTCAGGTCGATATAAGGTCAGGTCACGGCGGTCTGACTTGGAATGTCAGCGCGTGTACCCTATATCACGACGGTCATAAACAACACATTAAGGATTGTGATTAATTCAGATGATTAGAATAATTTTAGAACACTGTGGTATGAACTCAGTGCTATTTGTTGTGACCTTGAAGCCATTTGAGGTCATTCGAAATCAGAGGTCATAATTTGATCGAATGAAAATGCGATCATGACAGTTCTCCCTTGCCCATGTCCCTGGCATCACTGATGGCAACATTATACAGTGTAATGTAATTTGTACTTCTGAAGTATGAAATGACTAGTACGAGGTAAAAAAGATATGTAACTAACTTTTATGATATCTAAGATGTATACTTTTGTAAAATGTATACTTTTCGTTTCCCAGACCAAAACGTCCCATTGATTAGTTCTCGATTCATGCTAACTGCATTAAAATCGACCGACAGCATCGGAGTCAAAACAACCAATTCACGCCCCTTAAAAGATGTTCAAACTGGATTGATATAAACATGTAGTTGACGTCATGGCGAATCGATTGCCGTCTTTTTGCGATCACATCGGACGGAATGTTCTCGAGATTTCAATGGGGGCCGTATAAGCCCCCCCCCGCCCCACAATACGGAATGCGTTTCTGCGTTATGGGCGCGGGAACAGCATTAAGCGCGGTCGGAGCCCGTGGGACTGGTGTCAGCGGGGACCGCCGGGGACAACTGGCTGCAAGGTTAGACTGGCTAACTGGTTGGAGCGCGGGCATACTGAACCGAAACAGATCGCACTGCCGCGCTATAGCTGAGGAGGGCACAGTCATTCCGCCTGCGGCAGGCTAACTGACAGGCTGAGAGGGGCCGACAACCTGAAGAGGACTGGCACCTGTGTTCTGGTACCCGAAAGGGTGTGCCAGATTCTCTACTCGCTGCGCATGGGTAGCCGAACTGTCCGTCTGGCCAAGGTCCGGTGTATCAAATCCCCTGTTTGCTCCGCAGTGGTGGCTAAGCTCTCTTTCCCGTGTACTGGGCTTGACCCTCCCGTTGGTCCCGAGAGGACCAATCATCCAGCACTGCCTCTGTCCTCCAGACGCCGTGCGGTATTACAGCTCATACCTGACCAAGTACGAACTGAACGAGATTGGCCAGTACGATGACATCTGGTTCCTCGGGCTTGGCGCCAAGAAGGTGGCCGGAGATGACGACCTACAGCAGAACGCCGGATACGACGATGAACACGGCAGCTACATCAAGGTGCGTTCAACGAACTGGCCGCGTAACGACGATCGGCCAAGCAGCCGGATGGTGCACGCCCCCCCCCCCCCACACGCACGCACGCACGCACAAGTGTGCGCTTAACTGTACCATGTTTCTAGTTTCTGTTTTGGCCTACTTTAAAAGTGTGGTGGAGGAAAATACACCCCGGCGGAAGCCGCGGCCAACGAGAAAAAACAGCAGTCGCATGGAGCATTGTCGAGGAACGTCCCCACACATGGTAGCTGTATAATACTGAGGCGGCAGGCCCGGGTCCCTCACACCTGGTAGCTATATAATACTGAGGCGGCAGGCCCGGTGGGATTGGAAAGTTGATACCCTTTCAGTGGGGAGAATGCAGCGATGGATATACACGCATGTCTTCTTCTAGCGAGGTCGGTCGCCAAAGAAAGACTGATGACTCGCTATACCAAGCTGTTTTCAGCGCAGTCGAACCGTTCCCGTCCAGAGCTGTCGCGTGGCTGCGTCCCCATTTCAGGGTGTCATGACCTAACAAATCGGCAGGTGCCTCGGGACCACATCGCCTACCGTTACGAAATGCTGGAGGTGATCGGCCGAGGCAGTTTTGGTCAGGTGATCCGCACCCTAGACCACAAGACGAACACTCAGGTGGCCATCAAAGTGATCAGGTGAGACGACCGAAAACATTAAGTCAGGGTACGCTAAGTCGGACTGTTCACCCACGAGCGGTGTCAAACATGCGGGCAAAATTCTGACGCAGCATATTAGCAGGCCTGTCGAGATGGTCCATTACGAAATGGTGGGAAGAACGAGCTGTCGTCTTCTGCGACAAAGGTGTTTATAACATGTTGAAATCAGGGACGGATCTGGAAATCGGCAAAAAACTGTGACATCCCTCAGTTCAGCGATCCCTCCGAAGACCAAGCCCTGGATTGGCCAAATTAAGTAGGCATTTTGCGTTGAATTGTCGGAACTCCTTCAGACCAGAGATGTGATGTGATGTGATGTGGTGTAATGATGGCGAGACAGAGACGTGCCTGCCATGTGGTCGAGCATACCTCTTCAGTTTTTCTTCTCTGACTTGACGACTGAAACGATTCACAAGTTTGTGTATACGGGGAAGCCACCTGGGGTACAGGCACGGCTATTTGTTCTCTTCCAACCCAGTTGATTAGGCTTACATTTCAGCGGCTCTGGCGTCGGCATCAGGCGAGGTCGGACTACTAATTTCTGTGAAAATCCTGGGCCGAGCGGCTAACGATGCTGCGAAATATTTGCCGCCCGGGATAAACGACGCGACTGGAGGTCCTCAAATTTCGCTCCAAAGATCACGTGTCGAATCTAGGGCCGGAAATTTGAATGATTTTTTTTTACTCGAATGTTCGGATGGGTGCATTCGAAAACTTAGATTGAAAATTCGATTCTTTCGAAGTTGGCGTCATTCCAGGCGTTGACTGCCAGCTAACGCCGAGGTGTGGGAGGGGAAGGACGACAGCGGCAGGGGCGCTCTGATTGGCAGTCCTGCTGCTGTGCAAGCCGCCTGGCGGTGTAAGCCGGTATGCCCCTGCCCTTACGATGGCGGTGCTTTGGAATGATTAGGCTGGAAAGGAGCGAAAATCTAGACAAGTATGGTCAGGTGCTTATTCTAGCTTTGAAAGTGGTGGGAATCTGCCCTCTTGCTACCTCTTGCTCGCTATTCGTCACGCAGGTTAGTTAGCAACCGGGCTAAAAAGTGTCACACTGCCTTTATAGCTTGACCTATAAAAAGGGCGCGACAGTGACGTTCATGTTAAACTTTTGCTACGAAAATTAGGCCGTTAATCTGGAATTACTTGATATTGTGTAAGCATCTTAGAGTTCCCGAAGCAAGCTCTGCTTAGCTCGGGCTCTGATTTCATAGTATCCTAGCAAAACATTGGGATCGGATCTATAAAAGAGAACACCTACCCGCAGTGATGCTCTGACCGTCAGCATTTACCACTGGATGAAGGTAATGTCAGTCATTATTAATGGGACCTGTCCAGCTACGGGATCACTTCCTTGAAATCATACTTTGGGCGGACTCATAATTACAGGCTGCGCCAAGAAGGGAGTTCTGCTTAAGTTGACGTGATTTCTGTCTTCCCTCCTCGACCTCACTATTTTGCTGTGAATGGATTTCCGCTATATCCTTGTTAATATATTTATGTTTTAGCATAGGATATCAACGTTGATGCAAAAACTCATTGCACGTCTAATGCCACATTAGGAACACATTGTGAGACCGGCCATTTTGCTACATTCATCCAATTAGACAGCAGTAGAAGAGACGATGTAAACAGGCTGATATTTTCCTTGCGGTACCGTTCGGCTCCACTCTCCGACTGATCCCTGCTCGGCGTCGTTTCCGCCAGTCTTGACCAGACAGGGAATAGGCGTCAAATTAGCCCGCGGGGCAATTCTTTCGCTTAGTTGGGGCGGAGCATGTTTCATTGTCGCTGCCGCACGGCTCTACTGATATACAGAAGCCACGAAAACGTTGGATACTGCCCCAGTTAACATTCTGCATGGTTATGCTTCATTTGCCTTACATGTATCTTCAGGTTCTGCAGAGCAATGCGAAGCAATAATGGAATGCTCTTCTGACTTTCGAATATTGGACGCATATTCGAGTGAAAAAAACGGCGAGCCGAGCATTTATCGGATGTTCGAATCTTACAATCAAGGTTCAAAAATTAGTCGAATCCAAATCCTCTGTCGAATATTCGAATCATCCGAATTCGAATTTTCAGCTGCAGTGCAGTCCCTGCAGTCCCTGCCGCCACAGTTACAGAACTGTGGCGGCCGCACTGGTATTCCTCAGGGAAAATCGAACAGATCGAGTTGTGGTCCGCTAACAGATCCTCGACGGCAGCGCTCCTGTTCGGCGGAGACAGCGAGCAGAAAGAGCTCTTGTCCGCTGGCTATCTGTGCGTGCCAAACTGGCACCTTGTTACATTGCTACGCTTTTTTGCTACAGGAATAAAAAGCGATTTCAACAGCAGGCGCTGATGGAGGTCACCATCCTGGATCATTTAAGGAGACGGGACAAGGAGGGAAGCTATAGCGTCATTCACATGCTGGACTACTTCTACTTCCGGAACCATCTGTGCGTCACCTTCCAATTAATGGGGTGAGAAAACGATTGTTCGACTTCTTCACAACCAGACTTGGCTCCGCTTTGGTTGTTGTTAATATTATTGTTGTCGCTTATTATGTGTTCCGCATGGAGTTTTCTGAAAACCGGTAATAGATGATATCATTAAATGTACTTGTAATGTACTGGAATAAAATGAGGATACATCAGAAAAAGAAATCAATGAAAGGGATTTTTGGATGCTGTCATATAGACGCGCGGGTTTTTGTGACACATATTACACATACAACTGGAACAGTAGGTTCTTGCTGTCTTGCAACGATGCAACATCATTTGAATTTTAATCGTAGGTGATTTGGTGTAGATTTCAACTTAATGACTAAACTGGTGGCATCCGTTTGGCGCTCCGGATGACCAGTAAGGAGATACGAGCCTTTGAAGTGCTATACTTGAAAGCCGCTCGGGGGTGCCAGAGGGATGCTGTCCGCGTGCTTCCTGTACTCTGAGACTGAAACTTTAAAATGTTACAATTTGGCTTGTACATGGTAATCGGGGTCATCGCAAGGCCTTCTTTGTGCACAAAGCTCCTTGAAAGTGAGTGTTTTTAGACCTTTGAAGTCAAGCTGGCAAGCGAAACAAGTAAAATGTGTATTTTCAGCTCACGGAACCCTTTTATACATGACTTTGCATTATCCCCCATGATCCGTCCTTCGCAGTTTTCAAACTTTTTTTAGACATGTAGTTAGTCAGAAATCATGAATATCGCTAAACACAGGAACATCACGAAACACACTGAAATCACAGCATTTTTAAATTTTGGGCTTCACCACCGACACCTGGACGACCAAGCAATTTGTTGGGTGCTGTAGGTAGAATATCCTGATATGTCCATATGGCAAGCAACGTCATTAGATCATGGGACGTTGTTCGAGGTCGATCGAGGTCAATAGAATGCATCTTTGCAAAGTATAATTGAGATCATTTGAGTGCATCTGGAGAAAGAAGACGTTCCGTCTTCACTGTTCAACCTTGAATGACCTTAGTTGATCTGACTTGGCTTTTCTGTCATGATATACTTGCTATGATGATGACATAATTTGATGCACATGTATTCATCACGCAGTCCACACCAATTCCATATGATCTTTTTAAAAATTGTTGTGTCTTCATTACAGTCATCCTCAATCTGCACTTCCGTCGGTTGACTAATTGAGCCGAAGTAGGTTACTTCCGCTTCTACTTAGCTACATTCATGTAACAGACTAACTCCCCGGAGTGTTTCGGTGAGATGTGTTGAATAAATCTGCAGGAGAAGACAGAAAAATTTGTTCACCATCTGATTTTGTTTGCCCTCGATTGACCTGACCTAGAATACCTGTACCTTTGGATTGTAAGTTTACCACACAGGGCAACTCCCAACAGTGTTTTGTAGCTGCATCCCGGCAGCCATTGTTCCGTGCGGGACATACCGTCTGTCCTACGGTCCGACACGCCTGCGGCCGTCCACCGCCGACGGTGAACTGTCTCGCTGTCGACCCTCTGACTTTGCCGGGCCGTCATCAAAAAGTTAAGGACCGATTTCAAGATTTCACACGGCAAAAGATGTACCTGGAGTCTAGCATAAGATAGACCACATTTCAGCGCTCTTGCGTGAAAGGCGAAAATTATGTGAAAAAACATAAGGGGTGGGCATCTTTGTCCCCCCAACCCTGGTTCGAGTCTCGAGGCCCGGTCGCACCGGAGAACTCAGGTATTGAACCGAGAGAAGGCCGAGCAATCCGACTCCGTCTGGCACTCTAGAGTGACAGTTTTTCCAGCCGCGTCCAGAGGAGACTGATCCGGCCAGAACACTGCCGAACCACTTCACTGGTCCAACCAGAACACTGCTGAACCACTGCACTGGTCCACCCAGAACACTGCCGAACCACTGCACTGGTCCACCCAGAACACTGCCAAACCACTGCACTGGTCCAGTCAGAACACTGCCAAACCACTGCACTGGTCCACCCAGAACACTGCTAAACCACTGCACTGGTCCAACCAGAACACTGCCGAACCACTTCACTGGTCCACCCAGAACACTGCCGAACTCTTCACTGGTCCAACCAGAACACTGCTGAACCACTGCACTGGTCCAGTCAGAACACTGCCGAACGACTCCACTGGCCTACTTAGAACACTGCCGAACCACTGCACTGGTCCAGTCAGAACACTGCCGAACGACTCCACTGGCCTACCCAGAACACTGCCGAACCACTGCACTGGTCCAGCCAGTCCACCGCTGAACCACTTCACTGCTCCGTCCAGACACTGCTGAACCACTTCACTGGTCCGGCCAGACACTGCTGAACCATTGCACTGGTCCAGCCAGAACACCGCCGAACCACTGCACTGGTCCGTCCAGACACTGCTGAACCATTGCACTGGTCCGGCCAGACACTCCTGAACGACTGCACTGGTCCACGTAATACATGCCCCTTCGGAAAGCATCCCTGCTCCAACACTACCCGAGAGAGGAAATTCATTGCGGTTCATCAGTATGTACCGCCACATGTTGTGAACTGGCCGGCGTCCTGCGGCGGCGGCCAGGGCTGCGCGACCGCTCGGGCCGTGCCAGCACCACCCGCTGCCGGCCCTGGCCATCGGACGTCTGAACCGAGCCAAAGAGGCCCTGCCGCTTCGCTCCGGCCTGCAGGCCGGCCGCCAGCGGCCTCCGTCCCTGGCGCTCAGGACGGTGACGGCAGTGACGGCTGTTGCGGGCGTGAACTCACCTGACCTCACCTGACGCAGACTGAACCTCTTCGAGCTGATCAAGAAAAACAACTACCAGGGCATCTCATTGTCACTGATCCGAAAGTTCTGCACTTCCATCGTGCAGTGTCTCCGACTGCTGAGAAAGGAAGGCATCATCCACTGCGACCTAAAGCCGGTGAGGTGGACGGAAGGCCTGTGGAAGGGAGGCCGAGCCTCGGCTTGTGGTTCGGTAAGAGCGGACAAGAATAGGTGGCATCTCCATGCCCGGAGCTCTTGGATAGGCCTTGATGGGTTGTGCATTTGAGTGGTTTTCTATTTGAACCTGTCGGAGTTTTTTTTTGTTGTGGGTTAACCCTGGGGAATCTGCTGTGGAATACATGTATCATCAATCATTAGTAGCCTGACACTCATTTCATCCACAACGAATCATTTCGTTTCAGGAGAACGTACTGCTCAAGTCTTGGACCTCATCGAGCATAAAGATAATTGACTTTGGCAGTTCGTGCTACACGCACCAGCGTGTCTACACGTACATCCAGTCCCGGTTCTACCGATCGCCAGAAGTTATACTCGGCCTGCCGTACGGAACTCCAATAGACATGTGGAGTCTGGGTAAGCCCATAGACAGGCCAGAGTCAGATATATCGCGCGGCTAGTATGAAAACAAGCGCCGGGCTAATATCAAATATCTGTTGTTAACACGTCTGTATTGCGAAATTTCAGTTCATTTATTCGTTTGCAGGCTTATTTCACCGTCAAACTCTGATGGTAACGTCATGTTTGCAGCTGATGTGCAGCGGTCAGCTCTGGCTGTTGACCTATTGAGCGTGCAGCTGACGATCCTGGCTCTTGACTTGTTGTTGGCATCAAAGCTAATTATATAGCTAATTATATAGCCCTGGCTGTTCATCCGCTGGTGATGTCAGTGTTGAGCGTGCAGCTGACGACCCTGGCTGTTAGCTTGCTGGTGATGTTAGAGCTGACTGTGCAGCCATTCTCGGCGAGGCGTGGCCGGCGGGGGTGGCTGGCGCTCCGGACATCGGCTGCCGGCCGCCAGCCTTCCGACCGCATTGATTCCCTGCCTGTAATCAGGGCGACCAGGTTTGGGAAATGAGTACCGGGTCTGGGAATTACGGGCCGGTACGGCGTCCCGGAGCGGCGCAGACGGCGTCCTCCCTGCGCCTCCCGAGACACATCGCCTCACCATTTACAGCGGTGGAGTGCCAGCACCGATAGACACACCACGCTAACGTCCTCGGGGTAACGGCCTTGTGAATCGGCCCGACCCATTCGGCAGGGCGATGTTTTGTAACCCTGTGAGCTCTGCAAGCCTGACCCGATCTAGCCCGATCCGAACCGACCTGACAGGAGCGAGCGTGACCCAGCCCCGGCTGACCTCAGCGGTGGCTGAGGTCAGGGGACTCAGGCCAGACCAGACCAGACCAAATTAGACCAGGGCGCCCACTGGCAGGCTGCATTCTCGCCGAGCTGCACACCGGCTTCCCGCTGTTCCCCGGCGAGAACGAGGTGGAGCAGCTGGCCTGCATCATGGAGGTGCTGGACGTGCCGCCGGAGGAGCTGGTGCGGCGCGCCTCCAGACGCCGGCTTTTCTTCGGTAAGCTGAGGCCTGAATGCAGAAAAAGCTGCTGGGGAAAGTCACGACTTGTCATGATTGTACCGAAAACTGTTCGGAAATCACAGGCGAAAAACTCAAGGGGACTTATTAAGACCCCGCCCGGGATAGGAAAAATGATGCAGTTTAACAGTGTGGGGCTTACTACTCGGCCTTGCTAGTCTCCTGTTTTGGACGCCGATGTTCGTTACCGATTCAGGCCATCGATTAACTGTGCAGTGTGGCACGCTAGTGTCATCGGAGTTGACGTGGTCTGAGCGCGCAATTATTTAACCTAGACTCGCGGTCTGGATCCCGGTTATCGATATTCATTGATCTGCGTTCGATTGCCTTCGTGGTAACATTAACACTAGCCCTTAATTCCACGGTGGCACGTCCAAGACGGTAGTCCTATGCTGAGGACGACGCCCACTACCGGGCCGCTTCAGAATCAGCGAGCACCGCGTGCGCCGAGCTGCGGAGCACAGGTGCTCTGATGATCGTGTGAGCTACTAATGTATGCATAACATGTCAGGTTGTCCTTGAAAGTAGTTGATCTCAACTAGGCTTGACTTGACTCAGAGTTGAGTCATAGTCGACTCATGAGTCGAGTCAAGTTCCATAAATCATGAGCTGAGTCGAGTCTGGAGTAAAATGTTTGAGTCGGGTCATGCCTGAGTCACTTACATTCATCTGAGTCAAACATGAGTCGGTTCAATTTTAGCCCAAAACTTTTGCGTGGTAACATTTAGTCTATAATGTGCAGAAGGCCACCGGTTAGTTGGTTGATTTGACACGGAAGATAATTGGTACGGGGCGGAGAGAGAGAGAGAAGGAGAGCGAGAGCGAGAGAGAGAGAGAGAGAGAGAGAGAGAGAGAGAGAGAGAGAGAGAGAGAGAGAGAGAGAGAGAGAGAGAGAAGAATCTGAGAAGGAAAGATCGAGCAGGAATACCAATGCATTGCCAAAGCGTATGGGCGGAATTGTCACTCTTCCGGCCTTAACATCACAACCGAATCGGAAGCGGCAAAATTATCCTCGATTGCAGTTGGACTGCTTTTGTATAGGTAGGCATGATATTATACCGAATGTGCGGAAATGCGGTTTTGTACTCGACATCAAGTTCAAGTTCCTGAGCAAAAAGGGGTGTTCAAGACTTGACATTTGGAAAGGTAGGTAACACGCATTGTTACACCGGGAGCGGATATGATAACAGTTTGTCTTTTAGGTATCTTGGCAACCTGTGTGTTATAGGCATCAGACATTTATTTTGGTTCGTAAAAGTGGCATAATGACAGTAGAGCTGGGCTCATGTACCAAAATGGGCACTCGTGATTATAGACAATGTCATGAAATTGACTTACATGCAATGCGATTGTCAAGACGACAGTTTTAAGACTTCTACGTGTGATAGATTTTGGGCATATATGATCTTGGACATATAAAAGCACCGATTGTAGCATTTCTGCATGCAGTGCAATCGGTCAGTACTATGCATTGATTGGTGTTTGGCTACTGATTGTTGTCATTATGTTGTTGCCATTACCACTGATGATGCCATTGCCTATGCCTACGCAGTCAACTCATGCCCGTGGTCTGGGAGCCTGTAAATACCATTTTTGACTTTAGCATGTCACAAGGACTCGTTTGAACTTTCTCGCAAAAAATCGTTCGGTTAGTTCCATATCAGATATCAGGAAAGTGAATCCCCCACAGTGAGATTTAGATCTAAAAGAATGGTCGCGGAATAGGGCTCAACGCATTTTTGCTTCCCCAACGTCGTATACGGATCGTTAGAAGACGTAGGACCACTCTGTGCTCGTACATCATTGACTCGTCCCCCAGGTTGGGTTGTAGCCTTTAAAGGCTGGAATCGATTAGTGTCGCGTGCCGCTGGCGCCCGTGCTGCGACTGACAACAGGACGTCCCTGCGGCGGCCACTGTCCGGACCAGGTTCAGCCGGCCGCTGTCGGCCCGGCCACCGGGCGCTGTTTGTGACCAAAAACATGGCGGACGGATCGACCAGCCGGGCGGCCAGCTCAGCCAAACTGGGCCGCCCGGCTCGGTCGGACCGGCGCCGCCACGGCGACCCAGACGCGGCCGACTGAGGCCGGCAGTACAGCGCGGGTCTGTCAGCGGACTGCCGTGCCGCCAGTCCGTACACCGAGGACCCCTGATCACGACATCTTCACCTGACTGAGGCCGGCAGTACGGCGCGGGTCTGTCAGCGGACTGCCGCGCCACCAGTCCGTACACCGAGAGCCTCTGATCACGACATCTTCACCTGACTGGGAATGTCGCCACGGCTCCTCTGGTGTATCCAGCGTTTGTTAGCGGACCCGTGGACGCTCTGTTCTTAGATTAAAAAGTGCCTACGGGGATTAAGATTCTGGGTCGTTCGGCCGATAGCTCGTCGTTCCATGGAATGTCCCCTGCCGCAGATTCCAGTGGCACGCCTAGGACGCTCACCAACACAAAGGGACGCCGTAGGAGGCCCGGCTCCAAGCCGCTGACCACCGCGCTCAATACGTCCGACGCACTGTTTGCCGACTTCGTGGGCAAATGTCTGACGTGAGTACGCTGCGCACGCCTGTCTTCGCAGTGGTCTGTCTCCCTTCCCTCCTGTCTGCGAACATCGACCAGGAAGCAGGCCGTGCGGGTGGCACGATCTTTTCCCTTGCCTCGGTGGGAGAAGGAGCGCGGGCGTGTCGCTGGGACGTGGTTGGCGGGGCGTGCCACAGGCTGATGACGCCTGTTCAGAATAATGCCAATGCTCCGGCTGAACGGGACCGGGGCTCTTGCGTGCCTTCCGGCTCGGCTCTTCCGAGCCCGAGCGCACCAAACGTGGTGACTTCATTGATCGTTGTCTAGGGTGTGAGGTAGGGTGTCCGACTGGCCGGACTAATTTGACAGCACATGCTCTGTACAAAGGACAGCTGGCCGTGCTGGCTTCATAATAGCCGCAGTACCAGTCCAACTGTTCGGCGCAAGGTGCAGCTTCACGTTCGAGCGCGAGTGCATTTCAGCGCCCTGAGGGCCGTCCGGCGGAATTGCCAACGCTGTTTCGGTGTCGAAAGCTATCGGCTCCCAGGACAACCGTATATAGCCGCCTCAGTTTGTCGGACTCAGTCGCGGCTGGCGTTATCGACTCTGCCAGCGGCTGGTAGATGTGCTCTTCTGTCGATGACGTAGACCAGCTTTTCATTGCGTGACGATGCTCCGAAATGCAATCAGTTGCACGTCTCTAACTTGTTATTGCTGCGGGCATGGGCCCGAAAAATTGTGGGGAAGGTCAGATTAGAACCTGAAGGACATTGTTACCCAAAACCGTATTTTTCAGCGGGAAATTGTGAAAAACGCTTACTTGCCGACAAAAAACTTGGGAACAAAAGCCAAAGCTGCTAAAATTGGGCGGGATAAGTCCCCTCGTCCTCCCCCGTTACCCCCAGTGGTTACACCCAATAACTTGGCTTTTGGTGATTTCAGATGTTACAGATGTCGTTTCCGTCAGAAACACTTTCGTTTGAGGTACTATGTATTTCAGATGTTACAGATGTCGTTTCCGTCAGAAATACTTTCGTTTGAGGTACTATGTATTTGTTTTCTTTTGGAAACGTACTTAAAAAATTTCTGGTTTTTGCACAGTTAAGTTTTTTGCCTATAGCTTAATTGTTTGGCTGTGCAGAACAGATCTGCTTCGTAAGTCGATAGGCTATGGCCATAGTTTTGTTTTGTCAGGAAATGGGAAAAATCTATGATCCCCTGAATATCCACTTGAATATCGATACCGAACCTCTGCTCCCTTTACGCACATCCCGGTCGAACCGAATCGACGCCCGAGCCCGCCGGGCCTTACAAGACGGATGGCAAGGTGACGGTTGCGCTGGTGATAACAGAAACTGACTCGGGGGGGGGGGGGGCAGGAAATGGGTGATCGAACTCATGGCAAAAAAAAACGTTTCAGCAGCAATTTTGCGGGAGTCACAACAAAATGTCTGGACATTGTTGCAGAAATTGCCCCTATCATCGTTTGTCGTCCTTTGCTGTGGGCTGGCCGTTGCGAGTTCCACGGCCACACTGCCACGCTTGCGACACAAAAGCTCCGGCACTGGTGGAGAGAAAATGGTGCCGCTGATGTGCCCCGTTAGCCCGACGCTGGCCGGTGGGCGGACATGCTGTCGACCCTCACTCTGTCCCATCATGCTGTCTACTTCAGCGGGCCTCGGCATGGTTACGGATGAACCCTGACGGGGCGTTTCTGTCCGTTTAATTGCCGATTTTCTTTATGTTAATTGTTTGGCTGTGCGGAGCAGTTACAGGGTGAACAGTTTTTGTTGTACGTGGAATCGTAAGACGAAGTTCACCCGCTCACTGTCCTGGTGAAGCAATGGCCTTCGCTGACGACCCGTCAACGAGGCAAGCAGTTTTCCATAGCTGAGGCTGTCGCTAATGATACGGGGTCCTTATGTCTGAACTGTGACCGGCAACTGTTCCATTTGGGGTTCGTCGCGAAGCCCCGAAGACTCCCGTCCCATCCATGATCCGTAGGATCTACCCCCCTTCCCCTCCCCCGCTCGAGGACGCGATGACCTGACCTTATCTGATCTGATCTGTGATTGATGTTGCAGCTAGGAGCCGTCGCGGTGGGTGACCCGCGGGCGTTGACCTGGTCTGATTTCTGTTGCAGTTGGAAGCCACAGCGGTGGCAGATATCAGAGGAGGCTGTTACATGAAATCACCTGGGGTCCGCCGCAGGCGACCTCAGAATAGGCGGTGACCTGACCTGACGTGACCTGTGACCCCTGTTGCAGCTGGGACCCGCTGCGACGGATGACTCCGGAGGAGGCGGCACGGCATCCTTTCCTGGGCAGCGGCCGGTCGGGCCAGCCGCCACCGCTGGCCAGCTGGAGAGAAGAGCCTGTTCCGACTGCTACCGACCGGTGGGGCCGTGGCGGCAAGCTGACGTGCTCGGCGGGCGCCGGCCGGCGGGCCAGCGCGCTGCCCGGCTCGGCTCAGGTCAGCTCGGCGCGGTCGGCCGGCCGCCACGTGCCGCGCTCGGAGCTGGCGCCGCCGCCGGACCCAGGCCAGGGCTTGGTCGCCTGCCTGCCGCCCATACACTAGCCAGCGTCGGCGGCCCTCCGTCTGCCGCCGGCCGGCGATAGAACGGTCCGGTCGAGCGCTGCCGACAGTGCGAACTCCCGAGTCCCCCCGGGCCTGCACCGAGGACGGCACCACCGCAGCTGTCAGTCGGCAGCGCACCGAACCGCCCCGGGCCTGCACCGAGGATGGCAGCACCGCAGCTGTCAGTCGGCAGAGCACCGAACCGCTCCGGGCCTGCACCGAGGACGGCACCACCGCAGCTGTCAGTCGGCAGCGCACCGAGTCGCTCCTATCGCAGCAATAGTATCGAATTTTATACCTGCAGAGGCGCGGTCTCGAACCAGATGGAAAATGCGATAGCAAGCCAAAGATCAAACCAAAGTGACTTGTTGACGAGATGGGGAAATATTTCTGCAAGCGCGCACATTTTATAAACGAATACACGTGTGACTGTTGTGGACATATTTGTTCGTGACCTCTACGGACAGGATTGTGAAGCGCCGAGGTGTTGCGACGTTGACAGACTATACGATGCCTTCAGCGATTGTGAAGCGCCGAAATGCTGCGACGCTGAGACGCCTTACGATACTTTTAACTCGAAAGACGGGGACATAACGGACACCATATTGAGTCGTCGTGATCCTGGCTGAAAGGAGGACCCAGTGCGATGGGAAGCTGGGTATTCTGATTTCGTGAGATTTCGAGCCTATTGCGCAAAGAAAGAAAGAAAGAAAGGCGAACCTGAGGCCGTAAAATTGCGTACACACGCAACACACACATACATATGTATATATATGTATATATATATACATATATATAAACCACAGATCTTGAATAAATCTTTTTCAGAACAAATGAAAAACTTCTGTCCAAGGAAACAAAGTGCCCTAAATCCGTTGAGACACTCACATTTAAGGGAAGGCTAGGTTGTGGGGTCCCCTCAACTCCGCCTCTCTCTCCCAATCATTTACACAAAACTGTACCCTCGCCTGTATCACACCGGCGATGATTTTGACACGTGACTAAAGAGTGTCGAGCGGCACATACGGGCAGTGAGCATCATAGCCTCTGCGAGTAAGTGCGCCATATTGTTGCACGTGCTTCGTGATGGCATTGCCGGAACGTACGAGGCTGCCGGAGTCGCACGGCAGGGATTGGCGATGGCTTCGAAACCTGCGAACGGAAGCCGACGGTGTAATTGGCCCCCAGGAGAAACGTGATCGCGGAGCGCACATTTTATGGCATGAGGATGCCATGAAGGGAGGGGGGAGGTAGAATATTTCGAATGATTCCTGGGGCAGCTGCGCGTCGAACTGCGCCGTTGCGGCTAAACAGCGGCTGAAAGCGAGCGCGAGTTGCGGGACCGTTACGTTAAAGGTGCCCTCGGGACATCCGAGAAAAAGTCTCCCAAAAAATAGCCGTCAGGGGGATGCCTCGACGCTGGGTTGTGTAAGCGGCGTCGCGCATGCCCATAAGGAAGCCAGGCATCTGAGTGACCAGCTCTCCTGGCCCGGCGTAGGCCCAACGGCAGCCGAACTCCACGATGGCGGCACGATGACCGTGAACGCGACGCGGCCGCTTCCGCCGGTTGGACGACCACTGACGGGAGCGTGTTTCCGGTGCGGGGCAAGAGGCGCGAGGTCACTGGAAACGGACCGTCCGCTCAGAGCCGCTTCACATTGGCGCGGTGCTCCCCGACCTTCGGACCCGTTTGGCTGTGGGGACAGCCGACGTCGGGACAGTGGATAGGGCCGGGCCGCCGGGCAAGACGGAAGAGAAGGCCAAGAGAGACAAGACAGAAGTGAAGCCCAAGAGAGGCGAAATCAGAGAACGCCAAGGATGAGGCGCTGCTACGATAGCTACGCCACTGATCACGTCCAGCGAGACTGTCCGATGAGGATACTGGCCAGATGACGTCGATCGAGGACGGCGACACGGCAATGAAGCCTTTGCAAGCCAGCTGGACTGGTTGCCGGTGGTAATCGTAACGATCCACGACAGATGGACCGAGATGCTGGTCGATACCGGCTCGCCGGTGTCCATCATCGGAAGAGACATCATCCCACGGCTGCAGCTCAGGAGGCCGACGCTGAAACTGACGTCGCTCACTGGGCAGACGGTGGCAGTCCGAGGGGAGGAGGCCGTCGCAGTGCACGATGGCGGTCAGCTGAGGTCCCTCGGGATGGTGGTGAGCGACCGGCCCAGACTCTGCCCACTCTTGGGACGAGATTGGCTGCACGATACTCGCCTGGACTGGCAGTCGGTCTCCCACATCTGTAGAGCAGGCCCCCAGCGGTCACTGAAGTCAGTGCTGACGGCGCACAATGCGGTGTTTGCCGAATGGCTGGGGGCAATGTCGCTGCGGGCTCACCGGACGCTGAAGCCAGTGGCCATGCCGCGGCGTCTGGCAGCTCGCCCGGTACCTTTCGCGCTGCTGCCAAGGGTTGGAGAAGAGCTGGACCGATGGGTGAAGGAAGGGACCGACAGAAAGTTGGATCCGGTCGAAGAAAGTCCCCGATGGCGGACGCCGTTGGTGCCGGTCCCCGAGCCGTCAGAAGGTGTCAGACTGTGCGCCAGCTATAACGCGTCGGTGAACCCGCAGCTGATCGTCAAGCACCATCCCCTGCCGACGCCGGAGGACGTGTTGGCGGGGTCCGCGGGAGGGTGTTCTGTAAGCACGATGGGCGACTTGCGTATCAAGAGATGGAGCTCGGGGAGAGCTCGCAAGCGATGACGGTGAGCACGCACAGGGACGAATGCACGATGTGGCGCTTACCGTTCGGAATCGCCAGCTATAGGACACTATTCCATGAGGCAACGGACCAGGCCCAGAAAGGCCAGCAAAACTGTATATGTTACCTGGATGATCTGCTCGTGTTCGGCGAAGGGCAGGGACTGCGCCTGGCGACGGTCATAAGCAAGCTGACGGTTCTACAGGTGGAACACCTTGGCTGGAAAGTGACGGCAGACAGTATCGGCCCGACAAAAGGCGGGAGAGATGCTGCGCTGGAGGCCCCAGAACCGCAAGACGTTCACCAGCCGAGGTCACTGCTCGGTTTGGTCACGTACTTCGGCCACCTGTTAGCCGAGCTGTCCGCGGTGCTGGCGCCGCTGTACGAGCTGCTGAACAGGGACGTCTCGTGGACGGGAGCGTGTTGGTGCTCTGCGGCAGTGAAGGAAGTCAGGGATCTGCTGATGAGTCCGAAAATGCTGGTGCGATGTGACCCGTCGCTGCCACTAAAGCTAGCGACGGACGTCAACGGTGTCGGCATGGGGGAAGCGCTGCGGCACGCGATGCCAAACGGGTCAGAGGCCGACCACGTACGCGTCCCGGACTGTGACACTGACGGAAAGAAAGAACGTCCAGGTCGAGCGGTGCGGTGCCATGTTGCCCGGGCTGCGGTGCCAGGACAACGACGCTAGAATGAACTTTCAACAGACTGCGAGTGTCTCCTGCGGGGCGGACGCACAGTGCGGTCGCCTGGGCGGAGCCTGGATGAAGAACCTGGCTCGCCGGTGCGTTTAGTGGCCGGGCGGACCTGGACCTGGACCTGGACCTGGGCGCGGACCTGAACCTGGACGCAGACCTGGATGTGGACCTGGGCCTGGACCTGGAACTGGACCTGGACCTGGACCTGGACCCGGACCTGGGCGCGGACCTGGAGGGCCTGGCAAGACTGTACGGACTGCGCGCAGAAGCGAGGGCACAGCCACGACGTGCTCCGCATCCATTGGAACCAGCCGACGGACCGTGGGAGCGCATCCGTGTGGACCTCGCGCGACCATTCCAGACCTCGTACTCCCTCATAGCGTAACACAGGCACACCAAATGGCTTGAAGCCATCCCGATGCGAGAGACGTCAACGAAAAGCACAGTCCGGGAGCCGCGAACGATGCTTGCTCGGTACGGCACCTCCGCGCAGCTGGTGTCGGATAACGGTTCACAGCTCACCGCCGGCTATTTCGCCGCATTGATGGGAACCAGCGGTGCGCGGCACGTCAGGGTCGCACCGTACCACTGGAGCGGCAACAGTGCGGCCGAGAGAGCTGTACAAACGGTCAAGAACGGGCTGAAGGTGGCCCTGCGCGAGGGCGGTTCGCTGTCGTGTCGGCTGTTCCTGCTGGCCAACCGAGCTGCGCCGCGCGCGACGACAGGACGGTCTCCGGCGGTGCAGACGCTGGAGAGGAGCGTGCGGACTCTCCTGGACCTGCCACGGCCTAACCTTCATCACATCACGATCACAAGGTCAGGGACCAGCAGCAGCGGCAGACGGAAGCAGCTGGAGGACGCCGCAGAGTTCCAGCGCAGCGACTCTGTGTCGGTGCGCAGCTATGGCGGTCCACGAAAGTGGAAGCCGGGAGTTGCGACTGCGCGGACGCACGGAATAGACGGCAGTAGGCCACTGCCCACAAATAGTGGGCCTGTGGTTTCGTCATGCAGACCAGATGCGAGTGACTGCTCCGGACTCACGCACCGACGGCGGAGATGCAGAGCGGCCAGCAAGGAGGCCGCCGCACCCATCCGCGGCGAGCAGTTCCGGCGCCTGGGGCCCGCTGCAGCCAGCAGCTAAAGGCCGTCCTTCAAACGCTCCGAGGCCGGGAGCACTGACGACGCGCAGACCGGAGGGCGAGGGTTAGGGCGGGCTGTGACCCTGCAGGGGCGGGAGCCACTGAGACGACGCGGGAGGACACGGCGGGAGAGGGGGGGGAAGAGGCGCCGGACCGGGAGCAACGGACACTGCTGGGGCCGCGTGTGGGGCCATCGTGCCACATCGGTCTGTGAGAGCGCGCGGACCACTGGTTTGTCGGGAACCCTGAGCGCGGTAACGCGTGCGGGTTGATCGACCGTACGGAGCCTCGCTTGCTTGGGCTTTGCGCAGCTGCCGCGAGTTACCAACGTTAACTCTAAAGCCGATTTTTTACGTTTACAATGTGTTAGTTTTTCGCGTTTCAGTTTTCGGGTAGGGTATAGTTCAAGGGGAGGAGGGCGTTGTGTCGTGGCACAGCGCCATCTGTGTTCAGCGTGGACGGCGATAGTTCTGCCGTCCGCCGCAGTCCGTGTGACAGACGCTCACTGGTCACCGTAAAAAGTGCTTTCAAAAGCATCGTGCCAATACACACAGCCCGGATAACTACGCTACAGTTCGGAAAGTTCATTCAGCGTCACCGCTCAATAGGCATTACTTTTTACCAACGGGGCACCTGCCTGGTACTTCGTTTTCAGCGCGATGAGGGTGTGGCGTGTGGTCGCCGTCTCGCGACCGCGAGGTCCGCATGTCTACATTGCCGCTTGCTGATCACGTCATAGCGCGACTTCAGTCTGCCCATCGCGTCCGTGGTGTCCTGTTGGAGCGAGTATGCGCGGGAGCAGGTTCTCCCACACTGCCTACGAGTATATTCGTGTTCGGCGCTTTACGGTGTATCAGGACTTAAGCTTCACACACACACACTGCGTGTATTGGCATATTTGGCCATTTCACGCGAAACTGGAAGTGAGGAGAAAATGCCGCTTTGTAAAGGCAGGAGCCGCACTTTTCCATAGCCAAATACTGTGTATGGGACGAATAAGGCCGCGGTTGTGTCAAGGATGCATATCAAGTCTGAAACTATCATATTTAGGCCAAACAAGGTCGACCTAGGTCAAGCTTTTCACGTATTTATATGCGTGAATTTCTGATGTCTGTCGTACCATCTGCCGCACTGTCATTTTTCAGACACGACACACCATAAGATCCTTCACTATCGGTTCACACGGTACATCACGAAACCCATGCCCCAAGTCATTTCCTTCCAGTACGTCACGCAGACAGCGGGCAGCGGGCACGGCTACAATGTAAAAGCCCAACATTGCCGCGCACTGCGAACAGGTCGCAGCCCTACGATTCGCCGAACCGACAGCATCCCTATCCACACACACACACACACGCACACGCACACGCACACGCACACGCACACGCACACGCACACGCACACGCACACGCACACGCACACGCACACACGCACACGCATATATATATATATATATAGACACAAATACTTTACCACGTATCTCGACGGAAAACACAGATCGATCAATGCCTGAGTTCGGAAACAACACTGCAATTTAACATTATCTTTCTCTTTTTATTTGGCTTTTTGGTACGTAATACGTGTTCGTATTGCACAACTTATAACGGGTTACAACGCGGAGGTAGGTTACAGTGTTTAGACGGGATAAGGACGTTCAAAAGCGGTCCTCGGATCAGAACGTCCAGAAGCGGTCCTCAAATGAGAAAGTTCAGAAGCGGTCCTCGAATCACATGGTTCAGAGACGGCCCCCGGGGCGCAGCGGCCTGCAGAAATCTTCGGGCGGCGCTGTGCCCACCGGCTGGACTCGCCGCCGCCCCGCGTCCACGTCTGGACGTTGGCGCTGTCCGGATTTAAGCAGCGCAACGTCCCGGGCGGCGGCGGCGGGGAGCGCCGGCGGCGCGGCGCCGCCTCTCAGGCGGCCAACGAACCCCGTCCGCATCCCGGGGCCGCCGCGCCCGAGGGGCTACGCGGACAACAATGGACGCTCACCGAGAAAAAGAAGCCAGGTTCCATGGCAAGATCGGACCTAGCGCCCACTCTGAGACGCCGACTCCCGGGAGTTGGAGTCCCAGGCCGCGGGTCTGGACGGAGGCAGGATGCGTCCGTTCAGGCCCGGGGCAGCGGGCGCACCAAGCGACCTGCCGTCCAGCGCGTGACCGAAAAACAAGCAAGGCAGAATAAGAAAGCTGCGACACGCATCAAAGGGAAGGCGGGTTTGGCGTCCACGTGCAGGCCACCAGAAAAAGCCGAGACACACTGGGTTCGGTGCGGGCCGCGAGGGAGACAGGGCAGCGGGCCACCCGCCTCCGGAGCGGACTCGGGCCGCTCCCAGAGAGTGCCGGCCACATTCCTGCTCCAAACAGACAAAACACGAGCAGCAGGAGCACTCCAGCGGCGCTAGAGCGACCGAGGCGGTCACCCGCCCCAGCCAGGCACGGTATCCCCTCACCGAGCCGTCCACCGACCGACCATCAGCGGCATCGTCAAAAAAGCAAACAAAACAAACAAAAAATCACAGACCGACAGCGGGATCTGCGCTCCGGATCAGGGCCAACCTGATTTTATCACAGCTTACATAACTATGCAATTCATCACGAGACGTCCGTTCCTAAATGTCAACAAGAGTGGCGGCGGTGGACGAACTGGGCCGTGCCGGCCGGTGGAGAGATACAGGCCCGGTTGGGCACAGGTGGCCGCCGGACGGTCCAGCGCAGACAGAGCGCGGCTCAGAGGCGGCCGCCGCTGCCGCCAGTCGGGGGAGGATACACAGCGCGCGGCCGCCCTCCGACACAGTACACAGTCAACACACAACACACAAGGGGCGCGGCCAGCCCGGCGGCGCCGTCCCGAACGGGGGACGGCGGCCCGGCCCCAGACGCGGCCCAACAGTCTCCGCCAGGGTAGCAGCCGCCGGGACTGTCTCCAGCAGGGAAACGGCCGCCAAGACTGTCTCCTGCAGGGCAGCAGCCGCCGAGGCTGTCTCCAGCAGGGTAGCAGCCGCCGAGACTGTCTCCAGCAGGGTAGCAGCCGCCGAGACTGTCTCCTGCAGGGTAGCAGCCGCCGAGACTGTCTCCAGCAGGGTAGCAGCCGCCGAGACTGTCTCCAGCAGGGTAGCAGCCGCCGAGGCTGTCTCCAGCAGGGTAGCAGCCGCCGAGACTGTCTCCTGCAGGGCAGCAGCCGCCGAGGCTGTCTCCTGCAGGGTAGCAGCCGCCGAGGCTGTCTCCTGCAGGGCAGCAGCCGCCGAGGCTGTCTCCTGCAGGGTAGCAGCCGCCGAGGCTGTCTCCGGCAGGGCAGCAGCCGTCGAGACTGTCTCCTGCAGGGCAGCAGCCGTCGAGACTGTCTCCAGCAGGGCGGCAGCCGCCGAGACTGTCTCCTGCAGGGTAGCAGCCGCCGAGGCTGTCGAAACTGTCTTGTAGGGAAGTAACCGCCCACATTATCTTCAGCAGCACAGCAGCCGCCGAGGCTGTCTTCTGAAGCCGAACCCGACGGGAGGGCGTTATATGGTCGCCTGGGCGCTCACCTGTGGCCTGTCGACGGACAGGACACGGTCACAGAATGGCGGGAGCTCTAACAACACCTGTCGGTCGGACACCGGAAGAAACACCGCTCCTTACCCGTCACCTCCACCCGGCAAAATCCCTACCAAGCACTCATGATTCCCCTGTTCCTGCGGCGTCTGGGCACACGTGCAGGCCAACCTGTAAGACACGTTCATAATATGAAGGGCGGGCGATTATTTTTTGAACAACAGTTTAAAACAGATATTTTTCACCAATAAAGGCAATATTTCGCCGATATTTTTATCACCAGAAAACTGAAACGTTGTGGATATGCACGCAGACATTCAACTTGGCATTTCATGTCAGTCGATACTGCTTAGTTAACAAAAATGGCCGTCCGAGTTTGTCGCGAAATTCGTAAAAGAAAATCCGAAGTTGCCCAAACATTGCACTACTCGTCATTTCCAAGTAATGGGTACTGCCAAGTCAAATTTATACAACAATAATGTAAGTCCCACATCGCTGGAGACTTTAGCTATGCAATCTCGAGCAGACGAAGAAGACGGGACCGAAAAACGGGGGTTGAAAACAAAGGGGGCTTTACTTCGGGCCAAGGGTGCCGTTTTGTGTGAATAACTGGGGGGACCGAGGGCCTGACATGGTAGCTCCTCTCCAAATAAGAATTCGTCAACTGATTTAACCCACTTTATCTTGACCAGCCGAGCTTTAAATATATATATATATATATATATATATATATATATATATATATATATATATATATATATATATATAAATTGTTACTACTTACGACAAACTGCAAATGCCCTCATGCACAAAGGTATATATATATATATATATATATATATATATATATATATATATCGACAGATATGCAGGCAAATATATATCTGTACCATCATTCCGCTGTATGAAATTCACGACTAATGCTTTCATCTTTTATTCCAACGGCCTTTTTCACACAGCTGTGATTTAAAAACTCCTTTCTAACCGAATACGTTCGTACGGCCCACAGTAACACTGACGGCTTAAATCAATAATGGCAGGACCCTTTCACTACCAGGCCTGTAGAAACCAACGCCCCGTAACAGTCTGTCCGTTTAACCATAAAATATGACACTTTTCTTTTCTTTTTTAAGACTTTTTTACGTTTGGACCACTTTGTTTTATTCTACGCTTTCTGCCTATCTCTTATCTGCTGCGGTTGATCTTTTCATTATGACTGCCTATCCCCTTTCAAAAACAGGCAGAAAATATCGCAGGAGGGGGCAAACAACAATGGAGCCCAAATCAGAATGGGGGCAAAGCCCTCACAAAAAAATACAGACCGACATTCCTGGTTCGGGCTGCTACCAAAATATATGGCGAGTCCCATATATATGTATACAGGAACGAGGCTAACGGGAGGGGGCGGCGGGGGGAAGGGGATGGTCGCCCCTGGGGAAAAATACGGGCCCCTGGGAGGCATCCATTTCTTTCCTTTAAGGTCCCCTTTACCACCAGAGCTTAAATGATTCGCAAATATGGCCCATGAGACCATGGCAAACCCTCCGGGCTCCTACCACAGGCCCCGCGGAAGCTAAGGGAGGCCCCTTTTCGGAAATCTGCCTCCCCGGCCGATTCCTATCAAAGTGCCTGGTTAACAGCTCTGAGATTTTGCGTCATTTCGCACCTGCATGGTTGCGCAAGCCGTGTGCTTGCAGCCAACCGCAACTGCTGTTCGGGAAGCGTCGCAAGCGTTCGCAAGCAAATCGAATTTAGAACACAATGTTTACATCACATCGTTAGTTTACTATGCGAATTTACAACATTTTACATCGCAACGAATATTCCACATACGTAAATGATAATAACTAACGACTCGAACGCCGCCATGCCATCTGACCTGTTTGGTTTGCTGTTGCTTGCGAAAGGTTTACCTGTTTCAGCGCAAGCAACCGCAAGCAAAAGGCCTTGAGCTTGCGCGCTATTTGTCGCCTAGGCGTTTGAATTTCACTGATGGATCTCTGGCAAGCTGAAGCGCTCTATCCGGACAGCGATATCATAAAACGATGGCGTCCCGCGAAAACTGACAGAGGCTCCATTAAGAGTGTGGTTCATACTGTTGCATGTTATTGGCATGCCGACTTTGGTGGGGCTAGTGCATAAAAAGCAAAAGTTATGGAGGTTTCGGTTTTGTCCAAAAAGTTGTCCGAAAGTCCAGAAAATCCCTACCATGCAGTTACGGCTCAACCCTTAGGTCCCCGTGTACATGCGACATGTCTATTCAAGGGCGCCGTTTCCCGCAGTCATCTTCGAACGTTAACTCTGTAAAAAAATTGCACAGCTGCCTTCTGACTGTTCCATCAAGCCGTCTCCTACGACGTCATCAACCAGCCATCCTAGTCATACAGTCATCCACCTTCCGCAGTCCCGTCAACGCACGAAGACAGCCTTTCCTCCAGCGCATCTCCGTCTAACACGTGGCGTCAACCACCATCGCCGTCCCCCATCGTCTCCTCGACCAATGTCATGACCCGTCCTACTCTACCACTGGCAGCGAACGTCTGGCCTGGGGAGGGGCAGAGGCCATTTTTACGCAATTTTTTGACCATACGGTCGATATTTAACGTTAGAGTTCGGGGGTGCGAGTATGGTGCCCAAGCGCGTTGCCCGTTTCGCCACCGTGCATCCAATGTTCCTTGTTTTTTTTTCAATGTTCCTTGTTCCTTGTTTCCATCCAATGTTCCTTGTTTTGTTTCCGCCCTGTCGACCCCTACGCTCTAAATCCACCGTCTTCTACGCACCACGCAACGCAGTACAAACGTTGTAATCGATCCGGTTCCAACTTAACCGATCGAGATCGGCCAGCTGATCCCCTACATTCAAACCATTTCCCACCCCAAAACCATCGGTTTCAGGGAGACTTTGATGGTGGGCTCGCCTAATGTCCAGTCATTTTTTTTAACACTGCAGAGTTTTATAAACAACTATTCAGTGACCGAGAGTTGACGCATGGCCACTTTCTTCCCTGGGAGTGGCTTGTCTCCGGAAAGCCGTCAAAATCCTAGTAATTTTGATTCCGTGCCGTGATACTTAAAAATCGACAGTGCCGTCCAACAAGTGATTGACGACGATTATAGTAGAATAGATGACAACACGTGATAGACGACGATTTGATCCCAAAACGACCCACTTCAACACGTTCGGGCTTAATTTATATAAAAAATCCAGTTCAGGATTCGCCGAGAGACCCTATGACATGAACATTTTACTTTAGACAACCCCTGACACGCAAACTGGGGCCTGGGACTGACGGAATGTTGCCCGGGGCTGGCGGACTGGTGCCCGGGGCTGGAAGGCTGGGAATGACTGGCGGACTGACCCGTCGCCGGCGGCTCCATCGTCGGAGGCTGCACTCTGGCCGTCGCCGGCGGCGCGGCCCACCGTGCCGTTGCTGGCCACGTTGTCCAGGCCGAGCTCGGTGAGAGCGGTGAGCGCGGTGAGCGCCGCCTGGTCGTGCGCCGCCTCTACAGTCGGTCCCGAGCCGTGCGACATCTGCGGCGGCTGGGTGCTCAGCGACACCAGCGACAAGAACTCAGACTTGTTGCCCTGCGGCACGAACCAGGCCACGTGGCGTTAGTGACAAAAACTCACGTGAGAGGACGGAAGTCAGACTCGTGACAGAAACCTGGCCCCGCCGGAAAGCGGACAAAACAGCTCTATCACATGCCGGATGAAACGGTTTCGGCCGATGAAAACGAGTCGTATTTAACGTTTTCGGCCATGACAACACTGCCGAACTGTTGACATGTACCTTGGCTGCATCTCAGCGACCCAGCCGTGCGATGCAATACTGGAATGGGTTAATGTGCACCTGCCGATTTTCGGTTACAATAGTAACACTGAGCACAGCAGCTGCAATGCTCACCAACGTGTCGTCACACGTGAACGGTAAGCGGAAGACACCTAGTCACCCAACACTTGCAACCTCCATTCTAACCTTGTCCAGGCCGAGGCGGCGACCATAAAGCCACCCGGCGCCCGGTCTCACCCGAGGTATGTCGGTGAACTGGACCTGAAAGCCGAGCACTTTGGCCAGGTAGAGCAGCTGCTGCTTTGGCCGCACGTTCGAGAGAGCGGCCGGCGCCGGGGCAGCAGCAGCGGGCGGCGGCACCGACGGCGGCGGCGGCAACGTCGAGAGAGGGATCGCCTTCGGCGCCGCGACAGCCGACTGGAATACCACCACTGTCATCAGCATCCCCAACTGACACTAGACCCACAATGCCTGCACGAGTCAACGCTATCATGGTTGGACATCACTGAGTGCAGATTGCGCTCATACCTTTTCATTAAATCAGTCTATCGAATAAAAATGAAGCATGCAGTTAGTCTTGCTCACCTCGCCACAACTGCTGGGGGCAAATTTAACGTGTCCTGTTCATCATATACATTCATGGCGGGATTCATACGGCCATGATTCCAGGGCCCTGAAGCCTCAAATGACAAGATGTCCTATTCCGCTGTACAGAAACTGCAGACGCCAAAACGTACCGGCTGCCGCGCCGGCTGGCCAGCGGCGGTCGGAGCGGCGGTCGGAGCGGCGGCGGCGGCGGCGGCCGGTTCCGGCGGAGCCATCGGCGGGCCCGACTTAAGCAGCACCGTGGCGGCGGCGGCCATCGTCTGCGACGCCGGTCCGGCGGCTGCGGCGGCGGCGGGCGCCTGGGGCACCAAGATGAGGCCCGGCGCCAGCTGCCGGCCGACCGGGGCGGCGGCCGCCGACTCCTGGCCGCCGCCGTCCTGAAACGTGACGCGCCGCGTGCGGTCCAGCGTGCGGTCCGACGCGTCGCTGTCGGCCTGCTTGAGAGAGGGCCGGCCGACCGGCGGCTGCGGCCGCGAGTAGCCCAGCTCGACCAGCAGCGCCTCGGCGGCCGCCCGCTTGGCCAGCTTTTTGTTGGAGCCGGTGCCGGAGCAGGTGTGGCCGCCGGCCGAGACCGACATGACGAACTCGCGCCGCCGCGGCATCCCGCGCTCGTCCACCAGCGTGTACACCGGTTCACGCTCCTTCTTGGCCTGCTGGATCTGGATCAGCCGCGAGATCGGGTTGATGCCCTGGTGCGGGTCCGGCGAGCACTTCTGCTCCTGCGGGGACAAACGAGTCCGTCCAATCCGGGCGGCAGACACGCGTCGCCATTTATCGCGCACCTGACGTCTTAATACATCTTCCGACGGGAATGCAGTCATAGTAACAGGCCTGTCACAGATGCAAGATCACATTTTTACAAGAACATTTATGGACCCCAACGTTCAGTCAAGCATGAAGCGCTTCACTGCAGCTGGGAGTGAAAGCAAAAATTTGTGACTTTGTGGACAGAAAGCCTCCTTTTCGGTGACTGAAGCACATCAATGGGGAGACGACTAACCTCGGGTGTGACTTTGATGAGATTCCGCGATTTCTTTTTAGTTGAGTTAGGTTTCCGTTTGACCTTGGTGATATTTGACACGGACGGCAGCGCTGGCAGCTTCTTAAGCTCGTCCAGCATCAGCTCGGCCGCCCGCTTCTTGGAGAGCTGGACGGAAAAGCCGAAAGAGCCTCATGCACGGCACAGTCCGAAGGACCACATACAAAACACCCGAATAAACAAGTAAAAACGCACACGGCCCACAAACTTCACTCCACACGACCCGAACCGAAACGCACAACAGCACGCCTCAAACAGACGGGAAATGACACATCGAACCATATCCACAGCTGTTCTGGAGTGCCGAACGATTTGTCAGCCGGTCCCAGTGGCACGCGGCGGCAGCACCGCTGGGAGCGACCGCACCTTTTTGGAGCTGCCCTCGCCGTCTGTGATCAGGTCGCCGACGAAGCACTGCGTCAGAAAGGTGCGCATGTGCGGCGGGCCGGTCTCGCGCGTCACCGTGAAACCCACGCTGAGGCTGCGCTTCAAGCCGATCTCATGCACCAACGAGATGGGCGACTTGAGCTCCGCGTTCGGATCATCAGAACCTGAGGGCCAGGCACACCATGACGTTACACAAGAGCGGTGGAGGCGTTGGCCAACTCTGGCTCGCACCGCTGACGTGACACAGAACCGCTGACGTCAGAGGCGAGCGACGGTGAAACGGCGATTCCGAATCATACCGCAACGGCCCGCACAGAGCAGGCGCCCGAATCGGACCGTCTTTTCACACACATTACTGGCTCACCCAAAGGAACAAACGACACCGCAATGCCCAAGAAAATAAAATTCGCCTTACTCGCGACATTCCTGCAGACGTAATTAAATCGTCACACGGACAGACCGAGTATCGCCACACGTTACCACAACCTACACGGCCGCTGTGGGGCCACGGGCACCGATCATTTCATCAAGTTCCACGAGGACTTCGGTAATGACAATCGGGAGCGCGTGCCGCCGGCAGAGCTCGCGGCGCTCGGCTGGGCCGCTACAGAGGCAAGTGGCTGGCTGGCTGGTGGCCGGCTCACCGTTGGCGGTGGCGCCCTGCGCGTGGCCCGGCAGCGGCAGGTCCCGCAGCAGTTTGAGCGCCTGCGCCGCCGAGGCGTGCCGCGCCGCCTGAGGGTTGGCGCCCACGCCGAAAAACTCCCTGTCGCCCACACGCAGGCTGACGTGGTACTGGGGCGTGTAGCTCAGACCGCCTCGGCCGAACCGCTGCGACGAACGACTCCGAGTCAATGGCGGCCGACCGGCCGGACTAGACGGGTCATACTACCACAGCGATTCACCGCACACGTCACACAGCGTAGACGTCGCATGTGGCACACGGCAGAACCGACGTCACTGCACCAACGCACAAAGCTCGGCGTATCACACGTCACACGTATCACACAGCAAGACCGATATATGCGTCACACAGCGGTGGCCATCACACCTGTCACATGGCACACATATTTGCCACACAACATAGAGAAATTAAGCGTCCGTGTCACACAGCACAGATAAATTAAGCGTCCGTGTCACACAGCACAGATATCACCGCGCGCGTCACAAACACTAACATCGCATGCACCACACAGCATTGAGACCACCAGGAGAATCAAACAGCACCGTGAGATCGCCGAGCACATCACAGCGAAACGTCAGACGGCTACTCGGGTGTGCAGATTTACGACGCTGACGCGCAGCGTGCGACAACTCCTGCAGCAAATGTGCAATAAAAAATTACCGCCTCGGCCACCTCATCTTTCTGAGCCTACGTTTATGACGAAACGTTACGTGGTAATCATTCCCAATTTCGGAAAAAAGCGTTCAACCATCAATCCCTTTTGTCACAATCTGAAACAGCATTTCCAAAGTAATGGTTCTCTTTGGCTTATTACCTCAAAAACAAACTCGTACTTCGGAACAAAACAACTTTTTTTACCCATGTTCCCACGTGGGAACAGAGCGTCTTCTTATACAATTGGTATGAAATATGCAATCCCCTTTAAAATAATTCTGGTACCATCGGACTGAGCAGAGAACACTATTTTGCAGAACACAATGTTTGCTTTTGTTTTCTAGTGAATAAAAATTGGGTACATAGTCTTATTTTAAATATGATAATCAAACCATACTTAAGCACCCAACTCAAACGCCGGATGTAACACGCAACATAAACACATCTGAAAAGAACCAAAATTTGCCTCCAACTCACTTTTTCTGACCTCTAGAATGGTGTATCCATTACTGTATTTAGTCAATTTTTTTTAAAAGTAATACAAAGTTATTCTTTGTCGTGTTCCCACATGGGAACACTGGCTTATTTGACGCACAAATTATAAAACAAGAATACAAGGAGGGTCTCGGTATATGAAGCTCACGTTAATTTTTTCATTAATTCCATGAGCCTTGGTCAAAATCCTCCAAATGATGGCGGAAGCTTGGTACCGCATATCCAATATCACAGGTGTGTTCAAAACAACATTGTCGAGCCCCGAGGGAGATCAGTCGCGAACGCCCACAATCAGCGCAGGCTAAACCAGCCAGCTGGTCTCACGCTACACGCTCTAGCCAAAGCTAAATCACTAGCCGACTAAGCGTTGGGCGGGCCCGCGTTCGCTGTCTGCATCTGGTCGCCACTGCACCGGCATCGCAGTGAAGTGCAGTGAAGATGGCTATCAGATCACCTACAGATACACATGGAACGTAAACGGAACCTGCGAGGCAAGTCACTGGGATCACGGATAGTGACCGACATGGTGGAGATCGTGCTGAACCACTTGGTTCCTCAAAAGCACCAGCTGTTCTTTCACAGTATTTTCAACAATCACGATGTCTTGAAGAACTTGGCACAGAACATCCGGGCGACTGCCATCAACCGAGAGAACCGCACTGCAGGGGCAAACAGGACTGCCGGCCAGAAACGCAACGGAGAAGACCGACAGAGAGGCGTTCCACTACCGTTGTGATGGTGTCGCCTACGTCTGCTAATGGAATGATTACGCAATCGTATGCTTCGAGAGCAACCCGCCAACCGCTACACGAAGTACGCAGAAGGGTGAGTAGTCGCGCTTCTGTCTAGTTGTTGTTCTGTCCATTTTTGCTACTGCTGTCTATAATTCTAGTCACTTCTGTGTAGCTGACTGCGCCACACAGATGCGTGGCGCAGTCAGCGATTCGTTGACAGTCAGCAGTTCGTTGACAGTCAACAGTTCGTTGACAGTCAGCAGTTCGTTGACAGTCAACGAAAGCGTTCCCAAGCCGCACGTGGTAAACCAGTACAAGACATTGGAGGTGTAAACCTCATAAAGCGTCAGCTAACCTCATATCAGCCTAGCGTCACAGGGAGCAAGTGCTATTGGTCACTGCTAATCACCGCTATGAACGAGCCGGCGCCTGCAGCACAGCGACTGGACTGCAAACTGCACGGCAAAGAAGTCCCACCGATCGACTTCCTGCGCCAGATCACGCTTTGCCTCCTGAATAAATGCCGAGGGTTGGCCGAGTCGGTATAAGGCATGTCGGCCTGTCCCGTGATGTGCGTTTCGACGGTACTGGTCATGACAAGCAGGCCCACTGGTGAATCCCGGGGGGAGGGCATCGGGGCCGTGCCCCCTTTCATCGTAAAAGGGGGCTAACATACCTTTTGGATCCTTCGGACTGAAAAAAAAACTGTTTTTTTCGTTTTCGAAACATGTTTTCGAACATCTGAATTCTCGAAAGTGGCGAAACAAAGTAGCCGGAATCCAGGGGAAATCGACATTTGGGGTAGATTAGGTCACACGGATGGAATATTGACTCGCCTTTGCACTTGGTTTGGATATGCCCCTGAGCAGGCCTGCACTTCAAGGACGCTGCAAGGTGTGCACGGAAAACGCTACATACAAGTGCATCAAGTGCAACGTGCGTCTGCACTACGACAAGGAGCCGTACGAGTCTACAAGTATCACCAACGTCCACAGGCAGGAAATCAGTCCAGTCGAGATGTTGGTAAAAACCCATATTCTTCATATATCGAAGGCTGAAATCGACTGCTTGCGTTCAGTTTCTCCTTATCTTTATATACTCTGTTCGCAAAATTTACCACTGATGATGTGTTTCTGTTCCGCGTCGTTATCGATGTTCATAAAGAAGACCAACACGATTACTGAAATTTCGTTCCGACCACCAGCTTCGAAACTGGGAACTTTTGTACGCTTCACATACTAGTGTTACCATATAGCAACATGGTCGTATCTCGAAAAGCATACAAGGCAGTAGCACGCAAAATTGTTAATCTCTTCGTTCCACTGAACTGACATGCCACCAAAAATTACATAAATGGGACGGTGGAAACTGTTACCAGTAAAAGATACGTCAACTGAACGTTATCCACGCCTGAACCTGATTTACAGCACGCAAAAAAAACCGGAACAAATAACGTGGAATTCGTTTCACATCACAAATCCCCGAATCAGTATTCGCAATGATGCCCAACACCAGTCACTGTTCAATGGATTTATCACCGCCACACCATCTATACAGTATCGACTATCTGTAATCCAATCTGCCAGCAGCAGACCCAGCTGCTTCCATCACCCAAACGACATCCGAAAATAGACGTCATCGCGGCCGAGCACTGCAGGCTTCCCCAAATCGAAGCTAAAGCTTTGTACTGACTTCAGAACGCGAGGGTGGCCGACCTAAAGCCCGACGCCCCCCATCAACGCCTCTGAGTCCCACCAGACGACCCATGGCCGAAACCCGCCACACGACCCGCCGCTGAGTCCAAACGGACAGTCCACCGCCGAGTCCCAACAGACGACCCGCCGCTGCGTCCCAACGGACAGTCCACCGCCGAGTCCCAACAGACGACCCGCCGCTGAGTCAGACCAGAAGGCCCACCTTTGTTCCACCAGATGACCCACGACTGAGTCCCATCAGACAGCCTGCCGCTGCACAGCAGCCCGCTCACCTGGTAGTTGACCCGGTAGTTGAGGTGGTTGTGCGGCATGTACGGACTCTCGATGAAGGTGTACATGGCCGTCTCGTTTCGCTTCATAGCCAAAGAGTTCAGCTCTACAGTTGGTGTCAAACCTAGGTCGATGTAAGAGCTGCTGTCAGATTTTCCACATGGAGCACCATACAAATCATGTAACCGCTCTTAGCTGCATTTCTCAATGCAATGAACGGGGCCAAAAGCCGATGGCTTTTAGATAGAAGTCGGCTACCAATACACATCGCATACGAGATTGGAACTTTGGTTTTCGTCCTTGGTGTCGGAGAATAATTTCTGTTTTGTAGTACAAAACTTTGCAAACAGTGATCAGGGGCGCCGGTCTGTATTCTTTTGAGAGGATCCTGGCCTGCAAAGTTGGTTTGGGCCCTACAATGTTGGTTTGCCTCCTCCCCCTCCCCAATATTTTCCGCCGGTTTCAAACGAAAATGGGCAATAGCAACAAAAAGAGCGGCCGCAATAGATAAGAGAAAGGCAGAAAGCACACAATAACGCATAAAGTGATGCATCTATTTTTCTATCTTCTGTCTATATACATATATGTCTCTGTACCTATATAAATAAAGTGGGCTAAATCCGTTGACAAACCCACACATGGGGGGTGGTTAGGTTCTCGGGCCATCGGCTCGGCCCCCTCAGTCATTTACAGAAATCGATACGTCTGACAGTAATACTGATTTAAGTTGGCGTTCTTGGCGTGAGTCGGTCATGACATGATATCCGCTCCTTACTGAATAGAGACAGAGCCGTTTTCTCGCAGAGGTAGAAATTTTTCAACATGGTCATACTGCAGCTTTCGATGGCGGCACAGCATCAAACATTTGCAGCACAAAATGTTTTGCAGCACACATTTTCAGGTGTTCTTCGACATAAAAAACAACACCTTTTCGAACCTTGGTCGCACATCTCACAGCCAACACCGCCCCAGCACGGCGCCCGATACCGGCCCGCCGCCCCCGGCGGGTCCCCACTCACTGGTGCGGCTGCTGCGCTGCTGCTTCGGCGGCGGGTGCTTGAACTTGGTGGCCTGGAGGGCGCTGCTGGCGGCAGCGTGCTGCGCCTTTTTGATGCTTGGCCCGGTCGCCTCGTACTCCTCCTCGCCCAGCTGCAGGATCACGGTGAACGTTTTCTTGTGCGCCGGCCCGTCCTCGTAGGTCAGCCGGTACTGGTGCTGGATCTTGTTGTACCTGGCCAGCGTCAGCCCATGTGCACACGACAGCGGCGGTCTACGTCACAGACCACGACACAAGCACAGACGGACGCCTCAAACACTTCAGCTGCGCCGACTCTGTCGCTGTGATAGGCGTAAACTCATTTCAAGCAATAATTCGGACTGCTCCCGATCAAATCCTGAGCGGTAGAATACATAAATAACGCAAATACGACATATAAAAAATACACATAAAACAATGAAAAAGATAAAAACAACAAACCTAGACTCCTGCCCGTAATCGACAGGAGTTACCTGGCCAGTTCGTTGATGAGACACATGGGCGTCTTCTCCTTGCCGTCGGCGGCGGCGGCGGTCTGGCCGGCCGGCGCGCCGTCATCGGCTGAACACGAGAGAATCTGGCCCACCACAGGTGCAGCCGACTGCTGCGGCGGCACCGCCGGCTGCTGCTGCGGCTGCTGCGGCTGTTGTTGCTGCTGCTGCGGCTGAGGCTGCTGCTGCTGCGACTGCGGCTGCGGCTGCGGCTGCGGCTGCTGTTGATGCTGCTGCCGTTGCTGCTGCTGCGGCTGCGGCTGCTGCTGCTGCTGCTGCTGTGGCTGATGCTGCTGCGGCTGCTGCTGCTGCACTGGCTGAGGCGGCGGCGCCTGCTGGTGCTGCGCCACCAGGTCGGCGGTGGCCAAAGGGGCCGGCTGCGCGGCCGCCAGCGCCGGCGGGTGAGGCGCCATTGGTGGTGCCACGGCCGTCATGTGCGCGTGCGGGTGAAACGGCTGCGCGTGGCTGGCCATGTGGTGCGGGTCCATCTCCTGATGACCCATGGGCGGCGGCGGACCATGGGTCATCACCATATTTGGGGCCATCATGGGGCTCATGCTGACCATCCCTGCAAACGGTACAAGATAGTTTAGTTGGTCTCCCACGAGCCACAAGCCACTGAACAAACGAACGGATGTAATGAAATGAAGCAAAAATAACTGAATTTAGTTTTACGAAAAACAATAAGACCTATAAGAGAAAAAGTTATCTTGTGGTAAAAGCTGCATGGACCAGTGCCACGAAGCCTACAAAGTTATTTGGTATCCTGACTTCAATTCTTCCGTTTGTTATAGAAAGCCTATAGAAATGTGACTTTGCCTATAGAAAGCCATGACTGCTTGCAATACCATCAACAACAAAAAAATCCATTTAAAAAAGAAAGATACTGAATGACTGCTGAACATAAGACATCGTACTTTTGCAAAGACCAGATGCCACAATTTACGTCTTCATACGAAAACCTTCCCCAAAGCAGGACTGACTAACTGACTCGCCCCTGACATGACGTAATGTGACTCTTGACTGGGAGCCTTAACACATGTGACTGTAAATCCTGGCACACATACACAATCTGCCAAAACAGAAAAGCATCACTTCCGAACGCTGCCATATCTCACCTGTCATCGTGTTTGGGGGTGGTTGGTGCATGCTCACCATGATGGCAGGACGTGGTTGATGGACAATACCAGCCTGATGTGCTACTCTCATCGGTACCTGCGCCATCCTGGCAGACAAAAACACTGGCTGCAGGCATTCCCAGAATTACCCAAACTCGGCACGAGCGACGAACCTTCCACGCCTTTGCATCACCAGTAAGAAACCCTCTGATGAAGGCATGAAGGCATGGTGGGCATGATGAGCGATACCTAATGCATTTTCTTCAAGTTTAAAGGCAGAGCTGAAATTACAGTTTCAACATCCAGAGCTAAAGTGCAATGTGAAAAGCGTTTGGGGAGCTTTCCCCCTCTACAAAAGCTGCTACTGTTGCAACTGGAACTGCAACTGCAACTGCACGACTACCCAATCTGCACATATCATAGACACTTATCTACACATCCTCTACCTCTGTCACCCTTGTCCTCTGTCAAAAATAACACGCCGCACCAGCCGCTCCCATATACCTATGCGCTGTCCGGCAAAAATACAAACGATCTCCCCCGTTTGGCTGAATGCAAACCTCCAAGCAGCCACACAGGCGCAGAACCCTCAAAGTACTATCAACAGAAGGTCATCTGAAGGGCAGTAATGCACTTTAAATCGGCCCATGGACCAATCAGCACAGGCACAGACCCACTTCTCAGCTGCTGAATGCAAATCTCGCAAAAGTTGAAGTAACGGGGGCCTCCACTCTAAGGAACCCAGGAAAATGACTAAATGAAGTCTTAAGAATGGTCAGAGATGGGTCCACGGTAGCGGGTGTCACCAATACCTGCTGCCACAGACCTCGCAAGTGGGAACATAACCGATGCCAAGGCGCTAGTTATTCTTGGCCGTAGTCGTTTCTCCAGCTTCCACGATCATGGACGTCAGCTTTCCGGTTCTGGCTAAAATTTGACCATTTTAACAGTTCAACATTTTAATAGTTGGTGACCAATGACCAAGGGCAAGACAAACGAGGTAAAACGAAGTCGTATTTTGGTCATGCAAAGCCATGCATTGAAAATAACGTATTTTGGTCAGCATACGTTAACTGGGATAGGAAAGTTTATTTTTTGCCGTTTTTCATATCTGTCCACCTCAAAAATATTCATGTCACTGAAATAGCCCTCAGTATCACTAGTACCGGTGGGCACGTAGTCAGAGGGGGCATGGGGACCATGCCTTTCTTCCCCTAAGCCAAGCAGTCTACACTAGATATTAAGCGATTCCTCGATTTCTCGGTAAGACGGAACAGTAATCATACGTATGGCAATCATACGCAAAGGCAAACATATTTATTTCTTCTGCATTAAATGTGAGGTCAGTTTCATAAAATTGCTGCTTTTTCCTACAAATTTCATCATACGCCAGTGGCATATGACAAAATTCGGCATTCCCTAGCCCCCCCCCCCGAAAATCCTGGCTACGTGCCTGGGTGCCGGTAGGAGTACATCCATTAGCTGCAGGGCTGACATTTCGGCCACCTCATATAGTTTTCTGTGACTTGGTTAAAACTGGCATAAAACGGCAGAAATGGCAGACAATACTTTTTGGCATCTACGTGCTAAATATCTGGGCCCATTGAAAATAGCTTTTATTCTGCTAGCTTCTTCAAAGCAGCATGAATGCTATGCCACAGAACTCAGTGAAGCGAAACATTTCAACAATTCTTTTTAACATGAGCATGAATTTGCCTATAGCAAGCCACATGCTCTGTGACGTGCTCTTAGCGAGGCAGTGTAAGTGTGATATGAACAGTGTACCACAATCTGGGCGTTCAACGACCAGTTATATTTACAGTTAGATCACCATCAACGCACCGTAACTCTCACACAAACACCACTCTCTCGTAAAATCGCGTCCGCCGCCGCCGGCACGGCTGTCTCTCTTCTGCCAAACCGCCAACGGCGCCACCATACATGGCTGCTAGTGCGTTACCTTGCAACGTCAAGGGTCCTTGCCGGTGCCGGCATTAACTATTCACACGTACGTGATTAGGAACACGAAATGGCAGGATCCAACTAAAGTACTGTACAGTTACTATACAGCTATGAGAGCCTGTAGTCCGTCGAGGAAAAGGTTGAAACAATAAAGTAATTAAACCACAACCTGATATGCACCAAGTACCAGTCATCGGCATGGATATGAGACGTGAAACAAACAAAGCTGAGAATTCGGTTAAGTTTTGGGATTCGAATATTCGGATGGGTAAATCCAAATATTCGGATCGAATATTCAAATCTTTTGAAGTTTGTGCCATTTCGTCCAAAAAGATATGGTCGGTACAGCATGCAAAAATCAAACTGATTCACATCTGCATGAGCAAGTTACAGAACTTTAAAGCCGCGGCCGGTGCCAAGCATCGGGCGGACGGCGGCCGGGCGCTGCCGAGGCAGGGGAGGGGGGACATGACGTCAGCGACAGAGGATGCTCTGATTGGCAGTTATGCTGCTGTGTAACCAGAGGTACAAACTGTCAAGCCTGTATGATGCGGTGCTTCAGAATGATTAGTTTGACATAAGATAAATATGGGAAAGCACCCAACCCAGCCGGGCTTTGAAACTTGCACGAGTCACCCCTCTTATTCTTCATCAACGTATCCATACACAGTATCAGAAGGACTAGGCTTCGCTCGGCCTTCGGTATTACTCCTAAGCACTCCGTAACACACATTAACAACATTGGCAGCCAAATGTGACCTTTGTTAATGGTCTACGTAGATATTCTTAACTCTGTTCAAAGAGAACAATTTAACGCGGTTCAAGTCTTGCTAAACGCATATTTAAACGCAACATCCTCGTAACGAAAATGTCCAATTTTGCTCAACAGGGTAGTTAATGAGGCACTCCCAATGCTGCAATTTCTCGCTTCGATTTCAGACAAATATATGCCCGTGATAATGGAAAATCAACATCTGTGCAAAAGACTACTGCATGCTCAATGTCAATTAATACATTGAGGGATTGGTTTTTTCTTGTATTTGTCTCAATAGCCTAAAACAAAAGAGACAACATAAAAAGGCTCATATGTGCTTTACGGTAGCGCCCAGTTTTACTCATCGGCTGATGTCGACTCGGCGTCTTTGCCCGTCGTTGTCAGACACGGAAATATGTCATATTACACTCGAGACTACTCATCTACCCACAAAATATAATGAGCAGATCCATGCCACAGTGGAAAGGGCGGAGGATATCTTAGTAACGTTACTCTCAGCATTGGTCTCATTCAAATGATGCACGGAAGCAAAAGCCATGCACTGCAACCATTAGCATTCCGCTCGGTTGTGTATGATTTGCCTCATATTTTTCTTCCAATTCTGCAACAACACGCAAAAGAGTATTTGCATAGTCGGTCGACATTCGAATATTCGGATGAAAAAAGTGCCCCACATGAATACTGGCCGAACATTCGAATTTCGAAACCATAGTTCGACCATGCGCCGAATCCAAATATGCAGCCGAATTTTCGAATCATCCGAAACCGAAACCTCATCTATAGTTGCAAACCACCGGAAGACGATAAAATTCTAGGGACAGTATTGCACAAATAAAAGCCTATAGATATTATCTATCTAGTCCTTTATGTTCTACACATATGCTTTCATACCACATTTATCCCGAAAGCGACCCTTGGTTTTGGTTAACGTAAACATTTAACATCAGCATTCTGCTACATCTTTCCATGTTGACCCTGCAGTTGACTTAATCTTGTGTGAAATGTTCACTGTGTCAAAAGTTCACATATATTATGGAGGTAATTTTCATATTCATACCCAGCATGACTGACATGTCAGCACAACCACATGTCTTTTGGTATGGTCTGGACTCTTTCATATGTTATGTTGATAGCCTGAATGATGACTTAACATCATGCTAATGAACGGTATAGATATTCTCATTGATATTTTATCAATTTCAGATGTGACTGCAAATACAACCTTGAGCCTCTCATACCATTCCATTGTGCTGTTCAATGAATGAAAATTCGAGCATCCTTTCTGCACGGTTAAATTCTTAAATTATTGCAATTTATTCCTATTACTTTTCTTGAAAGAAATGTCAGATCACATCTATGTAGCTCACATCTTCTATGCAGAACAGCCTACATTCAGCCCAGATTCAGTAGGGAATTTCCTTAACAGGCCAATATCTCCCCTAGCAGTTGGAAAACATGGCCATCTGACACATCATCTGAAAGCACTTGTTAACCCGCGCAGTGTAAGGGGGTTTCGCACTAACGTGCACTGGAAGGCGGGGCACAAAAGTGCACCCCCCTCCGATCTCGGAAGTGGAAAGAGCTAGAGACATGGCATTTTATGGACAAGGTGGGGCTATAACGATGTACACTGTGCAGATCTTCATGACCCTAGGTCAATATCTTCAAGGTGAAATGGGGTCGATAAGGTCAACTTTGGACACTTTCTCGGCCCGTACAGGCCATTCCGTACGACTTTTCGAAAAACGGGAAACGGGAAAAGGGTGTTTGTATGTGCGTTAAAACGTGGAATACGACAATGTCCATTAATCTGACGTCTTCAGTCAGGATTTCGGGCCGAGGTTATGTCAGGTCATTGACCTATGGCGTCATTTTTTCATCTTTTGCAGATCAGATTTCGAACAACATGGGATAGCCTGAGTGTAAATAAGGGCCCTACACGTATCTTTTGGCGTATTTTCAGTGAAGGTAGCCAATATCGGTACATTTGGTCATTTCCAGCATTTAGATTTATGTATGTATGTATATGTATATATCTATATACATGGGAGTATCAACGTGCCAAGTGTTTGTATTACGGTCTTTGAATGCATATTTCAAACAAATCGACACATTGCAAAGAAAATCCGGATCTGGTAACAAAATATTTGCCCTTGACCTTTGATGACCTTGACCTCTGAAATGCCCCTGGTATATGTAAGCATATCCATGTGCTCACATGTATTTTTATTACGGTCCTTGAATGCATATTTCGTATAAGTCGACATGTCGCAAGGCAAATCTGGGCCAGTTCACAAGATATTTGACCTTAACCTTTGACGACCTTGATCATTACTGACCCTGTATATGTAAGGGTATCAGTGTGTGCACACTTGTTTTTATTAGGGTCTTCGAATGCATATTTCATAGGAACTGACATGTTGCAACGCAAATCTGGATCAGGTCAAGAGCTGACTGGCCTTGACCTTTGACGACATTGACCCTTAATGACCTCGGTTTTGGTCTTGGTACATCCATCACTTATGCCCGAACGACGTGGCGTGATTGTGTTCAAACGGTAATCTTAGGTAGAATGCTGGTCCTGTCACAAAGTTCCCATTTGTCAGCGACAACCGTCGTTTTCGTTGTCTGCCTAAATTCAAATACTTAAAACTTCAAAAATTTCCGGCCGATTTTCAATTTTTCTTCGTCAGTCGACGAATTAATCAACTGTCATAAATGTCACACAGTAGCAGCAACCAGTTCCATTCCGTTCTCGAGATATTCAAGAAAAACAGGCAGGGAGCACAAAAATATCCCCCTTCCAGTGCACGTGTTAACCCAACCACCACTGTGCAAAGAAAACCATGTATCTTATCTATGGGGAAGCTATAGACGATAAAAAAACCATGTCTATGGGACAGTCCCTGGGATTTCCTTCAAATTGGCAAATCAAACCATCAGCCCATGTCCATCAATCCAGCTGGAAAACCTTATGGAGCACTGAAATCTAGGGGTCAAAAACCATAAGAGGCCTTACAGAACAGATTTTGTAGCCCAAATAACAACACACACTGGCCAGGTTGCATACCAACTGAAACCATTTGTTAACCCAAATACAAATGTCCATGGAAAATCAGCTTTATTGTCGATGGAGAAAGTTACACTGCCATTTTCTGCGCCAGAGCACAGCGTCGGCGCCAAACGCAGAATGAAATGAACAGACAAAAATTGGCCCTCCTCTATTTCAGTGAACTAGGCCTTACCAGTTTGTTCTGAAACATTTGTGGCAAGGATCATGTGTTTTATATTTGTATAGCCTTCAGTAAGTGATGAAAGGACATCAGATGTACAGGCTTCTGTAAATGAATTTTGGGAGGTACGTTCAGGTTTCCATACATTGTCATGGCAACATGGAGCTTCCTAGGAACATTTGCAGTGATCTGGGTAGACTAAAGATTATTAGCATTCCACTACAAATCCATGCTTTGCCAGTTTTCAAATAATGTTGTAGTTTTTATCCTAGCCTGCATGCCGAGTAGTTCTGGCCCATTCCCCTGGCTGCCAAGATTACTGATCCCTGAGAATAATTCAAGAGGCACCTGTGGACATAACTGAACCAGCATTCAACCAAATAAGTAAGGAAACATTCATAACTCTGGCTTTTGTTGAATGTGTCAAATGTTCACTTGCTGAGCTGCTAACTCTCCCTGAATGCTTTTTCCCTTTTTTAATAGGAAGTTGCAACAAAAATCACACTTACTGATCACCAAACAGCTTCCTCACAAAACTTCTGTGTTCTGACAGGATGAAGTCCTTGCCACCATTCTGCCTCCAACTGGCAGGGTGTTTCCAGTCCAGGGATGTATCATCCATGCCTATTTAAGCTTCTTCATACTGGGTGTGTGTTATGGTTTTCCATGTTTTCCACTCTTTTTTATTTCAGTAGTTACCAAAACAGACAGCTGACAGAGCTTTATTAGCCCTGTTTATTTGCAACCTGTAATTTTTCACATTTTGAATTCACTGATATCATTGGCAGTTTTGAGAGTCAATTCTATCATTTTCTATTTGTTCTAAGTCATTCACCACTGATTCTGAGAACATTGCATTTTAGCCCATACCAGTTATTGGTGACCTGACCTCAGGTCAATAGTCAGAGGTCACTGGCACTTTGATAAATGATGATCATTGTAAGTCCCCATTACCCTAAAAACAAAAAACCTGGATTTTTTTTTGTTAATGAGTAAAAATGATGCATTAAAAACGGCGTGGACCACAGGCCAGATGTTTCCAAAAAATCTGTGAAAGCAGATTAGTTGCAACAGCCAAGATCTCCCATCCCACAGGGTTTTAGGTTGCTATTTTGGTCTTACCTGACTTGAGCTGAGGATGAAACTCTGATACTGGATGCAGAAAGGATCAAGCAAATGGTACACAGAATTTTGTGGCACTGCATTTGTTTGTTGTCTCACAATCTCTGAAAAACATCTGGGTGGTAGCAAACACCCCCAACAGTCAGGATTTGGTTGAAAAATACTGTTATGTCAGTAGAATTTCAAGTATTGAAATCCTTGAGATCTTCATCTTCCATGTATTTATACCATAAATATTTTACCTACCCACTTCCATCTAAAACCATTATGGAATTCATTTCTTCCATACTAGTAAGCAATACTCAAGATTAATGTCTTCATGTCTGCACCACCTCATCAAAATGAAAGATGTATTAGACAGTATTACATTTCTCAGGCATTAACAAAACTGATTAAGTTTTTCAGGTTTGTTGATGAGTGCATTTGCTGGTTTAGTCATGCATGCCATGCATGTTCTTCTCCATTTCACAGAGCTGCTATGTGCAACTCAAGTAACACTCCTCCCTTTGGCTACTGCACTGCTGCTACAAACTAGCCACCTCAGTTGAAAACATGTGTTCAAGGTGGAACATTTCTTGAACCACTAAGCTTTAATAAAATGCTCCATTGAACACAATCTGGCAGGAATATGAAACAAAAATGAAAGAAATTAGAACTGGCATCTTCAAACTGAGAGTGTCTTTTATTTCAGCAAAATACTAAAAATGTTTAATTTGCTTCAACACTCAAGTATAATCACCTGGTTACCACCTTGTCATTGCAATACTTTGTACTAATTTTGCTGATTACCAAAAATTACACCAAACTTAGAACAAAAGTCTACAGAAACTGCTACCCTTGTAAAGAATATTTTACACTCTTCTCACATCTGAAACCAGCCTTTCCTTCTCATATTGCAAAAGTAATGAAACTGTATCATTCCATACCACAACATTCTGGTGGGGTGTTAGTCTGACAGAAAACAGCAATATTCCTGTGTAGTATTGCCATATCTATGTTATATCATACCACTGATTTGATTCTAGAGAAGCCATATTGTCATGCATTGTATTTCTCCATTCATATTTTCATATTCATGTTTATGTTGAACATAATTAATGGACTGATCAATCAGCATCTGATGTAAAACACTTACTCCAGAGCCTTGACAGATTTCTTGGCAAACTATGCACCTTTTGTGATGGCAGGTAACACAGCAGTGAAAGAAGAATTCCCTTTAAGTGGAAAATGGACTGATCAATCAGCATCTGATGTAAAACACTTACTCCAGAGCCTTGAAAGATTTCTTGGCAAACTATGCACCTTTTGTGATGGCAGGTAACACAGCAGTGAAAGAAGAATTCCCTTTAAGTGGAAAATGGACTGATCAATCAGCATCTGATGTAAAACACTTACTCCAGAGCCTTGAAAGATTTCTTGGCAAACTATGCACCTTTTGTGATGGCAGGTAACACAGCAGTGAAAGAACCTTTAAGTGGAAAAACAAACATGGTATTTTTTGTTTTCTTTTTAGTGAAATGAGAGTAGTGAGCTTGATCATTTTTATGTCAAGCATCACAAGTATAATATTAAGTCCTGTTCACTCTAATGTACTACATAGATACCAGCCTTGCTGATGGGTCAAGCCATCATACATTCTACTGTATGACAACAAGCAGAGTGCTAATGAATGATTTCAGAAGGCCCACATTAGACCACATCAGAGGATGATAACATAATAAAGTATTTAATTAGTCCCACTTCACACTTCTTAAATTCTGAAGAATAAATAACATTTAAAAGCCAACATTTTTAGATATCCAAAGTATGACAATATGCTGACCAAATCAGCACCTTCACTTTGGAAAGATCGCGACCCATGAGGTGGAAGTGATCATGATGGTATTAAAACAAAGGCTGACATGCAATGCAGTCTGATGGAACATGCATTCGTTTTTTATCCAAAGAAAGAAACGCTCCAAGTAAAGCAATCCAAACTGAGTTGTCTACACGATGGGTCAAAACTGGCGCACACAGAAGAGCACTGCTAACTAGATTCGTACCTACTGCACTCAATATTTCAGTGTAGATAACGTTGTAGTGGGCTGGCGCGAAGGAACGATTCGTCACAGGCTGCAATCGTCCAAAAACGCTGCAAATCCGGAAATTTTAACCACCGCTAAGAAAGCAATGCCTCCTCCCACGACATGCTTTCCAAGGGGGCGTCAACGTCAACTCTGTTTTTCTTTTTACGTGCTAGCGTCAACCAAGCTGAGACGTAAATAACTCCATGTTCATATTTCGCAAAAGCTTTCAAGGTTACGTTCATAAACTGTCGAGCATCACTTATAAGGTTTTTATTTGTTTCTAAACTGCTTCACAGCGAGGTCGTATTTCCGACTTAACGCTACTCCCGGCAGGGGGCCGAGTCCGCTTCCCCTCGGGTTTTTGGTTGTCAATTCTGGCGTTTTTGACGCAGTTTCACGAAATTTGGTGACTTTTCCTAGCTATTTTGTCTACGTTCTTTGACAAAATTTCAGAATTTTATTTTACTTAGGGACGAATCCAGGCAACATTTTTGGGAGGTACCTTAGGTCATTTTTTGCCCCAGGAAAATGACTGCCAACAATAGCGTTTTTAAGACAGAACTTAAAACTTTATATGGATGTACAGCTAAATAGTTGGGCAACATACAGATACCATTTTGTTTATCTGAAGTCACTTTACAAGGTCAGGTCAAGGTCAAAAACCAAAATTTGTTGGCGCTATTTTTTCAAATGCCAAATCCGGAACATATATGGCGTAGAAGGGTGTTCTCCACTTGTGTACCAAGTTTCAGCTTGATATCGGGTCGGGTCACGGGGCTATGACCTAAAATGTTAGTGCGCGTACCCTGTATCACAATGGTCGTAAAAGGAAATTTTTGGAAAAGGGTGAACTCAAATGGTTGATAACGTTTTCAGGTAATGTTAAATGCACATAAGATCATTCCAAGTGACTCCAAGGTCACTGGAGGTTATTTAACCCTATTCCCAGCAGTGGGGGGGGGGGCCGAATGGGCCCGCTCGGGTTTTTTGCTTGCCAATTACAGGCTTTTTAACGCAGCTTCACGAAACTTGGTCACTTTTCCTAGCTATTCTTTCTACGTGCCGTCACAATATTTCAAAATTCTGTTTTGCTCAGGGGCGGAGCCAGGTAACGTTTTTGGGAGGCACCTCATGCCATTTTTGGCCATGTTGAGGGTAAAAGAAAAATGTCTGCCAAAAACAAAGTTTTAAGGATAGAACTTAAAACTTTATATGGATGCATAGCTAAATAGTTGGGCAATGTGTAGATGTAATTTTGTTTATTTGAGGTCACTTTACAAGGTCAGGTCAAGGTCAAAAGTCAAATTTCTTCGCAATAATTTCGGCGCCGTTTTTTCAAATGCCAAACCCGGAATATATATGACGTAGAAGGATGCCTTCAACTTGTGTACCAAGTTTCAGCTTGATATCAGGTCGGTTCACCGAGCTATGACCTAAAATGTCCGTGCGCGTACTTTATATCGCAATAGCCATCAAATAAAATTTTTCAAATAGAGTGAATTAAAATGATTGAAAACGTTTACAGATAATATCAAATGCACACGAAATCATTCCAAGTGACCCCAAGGTCACTGGAGGTCATTTAAGGTCAAAGGTCACAAGTTGATCTGAGAAACGTGTGGCCATGACAGTTCCCCCTTTTCATGTTCCTGGCACCGCCTATGCTAACATTATACAAACATTGTAATGCGATTTGTACTTCTTAAGTATAACATGACTCGCAGAAGCCAAAAAAGTGTGTTTGCCTCTTTTGTTCATTTAGTTGTTAGAAAACTAATCCTTCTATTTTTGAAACCCTGTGAACGCCCATGAATTTTCTCAAAATTTCAGATTTCTGGACCCATTGTAAAAGCCCTATCCATAATCTCTCGATTCATGCCAGTTTCATCAAAATCGGTCAATAAACAACAGTGTTATAAGAAGTCCAATAGTACCCCCCATTTTGACATTTTTGCCACCCTGTATCCACAAATTTCAAAATTCCGAAAATTTCTTTTTATACAAATGTAGTTCACGTCACGGCAAATCGATTGCCGTTTGTTGCGATGAAATCGGATGTGTAGTTTTCGAGATCTCAGGGGGGGGGCCGAATCCGCCCACCCTGCCGGGAATCGACCATACCGTCTAGCTCTCCGGGAATAGGGTTAAGGTCAAAGGCCACAAGTTGATCTGAAGAGCATGTGACCATCACAGTTCCCCCTTTTTCATGTCCCTGGCACCGCCTGTGCTAACATTGTACAAACATTGTAACAAGATTTGTACTTACTTAGCATAACCTGACTAGCAGAAACCAAAAAAGTGTTTTTGCCTTCTTTGTTCATTCAGTTGTTGAAAAACTAATCCTCCTATTTTTGAAACTCTGTGAACGCCTACGAATTTTCTCAAAATTTCAAATGCGTGTACCGATGGTAAAAGACCAATCCATAGTCTCTCGATTCATGCCAATTTCATCAAAATCGGTTCATAAGCGACTGAGTTATAAGAAGTCAGAAATACCCTCAATTTTGATACTTTTGCTCCCTGTATCCATCCCTTTCAAAATTTTGAAAATTTCCTTTTTAAAATGGTATTTTATGTCATGGTGAATCGATTGTCTTTTGTTGCGATGAAATCGGATATGTAGTTCTCGAGATCTCAGGGGAGAGGCGAATCGCCCTCCCCTTCCTGCCGGGAATCGGTCATACCGTCTTGTCCTCCGGGAATAGGGTTAAAGCCAGCCTTGCTCCCTTATGATGTTTTGAAGCAATAGGGTAATTTGACAAGTGACCAAGTTAGCTTTTAAATGTGGCTTAGACGTCGAATTTGAATTTGGATTTGAAATCAAGTGGGAGTATTTTCAAAATGTCCAATCTGGTCGAAGAAGACAAATTGGTAGGGACAACATGCGTAATCAAAATAACTATTCCGCACCCTTTCAACCTACCCAAAAACCTTTCTGCCTGAGGGTAAACAATGGCCATGATAGGCATGGGCGCAGTCGGGGTTTTCTTAAAGGGGGGGGGGGGCAGGACTCAGTGTTAACTGAAATGATACAAAAACCGCCTTTTGGGAAGACAATTGCGATAGACGTCACAAAAATGCGGACCTAAGGAGGGGGAGGAGCCGACTCCCGTCCCCCGCTTTGGTTGTGCCGGCGATGATAGGTCATTCCAACCTGAAATGTGCTATTTCTATGTATGGCGTATGTATGCTGTACTATGTATGTATGCTATTTCTATATATCGGCATTACAATAGCGTAACTAGGATATTCGTGAGGTGCTCAAAGCTGAAATATGCACTAATCCCGCTATTTTATTACAAATACTGGATATAAACCCAATCAAACACCTGGGTATACATGGAAATTTTGGAATCAGAAGCAATGTAGCGCGTAGGAATACGTGTCGCTGTCCAGTCTTCTCGTTTGCGGCCTTTAGGTGAAGTGTGGGCCGTACAGTCAAGTCGTTCGTGCGCCTAGAGTATATTCGGTACGAGTGTCTAGTGATGTGCCCTGTGCGCTTGCAGCACTGAAGAGTACAGTCCGTGATGCCACGCCTCTTTTGCTGAGGCATGCCGACTTCTGCTACTCGAATCGGCGGGGAGAGCGGTAGGCAGAGCCCACCTGTCGGGCATGGGTCGGGTTCGCCTTGAACCGGAGGGAAATGTATTCGCGTTCCTCTTGATGTGGAGTCGATTTCCACCGGTCGTCTTCGGAGGTCCTCGGGTCTTCATAGGTTTTTTACCTGGATTCAAGGCTAGAGTCTAGAGTCCGGTAGCTGAGGTGTCAGAACAGCTGCCGTGACGTAAGAACAGCTCAATCACAGCCACAGTACATTATCTTTCGATTTTAAAGGTTTTTATTTAAACAATCACTTGCGTTAATGGCAAATTTCGGAAACCTCTGACCACAAGGGGATTCAACCCTCTGATCCTTTCTGCTTATGCTACTGTTGGCAATGCTACGTTGGAGGTCATCGCTCCATGTAGATTCTATAAAAAAGTGATTCTATAATAAAAAGTGATTATCCGTGCACCTGCAGGTAAATTATATGCATGCACAGTGGAATAGGCTCGTTCGAGTCCCGTGTTATGGCCAGACTTGTAAGCGATTCACCTCGTTAGAAATCGATGCGATTCCGATTTTCGGCGAAAGAAAGTGATCCTGGTTGCCGTTCTGATTCACGCTGAAAAACAGAGAATCATTTCCATTCTGAATCATTCGCTATTTTTAGCTGCAGGAAATTGAACTGATTTCCACCACTGGCACGATAATAACATGCGAAAGCACAAAACTGTACTTGCGTTATTTTTTTGTAAATATCTATCCGGTCAGATGCGTTTACACTTAAATGGTCGGCTCCAACGTGCCGTGGTTTGGTCGTCCGCTGGCCGGCGGTCCCTTCTGCTGCCGGCCACCGTCCGAGCGGACGCTGTAACTGGTCCCGCCGGCGCCCGAGCGGGAGGCCGAGAGTAGAGGCAACGGTCGAGCTCTGTGTTTTGTGTGCCGGCGTGAAAAAAAACCTAATTGGTGCGAGGGGTCGTGCCCGGGGGTGTCACTTTCTATAAATGACTGGGTGGGCCAAGCCGAGGGCCCGACAACCTAACTTTCCCCCGATGTGGGTTTCTCAACGGATTTAGCCCGCTTTATTTTGGCTGTCGAGAACTTTCAAGTTTCGTTGCCACTATGTTTTAAGTACAAAAATGCATTTATCGTCAAGTATTTGGGTATATATATATGTATATGTGTATATATATATAGAAGATAGAAAGATAGATATGTACATAGCTTTAGACTTTATTCTTTGCTTCCTACCTATCTCTTATCTATTACGGCCGTTCTTCTTTTCGTTATGTTTATGTACTTCCTCTTAAACCCAACAGAAAATATTGGGTGGGCCCAAACCAACATTGGAGGGGCCCAAGACAACATTGGGTGGGCCATGGCCCTCTCAAAAGAATACAAGTCGACACTCCTGGTTGTGCCCTTCCCATGTGTATCTAGTTTGACTTTGTTGCCGTCGAGGCCGCCGCCGGACTCCGGTCGTTGTCTTGCAGTCGTCGGACTCCGGTCGCTGTCTTGCAGTCGCCGGCTCCACGCGCCAGACGTCGTCGCGCGCTTGCCGGGACATGTTCACCACTCTTCGCTCCACGAGCCAGATGCAGACATTTCATTTACCGTGTCGCTCAGTGATGTCCAGACGTGAAGTTACTGAGTACGCATGCGGGAACGAAGTCGCATTCGTTTTCTGTACATGTAACAGCCATGTCCTAGGTGTTATGTTATCCATGTCATGCTTGGTATAGTTTTAAGCAGGTTGGTACCTGAATACAGCAACGACGAGGTATTTCATACTGCATGGTAGTTTTATGTATGGGCATATACGATCAGGCATGAAGTTAAAAAACTGCCAGAAGTGTTAAAAGTCCTCACTAGGATGTTGCCTGTATACGAACAACCTTGACTGCCCGAATGGGAAATCCCGAACGGATGTCGGTGACTATTTTGGTTGACAGAAAATTTTATTATATGTACAGTATAAAAATCTACAGTTTTTCGACGAAAACTCCAATTTTCCCTCAATTTTCGCCGGGCAGGGGGACTCATAACACTCACCTTCGGTTCTCTGAGGCTAGCTTAGAAAAGAAAACGAAAGGCTTAGACACTAGTCTTGGGTACCTTTTCACACACTATTTTTGCTCCTTGTGTCAATTTCTTTAGTCAGGGACACCTCAGGCCATTTACTTAGGACAGGTGAAGTAAGACCATGTTCCAAAATATAAAGGTGGTACCACATTTCGTGAAATGCATCGATTGACATCAATCTTGGCATTTTGATAAACCGTGACAGTGGAATAATTCTGCTATCTCGAATTTTTCGAAGATTTTCAGGTAAATGGCTTTACGTCACCTCAACTTTCGGCCTTTTTGCGTTTGCTTTTGAGACTGACATTGGTCGGGCGGTTTGGAATCATGAATATACACCCTGGTGCTTCTCACGTCATTTGCACACACAGTTGTGCCCTTTGACCCGTGACCTAAGGTCAAGGTACTTTTTATACCGAATTCTCAGGCCTGCAGCCGAGTACAGTCCTTTGGTTTACGGTCACGGAATGATTATTGATAGTCATATGCGCTTCGAATGGACTACTGTATGATGGGAACGTATAAAAAATGGAAAGGAAAAGTACAAAGGATAGGAAGGACAAGCCCCACGAAAGGGGCCCCGAAGGACTCCCTAAGGTAGGGCCACTTCTCAGACCTGGGAGAGCGATCGCCCCATTTTTCTTCCTGTTGGATCCGCGCCTGATTCCAGCCAAGACAAACTTAGACATTTAAGAAAAAACGAGGCATGCCCTTGCAAAGGACGACCTTTTTGCCATTTTTTTCCATTTGCTTGAAATGATCGAATTTGACCTCAAGCACTGGCGTACCCGGGATCTTTCTTCGGGAAAGGGGTGTCCTGGGCAATGAGGGTGCCCCCAACGCTGATGTGGGCCCCTGAACAGTGCGGGGGCTCCGTGGCCAGGGGCTTCGTTTTGTGTAAATGATTGGGGGGGACAGATCGAGCGGCCTCATAGGCTTACCTCCCCAAATGCGAGTTTCTCAACGGATTTGTGAGCACTTTATTTTGACCGACGGCAGTTGTAAAGAACGATTTATAGAAGATATTTGGCTTGTATATATATATATATATATATATATATATATATATATACACTTAGGGGTGTCGTTTTGTGAAAATGTCGGGGCAGAACTGGAGGGGCCCCAATTTGAAACTGGATGCCCCAACCGCCCACCGTTATGGCGAATTGTTCCATGAGGTATGAGGAGCCCTTCCTCGCATTTATCCAAAGCGAAGTTTTTTGTGGTGCCATTAAGGAGAGGGCCCTTGATATTTCTAGAAAACCTCTTAAACATGAAGAAAAATTTGTCAAGCCATGTTAGGGCAATGTTAAGAGTTACTCTGAAAACACGATGATCAAGGGCCCACTCAAAGAGGTGAGGGCCCTCCAGATAAATTCAAGACAGGGCCCTCCCCGTGGTCTTAGGGGCCTTCCCTGAATTCATCTTGAGGGCCCATTGGAGTTTTTCGTGTAACCGTCCAGCTTTTTGAGAGGGCCTTTGATTTCTTGAGAGTGCCCACAAACATTTCCTCGCCTGGCTTAAAACTTCGTTCCGGAATGTGGGCCCCCTCAATGGCTCAAGAGGTCTACAAACATTTCGGTCGGTTCTGTAGATGGATTCAGATAGACTTTCAGGAATACCTTGAATCTATATAAAATGTCCATTAGAGTTTTTCTGTGAGCCTCTAAACGTTTTAGGGGTGCCCTTGATATTTTCAGAGGGCCCGTGCAACATTTACTCATCCAGTTTACCCTTTCCAGAATATAAGAAGTGCCGCTGAAAATTATTTTCAAAGGGGTCTCAAGCATTTCCTCGTCCGGTGTATCCTTTCCTGAATGTCTGAGGTGCCATCTGAAATATCACGGCCCCTCTAGATTCAAGGATTACTTTTCACGAATTTTAATGGAATTTTACTTCAAAGGGGTTGTTCCGACGTTAGGGAGGGCCCGCCCTTGGACTAAAGAGCCTTTTGGGGTTTGTGGGCCCTCAGGTGTTTCTTTAGGCCCCTTGCTATTTTCATAGGGCCTCTCAACCAAAGCCTCGTCTGGTTCAAAACATTCTTTCTGAATGTTCGGAGCCTCTCCAAAATTTTGGGGTGTCGCAAAAAATTAGTGAGTCCTCGAGATGAATCCAAGAAGGAACTCTCAGACCTAGGAAAGGGTTCATTCCTTCAGTTCATCCAAAGAACACAGGGGAGTTTTTTTGGACCCCTCGGAGGCTCTCCAACCATTTCCTCGTTGATTCAAAAATACTCTTCTGATTGTTTGAGGGGGTCCCTAAGAATGTTTGAGGAGGGCCCAAGACCGGAGGAGAGCCCATTGGATCCATTAGAGATCTAGAGGATTCCTCTAGAGGATCCCATTGGATCCATTAGAGAATCCATTGGAGTATGCCGTGAGGCCCTCAGGCTTTTGAGTGTGCCCTTACTGTAATTAGAGAGCCCTAAAACTTTCAGGAAAGGATTTTCTGAACTAGACACGGAAATCGTTCAGCAACTTAAATTTGCATACTGACTAGTGCCGCCGTTTGAAAAAGTTGCAAAATGTTTCATCAGATTGAAATGTCATTTCAACCATGGACCCCAGCATAACATCACTTCAACAGTGAGGGGGCTTAAATTATTGTGGGGGGAATGAAATCAACATGGATGGGTGCGCTCATCCTCAAAAGAATGCAGCATGAAATCCTTGCCCATGGTTAGAGCACTAGGATACTTGGTAAGAACCTGCTCTCTTGCCCATAATAACCACACTTTCTATTGGAATGCTGGTCTGAATTATCTCTATTCACTGTTCTGGCTACTGGGGCCCCACTAACGGTAGAGCTCCCATTTTTTCTGGATCTAAATTGTCAAGCAGCCTGCTAGGCGCCACCCTTCCTGTATTTCCGTTGCACTGATTTGATGATCGCTTAGTTACGCCATTACTATGCCCAGCACTAGCACCTGACAGCCATTCCGGGGCAGAGATGCCTTTCCTGCCAGGAACTGCCTTTGCTTAACCGGATCCCTGACTTTTCTAGGTCAGTGGACATTGGGGCCCTTTAGGATATGCCAAGGGTCCGGCCCTGGGAATTCCCTCCCCATGCCAACAATTTCTAGAGTTGAGACGATAAGACACCTAAGGCTCTCGGCTTACGTTACTTCACTGTGGCTACCTTCCCGACATACTTACACCATCCATGGCAGGACCTTTGCTGGCTGGCGACTCCTTTGCAGAGCAGCATCCTCTCCGGTCCACGCATATGTCTTTTGGTAGGTACGTGCCGGGGAGCCCACTACTTTTCCTGGTCAGAGGGCACCCTGCTACCTGCCAGAGGAATCTTTGCCTGGGTCTCGGGGCCGTTTGTGGAGGAGTGGGTTTGCCTTTCCTGGCCGGGGGCCCCTTTAGGCAAATTTCTGGGACCCCTTCGTAGGTCGAAAAATTTCGGGGGCCCAGGACCCCTCGGACTCTTCTGGCTACGGTACTGACCTCAAATGCTCTTCTTCCGTCTCTCATGGGTAAATTACACATTTCTTTCATGTTAAAACCCCATTTAACCCACCAAGAAGCCTACGTTACCAAGTTTTCTGTCAAAAATGTCGAAAGGGCAAAACTGCTTTAAATGATCACTGGTGGCATTAATACTGACCTTATTTAAAAAAACAATCTAGACGCTTTCTTTTTAGTTTCGCCAAGGCCTTTCCAGCGGTGTCTTAACGTTTTCTGGGGGACTTTAAGCTGTCGAGACCTGAGAGGCTCTCATGAACCCTGACCCCCCTCACCCCGGCCCGGCGAAGTTGGGTCCGGTGGACGGCCTATCGAGGGTTAAGAATATGGAGATATCCGTGAATCTCTGCATCCATCTGAGATGCAGAGATTCCCCTCACCATAGTAAGAACAGGTTTGTGCCAGGATGAGATGTGATGGCGCAGGATGCCATGTTGAAAGGAAAGCCACTGCTCCTGCTCGGAGACACCAATATAAACGTAATCGAGCCACAAAACGCTGAACGTCAGGAAATATCCGCAGCTTCCGACAGAACTCAATCTTCATCAGCTTGATGGTGAGCCCTGTCAACCAGATCAACAATACTGGATCATATCATAATGAACCAACCAAACCTGCACTCCACAGTAAAGGTATACACGCGGCGGTCAGCCGTGTGGCCGGCTGTAGCCTATGACCTACGGGTTGGGGCAGCTGCACAAATCTGGCAAAGCATGGCTGGGGCTGGGACCACGGCTGTTGTGTAGCTGAGGATTACACAAAAACTGGCATGTGTTTGATGATGTAGCAAATTTAGCTTATGTGTATGATGCAGTTATTTAACAGCGTATATTGTGTTTCTGCAATGCAGTTGTTTTTATTCACATGGTTCATATTCAATCATCACCTAATTCTAAACAAATGCTTTAAAATGGAATTTTGAAGAAGAAAAATATTGCTGGCCAACGGCTGGCTTTTGGACCTACGGGTAAGGCTGCGGCTGGCTGCGACTAGGGCGTTATGTTGTTGGTGTTGGGGCGGCTAAGGAAAAGTACAGCTGTTTCGACTCCTATTCCACAGTGCGGCTTCTCGACCGCGCACTGAGCGACCACCAGCCGGACGCTTGCTGGGTGTCGCTGCCGAGAATCCGCAACGCACCGGAGACGCACCAGATCAGACGCTGGGACAGAACAGACTGGGACGGTGTCTGTCTCGATTCCCTGCTGAGAGGCTAGACGCCGGCGTACTACGCAGTGGACACCGACGGTAAGCTACGCGAGTTCATCCCCGTCTGGGATGACGTCATCAACGGCCGCTGTACAATGACGCGGTGCACTCTGGTCGTAAATGTCGTCGTCCCTGTTGCCCCTAAAAGCTTCTCGACGATCTAGAACTGCGTGGGTTGACGTCACAGCGTGACCAGGCCAAAGAGGATTGACTCAGCTCCGCACCGACGACCTCCGCGACATCTACCGGAGACTGCACAACAATGCCAGGAACCGGATTGTGTGTGCGCGAAAGGACTTCCTGGTGATCAACTGGGAGTGAAAGACTTTCGTTGCTTTGGGAGCCGATTTAACCGAGGCTCTAAAATAGGGTTTAACCATCTCACCAACAGTGCGCATGCTGGTCACACCGACTCTTCGAACACTGAGCTCCGAACTGTACAGGCCGATCTATTCATTGCGTATTTTGCCAGTGTCGGTCCCAGATTTGCCTCCGAGCTACGATCTGACGCTCAGACTGACGCACCAGAGACCTTTTTCCCTTCCCTATGCTATGGCGTCGCCGCAAGCTTTGAGCTGAGGCCAGTCACGCTCCACGAGCTGTCAGCTGCCGTGCGCCGAATGCTCTAGCGCTGTCGGACTGGACGGAGCGCCAATCCTGGCGGTGCGTCGCTGCTGTGATGTTATCGGGCCACTGTTGTTGCATTTGATCAACACTTCAGTCGGCAGCGGTGTGCTCCCCGAGAGGTGGAAAATGGCGTGTGTGGTTCCCCTGCACAAGGCCGGTGACCGCAGTCTGGCGAATAATGCCGACCCGTCTCAGTGCTCCCAGTCGTGTCCAAGGTCGCTGAACATGTCGTTTGTACCAAGTCAAAAGAATATCTGACAGCCAACCACTTGCTCAGCGATGACCAGTATGCGTACCGCCGCGGCCATTCTGCGGAGAACCCTGTGCTCGACGCTGTCTCATGGGCAGTCGATAAAGTCGATAATGGCCTGCTTGCGTCGATAACGACGATAGATTTAAGCAAGGTCTTTGGTAGCGTTAATCACGGCGTCCTCCTGCGGAAGCTGTCATAGTATGGTATTCCATCTCACTGATTCCACAGCTACCTCATGACGGAGTGACACAGCTTTGTGTGACAGGAGATTCCATAGCTACCAGATGACGGAGTGACACGCAGCTCCTCGACAGCTCGCTACCTGACAGTGATAGTTTAATGCAGCTCAAATTCCGCAACGTGGAATCAGTGGCATTGGTGCACAACTAGTTGAGAAAAATTCTGAAGATCAAAACTCTGAAGAAAAACTCTGAAGCATCAAAAGCCGATTTTATCTACTTGGTGTCAAAAAGTCTTTGCAGAAAATACCAAATTGTCATTTCACTTTTTTCTGTCAGTTCCTTCAGTTTTCGAACACGATCAGAATGTCTGGAGAGACCGTGGACCAGGCGCTGACCTGGGACCGGCGCGTCTCCACTGTTGTGCGCCGGTGTTAGGGCATACTCGTCTCCTTGAATAGATTTCGACGTCACTGTGCTAACGAAGCCCTAATCGTGATCATTCAAGCCCTCGTTTTCTCTGGAATCATCCACTGGCTGCCAGTCTGGGGTAAAGTAGCTGACTGTCAGCTACATTGTATCCAAAGAGTTATCAACTTTGCTCTCCGGGTAGTGACCGGTGTACGACGCTGCGATCACATCACACCGGCCCTGAACTCGTTTCACTGGTCAGAGATCGGCGAGCTTGTCGTGGAGCGCGACTGCCTGAAGATGTAACGCGCTCTCCACAACGCTGACGTCCTGGTGGCCGCTTAGACCATGTTTACCCGCTGATGTGACCTGGCTGTGTGCGATACCCGCCTGATGCGCACGGAACGGCTTCACCTGCTGAGAGTGCGGCTTGTCAGCACCCAGAGGTGTTTTGTGTACCGGACCGCGTCGGAGTGGAATAATTGGCCTCGTGAGGCACTGGACGTTTCCAGTGTTTGTCAGTTGACAGCGGCAGTCCGCCAACGGAAGACTAAGTTGCGAACTGAATGTAATGTCTACTTTTTACTCAGTTTTAATGCGTACGTAGAACTTGTACCCACGCGATTGTTTTGCCTGTCGCGTTTTAGCGGCGTTTTATAGCGCTTTTGCATGACGTGATGTTTTGAAAGAACTGAGCTCACACAGATGGACGAAAATAAACGAAACGAAAGGAAATGAGGCCAGATTAGCTTTGGTACTCCTTGGTAACGCCAGGGAGCTGCCATTACCAGTCGCTACTGTGATTAAGTCTTGCATTCTGGACCACAAAAATGCAGCAGCAATGAAATGCTGTCTTATGTAGTAGATACAGAGGTCGGGTTTCGTGTACCTTCGTTGTTGCTAGTGCAACACAAATGAAAGTTTTGGCGTTGCCATGCGACATGACGGGACATGACAGAAAAAAGAGAAAAAGGGATGATGATGTGACAGATGGAATCCCACGACCGTTCGCAACAGTGACCATCTTTCTGGAACTTCCAATCTGCAATTTCCCTTTGAAAATACCAAAATGTTTTCTTGATACATTAGCCAGCACTTACCTTGCTTCAATGTAAGCCCAGACTAGCGCCACCATTATCTGCAGCACTGCTAGGGAAAGGTATAAAAGTTTGCTCTCATTCCGCCCTTAGCCCAATGGTTGGTTATATGTCCGATCTGCGCCCATAGTCTCACATGAATAGCCAGCCAACCTCCTCCACGTTAAACTAAATCTATCAGCCATTCAGACAATGTTTTAGTTATTTAAACGGGTCTGAAAAAAATGCTGCAGTTCATGCCAGTATTTAAAACATTTTAAAGGGCAAAATGGTGATTGCTTAGGATTGGCTGTGCATGACAACATTAACCCTATTCCCGGCAGGGGGGCGAAATCCGCCCCCTCGGGTTTTTTGCTTCCTTATTGCAGGCTTCTTAACGCAGCTTCACGAAACTTGGTGACTTCTGCTAGCTATTCTTTCTACGTGCCGTGACAGAATTTCAAAATTCTATTTTGCTCAGAGGCGGAGCCAGGCAACGTTTTTGGGAGGCACCTCATGCCATTTTTGGCCATGTTGAGGGTAAAATGAAAATGTCTGCCAAAAACAGAGTTTTAAAGCTAGAACTTAAAACTTTATGTGGATGTATAGCTAAATAATTGGGCAATGTTCAGATATAATTTTGTTTATCTGAGGTCATTTTACAAGGTCAGGTTAAGGTCAAAAGTTAAAATTTGTTTTTTTGCTATGATTTCGGCGCCATTTTTTCAAATACCAAACTCGGAACAAACCCGGAATACATATGACGTAGAAGGGAGCTCTCTACTTGTGCACCAAGTTTCAGCTTGATATCAGGTCGGGTCACGGAGCTATGACCTAAAATGTCAGTGCGCGTACACTATATCGCAATAGCCATAAAATGAAATTTTTGAAATAGAGTGAATTCAAATGGTTGAAAACGTTTACAGATAATATTAAATGCACACGAGATCATTCCAAGTGACCCCAAGGTCACTGAAGGTCATTTAAGGTCAAGGGTCACAAGTTGATCTGAGAAACGTGTGACCGTGACAGTTCCTCCTTTTTCATGTCCCTGGCACCGCCTATGCTAACATTATACAAACATTGTAATGCGATTTGTACTTCTTTAGTATAACATGACTAGCAGAAGCCAAAAAAGGGTGTTTGCCTCTTTTTTCATTCGGTTGTTAGAAAACTAATCCTATTTTTGAAACCCTGTGAACGCCCATGAATTTTCTCGAAATTTCATATTTGCGGACCCATGGTAAAAGCCCTATCCATAATCTCTCGATTCATGCCAGTTTCATCGAAATCGGTCGATAAACAACGGAGTTATAAGAAGTCCAAAAGTACCCCCATTTTGACATTTTAGCCCCCCTGTATCCACAAATTTCAAAATTTTGAAAATTTCTTTTGATGAAAATGTAGTTCACGTCACGGGGAATCGATTGCCGTTTGTTGCGATGAAATCGGACAAGTAGTTCTCGAGATCTCAGGGGGGGCCGAATCCACGCCCCCCTGCCGGGAATCGACCGTACCTTCTAGCCCTCCGGTAATAGGGTTAAAGCCACGCAAATAACGCTCTGCTACGACCATGGGAGGCAGTGGTTTAATTAGCACTGCGGGTAATTTCAAACAAAACTTTATGGCGGGAATGAAGGTAAGCTGTGGGTGAAGAACCCAGAAGTGAAACAGAAATACGAAACAGACACAGAACACAAGAGACAACCCATAGAAAGAATAGACAGAAGCAGACAAAACAGAACCAGCAAAGACGAAGTAGATTCCCGACTTTTATTCGAGTCGCCATGGTAACTCCAACGGCTGGTGCACTATTCGCGTTCTTTACCTACTTCGCCGCTTGAAATACATCTCCCTACACCGTTAAAATGATCGAGCCTGGTCCATGCTCACCGTATTTCCAACATTTGTTCTTACTGCGCGCTTAGCGTACATGGCAATAAACTATGTTTATTACTGTACCATGGACCGTCTTGTCAATTTTGTCAAGTGCCTCTCGGAACGTTTGTTTTATACCATGCATGCCTTAACCTTCGACGCAGTGAGCACACGAAAAGAGCGAGCAGTCATACACTCAATAGAAACCGATGAATGAAAATACGTGAATGAATGGATGAACGAGAACAAACCAAAAACAACGAAAACAAGGAGTTCTGTGTGCCACATTGCTTCATTGTTTGAACGTAAATCACAAATCTCTTCGAATCGCATGGTGATCAACAATCGTAGCTTTCGGGAAACGCCTAAATCTATAGTGTGTTATGTTGAAACCGTAACGTTAAATAAGAAAGGACGTAATAATTCTCTTATCTAGAATTCCCATTACCGATCGAAAAACGGAGCGAGGTATAAAAATTGACCTAACCGTACCTGGGGAAAAATGCCGAGCTGTCATTTACCGCGAACTAAAAACATCCCCGAAATTGCCCAAAGTAGTCTCTTTACGCCGCGCAATGCAGCTAATGCTTAAACTGACTCCAGATACTGACTGCACTCTTCGGCTATTTCGGAAAAGTTCCATTACGGCGATTACCCGAGGGAATACATCAGTGCCAGCGTCCCTGTGCAGTGGTTCCCTTTTGGTCGGCGACACTGATCAGGTGTGTCCCGTCCGACACGGACACCTGTACCGTATCCGGCCGGTGATTCCGACGCTTCAGCTGTCGATCGAATCACCACCTTAGTGGCGGTAACGACAGCATCTACTTCCATCTTACGTCGACAAACAATTGCCTGGATGCTTCATTAAACAACGTCTCAGGTGCATTAGTAACCTTGCATCATTCTCAAACTGTAGATTTAGTGATCAATTATCGCGAATGATTACAGTATGAACCGCTACATCGAAGACGCATTCATTCATATCCCGCCAGCCATACCACAGAACACAAGTAACGGCGAGTGATCATGCTTTGTGTGACAAATGCCTGACACAGCGGACAAAAACGGTACCACACCTGTACAATCACGGTCCAAAGCTGCGCAAACACTGCGCAACCTGCCCGTAACATCAACCACATCAGGTTCAATGAGAATAGCTTTGTATCATTTAGCCGTACTGAAGCCCATTGAAACCGATAGGAGTCTTCTGGTATAAGCACGACCCATTTCACTGAGTTGAACTGACACTGCCTTTGAAACAGGAAAAAACGATAAAACCGTTTAATATCTTGAAGAATTGCTCTTATGTAATCCTGGTTTTTAGACATCGTATATATTCAATTAATAAACGACCTTCAACACATCACGAGACCCAGCACTGGTATGTAAATCAGTTGCTAATCACAGAGTATATCAGACTTTGGGAAAAAGTCCAATATATGTTTGATTTGTAACTGATTTATACACAAATACAGTATCCCCTGGTATACGTAAGGTCATTTATTACCAGCATATATACAACGTATAAATAATAAGCCTGTGGCCATCAGATTATTGGGCAACTGCCGTACCGGCGGAACCACGCTGAGGTGGATCTGACGGAACCAATGCATAACGAAATCAACAACGATGAACATGATCGGCGCAGCTACGTACGGCACCAGTACCCTGTCGACTGAGATTGGAGCGAACCGGATAAACTCTCACATCAAAACGGGATCACAGACGACGACCAGCCGAGTCGCTATGCGCACACCAAGCCGGCACGGACGTGCGTGATTCCGACTCCAGCGCCATCTCCAGGGCTGGCTACACCATGAGCAGACACTGCTGCAGCTTGCGTACCACGGACTGGTCCAACGCACACAGGTCGAAGTCGTAATAGTTGGCACTGTCCTCCACCTGGCCCGTTTCCCAGATCAGGTCGAAGACGCGGCTCAGCTCGTCGCGGTCCTGCGAGGTCATGATGCGCCGCTGCAGCTCCTGCAATTCGGCCAGGTACTCGGCCGTGTAGATGCTTAGGTCATTGCGCGGCGCCACGCCGGACCCGGCGGCCGCCGGCTCGGTCGGCACGGTCGCCACCGGCGCCGGCCGGGCGCTGGGCCGCGGGCTCCGGCCGCCGCCGCGCTTCGGCACGGCTTCCAGCTCGCTCTCGCTGGTCGAGCCGTCGCTGGGCGACTCCGACTCCAGCACCTCGTCCATCAGCTGGCGCAGGGGATTCGGCTTTCCCGGCGGCGGCGACGCGCTGCCGGCCGGACTGGCGGCCGCAGCCGGCTCCGGCGGTGGAGCCGACTCCTGCCTGGACGGGGGCGCCGCCGGTGCCTTGTCACGCGCTTTGACCGCCGGCGATGGCGAGTGTTCCCGCTTCCTCTTCTTGGTGGGCTTGTGGCCGACCGGTTCGGCATGGCGAGCAGCCTTGGTCTGGGCCGGCGGAGACAACTTGACCTCGACCTTGACCTCGGCACTGGCCGGAGTAGGCTCGGCACACCTAGCCACAAAATTCGGCTTACGATCCACTTTATCATCACTGTCGCCACCACTCCGCTTCTTTTCGTCTCTACTTTTTCCGCACAAGGAAGCAGCGTTCTTGCTGTTAGATTTAGACCGATGTCGATCGTCTTTCATTTGCTTATCTTTAACTTTCGCCGCAATCGTTTCTAATGCCTTAGATTTGGCTGTGTAGGCATCAGACGGCTTCCCTTTTCCGGGAGAGGATTCTGAAGATTTGCTTAGCTCTGTCAACTTATGTTTTGTGTTTTCTTCCCGTTCCCTCTTTGGTTCCAACTTGAAATTTTCCAGTCTCATCTTTTTGGATGATTCCTCGGAGGGAGATCTTGAACGTTTCTCGGCTTTTTTAGCGTTGCTACGTTCTTTTCCTTTGGCTGCTCGCAGTTCTTGAGCTTTCTGTTCTTTTACTTTCGCCTCTTTGAGCGACCGATCTTTCTCTCTGGCCGCTTTTTCCTTCAACACTTTAGCTGCCTCCTTTTCTCTCTCCTTTTCCAGCGCCTTTTCCTTTTCTAGCGCTTTCTCTCGTTCCGCTGCCTTTTCTTTTTCAATGCGTTCTCTTTCTTGAGCCTTTTCTCTTTCAACGGCTCTTTCTCGTTCTAAGGCCTTTTCTTTCTCCGCTGCCTTCTCCTTTTGTAAAGCTTTCTCTGCTTTCTCTTTCTCCCTTTCCCTCTCCTTTAACTCTCTAGCTTCTTCAAGTCTTTTCTCTTTCTCTTTCTTGCTGCGATGTTTCTCCTTTTCCCTCTCCTTGTCCTTATCCCTTTCTTTCTCCTTTTCCTTCTCCTTTGCTTCCTTGGCCTTGTGTTTCTCTTCGCGATGTTTATCCTTGTGCTTCTTGTCGCGGCTCTTGCTCTGCCTCCTCTCGTGATCACGCTCGACATCTCTGGCCTTGTCCCGACCGCGGTCGGTGGCATGCTCCGGCCGCTCCTTGGCCGGCTCCGGGCGGCGCACTGCAGCGGCGGCCGACGCCTGCGCCGGACGCGCCGCGCTCTCCGCGCGCGGCTTCTTGCTCTCCGGCGGCGACACGTGATTCGTCTTCTTGATGGGCGGCCCGAATAAGTGGTGGAACGGGTCGCGTGGACGATGAGCCTGCTTCTTTTCAGTCGCAGATCGCTTGTCAGCAGACTTCTTGTCCTGAAACAGAGGCACGTCGTCTGAATGACACATCAGGGGCGGACCACAATGTGACAGAAGCAGACCGGTACTGGGCCGCTGTACTGTCGCTACGGCTGGCTACCAGACAAGCCAGGTCGCCAGAAACCGGCACCGAACCGGCGCTGCAGCGGTACAGTTGAACAGCTATATGAATTCGTCTGGCGGGGGAGGAGGGGGACAATACGATGGACGATCGCTGCCATGCTTCTGGGCTGCGTTCTCTTTTTTCCTCTGTGGCCTGGCCGTCTGACGACTCTGAGGATTCCACGAATGCCTTTGTGAAGCCAAAAAACAGCAAGCCAAAGTATGTGTGGCAATACCAAATAACCAGCAGAATCCGCGTGACACCACAACATAATGCGTCAAGATCCGTGTGACAAAATAACGAGTCAGGGTGCATGTCACAACACAAACAAGCCAAGGCCTTTCGGACATCACAGAACAAGCCAAGACCTTTGGAACAACACAGAACAACACGTCAAGGCCTGCGTAATACCTAACAAGCCAATACCTTTGGGACGCCGCAGAACTAGCCAAGGCTTGGGTGACACCAAAAAACAACAGTCTTGTGTCGCACAAGATAAGTCCAGTCTGTGTGGCACCACAAAATAACAAACCAAGGCCGGTGTGACACAACAAAATAACGAGCCAAGAGGCCTGTGTGACACCCCACACTTATAACTGTGGCGCCAAATGGCACACCAGAGTAGTAGAGGGGCATAAGTCGTAAATGATATCCTGATGTTCGGTCTTGAATGAAATCCTTCCAGCTCCGGTGTAGGATTATAACTCATATCGCTCCAGCATCGGTGTCGGGTTGATGCAGGCACAGTGTCACGGATAGGGCTTACATCGCAGTATTCCGCAGCAATGCAACTGATCCCGCGTTCATCTTCAGCCCGGAACAATAAGGTTTACAATGAGTGTTTTGCCACTTACCGGTCATGAACGTTTTGTTACATTCCAAAAAGCTGTTGGTTAAGGCGTTCTGCGTTCCCTAGACCATCAGATGCGAGATGCTTTCAAGGAATACGAGTATGATGCAGGGTCAACGTCCCAAACCCAAAATCGTGCCAGACGCTGATCGTTGGTCAGACGGCGTTTGTCCTACACGTCTCCGGACACACAAAGACTACTCTGAGTCCGCCAGGAGCCTGAGAGTGCACGTCGCCCCACGGCAGACCTTTACGGCGCTCGAAAGACGGAAAGGATCGCTCTGAGCATTCCGTATCCGCTGAAACAGTACCGGTCAACGAGGCCCTAACCGACTCATCAATAAAGCAAACCTTCTGTCGCCGGTGAATATTCTATTCGAGTACCGGCCGAGTCCTACTGACAAGAACGAGGTGACTGGGCTGGTAACTGAGAACGCGTAAGCGAAGGCCGGTCCGTTTCGCGGAGGGCCATCTTCTGGACGATATCATCCAGTTCGGCGAATTCCGCCGCAGTAGGAAATCAATCACACCCATGGAACGGCTGCTTATGATAACAACGGCGGAGGCATGAAACGAACCAGTCACACATGTACATGGAAGATATCATGACTTGCTTGAGGCCACTAACGCTCATTTCACGTATTTCTTTACTGACTACCAGAATGCGAAATCAAACCAAAATGGCGTCACTATCTGTGATTTCATCATTTTCATCATCGTTTATTTCCTTGGGATCATTCATGTAAAATACCAAGCGAAGATACTGCGTCCAGAAGAAATGTATCATAGGAGGTGATGACGATGCCATTCACGAACAATGAATCACTACCGCCCTGAGAACGGATACGATGGGAAAAAGGTGGAAGTCTGCGAGATAAAACCGGATATCAAAGCAAATGGCATCAAGACACACTTTCACAGCGTTCTATGAATCTCAGATAGGTGCCACCTTTAGCCCAAGTAGCCGCAATATGACCAGATAGTCAGAGATGCCCTTAAACCCCATTTACCAGCCGCTTTAGTCGACAAGCCGACTTTTCAAAACGATTTCTTCAATTATGGTCTCTGTTTAACCAAAACTGTTTCGTGCTAGTGCTGGCACTGACACCAATATGGACTGGTCGTCTGCAATGAAGTCACTCATTCATTTATTCATTCATTCAAGGTTGGTTAGTATGCACTGTCGTTCCACAAAGTTTCGTTAAGACCACATGGATAGATATTTCAAACGACCAAAGATGCACTAGGAGTTCATCACAAGACAAAACGAATTTCAAGGCCTTAGTGTCATTGTCACGAGATTTATGCCCACCACTACCTTACCAGAGCGTGAGTTAAACCTCCGTCAAGATGTACGCATGATAACATGGACGATTTCGTGATGGCTGAAATGACAGAAAGTGACTCCAGAACGCAAAACAGGGCACCGAGACTCGACTATCATGACATTAAGAAGAGAGCCGGTCACAACTGTGGGCAAGTCAATAGCTTGAACCAGAATAAAATCCAGAAGAAACTCGTTAAGGCGGTTGTAAGAAGGGTTCCTGTACGGCTTAACCCTATTCCCGGAGGGCTAGACGGTATGGCCGATTCCCGGTACGGGGAGGGGGGCGGATTCGGCTCCCCAAGAGATTTCGAGAACTACACATCCGATTTCGTCGCAACAAACGGCAATCGATTTGCCATGACGTAAACTACACCGTACAAAAGAAGTCCTCGAAATTTTGAAAGTGGAGGTACAGGGGGCAAAAACATTAAAATGGGGGGTACTTTTGGACTTTTTATAACTCCGGTGTTTATCGACCGATTTCGATGAAATTAGCACGAATCGAAAGATTATGCATAAAATTTCTACCATTGGTAGAAACATTTCAAATTCTGAGAAAATCCATAAGCGTTCACAGGATTTCAAAAATAGGAGGATTAGATTTTCAACAACTCAATAAACAAAAAAGGTAAAAGCGCTTTTTTTGACTTCTGCTGATCACGTTATGCTAAATAACTACAAATCATATTACAATGTTTGCATAATGTTAGCATACGCGGTGCCAGAGACATGAAAAAGGGGAACTGTCATGGTCACATGCTCTTCAGATCAACTTGTGACCTTTGACCTTGAATGACCTTCAAAGACCTTGGAGTCGCTTGGAATGATCTCGTGTGCATTTAATATTGTCTGTTAACGTCTTCAATCATTTTAATTTACTCTATTTCAAAAATCCCATTATACGGCTATTGTGATACAGGGTACACTCACTGACATTTTAGGTCATAGCACCGTGACCCGATCTGATATCACGCTGAAACTTGGTACACAAATAGAGAGCACCCTTCTACGTCACATCTATTCCGGGTTTGGCATTTCGAAAAACAGCACCAAAATTATAACTATATAACCAAATTTTGACTTTTGACTCTGACCTGACCTTGTTAAATGATCTCAGATGAACAAAATTGTATACGTACGTTGTCCAACTATCTAGCTATACATCCGTATAAAGTTTTAAGTCCTATCTTAAAGACGTTATTTTTGGTAGTAACTTTCCTTTTACCCTCAACGGAGCCAAAAATGACGTGAGATATCTCCAAAAACGTTGACTGGCTCCGCGCCTGAGCAAAACAGAATTTCGAAATTTTGCCACAGTACGTAGAAAGAATGGCTAGGAAAAGTCACCAAGTTTCGTAAAGCTGCCTCAAAAAACCTGGAACTGGCAAGCAAAAAACCAAGGGGGGTCCGATTCAGCCGCCCTGCCGAGAATAGGGTTAACCTGCGCACGACTGTCGGTCGGTTTCGAAAATGCGCGACTGGGAGGGGGGGGGGGGCAGTTGGCCGCCCCTAACTCTAACTCACGAACGGTGGATCGCACGATAAAAATAAGCATACCGTTGGAAAGCTTGTGACGAGTAGAGCTCGAAACTGGTCTCATTTTTAGTTTTAGATAATATGTAAGCAATTTACGCCCTATATATGTTTTCTCATAGCCGACTGCATGAGACCGAGAAATGGCCTGAATCTCAAGGGCTGTGACTAAAAATGCATTGGTAAAGGCACCAGCGCACAAGTAAAGGTCCCCGGATGCCGATACACGTCTAGTTTCCCAGATTTGTTCAATATATACGCCGAAATGTTGAGTTAAAGACACGGCAATTCTCGCGCCAGCTGTAGGCGTGCGCTGCTGCTGTATGCAGTGACAAATTGACGAGAACTAATTTTAGCGTTCCTTTATTTTCGCGAAAAAAGACGAGCTATGTCAATTTGATTGCTCTTAGTGGTTCTTGTGATGGTTTTTCATGCTTAAATTTTGGAAAAATTAATTAGTTACCAATCTGCACCACTGGCGGAGCTTTATTCGCGAGAGCCTGTTTATTTCCAAAATATGCTAGTTTTCAAACTTTTAGATGTTCCTGGTATTACTTACATCTGTGCAAGCTAGTTCTGCCATTTTCCACCCATTCTGAGTAATTCATCGCCGATTTCGACGGTGGTACATTTTGGCTCACTACCGTTATTCGTCACCTGACCTCAGGTCAATGGCTGGAAGTCATTGATACTTTGCCCAACGACGGTAACTAGATGTCTGCTTCACTCCACACTAAAAATGTTACGAGATATTCCGTCAGATTTCCAGAGTCATGATCAATGGAACTCCTCGAATAAACGACATGCTTTCGTTGACTTCGGGTACTGCGCATCGTGAACAGTTATTATGCAACCTTCTGCCGTCAAAACAAGACTGCTAGTCCTCGTTGCACACTCCCCCTCCCTGTGATTAGTTCAGTCAGTGCGGTGAGCCAGGACACGGCGGAGCTCGATCGACGGCCGCCGCCGCGCCAGTACAAATCTGGCTGACAGCCACCTCCAAACAAGGCCGTCACCGCCGAGTCGTCTGGCTGCGGTAGACACCTCAGCAGCGCCGTCCGCACCGCCGGACATCTTATACAGGCCCCACCCCATCCCTCCCGGCCGCACATCGCACAGCGATCCCGGCCGGCCAGCTCATGGGGCACAGCAGTCTAGACCAGAAATCTCACAGGCCCCATTACTCCAGATCAGACATCTCACAGGGCACAACAGTCCAGACCAGACATGTCACAGGTCCCATCACTCCAGATCAGACATCTCACAGGGCACAGCAGTCCAGACCAGACATCCCACAGACCCAACACTCCAGATCAGACATCTCACAGCGTACAGCAGTCCAGACCAGACATCGCACAGGCCACAACACTTCATGCCGGACATTTCAATGACCACAGCAATCTAGAACGGACATCTCACACGCCACATCACTCCAGACTGGCCGTCTCGGAGACTACGTCGCTCCAGACTGATCGTCTTACAGGCCACATCACTCCAGAACAGCCGTCTCACAGGCCACATCCTTTCAGACTAGTCATTTCATACACCAAATCACTCCCAATGATGAAACGCCGATAATCTCTTATTCAAAGTCTACTACAAGGCTCAAATGGTGCACAAATGTCAGGGGATGACCGAATTTTTGTGCGTTTCCGGCCAGGTGTCGACCCCTCCAAATTTATCTGAGGCCATTGACCTGAGATTAGCTTCACTGACCACGGTATACATTTTTTTTGCAAAAGCCTGCGTTCTGGGCTGCTTTGTGACGTTGATTTCGAATTCAGAACCCTAAATTACCTACAGGGTGTGGTAAGATGGTGGTTTCGTGGATGGCGACTTATTATACATGCCACTGATCGAAATCATAGTACTGATAAACAGTAGATCACAGCACCGATACTTAACCCGCGCCGGACTGGCGATTGGCGCCGATCACGCCCGACCCGGGAGGAGGGGGGGGGGGTTGGCCGCCCCCTCTAACTCACTAACAGCTGGTCGCACGATACAAATAAACGCACCGTTGAGAAGTTCGTGAGAAGTAGAACTCGAACTTGGTCTCATTTTTTATTTTGGATAATATGTACACCATTTATGCCCCATATATGCTTTCTGACAGCCGAATGCATAAAACCGAGAAGGGGCCTGGATCTCAAGGGTTGTGACCAATAAAGTCTAGGTAAAGGCACCAATGACCAAAGTCCGCAGATGTCGATACACGCCTAACTTCTCTGATTTGTTTAATATATACGCCGAAACGTTGGGTTAAAGACACGGGGATTTTCGCGCCGACTGCCGGCGGGCGCCGTAGCCGAAAGCGGTATGAAATTAACGGGAACCAATTTTGGGGCTTCTTTATTTTCCCAACAAAGGCTTTTCCATGTAATATTTCCTTATTCTAGTGGTTCTTGTGATGGTTTCTCATGCTCACATTTTGGAATTCAGTAGTTATCAATCTACAAAATAGGCAAGAGCTTTATTCGCGAGAGCCCGTTTATTTCCAAAATATAGTTTTTGGACTTTTTAAATTTCTTGATATTACTCGCAAATGTGCGAGCCAATTCTGTCACTTTCAACCCGTTCTGAGCAATCCATCGCCAATTTTCACGGCGGTACATTTCGGCTCTTAACAGTTATTCGCGACCTGGCCTCAGGTCATTGTCTGGAAGCCATTAATACTTCGTCCACTGACGGTAAATGAATGTCAGTAGATCAGTACTCAGTACATCGGAAGACCATGACTTGGCCATTTACGCAAGTTCAGTTTGTTTTGACTGAAAACAAAAGCTCTATTTTTGCGATTTATTTTGAGCTTTTGATCTTGACGTGACATGACCTCAGATTTATTATAGTTTTTCACATTCTTTTTAGTACATTATCTGCGCACTCATGCACAGTTTGAAAATTTGTCCTTAGGAATAATTATTTCTTAAAGCCGTGACATGACCTTAAATGACCTTGGCATTGTTTTAAAGACCAAAAAATTCGCTCTTCAACTTCGCAGACGTGTGCCAGATTTGGTGCGGATGCGCCGCACCGTTTGGAACCCATTTCGGAAAGAAGCCAGGGAGGGTCAAGTTGACCCACATTCGAGCACTTACTAGAAATACTGAACAACGCCAATTCATCCGTCATTTTTTCATGAATAGCTGCAATTTTTGTCATAATGCCACATATTAACTACATAATATAGAAATATACATAAATGGCGACCATCCTTTGCGTTCGGCACATGGGGATCACTGTCTAAAGACCTTCCTACGACATGGCAAGCGGACGCTACGTTATAGTGCCAACTATGTCCATGGATGCCGAAAATTTTGCTAGCGATTACCTGACTGGCTGTTAGCATTTTAGGATCACCACTGTGCGCTGGGCTCCACAGGTTCGCTTATACATTCAAACTCTTCGATTAGCTGTTTGAAACAGTCGGATAGGACAGGTCGACAAAACGAATGACGAAAAAGGAAATCACACCACACATACGTGGTGCTGAAAACAACGATGTATTTCTTGTCTTTTGCATCCTTTTCCTCGTTCTTGTTTTGTTCCCCAGCGCCCTAAATCGCCTGTACGGAAACAGCGTCCATTTTTGGATCCCCGCTAGATCTCAGTTACAGCGCATCGGCTCATGTACATAAGAATCGCTAAATGATAGTCTTTTCGCACAGTTCGAAGGGAATTCATGAAACAATGACTCCTTCCAACCGAGGCAATAGACCAGGTCTGGGACTATTAACAAAATGGACAATAGGAAGACGTAGTGCAATGACAACGTTGGTGTTGGAGATGACCAGCCCAATGACCCATTTCCACGGACTTTTTCCGAGAACTGACCTGACTTACCAATGCACAATAAAACAATTACGAAAAAATGAAGGTCATCCGGCAGCACGCTTGAAGACAACCTTCCATGACAAAAGGGCAAGTCCATGAGTTCAGACCGATATAGGTTATGCAACGACAAACTGATCATGTACTCCACCACACCAGACAAGCGAAGTCTTCTTTCCACAAAAGTTGTATGTTTAGCATGAGCACTGAGCAAGGGCACACTCAAGTTCTGCCGCTCCCACTTCCAGGCCAACTTCATGCTCCGGGTTATACCGCCCAGTAACGGGCAAACGACAACAACCTTATCGTCTTTCTAGCTAGGCGCGACGAATCCTTCATGGCATGAGAATCCCACAAAACGTGGACAAAGTTTGACATCTAAAGAACTGAACCGGGGTAAAGTAACGCGGCTTTCGACCCAGGCATAACAAATACAGCTTCCGTGACTTCCTGACCTTCAGCGATCCGTTGGCCAGAGAGGCCAGGCCGTTCGGCCTTCACATGTCGTAACCGAACCCAACCGGAGCGCCGTACCTGGTGTTTCATCTTGGTGGCCACAGCAACAGCACCACCAGCAGCGGCGGCGGCGGCGGCGGCGGCCGAGGAAGTCGAGCCGGCCGAACAGGAGGACGAGCCGGAGGACGGCTTGAAGCGGCGCTCCTCGCGGGCTCCCTGCGACGACACGGCCGACGGAGGCCGGCCTTTGCCTCCATAGGAGGCCGGCCGGTCGTGCGGGCTGCGCGGCTTCGACGCCTCCTGATGGCTGACACTGATCTGAAGAGGCGCACAAACATGGAGCGCGGTCAGTACAGGCAATCTCCTGGTGGCTGACAGTGATCTGGACAGGCGCACAAACATCGAGCGTGGTCAGTACAGGCAACCCCCTGGCGGCTGACACTTATCTGAAAAGGCACACAAACATGGAGCGTGGTAAGTACAGGCAACGCCCTGGTGGCTGACACTGATCTGAACAGGCGCACAAACATGGAAAGTGGTCAGTACAGGCAACCCCCTGGAGGCTGACATTGATCTGAACAGGCGCACAAACATGGAACGTGGTCAATACAGATAACCTATGGACAATGACCTGCGGCGACGCTCAAACAGGCAGCGTGGTCAGTACAGATGATTCATGATCCTCAGCACGAGTTTCTCTATCTAAAAATGCAACATCATGGCTTCTAACTCGTTGTGTCATTTCCAGAAAGACAGCTTCAATGATACACCCAACACAATTATCCTTCAACGCTTCCCTCTTCAAAAAAGAAGCAAAAAACAAAGGCGGGAAGAATGCTGATTGGCTGTCACAGAAACGGGGCCAAAAAGAATGTAACAGGAAAAACGAAACCTAGGCATAAAGCATACATAAAAATGGTGTGCAATACGATGTTTCGCAATAAATTTCTCCATTACATTTGACATTGCAAATCACCGCATTACAATGTATGGCTAAATGTCGGAACGCAAAGACTCAGGTTAGCTGGTCACAACAAAACCGAGTGAAGCCCTATGTCCGAATCCAGAGCGAAGCTGGACATCGGGAAGCTTCAGGATGCGCAGGAAGTAAGTGAGTTCATAAATCCGACCCGATACAAGCCGGCTTCTAAACCCGACAATGATCTACATTTCGAAAACTGGGAAAACCCCCCAGTTGGCTTCCACGGCCATCTCCGCAACATGGCACCCAGTGGTGGCAGGGGCCGACGTCCCTCGATGAGAAACCGGCTGCGGTCTGACCGACGACAGAGCGGCCACCGATCCAGCTCATCCGAGGATGCCGCCCACAAGTTCACCAGACGCCGCTAAGGTGTGCCAGATTTCGTAAACACTTTGCTGGTTGTTTGTTCATTTGTTTCTTGCATTTTTTTGTAAAGGTTGTCCCGGTGACTAGCATCGCATCCTGTCACATGGAACTACGCTGGAAACCAATTTTCAGAATTTTCGGCCTGCGCCAACGATATGGCTTGGTGATCGTACTCCTGCAGCGTTGCAGCAGCCCTTGTCTCAGACAGCATGAAGAATATCAACTTGCTGTTTTCATCATTCACGGACTCTTTGTTAACTATCTTACGGACGCATTTAGTTTACTTAAATTCCATTCTCTTCACAGTACAGCATCAATACACCGCACGGATACACTCGGGCTCCACTCTGGCAACACCACCATGACAATGCTATTCGTAAGCTGTGCCTCATGTGCTCAGACTTCGTGTGGCGTAAGCATTTGCGATACCATCCTGCCACAAACGCGAGATTCTGGAATGTCCTTTCGTTCTGCGTTCTGTCAATGAGCCTCTGCAAAAGTTTTACGTCTCGCTCGGCTCCGTCATTTACAACAGCAAGGCTGTCTATGAAATCAAGAGTCTTCAGAAGCTTTCTTTAACATTAGTTCCATTTCTACAAGAGGTCATGTATCGACTACGACCTGCCAAACGGCACCCACGACCTTGGACGGACGAGTTTCGTTAGGGATTTTGTTTTTCAAGCTTTTCACTGTTTCAGGTTTACCACGGGGTAAACCGTCGGGCATGGGAATGAATACCACAGCAAGGCGGTATTCATTATCATATTCATCATTCCTGCCGTTCTATACCAGCCAGCTCCTCGTTACAAACCGAGAACTGAACGGCAGATGATTCCAAGAGGAGGTGCAAGGCTTCAGCCATATCTTAAACCATTTCCAGCTTTTTTATCTTTGCACTTCCCCGAAAAAGGCTCCGTCATCTATTGCAACAGCAGCAGCGGCCTGAGGGAGTTCGGTCTCCCGCCCATGTCCGTAAGCAAACGCCAAATATTCGACCGTCATCGGAAATGACTACACATGGTTAAATCTACGTGGTGCGTATCTTCGTGGACATGTGCCTGGTGCTTTCAACTTTCGCACACCTGGCACGATGCACGAAGCACGTTGTATGGCCAACACCAAGGTCATCAGAGGATAGTGTAAACCCAGGTCATCAAAAGACACTGCCGACCCAGGTCATCATAGAACAATGACGACCCAGGTCATCAAAGGACAGTGCAAACCCAGGTCATCAGAGGACACTGCCGACCCAGGTCATCAGAGGACAGTACCGACCCAGGCCATCAGAGGACACTGCCGACCCAGGCCATCAGAGGACAGTGCCGACCCAGGCCATCAGAGGACACTGGCGGCCCAGGTCATCAGAGGACAGTGCAAATCCAGGTCATCAGAGGACACTGCCGACCCAGGTCATCAGAGGACACTGGCGGCCCAGGTCATCAGAGGACAGTGCAAATCCAGATCATCAGAGGACACTGCCGACCCAGGTCATCAGAGGACAGTGAAAACCCAGATCGTCAGAGGACACTGGCGACTAAGGTTGGAAAAGGCGTTTTTTTGGTGTTGAAGAACATCGGACCATATGTGCTCCAAAAACATTTTATACTCCCAATGTCTGATCTTGTGTCTCCATCAAACAGCTACGATAGAACCACCTTGACAAATCTGCAACTCTGCGAGCAAATGACTGTCTCCATTTATTAAGAAGCAGGTATGATGTCTTAACTGACTTACACCATGAAGGTCGATGTAAACCAGTACTACTCTCTGAAGAATTTGGTACTCTAAAACAAAAAATTACACTCAGACAACAACAACAAAAAACAAATTTCCAACCCTAGTGCCGACCTGGGACATCAGAGGATAGTGCTGACCCAGGGTATAAGAGGACAGTGTTAACCCACGTCATCAGAGGATAGTGCCGACCCAGTCCATCAGAGGCCACTGCCGATCCAGGCAGCACCGACGACAAGGATCGAGACACTGACTCCAGTGCCCTGCTCGACAACTGATTTTCCTCACTTACCTGGTAACTTCTTGCTTCCAAAACGGCGTTTCACAGTAAAGACGTTTCGTACCGGTACTAAGCGGACGAAAATAGCGCTCCTGTCGCACGCCGTTTTAGAACGGTGCCTGAGTCCGGCAGATAAATGGGTTCACCAACGAGGACCGAGTCAACAGCAGTGCTGCCCGGTGACACCAGCCTCCAGATGAAGCAACCATAAATGCGCGTCACCAAAAGCTTGACATGACAGCGTTCACGGACAGCGCGGGGATAAAGTTCAGCCCGACTAGCACGCATACGCAGTTCCCATTTTTCTTTCGGGACAGGGCGACTGATTTACGTACATTAAAAGGTTCAGATCCTCTGTCTAATGACCGTGGCCATCATCCCCAGTGCGCAACGCGGCCAGAGCAGGGCCGGCCCGGTCGAAGCAGGCCAGGCCTGTTCCAACCACGGTCGGCAGCCATGCTGTGAAGGAGCCGGGGGGCCGCCCGCTCCGGACGCCGCCCCCGGGCCGGGATCAAGGTCTGCTGAGCGACGGTCGGCCCCATGAAGAAACGGCGCCCGGGCCGGGTCGAGCGGCCCATTTGCACAATCGGCCGGCCGGCCGTCACGAGCCGCCTGGGCTGCCCGCGCTCACTAGGGCCCGCAACACCTCATGGAACAGGAGGCCCGCGCACCGCTGGCCAGAAACACCGGGGGAGCCGGCAGCGCCACACTGACTGGCATGAAATACGGCAGTGCTGGCTGGGAGGGCGTGGGGGCAGCGTGGACCCGGGCTGCACGTCCGCGCCCCCACAGCTGGCGCCGACCGGCCAGTAAAACGGCCCGCCCGGCCCGGCCAGTGCGGTCGTAACGGCCACAACGGTGCTGCCGGAGACATTTGTGCCATGGCGCGGCTGCGACGCCCACTCACCGTCTTCCTGCAGCGGCCCGACGACCACCACACCCGACCACGCTGGCCACGACCCCGGCTCGCCAACTGGACCTAAAGTCCAGTTTTAAAGTCCAGTCGTGCACCCTGCCGGTTTAGCACAATCCTGGCTACCTAACTGGAGATGTTCAGTTAGACTGAGCCGCGGTCGCACTGCCGTGGGCCAAACGAATCCATCCAGATGGGTATGCCCGATCTGGTTCGTTCACGAACCAGGGCAGGTAGACCAAAGATCAATTTTCCACGTAAGGTAAGGTATGAGGTACCCAATCCTTTGTTGGTGAAGAGAAGTTCCTATTGAGAGAGGAAACTACAGTTGTGTGCAAATCAGTTGGGCGAAGGAGAAATTTTACGTTTTCTTGAACAGTTGAGTATCCGGGACCCGAAACACAAGTCTCACCACAGTGCGAGACCCGGCCACTGGCTGTTTTTGTGACCTGAAATTTATCAAACTAGATCAGACCACCCGACATTATATGTAATCAAAGCAGAACACATCACCCGACTGGCGTCAATTAAAACTGCTTGACCAATGCCAGTTAATGATTCCCAACATTTTCCTAGCTGAGAAAGAAGGGTGCTTATGGCTCAATCGAAGTCTCAAAAATCTTTTCAAGCATGGGCATCACACCCAGGAAACTTGCACAGAGTCTGATCTAAAACGAGCGTACCAGTAGAGTATCAGGTAGAATGCAGAAACGTTAATGTCGGGAGATCACGCGTGGCTCGGATCATTGCCAGGCACGAAAACGGTTTCGTCAAGCCTCCGCGAAAAGGAAACGAAACGAAAGACGAAATGCAACGGATCTGGACGAAAACGGAGGACAACGGTTAATGACTATCGTCCGATACAGCGCGAAAGACTACAAGAAAACTGGTGGTGATACAAAAAGGGATATGACATCTGCAGGTGTAATACACGGCACAGCGCATCATGGGAGAGGGCCATTGTGACGCTCACCTCCTAAAATACAAACTAATGAAAAAAGAAGACAGAAAGTGGCACAACTGCACAGCCTCGTCGTTAATCTTTCTAAACACCCTTTTCGGCCTACCATGGGCGTTAAATCTTCGATCAGGTCAGGCTAAATTGAGGTATGTTATGGTTTACGTTATAGCTATAGCGACCATACTTTTTTGTCGGTTGGGTGGCTTTGAGTGTCTTAGAAACTCGATTACGGTTCAGATATTCTCTCCATACGGAAATAATATGATGCCAAGTGGAGGACACTGAAGTCGTTTGAGGTGATGTCATATCGCGGTTTTTGCTCGTGTCTTTCATCACGCGGCGGGACGGTGATCATCAGAGGCGGGACGGTGATCATCAGACCAAAACCTTACGATCTCATAAAGTTACGGTTCGATAAAAACTACACAAAATAAAACATTAGAATCATCAAGAATTTTTGGAAAGTTGCTGTGAGTTTCAGAAACACACGCTAACTCCCTCAAAACATATTCAGGAAAACTTAACTGGGGAAAAACTCACCACAAGCAGACTAAACGGTGGGGCAAGTACCCTTGTGACAACCTGTGGCTGTGCCCCTGTGAGCGTGAACAGAACCATGAAATACACTTTCCACATTATTTCCCTTTCTTTCTTTTTTACTAGCCGCCATCGAAGAACAGGCGACCAGGATTAATTTTTTTAATTACAACGTATAATACATCGGACATAACACATAAACTGAATAACTGATGAGTGAACCTGCTCTGACAATCCTGGAACCGGCAAAAAAAGACGTATGGGCTTCTGAAGATTTCCATTGCCTATTCGGGAAGACATTTAAATGGCCCAGCATCTCATCAGAATTAAAGCTGCCTGACTAAACATCTGTGGGCAGTACAAAGGAGGTTCAAGAAACATACCATAGACAACATATGTATGATGCATATATGATACATATGGATGTGCATATGCATGACACATAACATATGCAGCTGCATGACGATGTCCGAGCTCACTGAGGCGATTACCAAGGTGTGGCTTCAAACGATGAAGAACGAAGGACGACGACGAAATACAAAGAGCATGTGCTTTAAGGTGGTAGAACGTCCATGTCCACACAAATAAGGATATTGCAACAAGTTAAAGGTAGAGATGTCTCATACCGAGTTTTGTCAATGAAGCCATAATGGTGTGCTGCCTTGCAATAAAAACGCAGGCAACCAATAACTGTCCATTTTTGTGCCATAAATTTAAACAGCGCTGAATATGGGGATCACGTGGACAAGCTGCATAAGCCACAGCAACTGTCAGTAACAGGCAGACCACCACGTGTCTACTTTCTGTCACGAGTCATTCTCTACACTGACAGACAGAGCAGCTGCATGCAATCTTCCACCGTCAACCTTGCCGCCGACTATAAGTTACCACTCTTTTAGGTGGCGGAGAATCAGAGCGCGAGATGACGCATACAGATGCAAATTAGTTGCCACTTCGATATAGGAAAAAGCGCAGGCTCGCTGTAACCCAAACCATTAACTTTGAAATTTACGATACCTTCAGTTATCATCCAAGCCTCAAGCAGAATAGTAACACAGGTTGCCGGAAGTCAGCGCAAAAGTTCTAATGACCGCATGCTCTGTTGTTCGCTTACGCTATTTGTGTTGTTCTTATTTCATCTCACAGCTCAGTGACGTAAGCCGAACAGAAGTCGAGAAGTAGCCTGAGGCGTCTTCACCAGTCACGTGGTGCATTTACCGTATGTACAAGCGGGTAAAGGGTCGATTCGGCTGCTCGTGTTTTATTTTTGGCGAGCAAAAGCCAAACCATTGGAACTCTCGTGCGGAAATTTCGCGACTTTTGCTACACATTCGTTTTAACATTAAAATTTACTATTCCTACGCGGGCAAGGGGCGGTGAGAGGAAACGGTTCTACGGTCACGGAGACTGCCAACGGTGGATGCAGGGGCCATCGTGAGGGTAATGTAGCCATGTGTAGGTGGGCTCTGCTTACGGAACATAAGGTATGGCTTGATAAGTTAAGCGTTTTAACAGGCCACAGAATTGTTACAAAGAATATATTATGTTGAGGAAACATACATACGGATCAAGAGTGGCGCAAAGCGCAGAAATCTGAGGCTCAGACCAAGTCTATACGTATCACTGGTTTACATCACTGATTTCAATCTAGTAATGATGTTGTTCATGATATTAGGGATCGTAATGATGGTAATTCCTATTTTTGTTGGTATAATGAAGATTAAAATAACAATTGTGACGCTGATGACAACGACGAACGAAGAAAACGACCAGCAGGTTGCTTGAGACCATTGTTTGAGACTGATATGAAGATTGTTTGAGATGTCTCGATCAGCCTTGTTTGAGACGATCATACGAGTCCAAGTCCAAAGGTCCTCTACAATATACTGACCCTACCTGTTCCTTCGACAAGAAATCGCTGTGTGAACATGCCGAAAAGACGATAAAACCGCCAAAAATCCGTTTTCCCTTTTTCTTAACTAAATGAGGGAATATATTTCCATTGCATGCGTTCGAAAAACAATCCCCGCCACGACATGTCCACTCCGCACTTCAAATTTACCGAACGGAAGTAGTTTCGAGCAGACGCATATTAACGCCGAAACAAGCCGATCTCCTTCTACCGCGCACACGTGAATTAAGGCCCCACCAACAGGGTATCAGGCTCTTCACGCCCGCCTGCTACCTTTCTCCTCCGTCTCAGGATGCCTGGCCTCTCAAGCCTCTCAAGTCTCCATGTCTCGATCCTGAGGTCTCACCAGTCTCCGTGTTTCGTTCATCGGGGACTTAGCACTTTGTGTTTGGTCCCTTTGGACTGCCCAGTCTCCGTGTCTGACCCCTCGAGTCTCACGGACACTGGTGAGATAATCACAGCCACCCATCGTTTTGAAACGACACCACCATCACGAACCTCCATACATACCCATATCTTTACTCGTCAGAGACATATCACCAACAAATCCTTGTTTTTTCATTCCTGTTTAAAACGCAATGTTATTACCAGCTAACCTAAGGACCCTAAATAGTACGGCCCTGACGTCTCCAAGAGCCGTGTACCTATCGCTAGCTGCTGCCGGTGCCCTGACCGTCCCCATCCTCCCCGGCAGACCGGCAGACAGGCAGCAGTCTGCAGACCTTCAGCCCGCCCACATGTCCTCAGAGCCAGCGTCGGCGCCGGGCGCGTCCCTCGGGCAGCAACGGAGGTCGGGGGCCGGCGGGTCACGTGACGTCGCAATTCCTGGCCACCACTCCCGCTCAGGCCGTACGAGGCCCGGTCCGGGAGGCGACCACAACATACTGCCGGGGCGCCACAGCAGCGGTGTTCGACAGACCTGAGGCAGTCGTGGGATCCGGAACCCGGCCAGCATGACGCACTGCGCCCGGCACAGTACTGTGGGTGGCCGGCCGGCGGCGCCGCGAGCGGCCCCCACAGCTGGCAGCCACAGGTGAACTGCACCTGGGCCGCCGCCGCCCAGCCCTCACAGAATTGCCCGCAGCAGCCAGGACAAGATGAAGGATTCACAAATGAATCCGCGCGGAGAACTGTCCAGTCTTCCAGCTGTCTGATCCCAACCAAGAGTGGTAGGTAGCGTTGCGGAGCAATACCCTTGTGCCCATGCACCCAGCTGGGAAAGGTTGGGCACAGCAAACCCGTTCAGCAGGCTGTCTGTGCAGCTTGACCTTATTTTCATGCCGGGGCACGAGGTTGTCCGGCACTAAAGCCAAACGGTTTGCGCTATCGCGCTGAAATCCGGCGAATTTTCCTACGTCTAATTTTTACATGTTACATCAAAATATGAAGGTCCCACAGAGAACATCAGCGGCTCAAGGAGGTGTTTCTTGGAGGCACGTCAGGCCACTTGGCGGTCGTTTCAGTCGCGTGCTCTCTCGTTCAGATATCGGTACTACAGACCAATATTACGCATCAATATGGTTTCAATGTGCGGCATTTATAACAAATGACCATCTACAAAGTCCACAAAATGTTTGGAAACTGCCAGAGGCGGATAGAAGGAACACCAAGGTGGTAATGTAACGTCATGTGTCAGCTGTCTTCAGTAACCGTGGTTTCTACGAGCTGAAAACAAGGCATGGTTCGATAAGTCGGTGTTTTTAGATGCCATAAAACTGGTGACGGGATACAGGTTGTAGTGGTAAAAAATCAGAAAAGTCAAGAATGGAGCCGAGCCAAGCAAGAATATTTGGGAGCTCGGACATAACATCCATACCTGCCAATGATCTCCATCACCGATTTACGATCGCCAATAATATGCATGAAAAAATTAACGTACAACATGTACCTGTACATGAATTAGAAAGGGCGGATCCGGGAAAAATCTATGACAGATACAAGAGAGTTGTGTTTTGGTTTTATGGACACATTAATGACACTTTCAGAAGCGCACAATTACCTTCCCTTTTATTTTGGTTTCCTGGGTCCGTAAACGATGTTCCTAATGCAAGTATCTTTTCACGTAAAGCTTCTGAAACTGACTTAGCCAATCGGGCAAAAACGAGTGAAAAAATAACCAACGAGTTTGTAGAAACTGCCCCTCCCATGTCTGTGACCTTGAATACGCCACAATTCCAAAAATTGCTTCAAAGGATGTTTTAGACAAACTTACGAATAAAAACTGATATAAGAGTCAAAAGTGATTTCAGCGTCGCATGTCAGAAGACAAAAATTGGCCGTTTACCGTCGATTTTGCTCTCTATCCGTTCTCGGCATAAAAATCTCTACCTCTATACAAAATATAGTAAAAAAAAATATATATATAACATAACCAACACTGATACTTCTTGCTACTTTGGTATATGTGAGCGAAACACAGGCTTTCGTTTATGCCCTGTTCTGTTTTTATCAAAATCGGTTCGGTAGATCTGAGGGGGGGGGGGGCAAATCGCCCCCGGCACCGCAAGGGTATCACGTGAAATCCACCGCACGAAACCAGAGTTAACAGTTCTGACATTTCACCCGTCACGGGGTACCACTGGCCGCCGTGCTCCGCAACGGAAGCCAGCCCAGATGACGAGCAACAGTAAGAATGCCACGAAGCAAGCGGCGTGGATGGAAGGACAAACTGACATACTTCTTTCACTGCTCAATAGTTTCCTAATAGTATGTATGTATGTATGTATGTACGTACGTACGTACGTACGTGCGTACGTATGTACGTACGTGTGTATGTACGCATGTATGTACGTATTTATGCATGCACGTATGTATGTATGTATGCATGCATGTACCCATATTTGACAAACAGCCTCTCTTCTATGCACTGGGTGTTAAACACACAACGAGCTTTTTCACTGTTTGCTATTTTCTTTTCCAGTTTTTTCGTCCAACAACGATCCCCTGATACGATTCGAGTTCATTCGAGTTCATTCGACAACGTCCAAATGTCACGTCATTACGTATCTGATACTTCAACGTTCCGCCAGGCAAATATGAGTGAACATGGGGCCACACGGTAACAGACATATAACGGGAGATCTCTGAAGCCATTGGATGCCGCGGTATCAGCGCCGCTAGCTTTGTAGTTGGCATGCGGGGTTGTTTATCATTACGGCCCATGGGGAAAATATATCTTTTGCGAGACGATTATTCACCAACTACTGGAAGGAGAACGTGCAGGTGCATGTTACCGGGTTCATTCATTATTTTTCTTCAAGCAATCCGCTCGCCTTATTGGGATCCAACCCAGTTCGCAAATAAAAGCTGGTGGTAAATCAGCAAGTACGATGATCACCGGCAACGGCTCCTTGAACTACTGACACAAAACGCGGTAAGTGCGTGATGAAAAAATGGCCCTGTGGAAACTCGTCTGACTTTTTGGTCTTCACCTAGCTTATAATATGCATGCATTTTGCCGAAATAAAAAATATGCTTGAAAAACGATTTGTATTATGACCTGCCTACTTGGACGCAGTATGTATTCGCTATATGCATGTATATAGCGAATACAGGAAGGCTGTACCAACAGTATGGGATAGGTATGTAGGGATACGGTATACCATTTTGGTGAGCAAATGCAGTTATGTCACATTGTCAAACTAAGCTATTAAGAACAACGATAATACCAAATTCAGTTCATGAGGGAGAGCAGACTTTCCAAAAGTTAAGAAGAATACTCTAAAATGTGCTGCGTACTGCGGGGTTTAGTACACCTTCCCTCGTCTTTTGTTTGTACAAAACGTGTAATTGTAAAAAGAACATGAAAATGTATGAATGCTGGGAACTAACGTGTTTTTTTAGTAAATATGACAGCAGCAGATTTCAAGAACATATTGCACAATTATTTTCTTTTCCTTCCATATATCTAAACCTTAAGATGCCTGAACACTGAATGACTGCCACCGTGCAATAGTGAAGTGGTGAGGGAGACAGTAAAGGGGCAGCTGCGCCATAACTTTTCGAAATTCGAGGAAATACCTTTATACATGTCAACGTCCCTTATACCAAAAACATTATCAAGACTAATATGAGCGTACAATGGTACAAACCAGAAATACACCTTTTTCGAATCACATTAAAAAACGTCAATGCCAAATTAAACACACTTCATGCCCCCTGAGTATGCCCATGCTTTACTTTACTATGCTCAGAAGATACACCCTTGTGCAAATTAATTGAAACAAAGCATTTTTTCCAGAAATGCTATCACTACGTAGCGAAAACAGCTCATTATGACTTATATATGCATTATGACGTCAATCTTTGATGAACTAACAGTTTTAACTGATTTTTATTCACATTTGGAAAATTCACCATTGCGCATGCGCTGATTACAGTTGGCTGATGCAATCATTACGTCAGCCGCTATTGCATCAGATTTTATAAATCTTGTCTCATGAATCAATAGTAAATTAGTCATTAGTCGACCACTGTCGAAGATGGGCGTGACGCCCAGAAAACGTACAAAGATCGTAACTTTGCATGAACACACGGCAAAGACATATAGAGAGATCGCTGCAGTGGTTGGTGTAAGTCTTGCAACCGTCAGTCGTGTCATCAAGTTGAAACAGGGTACTGGATCGGTTTCTCGTAAACGCAAAGGAAAGTGTGGTCGTAAGAAGAAAACCACTCCAAGAGACGATGCTTACTTACTCCGACAAAGTAAAAAAGATCCTCGCAAGACGAGCGACGCATTGAATACAGATTTAAAGGAGAAAGGAATCCAAATTAGTTCCTCTACAGTTCGCAGACGCCTTATCGCAGTTGGCCGAAAAGCCAGAAGACCTGTGAAAAAACAACTTTTAGCCAAAGCAATGAAAGAAAAACGGTATAAGTGGGCAAAAAAGTACAAGACATGGACCAAAGAACAGTGGAGAAGAGTCCTTTTCAGCGACGAAAGCCATTTCTTTGTACAGGGTCAGAGAAGCCAGCATGTTCGCAGGTCATTGGGAGAGAAGCTTCGTGATTCCCACATCGATCAGTGTGTCAAGCACCCGCAGAAGAAGATGTTTTGGGGATGCTTTAGTTATTACGGTGTCGGAAGCCTGCAGCCAATCGTAGGAATGATGCGCTCTCCACAATACATATAAGTTCTTCGAAAGAGAGTCGTTCCAGAGCTGGAAAGGAGGTATCCTGACGGTACCGGAATCTTTCAGCAGGATCTTGCCCCGTGTCACACATCGAAGATAGTGGAGAATTTCATGACAGAGAGGCAAATACAGATTCTTGATTGGCCCGGAAACTCTCCGGATGTAAATCCGATCGAGAATTTATGGGCCATATGCAAAAGTCGACTTCGTGCTATGGACTGTACAACTATGGAAAAGCTCATTCAGGCGCTGATTCAAGTATGGTACAGGGATCCGAAAATCATCAGTGACTGTTCAAAACTAGTCGACTCCATGCCAAACCGTATCAAAATGCTGCTAGAAAATAGAGGAGGTCATATTCGTTACTAATGTTCCAGTATGTGCAGTTTTAAAATAAACTACAGGGTTAGAATAACAAAAAATCATTGTTAAGCTTATTTTCATTGCTTGTCTCAATTAATTTGCACAAGGGTGTATATGCTCATGCTTCATTTTATGGTGCTCAAAAGACAAAAGCTTCACTTTACTATGCCCAAAACAGACAAAGTTTACAGACGATTTTTTTTTATAAATTCTGACGTTTCGTCCTACCTAAGACATTATCAAAATTACTGTGAGCGTACAGTGGCACAAACACCCCTTTTTGGAATCACAATAAGAACGCCTATGCCGAAGTAACCCAAATTAAAAATATAAATCCCAATATACAACATCAAGTTCAAATTGAAAAACATCAAGTTCAAATTAAAACTATGATGTCAATTCAGTACATTTGATATATTCCCATTCTATCTTAACATCACGTTTTGGCTTAGGACGAAATCTAGAGGCAACTAAAGTCATGTTTTCTCACAATTCCAAAGGAGCAAAAATAACTAATGACCGACAGCGAACGATAAGACGACAATCGGCATTCTTCTACTTGACTTATCTGTCTCGATGCTGTGAACATTCCTGCTTCACGCTGAAGGAGGTCCTCGTTCACGAGCATATTGCGCGGTTGGAACTGCACTGTCAAAAACACCAAAACATTGCGAAAAATATTCTGACGGCGATACAAAACAAATTACAGTGCCTTCGAATCCGGAGAGCTGAGATACATAAGAGACTTCCGGAGTAAAAAATCATCAAAACGGAATCGTTGCGTCCGCCGACGCAAAATGACGACTTTTGCCGCAGCAGAAGCTTTGGATTGGAGTCAGTGAAATAACTGGAGAGCTGTCGCCAGGGCGCCCTAACGGCGTCGCCGAACAGAGGGCGTACGGATGGCTATGCGGTGCCCATCAAGCACAGGTGCCTAAAACGCGCGGCAGAGCGAGAACCAGCAAAGCAGAAGAACACAGCATGTTGAAATCAGTTTCGGAAAACCCACTCATCGTACTGAAAGAACTAACGGACAAGCTAGAGGCCAGCTACGGCATCAAATACCGAGAACGACGGTATACAAGTATCTTGACGGTCAATGCTACAAGGAAAACAAAATTGTACATGAATCTTCCCATATGAGTTTACTGGAGTGCAAAGAAAAACGAGCGGCATATGCTCCTGCCTTCATGCAGGCCAATGAAGATGGAAAGACCATAGTTTACATCGATAACCTGTTCATACGTCAGGCACAAGATCGTTCTACAAGAGGCGCGCACTGCAGCGTCAAAGTGCGAGCTCAAGGGGGAAAACGTCGATATCTTGGGGCCATCAGCCAAACTGGCGCTGTCCACATCGAGCGTGGGCACAGCTCATACCGCAAGCATGACTGTTGTGAGTGGCTGCGCTCGATGCTCTGCAAGATGACCGAGCACATAGAGCGAACAGTTGTGTGTGATAACACGTCTGTGCACATGGACTTGGAGAAAGTCGCAAACGAAGCAGAGCTCGATGGCGTCTCGATCCTATGTGCCAGTCCGCACAGCGCGCCTCTCAGCCAGACAGAAGAAAGCCGGAGCATCCTGACAGCAACGCTGAAAATGTAACTGGCCGAAACTTTCTCGACGATGATGTCAGCATATCACCGGTCGGCGAAAGGCAAACGGGACACCGTCTCCGGTATTTGGAGGCCGTCATCAATGCTCGTCTGCCGCTAATGATGCCGACAGTCTGTATCAATACGTGCAACCATGTCCAGAAGCATTTCGTCGCATGTAAGAAGAAAGGCCGCCGCCTGGACGACCGTGTTGGCGATGCTTAGCCACCACCCTGCCAGAAAGGGCTCTGTCTCGGTGTGGTATATCAGGTCAGCAGGTGTCGCAGCTGATTACGTCGTTTCTTTGCTTGTTCCTTTGCCGTTTCTTCGTTTCGATGATGATATCTGTTTCTTCACATTGTGTTCATGCCACATACTGCGCCATGGAAATAATGCAACACAAAAGATGAACATCCTAATGGATTTGCTGCGTTTCACATACATTTCTGACGTTGAAGACGTAAGAAAACTTGGATTTAACTGACATCATTTTTATTTCCGACATTTCTTATTTTGGGCTTCACATACTTCTTAATCGAGGTTGATCTGGTTTAACATACAGTTAAGGTTTTTTATCCGACGTAGTTTTTTCTTTAATCTGACGTCTAAGTTTCCCACTTTGAAAATGACCTTTTTTATTTTAAAGCTGACATTGTTTTAATTTGGACTTAACGTTTTCTAATCTTATCCTGAAAAGGCGTGAAAAATCGGCGTCATGCATGACTTAATCTGTGTGATAATTTTTTATACATAAACAGGGCTTCAGGTACGCACGTACATGTCTGTGGTTACTACATGCCACGTGTTTCGTCGTGCCGTCAGTCAGCCTCTGTCTTGTCAGAGTCTCGTCATGCGCCTGACGTTAGTGCTGGATAGGAGCACCGTCACGAAGATGCATGGTTAATCGCCTGGATAAAGACGTTGTCCTTGCACCAATGTAGTATGATCCACGCAACCCGCAGTATGAAGCCATACGAAGCCTGCAGTCTTCGTTTCGGCATGTGTACTGACACACTACAATGATGCTTTTCAACGTACTGTGTCCAGTCAGAATGTTTTTCATAACAAGATTCTGTGACTCCGAGTGACTATCCCAACAACCGGTATAACTGGTCTGACACAAAGACAGAAGAACACATATTCAGCGCCCGGTCAACAACTGAAAAGAATCCAGGGAGAATTAGGCCTCCAACATCCCTCCCCCCGCTCCCTGGGAAGATCCGATCACAGTGCCCCGTTACGCTGCCGACAGTATTCAGTCAAATGGACCTGACTCTGTAGACAGACACACCTTAGCGTATCACACACTGCCTGAGAGCTTGTCCCGGTCCGGGGCAACGCCAAGGGTTTTGGTAACGAGTTAGGATGAGTTCATGACTCAAAATCAGGAGAAAAAACATCTCAGGATGCGGGAGTCTGGAGAAAAACGCAGGCCCCTGAGCGATCTCAGGATGCGGGAACCTGGAGGAGCCGGGCCTCTGAGCGATCCAGGGTAGGATATGACACCGTTTTGCGGTTATGAAACTATTCAATGACCGGCGCAGCTCATACAGCAAATGAAAAACGGGGTTTACGACGCCAACAGCTTTAACTATGTTTTGACCGGTACTGGTTCCCACCACACAATTTCCACAATTCCACCACGACTGGTCTCTAAAAGATCATATCACATATGACGTTATATCTATGATATGATACGTATTATATATGATGTATATAGATCTATATCTCTGAAATATCAGAAAACATCACGTTTTCTGCCTCTCCCCCTCCCCTGCCTGTCTCCTATGGAAACCAAGTAATAAAAGGCAAATGTTTTATGTCTGTCACAGCTATGGCTAACCAAAACTAATTCAACGACCCTCGACGATCGACCGATACACAATCGATATCGATGACCTTATCGATGACTGGATGCTAACAAAGAAACACGAAGGATTCTGATTTAGAGCAAGGCTTGCCGATGGCAGGCGCTCAGCACTATTTCCTTATATACAGGAGTTAGTGAAAAACACTGTCAAACATTTAACCTTTGGGCCATTCACTAATGCAGGCCCAGGGTTCACGTTTGTTCACGCTATGCCGATGCCCACAAGTTCTCAATGTACACACTGGTTCACGCCGCACTCCTATTTCAGTGGATCTTGACGTGACGTTTGGAGATCTGTAGCGAACGTTTTTCTTGCAAAGCTGGTCATCCACATTACCTTCTCCATCGCCTCTGGTTCCATTTTCACACTGGTGAAAAAGGGTGTTTTCTGAAATATCCCAGCTTTCACTCTCCTGCGTTATTGCAGTTACCTGGGCACCAGGTAACCGCAATAACACATCGAAATTTCGCATACGTTCCAGCTGGGCCCGTTCTGTTGCAACTCAGGTGTCACTACCACATGGCAGTTTCTTTCTCCCCCCCCCCCCCCTAAAAAAAACAACCAGGGTCTGAACAAAAGACGCATCTCATCGTCACACATCGTACAAAGCCTCTCTGACAAGGCCTGACACTAAGTCACGTTTGTTATTTTCCACTAGAAATCCACTGTGAATGTGGACCAGCATTTGCCGTTCGTGCAACCCCATTTATTGCCACTGCGTACATTCCAACATTGCCGTAACCCATGGTTCCAAATAACCTGCACTCGGTGGATCACTTCCCCGCTGTAGCTCGGAGGTGCCAGGCGTGACCCGGTCTGCTCTACAGGACTGGTACAGAAAGCTTGATCTGATATTCGCCACTTTCCATTTCTATAAATACTACATCCGCTTATTGGCTTCTAATTCAGTAAATTTACAATGAATTCATTAACATTTCAAACTATCTCTCGGAAGGAAGAAATTTTTCATTTGTACCTGAAGCTAAATATTAAGTATAAATTCTAGGCTAAATATTAATATATAGCTAAATTAATAATAATAACAAATTAATAATAATTAATTAATTAATATTAAGCTAAATATTAAGTATAAATTCCTTGCCACTTACAAAGCTGCTAAACACCTTTTCTTTGCTCCTTGGGTTGTTTTGACTGATTAGATGTTCTCTCAAGTTTGCGATGCATTTTTTATTTTCGTACTGTTTTCCCTTGTGCTCTTTCTCCGTGTGTTTTCGCAGGAGAGGCCGTAGACATCCAGTTTTATGTTAATTATTGCAGAAGGCAGCAAGCTGGGGATACATCTGATGCAATAAGTGTGTCGAAGTGGAGCCGGCTAGTAGCGGCTCGAAAAAAAACAACGAAAAAATCTAAAGCCTAGAAAAAGGCAGATGCTGCTCTCAGGCAGGCGGACGCGGCTGGCTGTCTGTTGACAGGATCCGTGAAATAACCCGACGTTAGCGGAGCCCGTGGGGTAATGAGGTAAAATTCATGGGAAACCCGAATTTAGAGAGAATCCGCGAGGGGGTCCAAAGTTATACAGGATCCCTGGAATAATCAAATGTTGGACAGGATTCGTGGGGTAATCCAAAGTAAGCAAGGATCCGAGAGGCAATCTGAAGTTCGAGGATACGTGGGACAATCCGAAGTTAAAAAGAATCCCTGGGTTGACCCGAGGTCACAAGAGGTCTCGCCCCGGGGAGACCCTGCAAAAGCAGTGACGGCCAGACAAAAAACGATCCGCCAATATCGATCAAAATCTAACAACCACACACTGATGGCCAGTCTATCTTGGTGTAACTGGCTAGCCAACAGACATTGAGTCGCGAGTTCGAAACCGTATGGCCAAAATATCCAACGCTAAATTTTCAGGCTTCGTAACCAGCACATAATTCAGCAGATGAATTAGTAACCTTGACCCGAGTCGGCGGCTCAACAAGTGACCATGAGCCGAGTAGGCACCTCAATAAGTCATCCCAGACCGAGTCGGCACCCCAGCAAGCCACTCTGGGCCGCCTTCCTGAGACCAACGACTGACACAACATTCAACACAGAGTTCGTCCCAGACCAGCCGCCAAACATGGACCGCCATGAAAAGCACAAAACGTCGTTCTCGACATCACAGGACTAGAGCCGCGGCCTACGGCCAACACTGGTGGCGGTGTTCCCAGAGAAGCGCGTCTCGGCCGGTGGCGGGCCGGCTAGTTTGGCGCGGCGCACCGGGCCGTCGGCGCGGGCGACTGCCGCCAGCGAAACCGGCTCCTTCTCCATCTCTCGCCCCATGCCCGGCGGCTGGCCACGCCTTGACGTGAGTCAGTTTTTACCGCAGCAGCAGCTGCGCCACCCGCCCCGGCCGTAACAAAAACCTTCCGCCGGAGCGCGCCGTACGTTGCCTAGCGCCGCCACCACCTGAAACAGCCGATTCACAGGCCTGTTTCCACAGGTTGCAACAGGCCGACACGCCGCCATCTTCTACTGCAAAAACGCCAAGACAGAACGTGCACACGAAAACGAGCGGCGGCCAGTGGCGAACATAGGCGATGCGCTCGCCCATTCCAGTTCGACAGGCGTCCAGTAACCGCCCACACGAACGACGGGGGAGTCCCGACTTCTCAGAGCACAGCTTTCTGTGACCTATCTCTATCACCCGACTCACACATCGGCGCCGTCTACGATGCGCGATGCCTACATGTCGGATTAACCGGATTTTCACGGAGTAGTGTAACAGTTACCGTTCAAAGCCACAGACACTTCCCGTTCAGGCATAAAACCACGGATCTCGGTGTCTCAGACAGACAAAACTCAAAACATCAACACCAATGCACAAAACCTCCTACCGCGCCCGAAGTCAAGGCCGCCGTCCAGAACTTATCAGACCTCTTAAATCCTGAGTTTAACCGCCATACACGACACAATATGCATAAACAACAGTGGAACCGTTTGTCGCAATCGACGCTCTGGAAGCTTACGAAGAATGGCGTTGTTTTATTTTATTTTTGAAGGGCGCTTTTGCATTTCATTTTTGATTTTAGTAAACGTCTGTAGGTCACGGGCTTCTGCGCTTGTCTTGCTTTCAGAAGAAACGACGGATCTTTACATGCAGCACAATTGCGATATTGTTCACGCTTTGTGAATACACACGAGCATCCCCATCGCTGTGAGATTTTTCCTCACATACAAAGGAAATAATATAACACGGACGTTAACAGGTCTGAGCACGATGAAAGCCACACATGGACTAGGACTAGAGATGCAGGGTATACGGTAAGACGGCAAGTGCCCTACACAGCGCTGCTGTCAATAGAGCACGACGCTCAAGCGTGAGACACCTACCGAATGGAGGATACGGAGGGGAATGCAACAGACGAGCCCACTGTCCGGCGCTGAAGCCATTCCGGCGCTGCGCCCAGGGCAAGGAGTCGGCTTAAGGGCAAAGGGGTAAAGGATAAGGAATGGAAGCGCTAAGGTTCGTAAAACAAGACAAGACAGCAGAGGATTTAAGACAAAAACTAAAAGACTTACTAGCAAAATTCCTTGACTGTGCCTCGTTCGTTTGTAAACAGTAATGCATTACATATTTTATCTTGTTCCGATTTCCATTCTTCGTCTTAGCACACATCATATGGTTTGTCTGTCCACTGTTCTCTATGGTTTACGCAGTTGGCAAGAGGCCAATGCGCATCGAAACCTTAAGCTCCACGTGGCTTGCTGGCTATGAACGTTCACCAGCCTAGGATCCAAAAGTGCCCGATTTTCAACTGAGTGGCCCCTGAGCAGAAAATGGAGGACATCGACCGAGCACGTGGCTGGCTGGCGGCGGCCCGGCTCCGCGCGGCCCCCACCGGACCGGGCTCGGGCGGCGCGTCTCGGCCGCAGCGCTTGTGTGACGCCGCGCCCGCGGGGCGGAGCTGGCCTCGGCGGACCACAGCGGGTCCGCCGCGGCCGGGCGCCGCAGCACGGCCCACAAATCCCGGCGGCCACCGGCCGATTCGCCGGCACAGTCTGCCGTCCGTCTCAGGAGCAGTGGCGGCACAGTCTGTCGTCCGTCTCAGGAGCAGTGGCGGCACAAGTCTGTCGTCCGTCTAAGCAGTGGCGGCAGAGTCTGTCGTCCGCCTCAGCAGTGGCGGCACCGTCTGTCGTCCGTCTCAGGAGCAGTGGCGGCACAGTCTGTCGTCTGTCTCAGGAGCAGTGACGGCACAGTCTGTCGTCCGTCTCAGCAGTGGCGGCACAGTCTGTCGTCCGTCTCAGGAGCAGTGGCGGCACAGTCTGTCGCCTGTCTCAGGAGCAGTGGCGGCACAGTCTGTCGTCCGCCTAAGCAGTGGCGGCACCGTCTGTCGTCCGTCTCAGGAGCAGTGGCGGCACAGTCTGTCGTCTGTCTCAGGAGCAGTGACGGCACAGTCTGTCGTCCGTCTCAGCAGTGGCGGCACAGTCTGTCGTCCGTCTCAGCAGTGGCGGTCTGCCGGCTCAGACCGGGCCTGGGAAGGCACCGACCGCCAGCCAGTTGCGCTCCTGCCTATCGACTCGCTGCGGCCTGGCAGCCTCTGTCGGCGTCGTTTTTCGCTCACATGACCTAAGTCACATGCACGGCCGACGCTCCGAACCAAATCACGAGCTCGCGTCGAATCACGAGCCCAGAGCGAAAGTCACTAGCTCATTGCTGGCAACTGCGCGCACAGGCCGCCGCAGCCTCCGCGGGCAGTTCTTCAGCTCTCACTGGCCGCCGCTGCGTCACACGGCTGAACATGCCAGGTCCATACGCATTTGCAACAAGTGTCCCCCAGCCCACACCAATCTCCAGCCTCCACCGATACCAACGCAAGGTATGCAGTATGACAAGCTCTGCACACGGTGCTCCGCCATTGTCAAGCCCTGCACACGGCGCTCTGCCATTATCAAGCTCTGCACACGGCGCTCCGCCACTGTCAAGCTCTGCACACGGCGCCCCACCATTGTCAAGCTCTGCACACGGCGCTCCACCATTGTCAAGCTCTACACACGGCGCTCTGCCATTATCAAGCTCTGCACACGGTGCTCCGCCATTGTCAAGCTCTACACACGGCGCTCTGCCATTGTCAAGCTCTGCACACGGTGCTCCGCCATTGTGAAGCTCTACACACGGCGCTCCGCCACTGTCAAGCTCTGCACACGGCGCTCCACCATTGTCAAGTTCTGCACACGGCGCTCCACCATTGTCAAGCTCTGCACACGGCGCTCCACCATTGTCAAGCTCTGCACACGGCGCTCTGCCATTATCAAGCTCTGCACACGGTGCTCCGCCATTGTCAAGCTCTGCACACAGCGCTCCACCATTGTCAAGCTCTGCACACGGCGCTCTGCCATTATCAAGCTCTGCACACGGCGCTCCGCCATTATCAAGCTCTGCACACGGCGCTCTGCCATGGGTCGCGTTGCCCCGCCGCTCAGCTGCGTAGAACCAAACACCGTGACCGAGTGCTGCCTCGCTAACGTTAGCATTTGTCGGGGGAGGCAGGGGACGTGCTAACGTTAGCATTTGTCGGAGAAGGGAGGGGAAAGTCACCACGTCCCCGAATGCAACGGTCACCTGGAACCCGTCCTTTAAAGACAGCTGGGTATGCTCGAGCCACCAAATGTGCTCGTTTAAGCCAAAGGCCCGACAGGCCGCTCCATACTGACTCCGCAGCCGTAGAAAAGTGTAACACCGACCACGTGCCACGAGACAGGCCGGCGGCGGCGGCGGCGGCGGCGGCGGCGGCGGCGGCGGCAGCGGAGGCGGCGCGCGGCCGACGGGGTACCATATGGCACGGGGCGTGGTCGACCCCAGACGAGTCGCAGCCGATACTGGGCCGGGCAGACGCAGAAATAGCTCGCCGCTATCGGCACGGGGCCGGCTAGCGACCGGACGGCCCGCAACACCTCACATCGGCACAGCTCTGTCAGCCGGGATCATCACGAGGGAACAGGGTCTGACAGCCGGACACCGAGGTCGCCTCGCTTAGCTACTCTGCGGGATGCGACAGGTCTCCTCACCGACCCACCCCCACACACAGACACACAGAGCGCAGACCGGAGCCCAGCTCCGGCTCGGGCCGAACCCAGCCGGCGTCCAGCGCTCGACTGGCCGTGCGGCCAGCGCGACTATTTACCGGAGACGGCAGCAGAAACTGGACGGGCCGGATAACAGGAGCATGGCGCGGCCGCTGGGACACCTTGGTCATCATATCAGGCGGCCATGGCCGGACGGTGGGTCCAACGGCCGGCGGTCAACGCCGCCCGGCGGCGCCCAGCGTCCAGCGCGCGACCTTGGTGGACCGCACTTTTCGCAACGGTGTCGGCCGCCAGCGGCTGGTTTGCGCCGTGGGCGGTGCGCGGCGGCCAGTGGCCGGCGGCCAGTAGCCGGCGGCCGGCGGGCGGCGACTCGGCAGCCTCGCACGCGGCCGCGACGCACTCGGCGCCGGACAGCTGGCCGGCCGCGGCGCCGCCGGGCGGGGCCGCCGCCAGTCGGCACAAGGTCGCGCAACACGTGAAAGTGGCCGCGATCCGGCGGGCGGCGGCGCGCGCCGCGGACGGTCGTCCAGCCGGAAGGCCACTCTCACTTTCGCTGCAGCCGGGCGGCTCGGCGGCGCGCCGGCGGGCGGTGCGTGCTCGACAGCGGCACCAGCACAACTGGCGGCGCCCGGCCGGCCCGCTGACCCGGCCGGCCGGCCGGCCTGACCCGCGTCCAAGGCCGCGCCGGCCGTCGGCGCCTGCGTGCCGGCCAGCTGACTGGTCGCCAGAGCGTGTCCGTGCAGCGCCCGCTCCGGTCCGGGCCCGACTGGGTTAATCAGAAGGCCGGCCGGCGCAAATGTCAGGTCAGACGCGTCACCAGCGCGTCAACGTCGCCCGCGACAGCCGGCCGACAGCCAGTCCCGTCAGGCGCCGGCGGCGGCCACCAATGACACGGCACACGGCGCCCACTCACACCAGCTGCACCTTTTCCATTACGGTAATCGCCTGCCCCCTGTTGGTGTGATTTTTTACTGACACGCGTCATTGTTCCCCATTCTCGGTGTTATTCACTTCAATTCTGTCTTATTACGGCGAGCTCAATCGATTCAAGTGAAGACAGGCATCATTTCACAAGTGCTTTACAGAAAACCTTGAAAACATGCGGAATTATTGCGCAGTCCATTCCATTCAACACACACACACACACACACAGAATAAGAGAAGCACCCAAATATTCTACTTTCCATTGTCGGAATATCCATTTCATGCCCTCTGAAGCTGATTTCATGCCCAAAATCTTGACATCAATGGAAGTAAGACCATGCTCATCGCTCTAGGACGTCGACAAAATCTACGTTCTATGACTGATTTTAGCATCGACTTCCAAAACGATACACTCACTCCTTGTGATGAAGTGAAAAATCTCGGACTAGGTTTTGACACAACGTTTTCCTGGAAAAATCATGTAACGCTGATCACTAAACGATGCATGGCAGGTGCCCGCCTCTCGGATCTCGATTACGTGCCGCCTTGTGGCCTGAAAATCTCTATAGTTGCCTTGTTCTTTCAGGTCACATACTGCGTCCGTTTATGGGGTGGTAAAAAAGGGAAAAATAAGACGGCCCCAAAACGAACATTAACTTTGCCGTCGGAGTTGTTTTTTTTTTTACCCAAAAGATTTGACCATGTGCCTGTCCTGACCGCGAGGGGCTTGGGAGTTTGGGTGGGTGTCCAGCGAACAGCTGGCCACTCGTAGCACATTCTAATTTGCACACAACGTTTTAAACAACAGAGAAACGTAGTATTTGTAAACGTGCCTTGTTCACAACCAAGTGACTTGAGCACGGTCCACACGACAAGCCAGACCATTACGAGTTCCACGGCCATGTAGAGTCGAGCTCAAATCATCATCACTCAAACCTGCCCATCGACAGGTGGCAGTGCACACTTGGAAGCTGGCCGTGAACTCTGCGCCACCAATGGCCTTGGCACTGGGCGCCAAGCCTCAGGGCGGGGTCATGATCGCACAGCCTATCGCAGAAAAGCGGGTGAAATACGGCTCAGGAAAAACGTCTCTGACCTGAGCCGACGCCGGCGGCTTAACCCTCGCCGGCCGAAGGCGTGGGGCTTTCACCCCATAGCGCTCTTCTAAGACTGCCGGAAAACGCCCAGAGCCTGAGATTTGTGATAGATGATCTAACATATTCCTGCAACTTGAAAAGAAACGGTACCAGGTCATGTCAGCTCACCGCGTTATGACGCGATCACCGAGGCACTGCAAGCCTATTTTCTAGATCTGAACTACGTTTTGACTTCTTTCTGAAAATCTGAAAAGGCTACCGAGATGCAAGGTCAGTTTTCGATGCAAGACTGTTTCAGCGTATGTTCGACGACACATCATGCTAAAAGTTCCAGTGACGTTTCTAAAGTCAATTGAGGCCACTGAACTAATATGACCTCAAAATGCATTTAAACCGGCATACGGGTAGTTGTTGGCGCTGATTTCAATGACAAATGCTCTTACTTTTCGCCTTTCATCCTTTCATCTCGACATTTTGATTGTCCTTTACCTACCATTTATCACCAGAACTCCATTCCGCGGTAAGAAAGCATGTTTTTCGAACTTCTTGTGCCATGCAAGACGATAATGATATTTGACCTCTCTTCGGCCTGACTTTGACCCGGAGAAAAGAAACGAAAATCTAAATACACGGGTTGAATGATTTCAAAAAGCCAAGTCGCCACAAAAGGCATGACCTGCGGGCCCTTCTCCTCCAAAATTACTACGACGGCGGCGAAGACAGCAAGCAGCATATTCTCTTTCGCAGTGACTTGTGAGGTAACGATGTGACCTGTAAGGGCCAAATTGGATGTCACTGGAATCAGAAGGTGGCGAGCTAGACGCTTGTTTTTGTCTCGTCGCCCTATCCCAGTTGGCGAAATGAACAGAGGGAGGAAGGGGGAAGTGGTGGCAATCGCCCCGCCCCCTCGTGAGGCGTGCAGGTGAAAAACCTTGTGTCCGGCGAGGGTTAAGACGCATATTAATTCTCTGTTATAAGAATGGCAACAAATCACGGGCGTTACGAGCAGTGGTAGACATTTATGTTATGTTAAAGGAGCCTAATTGTATCAAAATTACACAGCAAAATAATGCTTCTTTTGTTGAAAATACGGTTCAAGGGCATCGTCAAGAGAGAAAAAAACCTTATCGCCATTCATTTTGCCAGGAGGAACCAAAATTTGGATTGGGGCAGCGGTACCAACGGACACCTATCCAGTGCCACTAGCTGCTGTAGTCTATCTCTAACCTTGACTTGATTCGGTATCACTTAACGGTAAATGTTGAATCCATCATCTTGGATGGATAAATATTGAATACCAATATCTCAGCATGCTTCAAGCAAACACTTCAAGTTACGGGGAAGGGTGCCGCTGTCAGATGAAGGAGTGGAAAGGGATTCATAATATCTTCTCTCGGGTCGATACCTAGCTTTATTTGATATTTTTACACACTGTTTTCATTTATTTATTCTGTGGGTCCAATAACTCAAGCGAGCCTACGGGACTAGCGACTCAAAGGGCCACTGGCAACTTGTTAGGGATTATGCACAATATGCACAGGGATTATGGAGATCGCCCTGTCCGCCAGCGCTCCAACATGGGTCGAAACTTAAGGGAGTCGGAACTTAGTCTGCACATTGGTTTCATGGCATAAGCAAATAAAACCAAACATTTTAGTAACTGGGTAGCGATCGGATCAGCATATGAAGCCATCGCATGCAACTGTGCATTGGCGCATCAGCTGCTCACATTCCGATGCCAAATTTAACCCAATGCCCGGAGGGCTAGACAGTATGGCCGATTCTCGGCAGGGGGGGGGGATTCGGCCGGCACCCTGAGATCTCGAGAATTACAAATCCGATTTCATCGCAACAAACGGCAATTGATTTGTCTACTACGCTTTGAAAAAAAGAAGTCTTCAAAAGTCTGACAGGTGCGGGGGGGGCAAAAATATCAAAATGGGGGTGTTTCTGGACTTGGTCGATTCGTCCATAAACAACTCCGTTGTTTACGGACCGATACAAAACCGGAACCAGAGTAAACGAGCTAACAATGGGTTGGACAAATCTGCCCACAATGGTCTTATTTGGACCTCCTGACTCCGTCTCTGAGAAAATTCTGGAACATTCAAGACGACAGTGCATCGAACAGACCTCCAAGGAATCGTTTGCGACCTCAACCGATATAATGGGACAACAGTTTTGCGAGACCCCGAGGAAGGGGGGAGGGGGCGGAATTCGCTACCCTTTCCGGGATTCTGGTCCAAACGAGCCTCATAGGAATGTAAGTAAGTGGGCAGTGTACGCCCAATACGCTTTGCAACAATAGCAAGAACATCCCAGTCTGTCATCGATCCCAACCGCCCGGTGCATAGGATCCCTGGCACGTGGTTGCCTCTAGTTCGTCCTGTCGACACGACACGGTGACTCGGAACACAGCCGAACGTCTCAGTGAAACTGTAACAGTCGACCACCATTCCCGGCAGCGTGACGTGGCCGCTGGCTGCCGACTTTCAGACCGACGTTCGTAACCACTACGTATCAAAATAAATAACAAACTCCCCGACATGTCGCCTGTCAGACATTCAGTTTCTACGTCCAAACCCCCGCATGCAATCCTGGGTTTTCAACGAGCTGAGTGCCTATGTACGGTACCTGGGGCCGCAGGAAGGTGACCGGATTATCACCTGTTGATGGTGGCTCCACCACCACCACACTGGAAAACAGGCTTAAGCGGCTCGTACGAGACGAGCCCGGCCTCTCATCTACACTACACGATCCGTCACATAGCGCCACCACCACCCCCGCCCCTCCCCGCCGCTGGATACGTACCGCAACACTCTATCTCATCAAATCAGAAAACCCAACCTGTCCGCGTCAATTTAAGCACGTCACTGGATTTCCAAACAGAGCCCGAGGCTCCAGATCGCCGTGCGCATGGGATCGTCTCCTTTCCAGGCCGCGTGCCACACGAGGTTCGGTCGTCGGCGCGGGCCGGGCCGGTGCCGTCTCCCTGGGTCGGCCGAACCGAGGTCGGTCGGCACTGGACAGGGCGGCAGGAGAAAGGCAGCGCCCGCCACAGGCCCGCTCCCGGCAACCGGGCGGCCTTGGCGCTGCCCACCGCCGCGCCGGCGCAGTGACCCCGCCGTCTCCACCAGATGGCTCCGCTATTCGCGCACAGACGGCGCCACAGCCAACCACGGCCAACCGTCAACAGGCAACCGGCCATTTACAATGCACGACGAATGAAATGGAAATAACAATGCTGATCGTTAAAATTCTGACCACCGACGTTAGCGCAATGGCGTTTCGGCCCATCTTCGGTGGTCAAAGGAAAAACACGCTATTACGTGTTTTTTTTTTTAGGAGTCATTCTTACGAGGGTAAAGATTATGCTTCAGACAACAATGCGAAGATAACCGCTCTGAATCGAAGAGCCAAAACTAGCCTATGCGAAGTACGAAGTTTCGTGATAAACTGGCTTCATCATTATTAAATGCTGTTAAGGATTAACAAACTATAAAAATGTTTTCCATTCACATGGCTTTCTTCACAAAACGATCCATATACAAAGAGCGACAACTTAAATACTCCCATCGATCAACCTATGTTCTGGAACGGACATTCAGTCCAAAGTATGACACCAATGGGTTGGAACTGCCTTTTGCTGGAATCAGCATATGCAACTCAGGTTTTGCAAAGCACACGCTGCAGCAAACAACATCACGGGTTATTTCCCAAGAAGCGACACTAACAGATGACTTCATGCCAAGGTAGGCACCACATCAAAGGCAGTCCGAAAAGACAAAAAAAAAATCGCAGACAAAGACCTGCGAGAAAGCTATTTCCTACATCTACCTCGAAACGAAATGTTCTTAGCTAGCGACAGCAAGGAGCGAAACATCACAGAAACGAAAACACTTAACCGTCTGGAGGGCATCAACCACTGCGGAACAGCAACCTTCGGGAAACGTCGATGAAACGTAACTTACGTCCGGCCAACACCGACCAAGACCAGTCACTGTTCGGCCGGCCAACGCTGCGGCCATTACAGGCCACCGTCGACCACAGCTGGGCCACTGTTCGGCCTATCGACACACCAACAATCAAAATCAGCCCATCCACAGGAGGGGCAGACAGGACGGCCCCGTCACCAGGTACTCACCCCTCCACCGCGAAACAGAAGCTTCCTGAAGTCGTCCGAGGTGTTCTGGAACGTGAGCTTCTCCTTGCGCACGTTGGTGGTGGGCAGATCGTTTTGCAGCACTAGGTCGTGATTGAACGTGACGCTCTCTTTGTTCTTGAAGTGCACGGTGATGGGTAGGAGGAAGCCGGCGTAGCCCGACTCGCGCACCTCGTATGGAGGCTCGTGCTTCACTGAAACATGCAATGGGCACGCACCTCATCAACAGCCACCCCACCAACGCAATTCAGCAGCCAGACACGCATGCTGAACAACTAACGCCGCAAAACAGCATCACATACTACTTCGTCAAAAAGACAAGCCACGTCATATTACCGAAAGTGCATCCTGACAGCCGCATGATCAGCGAGGCCTTCTAAACTTAGGCCTTCTTAGCTTCTGTCTAAATTTGGGCATGATGCTGTTTGGCACATTACTTTCTCTTAATGCATTTTGCGGCACAAATATATACATGCCTATCGGTTTATTCTACTTCAGTATTTTACATCCGACAGACTGCAAGTTTCAACGTCTTACGCGTCCATACGATACTGTTTCGTTGCTCACGCGTCCATACACACGACACTGTTCGCTGCCATTACTGAGCCGATAAAAACAATAGTAAGAAAACAGGTCTAAGGCGTAAATACGCATAGCATAAACAGCACTTAGACAACATTATCCTCAAAATATTTAGTGGGTAAGAGCTTGTACGCGGTTTTAGGGCAAAAGTTCGTATCGCAGAAGGTCGTCAGACAAAAGTTTGTCGGACTGAAGTTCGTCGTGTAAACGTTCGTCTAGCGCAAAAGTTCGTCTGGGACAAAAGTTCGTTGTGCAAAAGCTCATCGTGAAAAGGTTCGTCTAGGGCAAAAGTACGTCGAGGATAAAAGTTCGTCGTGGACAAAAGTTCGTTTAGGACAAAAGTTGGTCTTGCAGCGGTTCGCCTGGGGCAAAAGTTCGTCTAGGGCAAAGGTTCGTCTGGGACAAAAGTTCTCGCAGAAGTTCGTCTACGAGGAAAATTCGTATAAAGCAAAAGCTGGTATCGGAGAAAACTTTGTCTAGGGAAAAGTCCGTCACGCTGAAGTTTGTCTAGAACATGAGTTCATCAAGGGAAAAATTCATTTAGGACAAGTTCATCTCGCTAATGGAAAAGGTTGGTATGGAAAAGGCTTGTAGGACAAATGTTCGTAAGGGAAAACGTTCGTAAGGAAAAAGGATTCGAAACCAAGAGTTCATAAACTTAATGTTCGTATTGGAAACAGGAACGGACTTAAAATAGCAATCTAATCTAACCTAACCTAACCTAACCTAACCTAACCCTAACCCCAGGCGAACCTTCTGCCCCAGGCAAACTTTTGTCTTAAACGAATTTCTGAGCGACGAACTTTTGCCTCGGACGAACTCCTGTCCTACGCGAACTTACAGGAGCGGTGGAACCTCTGTGGAGATGGGGGTGGGCAAACGCCAACGACCCTGCGAACTTGTGCCCTATACGAACTTTTGCTGGACGAACTTTTGTCCGAAACGAACTTCTGTCTTATACGAACTTAAACGAGACGAGCTTCTGTCCTGGACGAACTCTGTCCACATGAACTTTCGCGAGACGAAGTTTTGCCCTACACGAACTTTTGTACGACGAAATTTTGTCCCTACGAACTATTAGCCGACGAACTACTGCCCTAGGAACTTTAGTCCGACGAACTTCTGCCCAAAACCTTGCAAGACTACTCATTGTGAATGGAATAACACAAAATGAAATAAAAATAACTTAAGTTCTAGTAAAACTTTGTAACTCACTGCCCAGTCGCTAAGAAGTTACTGCGTTCAAGAAAATGCAACGGCCGGGCCGGGCCGGGCCGGGACGGGACGGCAGCCCAGCGTGATTGTCAGTTAGCTCTGCAGCTCCTGGGAGAACGGACCTTAAACGTCCCCACTTTTTGCTGCGATGTAGCTTTGGTTCGGCGCGCAGCCGCGCCATACTTTCAATTCCCGTCAGTACATCGATTCTGTACATTTTGGCAGAAAAAGACGAGGCCATGTTAGGACATGTCAAAATGGCGTCACAACGACAATCAGGTTTCACAATTTTGCTGTTTCTTCGACTCCGCTTGACCTTCATCGATACTTCTGAACAAGATGCTGGCGATTAGAAGTATAGATCACAGTCTCATGTGAGGTCAACGTAGACTATTCATGACCTCACTCAGGTCATCATGGGCCAAATTTTGCAATGCAAGATTCCTTCAAACACGTTGTCAATGAGCGCGCTGTGAGTCATTTGAAAGACTGTATGATGCGCCTATGCATGCTTTTAGGCACGTTAATAAGATCACAATGTCATGACAGGCTAATGTAGACTAACTTTAACCTCACCCAAAGTCACAATACGCCAAATTTTACATTCATGATTTTTCAAACACTGCGGCAATGTACCCGTTGTGACGGCCATTCGAGAGCTTTCTGGTGCGCGTATATTTATGGGCACATTATTGTCGCCACAATGCCATGAGAGGTCAACGTAGACCACCTATTTGGGACTACTCACCCAAGGTCATCGCAGCGCAAATTTTACAATCACGATTTTTAAATGTGGTGTACCAATGTGCCAGCTGTGATACCCATCTGAAGCCTTTCTGGTGCAGACATGAGTATTTAAACACGTTATATGGAGTTCTCAGCCGAAATTGACCCAGAAAACATGCATCGTAGAACTCCATGTTAGAAACCCCAATTTGACCTTGACGTTGGATGACCGTCGGTATTATTTGACATAGACAGAAACTACGACACTATCTACATGTAGTCTACAGACATCCATTAGAAATTACACACATCTGCAGCATGCAAATAGGCGTTGTTCGCACTGCGGTCGCTTTGCGGTTGCAATGCGGTGAGTTTGAAAATTTTCGAAGTTTTGGAGATTGACGTTGACCTATGACGTCATTCGTGAGCCCCATTTCAAATTATTTTACATTTACCTGGGTCATACGATCGCAACCTACCGACTGCCATTCATATCAGCGTAGTCGGTACAATGGCTCTTTGATCCATTCGTCCAGCGACCCAGAGTTATGGGGTGGAGACGTTTTACGACCCTCTCCCCCCGCAAGTCGAGGGAAGCGCCGCAGCCCAGCAACTGCCGGGTCAAAAGTACGACTCACTTGGTCCACGGTCTCGCTAGTGACCATACGAGGCGGCTCTATTTTTTTCCAGTAGAACCTAGATCCGGATAACCTCTGTTCAGGCTTACGCAGAAATTGATCAATGTACCGACATAATGCTATTTGCCACTCCACGAAAGAAAGCTGTACAACACAGTTTTAAGGCCACGGTGCGTTGTCGTATTCCCCAAGCTGTGGAAGCGCAAAAAACCAAGAGAACCCAGCATTCCGTGTATGTAATATGGAGATTATCTAATGGCAAAAGCGTAAATGATCACTTTTGCTGGTTTACCTCGGAAGCTTTTCGTCTGGAGCAACGAAGAAATGCCACATGTACAAATAGTTTTTTTACGGCGCTCATATTTCTCTTTAAACATAGCGACGTCAAGCAACATTGTTCATCTGTAGCCCAATGGCACACAGAACTATGCCTGCTTGCAGCACTGAATAGTTCTTTTGCTATGATTTCAGGCTATTCAAAATGCATCAAATCAGCATTTTTGAGTATAATCTCGAGTACCAAAATCGAGTAATGACTGTGAAAATGTGCGCAAAATGATCCCGTGTTTCCATAAAAATTACTTCTGTATGATTCTATGCGTCAAACAATTCGCATGTGGAACGATTCAGACCGGTTAAGTTTTATACAGCACACCTGAAATTAATGATGCTTTGACACAGTTTGCATGGCAACAGCTGCACGTTAAACGAATCAAATTTGTCAGAATTCTGTCCCTTACGGATGGAGGAATTTTTCGGACTGCTGTTCTCGCCTTGAGTGTTGTTATTAACACAAGACGAGGAGGCGAGTCCGCAAAATTTCCTCCGTCCGTAACCCCAACACCTAGTCTCAATCACCCTGCAAAAGGTTTTGCTTCCATACCACCACAGAAATTAACAGCATTATGACACAGTCTGAATAGCAAAAGCTGGCCTAACCAGCTAGCCAACGGCTCACATGAGGATGGATTAATTTACGCAGCGATATGACACAGTTCACTATTACTCACAAGGTTTTCTTACACCTTCGTGTCCGCGCTAAAGTTTACTCCACTCAGGTTCACGGGGTACGACAGGGGGCCTCAAAACCCAAGTATAACTGACGATGTTCGCACATAACCAATCCCGTTCGTGACTGCGGTTTCTGGCGTAACGTCGCTGACCCAGGGGTAAAATCCCAACTCTCCCCCCCCCCAAGAATATCTCGAACTACTGTGCGGATTCGAAATATTCACAATCCAATCTATCACTCTATACCGTGCGACCACAAAGGTTAAGACCAAGGCCAAAAATAGCGTATTTTTAGGACCAGCGGGGCAAGGTAGCATGCCGTCACACGTCATTCACACCCTATCAAAAAATTACCACACTTGAGAACGACAGAGATTTTCGGTGTTTATGTGGGTATGACGGGCTTAATGTTATAACAGATCCCAGCTGTTCTGGCACATATCATTATGCCTTCATCAGTAGGATCAGTGTTAATTCCGCCGATCCTGTGATCCACTGATGACTAATACCTGTGACGACTTATCGTGAGATTAGAGGTGTTATATGTTGACCAGGCATGACATGGTGACTAGCACAGCACCATATCATATATGCCACAGTCCTATACCTCGCTAGTCCGGATGTTTCAACTTTCGTATGAAATACAGTTTCCTGAAGCGATAATGCAGTTCCATGAACGGGATCCAAACACACCGCATAACTAGGACACTTCTCGATGCAGACCAACTGTATATCATGAAACAATATATCATCCGATGTTGAAAGTGGAGAGATTTGGCACACGGTTGTTCGATGACTGTGGCAGTGGACGCGCAAATCAGGAGGCGCAGGCCCAGTAACTTCATGTCTGCCATCGATTCGTGGACAGTAACCGAATGCTCACTTTCACTGATAGTTGCTGGGTCCGCGAACGATAAAGGGCGTATGTCTTGCATTACAGACGCTAAAAGATGGGGTCCAGTCTCCCCTCCGGCCTCAGTTTATACGACAGTCAATCGGAGCCGGAGAAGGGCGGCAGAGCGGCCGGCTCGCCAGCCCGCCAGGCCGCACCAAACGTCCTACCCAGTTTGCAGGCAAGCGGCGAAGGCCATTGGCCTTCCGGCTCATAATGAATGCCATCCGAAGTGGCTGGCACACGTAAAGCTTTGGTTTTTATAATTTCGTTTACGACTCGGCCTCGGTCAGGGTTCATGTCAGGTTAGTAACAAAACCTTAAAAACTTAATCCTACAGCAAAAACAGCAACAACTTTGCTCCCTTTGCAGGTTAAGCAATGAACAGAGTTAATTGTCCATCGTTCCACGAGGAGATCGGAGAAAACTGTTTCAAACGTTTCACATTCACAATTCAGTGCAGTCTAGCGGTGTTTTTATCTGCATGGAACAAAGAAACAGCAGTGCACACAAGGTCATTGCGTGGCGCTTGCCTAGATCATCTTTATGAAATATTAGCTTAGAACAGTTTTCATTTCTACATAACAGACTGGTCTGGTCAAAGAAATCATCCATGACAAAACCAACCAAGTACATATTTCAAATGTTATTTTTCTAGAACTAGGAACAATGCTGTTGTATTGTTTTTCTTTGAAACATCCCATCGACGCACATACAAGCAACTGGAGCTTTGGTCCCGTTTTGCGCTCCCAAAAACATCAAACCCAACTTTTGGCATTCTGGTCTGCTGACCCGGCTAACAACATTGAGATAATCCGAACCGAAGTGTCTCGATGTACCAAAACTGACCTCTCTTGGGCTTTGGGAAGCTTTCATGCAGCTGAAAGACGACCTTGTCTATGAATGCCTCTATGGGGTTCTGATCCGGCCCTCGGACGAACACGGCCCAGTCATGGGTGTAGCCCTCGGCAGTCGGTTCGGCCCGGATCTGGGTACGGTGTCCCAGCTCCAGCATCACCTGCACTGCCTGCCAACACACGCAAACACGTGCCGATGGAGATCCAGATCTGGGTACGGTGCAGCAGCTTCAGCTTCTGCCTGTCAGAATATTCACAATGACAAAGATCAACAGTCGGTCGGATGCTGTCATTAACTGGTATCGACACATATCAGCACCAGCACCAATAAATGACGTGAAAGTGTTACTTGTGACTGGCCGGCGCCGCGTGAGCCGCACCATGCCAGTGTTTTAGGCATAACTGAGACATTTTCCAACATACTGCAAAACATGTCGTGCTTTGTCTTCCAGAATGTATTCAAATACGCCAAAAGAGCCCAGAATATATCCGAAACATGTGTTCCAGAACATGCAATTTAACTTCGGTATGTTTTCTGCAAGCCATTCTTCTGTAGCTAGTGGAAAACAAGAAAACGTGTTCCTTGCAACCATATCCCAGCCACCATCACGGTTTTATATTTTTGGAGATTGTGTAGTGAAAAGACCCTCAAGTGCTCAAACTGGTAAAAGATCATGAAGTGATGAAATCACAGAGTTTTTTCTGCTTATTTTCTAAGCATACTTATGTACTCCAAATTTTATATAACATGAGCAAAAGTATGTGATCCTCTCCAAACTGTCTGAACACCTAATTTGTAATGATGCTGTACATGCTTTTATGTCATATGGATGTGGCAATAACTCCAATGACACAGGCAGTATGCAAGAAGTGGGCATGCACATATGCACGACATGGACGCACACATACTTCACAGAGAATCGATCGATACTGGTGTGATACTGATATTGGTGTGATAAACAATTGCTTTTGTAATCTGTTTTACAAAAACTCAATTGCAATATATTACACAAACAGACGGGATCTGCACCCACCGAGTGTGCCATGGTCTCCTTATGTCTGCTCATCAGGTTCAGTCATCTGTGAAAGTAAGCAAACATAATTTAAACATATGCAGTCTTGCACAAAACATGCCCACGTACATCTAAATTGTAACGCACACATAATTTCGTCATCATTATTGTTTATCAGCCAACCTGGCTCATAACTGGGCGAATGCCTGTAATCCATCTGTCATAATACACAAAATAAATAAATAAATCAGTACCACATCATGATCTGTAACATTTAGCAAACACCTTCCTAAATCAGGTATACACAATCAATACCGAGAATCAGGTCATTACATGCATCAACACCACAATGACAGCTAAAACCCAAAAGTGCATCAGTGCACTAAGAGTATGATGCCACTGTCTCCAAAGCTGACTCCATGCAACTATCTATTAATCAAGTAAACGAAATGGTATGCGAAATCAAATAGGAGCATTCCATTAAGACCATATCCTTTAAATTATGTTGCATCACAATGCTATGAAGTGCTGGAAAAGCTGGCAATTCTCGTTCCCGAAAGAAACAGGAAATCATGTACTCCTTAATGTTGCATACTAAAAATGGGATGTTATGTACTCCCTTTGACATGGCATGGCAGTTTAAAAACTGACAATGGAATAAAGATCTTCAGAAAACGACAGATTAAAATCAGTTATGTGTGTGTGTGAGTTTTACCGTGGTCCCGGAAACACTGCTTGGATGGGGGACCGAGCAATGTTTCGGGGACCACGGTAAACGGTGCATGACAGCGCCGTGAAATTTGCCACAGCTGACGGATACATTCACTGCACATGTTTTGGAAAAATAGTGACTCCATGTCATCTCAGGTCACCGAGCTAAGGCGCAATTAATAATAATAATTAATATTAATAATCAGGGCTTGCAGAACAGTTTTTGCGCCAAATGTCGTTTTATACTGTTTTAGGGTAATGGATATGCATACACGGCAGACGACGGACTTGAAATCGGTTAAGCCCGGTTGTCCACATGCGAACAGGTCACTGTGGATAGGCAAATGGCCTTTTCTTGGTCAATGGAGGTCAAGGACCTACGATGACCTTTTTTGGCTTGAGAAGGTTCATATGCTATGTTTTTTGACACTGAATACGATAAAGGAAACGACTCTAGGCCTGAATGGCCCTGAATACGCCGTGCTTAACTGTAGAAAATGGCTTCAAATTTTCCAAGCATATTGACCTGACCAGGGAAGTTACTAGTTAACCGGACGGGGTCGACCGGGAAGCGTTGGATTCCTTGTGCGCACAGCTATCGATTGCCTTTCGTTCTGGGGCGCTACCTCAAATAGGGTGGGTCCAAATGGCGACGGGGTGCCTGTCACTCTCCCCCACTCATCATTAGTGCGAGTGAAAACCCCTCCTGTCCGGCAAAGGATATGTACATATGTATGTATGTATGTATGTATGTATGTATGTATGTATGTATGTATGTATGTATGTATGTATGTATGTATGTATGTATGTATGTATGCATATATATTCGAGTATTTTGGTAGAATAATTCCATTTCACCCTATTCCAGGACCTCAATGTCAGAGCTATCTCTTATACATGTTTCTTATTTTAGGCATCTTTACTTTTTTATTTATACAGAAAACTACGGTAAATCTGGCCGGAGTGGGGGGCTTAACGGCTCACCTCTCTCTTCATATCTCGGGAACAGCCGTGTGATTTTGTTCCAAATGGCCTAAAGGAATCATTGTAACCTAATCTGTAATTCTACGTGCTTGAAATCCAAAAAAGCTTCAGTGGCGATGTCAGAAACCAAACAGGAATTTGTAGTTTGCCCAATGATCGCCAATGGATCAGCTACTGGTCGTCGAAGATGATCCAGAATAAATGGAAATGAGACCCAAGGGTCGAGAACATGTTTTTAATGTCAACATATCTTCAAACATTTAGGACTGGCGCATCCGGGGACTATACAATGAACAACGCATCCTTTTTTGTACTTATTTTTGCCATCTGCGAGGCCCCGAAATGAGCCTTTGTGACCCAATACTATACTTTGAAGTAGAAAAATATAAATCGGCTTATAATGGCGGTGCCAGAAACAAAGAATGGGGGTCTTGAGCCTTGATTTGTAAGGGATGCGGAAGTATCTATACCGTTGCATAAACTGCACATGCATATGCTCGAGGTCAGGGAGTCTGATATTATGCTAACAGTGTAGCACGCATCAGCAGAGTAGCCACCAGTTCCGCGTGGGGGACAATGTTTGTCATCACCATGCCTGGATGTTGATGTTTACATGCTGATGGGGCCTGCAACGTGCTGACAACAATTACTGTCACCCAAAATGCATTTTCATACACATAATAACGTTTAATGGCGGTGCAGGGGTCCGAAATGGGTAGATTATATTTTTTGTTATGTATTCAGGCTCCTGATTGCAATGCTAAAAGCGGCACCGTGGTGCCTAGTAAGACATATAGGCCCCATGTAAGGTCCCCCAAATCGTCCTCTGACATGCACCATAAGCTGCATGTTAGCACGCGCACTGGAAGGGGGTCTTTATATACCCTCCTCACCTATCTTTTTTGAAAATCTCGAGAAAAGATCGGAACTGGTTGCTGCCACTTTGTGACATTTATGGCAACTGAATAACTCCTCGACTGACGCAGAAAAATCGAAAATCGTCCGAAAATTTTTGAAGTTTGAAGCATTCAAAGTCAAACAAACATAACGAAAATAACCGGTGTCGCTGACAAACAGGAACTTTGCGAAACGACTAGCATTCTACCTAAGATAATCGCTTGAACACAATCAGGCGACGTCATTCGGGCATAGGTGATGGATGTACCAAGACCAAAGCCACGGTCAGTGAAGGTCAAGGTCATCACAGGCCAATGTCAAATATCTTGTGACCTGATCTATATTTGCTTTGCAAGATATCGGTTTGTATGAAACACGCATTCAAAGACCCTAATAAAAACATGTGTGCGCATACTGATATGCTTACATACACAAAGACCTGTGAAGGTCGTCATCAAAGGTCAAGGTCAGATATCTTGTGACCTGTAGATTTGCTTTACGACATGTCGATTTGTGTGAAATATGCATTCAAAGACCCTAATAAAAACACGTTTGCGCACATTGATACGCTTATATATACCAGGGTCAGGGCAGATCAAGGTCCTCAAAGGTCAAGGGTAAAAATTTTGTGACCTGGTCCAGATTTGCTTTGCAATATGCCAATTTGTATGAAATATGCATTCAAAGACCCTACAAACAACACCTGGCACATTGATACCCATATATGGGTATATATATATACATATATGCATATACATACGTACATAAATATGAACGCTAGAAGTGATCAGATGTACCGATGTTGGCTACCTCCACTAAAAATACACCAAAAGATGCGTATAGCGCCCTTATTTACACTCAAACAATCCCGTGTCACTCGAATCTGATCTGCAAAAGATTAAGAAATGACGCCATAGGTCAATGACCTGACATGACCTCGACCCAGAATCCTCAGTCAAGACGCCCAATGAATGGATATTGTCGTATTCCACGTTTTAACGCTCAAACAAACACCCTTTTCCCGTTTCGTTCGAAAAGACGTACGGAATGGCATGTACGGGCCGAGTGTCCAAAGCTGACCTTTTCGACCTCATTTAACCTTCAAGATACTGACCTAAGGTTATGGAAATTGCACACAATGTAAATCGTTAATGCAACACCGTATCCATACACTTTCATGTCTCTAGCTCCTTCCGTTCCACAGATCGGGGGAAGGCACTTCTGCGCCCCCCCCCCCGCCCTCCAGTGCGCGTTAGTGCGAAACCTCCTTCCACTGCGGATGTTAACCCGTCCCCGACTGGGGGAGGCAGTTGACTGCCCCCCCCCCCGAGGTTTTTCTGGGTTTGCGAGAGAACCAACAAACACAGAGTCACGAAACTCTGTGTACCTTTTGCTTCATCAATTTCACATCTTGTGTCAAAATTTTGACCTCAGGTCAGGTCAAGTGTCTGACCTAGGTCAGGCCAAACAGACCTATGTCCAAAAATGTTTAGCGCCCTCTAACTTTTTCGCAAAACAAGATATCTCAATAATACATTCAGGGATTAGTGATCGTGATGGATGCAACAAATCTCCTATCTCAGATTTTTCGGAATTGTCCGGGTCATTGACCTAAGGTCAAGCCCATTTTTAAGACATGTTGTCGTTTTTTTCGGAAATTGACGGAATATTTCATAACATTTTTAGTGTGGAATGAAGCAGACATCTAATTACCGTCCTTGAGCAAAGTATCAATGATTTCCAGCCATTGACCTGAGGTCAGGTCACGAATAACTGTAGTGAGCCAAAATGTACCACCGTCAAAATCGGCCATGAATTACTCAGAATGGGTGGAAAATGCAGAAACAGCTTGCACAGACGCAAGTAATACCAGGAACCTCAAAAAGTTTGAAAACTAGCATATTTTGGAAATAAACAGGCTCTCGCCAATAAAGCTCCGCCAATTGTGTACATTGGTAACTAATGAATTTTTCCAAAATTTAAGCATGAAAAACCATCACAACAACCACTTAGATCAATAAAATATGCATACATCGTGTCAACTTGTTACTGCATACGGCAGCAGGGCACGCCTGCAGCTGCCACGAGAAATGCCGTGTCTTTAACTCAACGTTACGGCGTATATATTGAACAAATCTGGGAAATTAGACGAGTATCGGCATCCAGGGACCTGGGACCTTTACTTGTGCGCTGGTGTCTTTACCTATGCGTTTTTAGTCACAGCCTTTGAGATTCAGGCCATTTCTCGGTCTCATGCAGTCCGCTATGACAAAACATATATAGGGCGTAAATTGCTTACATATTATCTAAAACTAAAAATGAGACCAGTTTCCAGCTCTACTCCTCACAAGCTTTCCAACGGTATGCTTATTTTCATCGTGCGATCAACCGTTCGTGAGTCAGAGGGGGGGGCCAACTGTCCCCCCCCCAGTCGCCCAGGTTCGAAACCGACCGACGGTCGTGCACGGGTTACAAGACATATTCTTCACACAAAGTCGCAGATTAGTCCAAAGACACGCTTAGAATCACATAATATCGACGACAGGTTCATGGCATTTTCTACTATGCGTCCGTTGTTGGTTCTCTGGATTCGCCACCGCTGTCAAAATGCTGCATTTATATCTCAGAATGAACAAAAACGCTGAATAAAGCGTATCAAATGCTATTACCTCTGTCCTTGAACTAACAATGTAGATGAATTACTCTGCCAAAAGTAATATCATGAGTGCCCCTTTTCCTCCCTTGGATCTGCCACGGAGTTTCATAAGGCATGAAATGAACCGGTGCTTTTCAGAGAAAAAAGTGGTCACCTGATATACACATACATATACATATATATGTGTACATATATATATATATATATATATATATATATATATATATATACATACATAAACACACAAAATGCCTGATTTTTAAAAAAAAGGGGTAATCTGATACATAACATCGAACAGAGCACGTCAAGTGCTCTACCTCCAGTGACGAAAAACGACCGAACATGCCTCGAAAACCTCGCCCTGGACCCTCCTTTTAATACAGTTACAAACTCGAACCTGTCACAGTGTAAGACAAAAAGCATGTCGGGATACGCCCACAAGTTCCATGACTACCTTGGAGCGTTCAGCAATGGTGGGTGGAAAACGTCGAAGGGGCTCATTAAGTTCCCCTCCCCCAGCCTGGAATAGGGCTAAGCAGCTCAATTAAATGTTATGCCATGTCTATTAACCTTATTCCCGGCAGGGGAGCTGAACTGGCCCCCCCCCTCGGGTTTTTTCGCTCCAATTCCAGCGTTTTTGACGCGGCTCCACGAAACTTGGTCACTTTTCCTAGCTATTCTTTCTGCGTTGTTTGACAAAATTTCGGAATTCCATTTTGCTCAGGGGCGGAGCCAGGCAACGTTTTTGGGGGGCACCTCAGGCCATTTTTGGCCATGTTGAGGGTAAAAGGAAAGTGACCGCCAAAAACAGCGTTTTTAAGATGGAACTTAAAACTTTATATGGATGTACAGCAAAATAGTTGGGCAACGTACAAACACAATTTTGTTCGTCTGAGGCCACTTTACAAGGTCAGGTCAAGGTCAAAAGTCAACATTTGGCTTTATGGTAATAATTTGGCGCTATTTTTTCAAATGCCAAACCCGGAATATATGTGAAGTAGAATGGTGCCCTCTACTTGTTTATCAAGTTTCGGCGTGATATTAGGTCGGGTCCCGGACCTATGACCTAAAACGTCAGTGCGCGTACCCTATATCACAATAACCGTAAAATGGAATTTTCGAAATAGAGTAAATTTAAATGATTGAAAACGTTTACAGGTAATATTAAATGCACATGAGATCATTTCAAGTGATTCCAAGGTCACTGGAGGTCATTTAAGGTCCAAGGTCACAAGTTAATCTGAAGAGCATGTTACCATGACAGTTCCCCTTTTTCACGTCCCTGGCACCGCCTATGCTAACATTATACAAACAATGTCATACGATTCGTACTCCTTTAGCATAACATGACTAGCAGAAACCAAAAAAAAACCGCTCTTCCTTTTTTTGTTCATTCAGTTGTCAAAAAACTAATCCTCCCGTTTTCGAAACTCTGTGAACGCCTATGATTTTCCCAAAATTTCAGATGTGTGTACCAACGGTAAAAGTCCCATCCATAATCCTCTCGCTTCACGCCAATTTCATCGAAATCGGTCCATAAACAACGGAGTTACAAAAATTCTAAAAATACCCCCATTTTGATATTTTTGCCCGCCTGTATTAACCCTTTTCAAGATTTTGAAAAGTTCTTTTTTTAAGCGTAGTTTACGTCATGGAAAATCGATTGCCGTTTGTTACGATGAAATCGGATGAGTAGTTCTCGAGATCTCGGGGGGGGGCGAATCCGCCCCCTTGCCGGGAATCGGCCATACCGTTTAGCCCTCGGGGAATAGGGTTAAATGCCGACATACTTTTATATTTTGCAACAAAATTTCAAAATCCGGTCGTGTTAGGTCACTGATCCATTTGACCTTTAAGCAAAGCATGTCAAACAAGTTTAAGTGTGAGCCAATGATTATCAAAACAGACAGAGACAAACACAAGACTATTCTAATTCCCAACTTATTCTCTGCAAAATGTACATTCCCAATTTTTCGGAAAAATGTTCCAACTGGCCTCAAGTTTACTTTACTGAGATACTGTTTTTGGTCTTTCTATTCGAAATTACCCATTACAGAGGATATTTTCTTTCAGATTTTTTTATTCTTTATGATCTAATACACTTTTTGAACGATGCAACATACCGGTAGCGAGGGGTCCGTGACCTGAAGTCAGGAAAATTAGTTACACCAGAGAATTTACGACAAAATGGACATGTACTGCATTGGTTATTGGCTTCTGGTGAGGCATTATAGGTATACTTGTACACTTTAGTTTATGCTTGTGATTTTGCTTTAAACTGAACTAACCTGGCTATGAAATTATATGACCTTATGTGGCATGACATGATCCAATATCATTTGAAAGATCATTTGTCGCCTGAAATGCTGTAGAATTTCGTGAAATATTTTAGGGCAACGCAGAGAGTTCGTTTCACATCTTTACTTTCAATCTTTCTAAGAAACAAACGATTATTCATTTGATCTAATTTGACCCTGCATGACTATTTAGTGTAAGAGCTCTTGTTTTGGTGAATTCAGGTTATTTTTATGATTTCAGACGTGTTTCATTATTTCTATTGTTCTACGGAAACGTGGTTTTTCGTAAAACATATTTCGCCTGTTATTATTTTTGACCTGACCTGACCTGACCCGTCGCTGACTCCCATGCCATTCACGGACACATTAGCATGTTTACAGCGATTAAATGGCGTTTGTTTGATGTTCGCACCTTTACCCGGTCACTAGATATTCACGCTGTAAGATCTGACAGGCAGCCTGATACGACCTTAGATGCCTTATACTAATCTTTTTCTAACAAAAGTTGCCATGTCTGACCAGACATTCGCTGTGGTGATTCGAAAATGAACTTCACTTTGTTTGAAAAGTAACCTGACTTACCCACCTGTTTCGACATAATTCAGCGTTATATTCCAGTGACTGCTGACCTGACCTGGCATGATCTGAGGAGTTGCCAATGACTTTTTGACGACGAAAAAACGTTGCTGGCTCTTTTGCACTTCAACAATTAAGATCTGCTCACAAGACCGACCTCTGCTTTTATTACCCACAGATTTTGGACGCCATGACATGACTGGTTGGCCTTTTGAGCCGCCAATAAAGCTAAAACTTTTTTTAGGACTCAAGCCACGAATCGCTTCGAAACCTGCACCATAATTTGTCCGCCGAGTCGGCGCACCCGATGGTGACCTTTCTGTCGCGATCGGCCGGCGCGTTCGGGCGCAGAAGGTTGGGACGCTTGGACAAACACAGCGGCAAACACCTCGATCTTTACTTTTCACTTTTACTTTAGTCAGCGACTGCCGTCTATGAAATCTCACCCACTAAAAACGCGCTTCGCACGTTTTCAGCCCCATCGATTTTGAACCTGGGGCCAACCAACCAGGGTAAGCATATTTCAACCAGTGTTCGGTTCCAACTGGTTTAAACCATAGTTAAAGCCAGCTGGTCCAAATTAATTTACGACACCTGGTGGTTTAAACCAGACAACACAGCCTCATTTCAACCATTATGCCTTCCTGCAACAAAATAACAAAATAAGCTATAAAGGTTAGAGGTTACATTGTTTTTGGAACTGTACGATGACGATTAAAACTATCATCTCCAAAATGAAGTTCTACCATTACATCAGTCACAATCCCAAATTGAGCATCTATGACATCCAGTTATTGCCAAGCAGAAATGCTGAGGCAAAGGAATGTCGGCACCTCCCTAGTTATGTGGTCAGCTACCTGAGCGTTGCAATCCTGCACCCATCACCGCCTATCACAGCACGTTTGTTTGTTTATTGTGAGTTAGGATACACAGCATCTTGGACTCAAGCATCTGCGCCTTGAGTCAAGTCTTGTGTTTTGTCTGGCGTCAGTCAGTAGTCTGAACACTTCTTGCAGTTTTGGTTTCAGGCTGTTTTACATGCCATGAAGCGATGTTCAGGTCAGGGATCAGTTTGTTTGTTTGTTTGTTTGTTGTGGGTTAGGACGCACAGCCTCTTGGGCTCAAGCGTCCGTGTCTTAAGTCATGTCTTGTGTCCCGTCGGGCGTCAGTCAGTCGTCGGCGAGGTCAGGGATCAGTTCACTGATACCTTTTGTGTTTGTCACGAGGGTGGCATATTTGTTCAAGTCTCAGTGCTGCCACATTCCTACCACATCACAGTAAAAAAGGCTGCATGCAAAAAAAAAATCCAAAATTGGATGCTCATGGGGTCAATATTTTAGTCAATATGCCAAATGAAATTTTTTTATGCCTAAATACACCAGATCCTTCTATGAACTGTGAATAGCCTATCAGCTCATCAATAGCTAGTCATGAATTCCCCTATGGGCGCTTCTCTGAGAAGTAATTTCAGCCACCTTTAATTAATTTAAGCTGGTTTAACCCTACTGCCGGAGGGTTACACGGTACGGCTGATTCCCGGCAGGGGGGGCGGATTCGCCCCCCCCCCCGAGATCTCGAGAGCTACACATCCGATTTCATCGCAACAAACGGCAATCAATTTGCCATGATGCAAACTACACTAAAAAAAAAACTTTCAAAATTCTGAAACGGGTGGATACAGGGGATAAAAACATCAAAATGGGGGGTACTTTTGGACTTCTTTTAACTCCAATAATTATGGACCGATTTCGAAGAGATTGGCATGAATCGAGAATATGGATAGTGCTTTTACCATTGGTGCACACATGGGAAATGTTGAGAAAATTCACAGGCGTCCACAGGGTTTCGAATATAGGAGGATTAATTTTTCAAAAATGGCATGAACAAAAAAGGTAAAACTATTTTTTCGGCTTCTACTAGTCATAATATGCTAAACAAGTGCAAAATCGTATTATAATGTTTGTATAATGTTCGCACAGGCGGTGCCAGGGGCATGAAAAAGGGGAACTGTGATGGCACATGCCCTTCAGATCAACTTATGACCTTTGACCCCTAAATGACCTCCAGTGACCTTGGGTCATTTGGAATGATCTCACGTGCATTAAGTATTATCTGCAAACGTTTTCAATCATTTGAATTCACTCTATTTAAAAAATTCCGTGTTACGGCTATTGTGATATAGGGTACGCGCACTCACATTTTAGGTCATAGCTCCGTGACCAGACCTGATATCGAGCTGAAACTTGCTACACAAGTAGAGGGCAACTTTCTACGTCATATGTATTCTGGGTTTGGTATTTTAAAAAACAGCACCGAAATTATTACTATAAAACCAAACTTTGAATTTTGACCTTGACCTGACCTTGTAAAGTGGCCTCAGACGAACAAAACTGCATTTGCACGTTGCCCAACTATTTTGCTATACATCCATATAAAGTTTCCAGTTCTATCTTAGAAACGCTATTTTTGGCAGTCATTTTCCTTTTACCCCCAAGAGGACCAAAAATGGCCTGAGGTGAGGCCTGAGGCCTGAGCAGAAAAGAATTTCCAAATTTTGTCACAATGCGCAGAAAGAATAGCGAGGAAAAGTGACCAAGTTTCGTGAAACTGCGTCAAAAAGCCTGGAATTGGCAAGCAAAAAACCCGAGGGAGGGGTGAATTCAGCCTCCCCGCCGGGAATAGGGTTAAACTGACTTAAATTAATGAAAGTCAATAGATGGCATAAATTTAATTTAAGCCAGTTCTTTCCAACCCTGAAACCAACGCATTACACCGTTGGTTTGGGGTCAAAACTCAAGCTCTGTGTCGCACAAAGACCTGTGCACCTGCTTAATACGAGCATTACCCCCACTTATAAGTAAAACTTGCAAGTCATATTACCATTCACGCAAATGCACACTTGTAAAGTGAAAGAAATCAGCATAACAACCGCGCTCTTTGAGCTACGAAAAACTATTCGCGGCCAGCGGGGCTCGAACCTGCTCTGTTGGATTCGCTGCCAAATATTCTGTTCACCATGCTACCAATACCTAACAGAATGACTCGTCTGGAACAGGATCATTCAGTTAATTGCATATATCGCCAGGATGCATACACTGCCAGGCCTGAATGGCAAATATAAAATATAAAGGCATATAAAGGTACATCTCAGGACGTGCGTCCCACGCAACCAGAATGAAGCTACTGACACGCAAAACAGCCATATGTATTGGACAGCACGTATCACGTGCTCCTGCCAGCTAATTTTTAGCAACCCCGAGGTTAAAGTTTTGCAGCAATGAAGGAGGGGCGTTAATCTTGGGCACCTCACGCTTCACGTGCAAGCTGCACCCCCCTCTCGACATGAATCCAGAGAAAATGATCGCCCAGCTGCTCGTCCGTCTTTCCAAGCAATCATCGCACCGCAATGTGCCGTATGGTCCACGCGCGCTGCACGTGACCCGTTGCACCTTGCCCATCATATGTGGTGTCGCTGGACAGCCCTGGTGCCAGTCTATCTACCCACCAAAATTCAGCTGCTTAGGTCACGGCTTCTAGCAATGGAAGACCCCCAAGTTCAAATCGAAACACGTGTCTTGGATCGCAACGGAGATGGCGCGTGGGTGACAACCAAAACAGCAAGGACCCACAAACGGGGCTCACGTTGCCAGCTAGTCTTCAGTCAATGGCAACCACTGTTTGACCTGTACCTGTGATAACTGAACTCTGCAGATGTCCGGCTTCCGTCACATGGCACACACCATGAATCGCTTTAAAACCTACATCACAATTTGTCCGCCGAATCGACGCATCTGATGGTGCCACTTTTGTCGCGATCGGCTGGCACGTTCAAGTGCTAGAGACTTTAAAGCTTGGACACACATACACACGCGCACGCGCCTGCCCGCCCGCCCGCCCGCACGAACGTACGCATGCTCGCATGCACACACACACACACACACAAACACCCTGATCTGAACTTTTGTATTTTGGTGGCTGCCATGCATGTAACCTCATCCATTACACATGCATGCTCTCAGCCCCTTTGATTCTGAATCATTAGTGTTTTCGGTTATTTACACTCATTTGCAAGGTGATGAGGGTTTTTGAAATAAATGGCATTTAAAGCCTATAAAAAATGACTTCATATGGCAGGTCTTACACATTCAGGCACTATCTGTCCCATCATGTTTGTATCACAAATTTTGTTCACATGCAGAGCAGCATATCACATGAGTTCTATGGTGTTGCACACCCTTACTGGTACTATTTCATTTGTCATATGATTCAGAACAGGTTTTGTTATTCTGGGTCAGATGTGTGTTGATAATCTGAAGCCCCATTTTGTTGGTTGTTCTTCTTGGTGTTGCATTTGCCTTAGGTTTGAAGGTACTGTTTTGAATGATATGCTTGCAGGAGGTGCAGGCTGAGTGCTCCTTCCAGCACTTGCATTACCAGACATCCTGAGTCAGTACAGGGTTGTCATACCAACACTAGCCATGGGTGGAGAAGGAGGTGGAGCAGGTGTGGCTTCTGCTACAATTTTAAAAGTCAGTGTGGCATACCACACCAACTTTTAACAGTGAGCAGTACCAAAATTGTGTGAAGCATGGCAGCATCCACACCCTAAATTCTACTTTTCCACAAAATAGGAAGTACAAAATTAAACCTGAATTACACAGCAGAAACATAATGGAAAAATGACATCATATATACAGACAAACATATTCCAATCCAGTACCTTTCAAGGTATTTCTGTCCCAAAAACCCCATATGAGGCTTAAAATAGCTATACACTTCTCAAGCCATTTTTTACTCAGGGTAGGTACCTATGTACCACTTTTGAGCTGTAAATGATGGTGTAAATGTACCATGGAGTCAAAAACAACACATCTAAATCAGCCCCTGGCCACATTCAAAGTAAAACAGTGCCTGCACATTTAATGCCATATCATTGTCCAGCAAATGATAAATAAATCTATCTTGCTTTCTACAAAATATTTGCAACATAACAGCTGCCCTACAACATGCAACATGTCTACTGGCCTCAAAGGGCATACCTAGCATTGGCAAGAATTTCGCTGAAAATGTGAGCTTTTTCAATAACTGGCATGAATAGCCATTCCACCTGCTTTTTGCAAGCCGAGCAACATGGAAACAGTGTGCAGCATAACATTTAATATGCAGCATGCTTCAACTCTTCATTGCTGGTTTATACAATGTAAATGTATGTACAGGCAGAAAAACAAATTTCTCTTGAAATCACTTTTATCAAAGCAGAAAATGGAAGTGGTTTAAATCGGGTGATAAAATTTTGTGTGGGGGCAAAACTGAGTATATGGGACTAACTAGGCTGACCTTCACCACACCAACTTTTGAAACAATTCTTTACCCATGATCTGATGTGGACCATACTGCTCTAATTCTGGTAGATCTGACCACAATCTCTTGAAGGCTCTCACACCTAGCTTCATGCCCCAACTCTGCCTCAATGATATTTTGTCAACACCTGTGAAATTTTGCGGACTTCACAACATAGCAACCCTAAGGAGGTTATTCACGGGGATTCTGATTTCCATCAGGTCCCATTGGTTTGCATTCTTTTGGAATGCAAACCAAAACTGCACCTTTGATGATGAACAAGGACTGATAGCTTTATTACAATGAAAGTCTGTCTCTCTTCAGCAATCCAATCATTGTCAAGACCCAATACAAATGACCATTTACCAGAGAATCATGAAAGTTCCTCAGCAAGCAAGACTCCTTTAATGATGGCAAGTAGCTCCCTGGAGGCAAGAAACGTCTTTTCCTCAGACAAAATGTTGCATTTTCTGCTTTCTTTCAGAGAAAATTGTAAAAAAATACGGCTGCTCACTGTATTTTTGGGAAGCATAAGCCTATCATTATGATTTTTGTGTTTCTTGTCATGTATCAGATATGTACAAGTATAATAACAATAAGCACTTATGGCCACAACTGATGTTTACTGGCATCAATGCATAAACTGAGGAGAATGAGTATCGTAAGCACTGTTCTGATGGGAGATCACAGGCAATGTCACAAATACACTTCCTAGCTTCACTCGTCGCCTCCAAATGTATGACTACCAGTATTACTCACAAAACTTCGGTCAGCCACTCTTTTTCACGCACATGAGCAAGTGTCTACACACAGTGAATAGCATACTTAATTTACTGTTATGCACAACATGCTCCCAAGTTTTTGATGGGTCGCGTACGTAGATTTTACGATACAGATTATGCACTGATACGCGCAGCTTTTTGTTGTAGTTCTGCGCAGGCCCCTATCTTGACGTCAGTAATATTTTTCCTGAGCCTGTTCACATGGCAGACTTGCAACCACAACGTACGTCACCGTTCTATAAACTGTTGTTTTAAAAGCAATTTAAGTGAAGTTTGACTGCCGTTTTTAGAGATCTCTGCTCTGCGATCGGCTTTCAATGGTGAATGACGTCACGCTGATTAGTCCGTTAGGTTGGCAGAACGAATGGGACTAAACGACTGCTAATACCACAAGGCGATGCCATTTTTCAAAGCTTTCCAGACTGATAGCATTACAACATTATATCTGCATCATTCCATGCAACGTGAGCAGTTTACGATGTTTTCAAGGGCAAGGTGACTTGGGGAAGCCAGTGACCTTCAAATCCACAAAACTACAGATTTCATACGGACCTGGCGTAGCATAGGGGTTATTGACCTGGCCTAAGGTCACAAATCCTGAAAATAAGAGATCTGTGATGACTGGTGAAATTCTGGTCAGGCACGGAACTTTCTCAGATGAACTGGGGTGCCCCTGACCGTAATAGATAAGAGACAGAGAAAAGTGAAGAATAAAGTCTAAAGCGATGTATCTATCTTTTTATCTTATATATGTACTATATACAACACTCATAAATTTCCGTCGGTCAAAATAAAGTGGGTTAAATCCGTTCAGAAACCCACATTTGGGGGACGGATAGGCTGTCGGACCCTCGGCTCGGCCCCCACCCCCCCAATCATTTGCAGAAATCGACGCCCCTGGATCAGTCTATCTGATATGTTTGGAGTCCTGGTCAAACAGCAGGCGGGGGGAAAAGTGAATCCGCTGTGAAGGTTGTGCACGGTGGGCCCATGAGGAGCGTGGGAACACGGATGGCTGTATGTACATTTGCCCGAACTGTTATTACGATGATTCCGAATTCACCTGCTGATGGGAACAAGGTCAGAATCGTCAGATTGATTTGTCGAAGATCAAGAATGAGCTACTTTGAGCTTTAAAAAAATTATGGTCTTCATTCACGTAGTTTAGCTACCTTTACGGGCTGTCAACAGCCATGTTACCGGTCGGTTAATCGTTTGTTTACTGATAACATTTTTTTCATTACAGCTTTTTTATCGCCTGTTAGATCACGTCAGTCTGAGACTAGGACATCTGGCGGCAATTCGGCGTTTATAAAACTTATTTAGACCTCAGAACTCCTACCAGAGCAACCGAAAACGAGGCGGCAGTTACTGCAAAAAGGCACTAGCTGATTAGACGTGGCAAAAATTTGTCATGCCGCAGTCGTAACGAAGTGCGAAGCAGGAGAGACATGAGCAATAACTTCCGTATCTTAACACTATCATTGCGCTTGCGATTCAGCCAATCGCATGCCAAACAAATCAGTACAACTTACCCCGCCATGTGATACAATTTACCGCAGGGTGAGGCAGGTTGTATCATTTAAAAGAGGTGCATTCAGCAAAATTTGTTTTTTTCTTTTATTTTTTATTTGTTATTTATTTCTATTTTTATTATAATCATTTACCAAAAAACCAATACGTGTTCTCCAAAACTTTACTGCTACAGATGTAGCTGAAGGCTATTGTTGTCTGCAGATATAGGAATTTTAGTCGTATCCTCAGTAACTGAGGTATGGGAGAGTTCGGAGTAAACACTGATACAACACTCTCCACTCTCCCTTACTTCAAATGTACAAGAGCGCTTTGTGTGCTATGAAGAGAGGCTGGGCGCCCTAGCTAGCTCGTGAGTCCACTGCTTGTCTGGGGAGGGCTCCCTGTCGACCCATTAAGAGGCCCTGTCAACCCCTGGAGGGACCTCTTTTTGGTCTGTAAGAAGGCTCCTGCCCATGCCTCCAGAGGCCGACAGGGGTCCTTTATAGGCGGATAGTGGGCCCTCTACGGACAGGCAGTGCCGCTTCCCCCCCCCCCCGCAGGCTAACAGGACCCCTAGACATTCATACAGAGGCTCCTGCTTGCCTGTAAGAGCCACCCACCAAATCATCAGAGACATATTTACAAACAAGCAGGTGCCGCTTTACACTCCAACAGGGCCCTTTTACAAGCCGACAATAATTTTCACCAACTGGGGTCCCACTGATTACGAAGGCCAGCCGCGGAACCAAGGGAGGGGCCGATGGGGGCGATCGCCCCCCCCCCCCCCAGGCCTGAAAAGTGGCCTTTGTCAGACCTAAAAGGGGCCCACAAGGGGTCCCATGCCAGCTTCACGGGGCCTCTGTAAGCGCCTGACGGACTCCTGATGCAGTCGGGGGAGGGCTCAGGTGGGGTTAGATGACCTCTGAGACGCTTAGAGGGCCCTGAAGCTCCCAAAGGACCCTGAGATCACGACAGGACCCCAGCACGGCAGAGTGTCGCTGAGACCGCAAGAGGGCTCATAGTGCCCCTGAGACGGCCAAGATGAGGACTGAGCTCCTAGGGGGCCCCTGAAATGTCATAGAGTCCCCGAATGGGAGTCACGGGCCTGTGTAAAAAGCTAAACGTTCTTGATATAGTCAGAAGGCCCCAGAGAAGGTTAATGACACCATGAGACGATAAGATGTCCCCTAAGATGGGTAGAAGAGCCTCAGAAACTTTCCAGAGCCCCTGGGACCACAAGAGGGGCCCCAACACGGCAAAGGGTTCATTACATCGCTTACCATCCCAGACAGGCCTCTTAAGAGGGTGCTTAGCACGGCGTAGGGAGACCCTGACCAGCCAGAGGGGCCTCCTGGACGGAGATTCATCGATGACCTTCTCAACCTCGAGAGGGGCTCCAAATGGGCTACATCGGCCTTTTTGAAAACCTGAGGAGTTCTTGATGCTGTCAGGGACTCCGGGAAGGTCAGGTGGTTCCTGAGATGGCAAGATGGGGCAGTACACCGCAGATGACCCCTGGGAACACCAAAAAGTTCGGAGGGTCCCTGCGAGGCAAATACGATAAGAAGTCCTCTAAAACGGTATGGGGGCGCTGGACTGCCGGAGCGCTCCCGAATGTGTTAGGCGGACTCCTGGCACGGACAAGGTCCCCTGAGACCGTCAGTGAGGCCCCTGTGACGGCTAGAGGGGCCCAAGACTGCCATATATACCCCATGTAACAGAGGAAGACCCCTGATGCAGCCATGGGGACCACCGAAGATGTTAAGAGGGTCCATGACACTGCACGGGTGCCTTCAAATTGCTGAAAGGTCTTTTGTAATTGTCAGAGGACTCCTGAGACGGCAAAAATGTTCCCCGGGACGATACAAGAGGTACCTAGAACCACTGGGGCTCCACTGAGAGCGACAGAGAGTGGCCTTTGAGACTGCTAACTAGAAGTCTCGAGGAATAGGTGCCCCTGAGACGATCAGAGAGGCCCCTAAAACTGCTAAGCTTTAGGACCTCCAGACAGCTCCTGAAATGACCAAAGGACCTAGAAGATTGCCAGAGGCGCCTCTGTCACGGCAGAGAAGGACTTAAAGAGGGCCTTGGTTAGTGTCTGAGTGGTTCCTGAGACGACAAAATGTCCCAGGGACGACAGGAGGGAACCCGAGATGGCTTAAGAGTTCCTGAAACCGTCAGATGGGTCCCTGAGACTGTCCATGGTACTCTTGAAACTGTCATAGGAGCGCCTGAGACGTCCCGCGGGACACATGAAAGTGTAAAAGGAACCTGAGACCACTAGAGGGTCCTGGCACAGCAGACGACCCGAGTCCACCAAAGGTGACCCTATTACTGCAAGAGGGACAAAAAACCTATGCTGACAAAGACGTCCCCATGAACTATGAGTGGGGGGGGGGGCTCCTGAATCAGATAACGACACGATGTTTCAAGTGGAGGAAGGACATCAAGAACCTGCCTAAAATCTCGCCGCTTTTGTCTTATTTCGTTCATTCTGTTCGCAAAAAAAACGAAGAATTTCCTTAACTAAGGTGATGCACTGGGATTTTTGTCGGCAGTTTTGTATGGAAAAAGCGAAATTGCATGAAATATTTTCCCCGGGCCCGCGTGGGTCAACGTTTTTTTTCATGCCTGAAGAGCAAAAATGGGGGAGGGGCGGCTTGGAGGGCGCCCTGCGTTGACCATTTGCCTTCACCTCCCCCCCCGCCTTGGCGAAATCCTGGATCCGCCCCCGGCGAGGGCCCCCATTGTTTACGATGGCCCCTTGATCCAACTTGCCCCCCCCCGGCGAAATCCTGGCTACGCTCCTGCATTGTACTGGTTTTTATCAGACCCCTTTGCTGTGGTTGGTGGTTTTACTTCGCCACTATCATGTTTCCATTTTTTAAAAAATGGGAACTATACGACGTTAAACAATGGAGATTTTGGATCCTGGGTTTCGAGTCTCAAAATGCAAGCGAATGCTCAGCTCTGGTGCCTTCTGAAGCTGAGGATTCGGATTCGAATATATCGCAGTCGAAAGAACTGAAATCTCAATCGCTAAAAGCGTGCGAAGCACGATTTTAGCTCGTCACATTTCATGCGTGACGGTCGCGCATGCTTTGAAGTTCTGTAGCCCCTAGCGTCCGAATGCGTCAGCCCATCGCGGCATGAGTGGCACCATCGGGTGCACCGACTTCGCGGACAGATTAAGGTACAGGTTTCAAAACGATTCGTGGCGTGCGGTACGTGCCGCATGGCGCCAGCCGGACCTCTCCAGAATCCAATAAGTCACGGGCACAAGTCAAGCAGTGGGTGCTGTTGACTCAAGACTTGGTAACGACATGGCCCCATTTGCGGATGCGTGGTGTTGTGATCGGCACACACATGCGATCCACATGGCGATCCTCAGGCACATGTTTCGATGTAGACCACCAGCAGTGGCCTAGGCGGCTGAAATATGGTGGGTAGATAGACCAGCACAGGAGTTATTCAGTGGTACCCCATATCACGGGCAGGGTGCAGCGCGTCACGTGCAGCACGGCACGCGTGAACCTCTTTTACACCCCTTACTGGCCAACTTCCGGGACGCAAACGACGCAGTTTGGTGCCATAGTGGCTTGAAAATGCGGACGGGCAGATGGCAATCAATTTCGATGGATTCAGGCCGTAACGGGGATGCAGTTTGCAGGTGAAACATATGGTGGCCAAGATAACACCCGTCATTCATTGCCGCAAAACTGCTACCGTTGGAACCCTGAAAATTGGCGAGCAGGAGCACGTGATTCGTGACAGTCGATAGCTGTGTTTTGCACCACGTCAATAGCTGCAGCCTGGTGTGCGCGGGACGCACGTGCTAAGGTGTACCCCTCGCCATTTAGGTCTGGCGACATATGCAGCCTGCCGGCATATGCGGTTTACTGCGAAAGCCCATTCCATACAGCATGAGTTCGCTGTCGTAGCCAGCTGGTTTAGGGCGTAAGTACGTGAATTGGTCGTGAATACAACAGAACGAATTCGAGCCCTGCCGGCCGCGAAAAATTTTCGTAGCTCATGGTTCATCGTTGTTATGCAGATGTCTTTCACTGTGGAAGTGTGTCGTTGCGTGAGTGGTAATATGCCTGGCTTTTATTTATGAGTAGGGGTACTGTTAGTACTAACTGGATGCACAGGTCTGACTTCGGAATCATGGTTCGATTCTCACCCCATACCAAGTGTGCAACGCTTTGGTTTGCCTCAACTTATCAGTTTCTTAGACTCATCATAAACAACGACGAGGTCCATCAGAGCGGTCACTGGCCAAGCCGTCGTTCCTGGGGTAAACGGTCGTCACTTCCGAGGTAAGTGACGCAGGGCCTATTTTAACATGTTAACTGGGGGGGCAAATGCCCCCCCAGTCCTGCACTTTGCCCCCCCAGTCAAGAGCCCTTGCCCATGCAAAGAAAAAAAACAGCCAGGGGTAGAGTTTAAGTAAAGTAAAAGTAACGACCACTGCGGTCATCGCTGTATGGCGGAACCAGGAGACCATTCCATAAACTGCTGCGCACGAGTCTCTCGCGAAGCGGCATCTCATCTACGAAGGATATTTTAAATCATTGACTAATTTGGGAGCACACTAAGAAGCATCGCTTTATGATACGTGTTGCACACGTGCCCAATGACCGTTGGCGACCGTGTTTGGTAGTTTGTACGCCGGCACCCAATGCCACGATTGTCTCGTGGGCGCCCAAGGCGTTTCATTGCATTGTAAGCACGTTAAAGATGATGAGGCAGGCGACCATGTATTAGATATTTGTATTAGATACAAGTATTACATACATACGTACATATTAAAACGCAAGAAAACTGAAGGGTCAGTTGGTGGTCAGGGCGGTTTCGCCATGGTGGGATAATATTTATATGAATGCGGTAACAGCCCAGCAGTGCTGTAGTCGCCACCCTGGTCTGAAAGCCCTGCTAAGATCCCAGTACCTAACTCGTAGAATTTCACTGAACTAGGCGGCTAAACCCTAGTTTTACGCGAGAGAAACATAAAAGTAATCAGTCATTTATCAAAACCGCCACTCTTGCTGCTCCTTGGGCATGGGTTCATGCATTCCATGAGCATGTTCCATCTGCTTCACCAACATGGCATAGTCCAGACTGCAGATCATGGTGAGCGTTGACGATATCTCATTGAACGGAGCTAAGGCAAATATTTCAATTTGAGTCTTTTTTTATTTTGGGGTCGATAACCTGCAAATGCAGCAGTTTGTTCTCCTTGTGTTGGGACAGCTTTTGCACTTTTGCTTAGGGCTGCGAAACATATCAGCCGAAATTTGATGAGAAACTGTATTTTGGGGATAGATTAGATCAACAGAAACTATCCCGGACAGGCAACCTGCTGCCCCATTTAGGGTAGAATCGAAGTTGCCGCAACATCTCGTCAATATCCTGGCCATCGTTTGCAGGCTGACATATATCACAGTTTTGAAGTACCACACCTGGCCATACCACGGTAACCCACGGTGCCGGTCTCGCAATTCCCCGTGCATTCTTAGACACCGGGAAAATTTTTTTTTTTACTTAAAATTCTTAGACAACGAGAAAAAAACCGAGCTTTGGTTGATCGGTGCTCCGGTCGAATCAGTGCCAGGAAACAAACTGCCTTCGCGGTGAGAAGTGCTGCAGCAATGTTTTCAGTCCCACCGTGCGGATACGCTCACCCAGAGGGCGGTCAAAACACATCGTCCGCGAAGTGACGAGGGCGTGGAACAAAGCCCTTATTCTCACTACACCGGCGCGGAGCGTGATAAAGAAGCCCAAGAGGAAGCTTGACCAGTACCAAGATGTCATCAAAAGCAAATGCTGGAGGTCCACCCCGGAAATTCACAAGAAGAATGAATTTAGAGACAACCTCAAAAACCTTTGTGACGTTGCCATTGTTGGCACCATCAAGACCATCAAAACCAAGGGGAGAAAGATTCTCTTCTTCTCCAGGCCGAAAGAGGGTCAGGTCGTCGAGGCGTCATGGTGGTATTCGATAAGTTTCTTTCTGAGAAGGAGGAGCGAGCTCTTCAACAACAGTAGGCCGAAGCTTTAAAGGGCCCGCCGTTAGACTGAACAGCAGAGCGAGCAGGAGACAACTGTCCAACTGGAATGCTCGTCTACCGACAACACAGAGCTGACAGATCAAGATGACCCGCAGCCCTTCGCCATGCCTTCTCCTTCGAAGCGGCCCTGTAAGAGAGCCCAGAACATCGTCACTCCTGGTCTGGCAGCAGCCCTCGATCGGACCAAGCTCAATGATTGTTCTGCAATCCACTTCCTATCGGCGACGGCCTCGGCCCTCGGCCACAGCTCCTCTGAATTGGCGATCACAGAAGCTCGACCAGGCGGGCGCGTAGATCGCAGAGAAAAGCCATTGCGGACGAAATCTAGCATTCTTTGTCCCTGCCACCCAGCCTGGTGGTCCACTGGGACGGCAAACTGTTACCTGACGATAGCAAGGAAAAGGTGGGTCGACTCCCTGCCATTGTAACCGGTCCAAGAAGTGCCTGCAAGCTCCTCGATGTTCCGAAGTTTGCAAGCGGGACTGGAGCAGCGTCAGCCGACCTTGCCGCTCATTGTCTGGAAGACTGGGAGGTTTCGGATAAAGTCGTCGGCATGAGCTTCGATACCCACTCCAGCAATACTGGACAAGTTGTGGGAGCAAACACGTTTCTTTAACAGAAGTTTGGGCGACAGTTCCTTCACTTCGCTTGTCGTCATCATATCTTCAAACTGAGACAGAACTTTCCTCCAAGCGCTTCGGTCCGTCCTCGGGACCGGGAATTTCCTTGTTCAAGCGCTTCAAGAAGAGATGAAGGCCCATTGCTCGGAGCAAGTTTGAACCCATGATGCATGAAGACCTGCAGCCAGCAGTGGCCGAGACGTTTCTGTCCTCCAAGGATCGTGTCGTCGCCTTCTGCCATGAGAAGCTCGCCGAAATCCAGCCTAGCGATGATTATGGTGAGTTCTTTGAGGTCTATCATCCTCTTTGGTCAAGAGCCTCCTCGGGGAATTAAGCTCCCCAACTAGTTGCTCTCCACTGTGCATGGATGGAACGCATAATCTACGAGATCAAGATCTTCCTGCTTCGCCATCAGTTCTCCGTGACTCCCAGTGAACTGGGAGCACTCAAGCGCTTCGTCTCTTTCATGGTTGTTTTGTACGTCAGTGCATGGTTCTGCTCTTCATCTGCGGACAAGGCTCCCGTACACGACCTGGCTGTCCTGCAAAGCCTGATTTGAATGCTGAAATCTTGTAGGCGATCTCCAAGAAGTTCGCCAATCACCTATTATCCATTATGACATTATACACGACATACTGTTTGTTATAACAATCACCTGTCATGGTACCTCAGTGAAGAACTGGCTGGTGTGTCGTTCTTCGACGAGGGATTGCCGTGTGAGATGAAGAGGAGGATGAACGCGGCACTCCAGCAACAGGGATCGGAGAGTCGGCCCAAGCGAGCGCAGATAGATCTCGCGGCAAGGGACGTTTGCGCCAGGAAGATCACCGTCGACTTTATTACGACAAAGTCGGTGGGCAACCTGAAGGCCTATGGCATCAACATGGACTTCCTTGCCGCCGATCCCGCTGATTGGGAAACAGCACCTGGCTTCAAGAACGCCAAGGAAGTCCTGCGCGGGATCGCGCTAGTCAGCGACGTCGCCGAACTAGCTGTGGTTCTTATCCAAGTGTACAGTGGGGTAATGACGAAGGATGAAACGCAAAAGCAGTACCTGCTGCAAGTCGTCGAATGACATCGTCGCCAGAACCCCTAAGCCACAAAGAGGGTTGAAGTATCATTCCACCTAGCCACACTGCTGCCGACAGAGCTAATGACCTATGCCCTGAGACAGCATGTGAAGTGTCTTTTGATCCAGTGTGTCAAAAGGAGTTCTATGATGTACTTTTTATGCATATCGTGCACTTGGTTAAAAAAAAAAAACTGGAACACAAAACGTATCTGGGGGCATTTCAGACACACCTCTCCCTGACTGAATCTCGCAGAGATCACAAGTTCATAGAGCATGAGGTCTTGCTGGGGATAGATGGAATAGTATTCTTTGACTTTAAGGGGCTCGAAATGCACAAAAGCCGGCGCGAATTTCACTAAAATAAGAATAAAATCCAAGACAAGCGAGATGCAATCTTCGTGTGACAGTGCTGGAAAATGTTGGACCAAAGCCGTATTTTGCGCGCATGATTTCCTCCCAAAGACGCATCAGTTAATGAGAGAGCACTCTGGAAAAATCTTCATCATAATTCGCCTTTATTTATTCCTTCCTTAGGAATATGTATATATATATATATATATATATATATATATATATATATATATATATATGTGTATATGTACGTATATATAAAGTGGTTAAAATTTAACAAGGAGAACGGAAATGCCGGGGGAGGGGATGGTCTCAGCCCCTCGTTGCCCCTCGTTCGCAGAATTGCCCCCGCAGTCATTTTCCCTTAAAATAGGCCCTGAAGTGACGTCACGATTTTTAGTTCGATAAGTCCGCAAACCTACCTCGGTCGGAGCTGCAGTTACTTGGCCGGAGCCCAGGTAACTCGGCGGAATCATCATGGCAGCACCATGGCAGCATATGGCTATTCTAGATGGGTAGGTATACGAGCGACTGGATGTCGCTCCTATTCACGGCGTGCTGCCATCTATCGAGATGAAATAAAATGTACCTTGTGTGGTGAAACTAAAGGGGCGTAGTCTTTTTGCAGCCCAGCGTTTGCTGCGATGTTATACCATTCAGTAACCACCGACAGTGTTTTCATTCCTTTCTTTCTTAACAGCCAGATGACGGATTTCCACTATTTCAAAATAGTTATTACAGCTTATTACCATAGGTGGGCACTGGTCCGTTACTCCGTTACTCCATTACTAAAGAAATTACTTTTTTGAGTAACGGAATAACGGACCCGTTACTTTTATTTTACTGTAACGGACCGAGTAACGAAAGTTACTTTTGTGGTCCGTTACTCCGTTACTTTTTGGTCCGTTACTCCGTTACTCCGTTACTTCGTTACTTTTTAAACTCCTTACAGACACTGTCCGGCTTTATTTGCATCGGCACACGCCATTGGCTGCTTCAATAGCCAACACCCAATAGCGTGCGGCGATACAAGCGCGGCTGGGCGCGCACTCAGCTGACAATCGCGGAGTCCATTTGTTGACGATATTCGTCAGCTGATAAACGTTGACGGCAAGCTGGCGGCAATGGTTCAGTATAAAGGCCAGCTGACTTTGGTCTCTTTTGGGACAAAAGTATTGAATTATGCGTAAGTTTGGTATAATTCAAAATGATAAATTAACCAGTCGTCATTTTTCAGGCTAAAAGACTTCAAAGCAATTGCCATTTATACTGGAACAGCCAGCTGACGGCATTTTTAAATACTGTCTCAAGTCAGTCACGGATTGCTTACCGCCGCCACACGGTTCCCCGCCAAGATCACTCAAGGCTGTAGCGCACGTAATTGCTGCCGCCATGGCCTTGGATCTGTGATGTCCATGGGGCGATGGAGTGGTGATTGATTCTTGACTGGCCTGAAATTTTAACTACTTGACACTAAAATGTTCCATCAAGGCGTCTTTACGCCGCCACTGGAAGTCGAAAACCTTGACTCCGAGTCCGACGGTGCCTCAGCTTCGGAGGCAGAGGACGAGCCCGGTCTGGGTCACCCATGACCACATCTAGAAATGTATTTTGAGTTGAAGAAGGAGGAGGGAAAAAACGTCATCTTTACGTGTGTCCTGTGCCGATCGAAAGAGGTTATAATCAAGGGTCACAAGAGTAGCCTTTCAAACCTGAAGGCTCATCAAGAGGAAGCATTATTTACAGTATTTCCAGGTGAGAACAAAATGTACACAAAAAGTTGAGTGGTGAAGCGCAGTTATGAAGCTTGTCGACTATTGCTTGGATTATTCGCCTTAACCATGTTCTCTGCAGGCGGTGAGATTCCCATTAACCTGCGGGGGGTGGGGGGCAGATCTGCGGTAATCTACCTTTCGGCCGACGCTTACGCGTAATTTTTTTGTTGACGCGGAAGTGGCAATACAAGTTGTATGAACAATTTAGCCCATTCAGGTATTTTTCTAAGCACTGGCCCATACTGGGTGTGTAAACTGACTTGGTTAGGTAACTCTTGCATTTTGATTCAGCTGACACATGTTTGCCTTCGGCCGATACGAGTTAACCAAACCAAAAAAAAACAGGCAAATTGAACCTAACCAAAAATCAGTATTACATGCCCATCTAGGGCAATCCCTGCAACCATACAGTAGGTTTTAGGTTAGGTTAGGTTAAATCATTTTGTCTTGGAGGATAGGCTGCATTGTCCATGCGATTCGAATTACCACTACTGCGTTCCCGAAAAAAAATGCCAGCTGGCAGAAACACCTTTCGGCTGACACATTATTTATTGTAGACGCAGAAGTGAGGACCCAAACGCAAACATGATATGAGCCGTTGCCACTTTTGAACTTTCGAAAAATATGCATTGGCCGAAAAGTGAAGATTATCAATTCTGTCCCCCCCCCTCCCCCGCCCTGACAGAGATCTCGAGACTCATTCGTCCAATGTTGATGGGACGAATACCATTCAATACATTTCAACGAGATCTCCAATTCCGGACCCCAAAAATTCAAAAATTGCGGGAATAGGGCGTCGGGGGCAAACAAACTCCAAAATTTGGTGCACTTTTGAAAGGTCACTGCGGCCGTGTTTGCCAACCAATTTTCATGGGAATAACACGGTTCAGCCTAGAATGTCCAAGTCTTTCATATATCGAAAGCTGAAATTTAAAATAGAAAACCATAGACAGTTCCAGGGAGGGCAAGAAGGGCGATTTTTGAAATAAGAAATTTCCTTTGTTTTTGTTTGTTTTGGGTGATATAAACATCAGATGTATAACTTGCAAGCCAGTTTAAGTTTCTGTGTAGCGCAGAGGTGGATCCAGGTTAGCAAAATTGGGAGGGCATTATAAGCATAATAGTGTGCTCCCCTATTTTTCAGTACCTGGGTGAGCATTTGCCTGAAAATGTGTGTATATGCATTGTTTAGGATGTGTTTGACTATATCAAGAGTCTGTGATCTTTATTTCTACTCAAAATGTCGCGATAGTGAACCGCACAACCTTGCAGCTTCACGCACAGCACATTGTCGCCAAAAACGGGGGCTTGGAACCGCCTCTACGGGACCGACTTTTTTAAATGTTGACAAAACACGTGTGTATCAATTCCATGAAATGCCAGAAAATCTTGTGGCGCTGCGGCAAACAGTGTGGGAACGACAAACAAGAAGACACGTGAAGCAGAATCTGCCCCCCCCATGAAATGGGGTTAAATGAAATGTTTTTAACCCGTCTCCGGCCGGGTTCAGAATGCCCTTTGCCCGGCCGGGGGGTGGATTTCCGCATCTTCCAGGATCTCGGAAACACCGGCGGAAAGGTTTTGTCAAACCGAGACGAAAACATTCAGGAATTTTGACCTCAGGTTAATTTTGAGGCCACCAGGCGCCACGAAAGGTCAAAACACGTCCTTGGAATTAGGTAAATGGACACAATACTTTGTCCCTGAAAAGCTGAACTTAAGCGACATATACTGAACCGTAAGACAACAGGGAGTTCATTGATGTCAATTTTGGCCTTTCACAGGGGCCAGGTCAGGTCACGCCATCGTTCCAAAATGGTCCACTTGTGAACGGCTAACATCCTCTGTTGCATCTTACTTATGACCATGTTTTTATAGCTAATTTGTATTTTCAAGGGTGCTGAAGAGGTACTAAAGCAACCTTGAGGTACCTGAACACCATTTTAGGTTGACCCAACGGCCAGCTAAGGCCAACTAAGGTCAAATTTTTAAATGATCAGAATAGAAAAAATCGAAGTTTTTCTAGGGTCGACATTGCTAGTAGAATGTTTTTCCGCGGCCAGGAAGACCCAGTGATGGCCGGGAGAGGTTGCATGAGTCACTTACGCTGATGTCACGTATGTGCCTTGTATTTCGTTCGCCGCCAATCTCCAGCGCCACCTTCGCCGACCGCCCGTAGACATAAAAAAGTGCATGATCATCTGGTATGTGCTTTATAATCTCGATTTGCCTTTTGCATTACCTTTACGCACTACAGTGACCAATCCAAGGCCAAAAACCACTTTTTGGTGCACCGCTGAGGTCAAAAGACGCCATTGACTTATGATGACCTTGGATGATTTCCAGTGATCTCGTTTTTATGGTGCTAGGTAAGGCTATTTTTGGCCGTGAATTTGAACCCAGCGTCCATTTTTATCTTAAACATCAACAAACTGCCAATTCTGAGCAAACCGTTTGGATTTTGCAACATGTAGTCCCATATTGGGTCATGACCTGACCTAAAGTCACTGGTGCTCTGGTGTCATGATGGCAGCACATGTTAGGGATCATGCTGCTGATAATATCTTAGCATCGAGATCCCATAAAAATCCGCTCAAATTTAGGCCAAATCCGAAAAATGGCTAAAATTGGCCTAACCTCAGGTCATTGACCTGGAATTTTCCGAAAAATTCGAAATATACTAATTGCGCGTTGTATCATATTCTACTATTCCTGCAACCGTTACCGAGCTCGGTGTTCCCCCGAAAAAGTTACAGGGGGTTCAATTTTTGGAAAGGTTGACGTCTGTGACCTGACCCAGGTCATTGACCTGACCTGCTGGGAACTTTAAATATCACTTCAAGAAAAACATGTGTGGTATGGTGCGCAGAAAACTGACCAGTGCCCTTTGTTTATTTCCCACCAGTTTGAGGAGAGGGTCAAGGCGGGCTCCGGCCGAGGTAAACAGAGGAAGAGGCAGGCATCATCTTCCCCCAGCCGTAGCCAGTCTGCCTCACCAGCACCCAAGAGGGCTCGTCAGTGCAGCATCAGCGAGGCATTTAACGCCGTCGCCTCTGGCGCAGGCGTACGGCAGAGTGAAGTGGATAAGAAGATCGTGGATTTCTTCGTGTGCAACATGTTGGCCCTCAAGATCGTGGACTCGCCATCTTTTACCAGCCTCGTCAAGGCCCTTAACCCGACGAAGAAGGTGATGTCCCGCCGCAGCCTCGGCCGGAGGATCATTGACAGCCACAAGGAGCTTGAGCAGCATATGATCAGGTACGTACACCATCCCCTTCACGTGCACGACTGTCACTATCACCGAAGCATTAGTGTTTGTCATGGCGTTAATATCATGTATTGCCGCCGCTGGCCGCCCGGACGTCACGGCTCCGGCGACGCCCCCGCCCGGCTCGGTCGCTCACGTGACCGAGCCGGCCTTCTGGCCGCGGGGGCCGGCCGGCCACTCTTTTTGACGTGGCCGGGGAAGGCAGGACGTCGCTCGGGCGGACAGACTCTTCCTCGTGCAGCGCTAGTGTTCACCGGGCATTTTGGATCACCTTTCGGTAGGAAGTTTGTCATGAAAAGATTAAAAACTTATGAAATCCAGCTCCAATTGAGTATTAACCTCGAAAAGAACTCCAAAGAGAATTACTGATGATTTGTTTGTGCACATGCTGCAGTATGCTTTACATACTGAAATTTACAGTGGTGAATTGTGGGTTGTCGAAGGAAAAAAAAATATATCAGCCCATCTTAGCCTAGCCTAGCTTCGATATTGCTCCAAAGATGTCAATTAACAAGAAGTAAGAAATGCATGGAACCTTGCAGGCATCTCTGGGGACAGTGACTGTAGACAATTTATGAATGTGTCTCTGCTTATGCCCCTTTTTGGTTACTGGTTGGCGATGACACTATTTCAGTAGCTGCTATTATTGCATTATACGATCAGGCAAGACATGAATGCTTGTAAAATAGTGTGCGTGCTTGTGATATGTTTCTGTCTCATCTAAACTAATAACTGATTGAATGTCTTACCGTGATGAATGATCCCGTGTGCTCCTTCTTAGAGTATAATCCAAATAGATTGAGAGCCTTATTGGGAAGAAGTGGCTGCACGCCTGCATTCCTTGTATATTCTCCCCGTATTACCCGAAATACCAATGTTTGGTGCTTCCTACGTGCATGTCCATTTCAACGTGTATTTTTGTTGCAGACTTCTGGAGGACGTCACCTGGGTGGCCACCACCGCGGACTGCTGGTCGGCGCATAACAAGGCTTACCTGGCGATGACGGCGCACTGGGTGGATTCCATGACCCGCGACAGACAGCAGGCCGTCATGGCCTTCTCTCGGCTTCGAGGTCGTCACACCTTCGACGTCCTCATCCAGGCAATGGTGGACGTGCACGTCAAGGTCGGTATCCAGGACAAGGTGACGAGGACAACGATGGACAATGGCAGCAACTTTGTAAAGGCGTTCGCAGAGCTTGGCTCTGAGAGCGGTGTTTTGCCAGACCTTCCTGCTGGGACTCTGATGAGCCTGAAGACAATGGCGACGACGACGGTGACGATGGCTCCAACGTGGACGACCAGGAGACCGAGGCACCGGCGGACGAGGAGGAGAATCTGCAGGTCGTCTCTGTTGCTGAGACCCTCTCTCAGTCTTCATCCGATGGCAGCGGCGTGTTCGATTTGCCCAAGCACATGAGGTGCGCAGCCCACACGTTCAACTTGGTGGCGACTACGGATGCTGGCAAGGCGATCAAGCCCCAGTCCACTCTCAGGTCCGCGTACAGGAGGGCCATGGGGAAGGCGCAGAGTCTGGAACCAGCAGGGTCGCAGCACGCTGGCGGCGGACGTCATCCAGAAGAAGTTGGGGAGGAGGTTGGTGGTCCCGAACGCCACGCGCTGGAACTCCATCTATGACTCCGTCAGACTTCTGAACGACCTTTTAGGCGGAGGGAAGCGAGCAACGCTGAACAAGGTGATGACTCAGCTTAAGCTGCCGATCTTCAGCGAGGCCGACGCCTCCTTCCTTAAGGAGCACGGCCAGGTCATGGTCTACATCGCTAAGGCACTGGACGTCCTGCAGGGAGGGAGTTGTGCGTATCTCGAGTGCCTTCTCCCCACTGTGGCCATCGCCCTGAAAAAGCTGAGGGAGACGAAGATTCGAGGACTCCAGTACTGCGAGCCGCTGGTGGACGCGATGCTGGAGGGCATCGAGAGGAGGTTTGGACCCCTCTTCAAAGACCTCAACTGCCAGCTGGCCGCCGTCTTCCACCCTATGTTCCGTCTGACTTGGCTGGAGAAGCACGACGCCAGCCAAGTTAGCCAGGTCAGGTCAGTCATGGAGACAGCCGTGGAGACGGCTGAGGGAAGCTGTGTCCGGTGATGCCAGCAGCGCCAGCAGCACGGGCGAGTTGGAGGACGACGAGGCAGACTTCTTCGGGGGCATGACACACTCCCAGAAGCCCACCAGCAGCCACAAGTCGGCCAGATCAAGAGCCCAGACCATGGTGAAGGCTTGGCTAGATGATAAATGGAAGAGAGAAGACAAACTGACGGACATGGCGTTTCGGAAAGAACAAATACTGGCCAGTGTGTTTGTAAAGTACAATACTGCGATTCCGTCCAGCGGGTCAGTGGAACGGCTTTTCCCGACAGGGAAGGACGTTCTGAGGGCAAAGAGGTCCCCCCTCTCCGATGGCAGCCTGGAGCGCCTCATTTTCCTGATGGTAAATAATGTAACAAATTATCACATCTAGTTTCCTTAGTTTTTAGACGTTACTTTGTACTGGCGTTGGTTACTGTGTGCAATTACACGAATTTTACCATAGCAGTGAATCAGTGGTCTTTCTCGTTCTCATTCACATATCTCATTTACTAATTTTGCAGAGTGTGTAGGTCGTCCCTCGTCTGTCGTGTCAGTGTGTCAAATGCCGTCACAACTCAATAATGGCGCCAGCTGGATTCGCGAAATTTGGCGTGGAGCTTGGCAAGCGTTAACCGATCATTGCGTCAAAGTTTGGTGACCGTCTACTGTTTTGATGCCGTCATGGCGTCACGATGTGATTGCGTCCGGTCAGTATGAACTGAAGCATTGATGAAATCAGCGACCCCATACCGCCCCTCCGTGTCCGGCGTTCGATATGGGGCTTCGGGGATGCGGATTTCACTAAAAGCCAGACTTAGCATGTTTCCATTGGTGCAGTGCTGTGCCGGGCAACTGCTTCACAGCCTACATTACATACTTGGCCCTTCGCTCACTGCAGCTGACCCCAACGGTGACCCGGGCTACTTACTGTCTCACCTTTCGTGGGATGCAGGGGGGCGTCGCCAGAACCCATGCCAGGGAGAGCCAAACGAGTTCCTTACAAAGTGTACGGGTAATAGATCACCATTAGCTCGGGTAGTAAGTTGGAGAGGGGCATAGACAGGCTCAGTTTTACCAGAATGATTTTAGTCGTGCGGGACCAATTTTGGCGACGCTACTGACTATGTTTACCAGGCTGGGAACGACTGGGCCTGACCCCAGCCCGGCTCAGTAACTGCCCGGGTTCCGGGAAGTCGTCCCTCAACGTCGTGTACGCCTTAATTACTGGGCAACCGGCAGCATGCCGAAGCATAGAAGATGCCAAGGGCAAGAAGGTGTGACAACGAAGTGGAGCAAGAAGCAGAAGTGAAGGAGGAAAAGTGGAAGAAAAAAGAAGTGAAGAAAGTGTGTAGGAAGTCAAAAAGTGAAGCAGGACGCCAGTAGGAGCAGACCGTGAAGGGACAATGGCGGAACGTCGTTGAAGATAAGCCCATTTTATACCTTTTTTTAGTGTTTTACTTCAAAATAATAGAATCCATATAAAAGTTATGGTTTTTTAAGTCTTTCGTCGTTTGATCTTAAAAAAAAAAACGTCAGGGGTATCAGGAATCTTACATCCACGCACGCGCACGTACACAAACTAATACACACACATAATTTCACAACAAAACAAGAAGTTCGCGAGACCGAAACGAGCTCTGAGCGGAGACCATTATGTTCAGGGCGGATACTTCGGGAGGCATTGTTGATCAAACCCAGTCGATAGATGTCCGCTGTTTGTCGCATTTTGCATGCGTCCGCTCCAGGGCCGGTTGTTCCCGCTCCGTCGGCGCCACGGGCAATGAACAGGAATCGGTTGGTTTGAACATTGTGGCTAACGCAGTGGTAGATTACCCGCCGCGGCTGTTACCCCGGCGCCGCCGACTCTACAGCGGCTGGTGAGGGCATTGGGCAGCTAGCGGAGTGTTTGGGGTAAGCTCTTTTTCTTTCTTCCTTTTGTATAGGGAATGTGTTTTACAACCACAAAGCAGCATAAAAGACTTAAAACCCGCGTTTGCTTGGTTTTCACTGCATTTAAAAAAGTAACGGAATAACGGAGTAACGGTAACTTCCGTTGCTTTTTAAGGCAGAGTAACGGAGTAAACAAGTAACGGACTGACTTTTTTGAGTAACGTAATAACGAGTAACGAAGTTGCATTTTTGAGTAGCGATGCCCACCTATGCTTATTACCAAACAGCCCTAACACATTTTGCGTCTTAGCTACTGTATGCCAACATCCACCGTATACGTAAATGCGTATGATTGTAAATACGAACAAGCTCGTCTCCTTGTGTATTCATTATGTTAACGACCGGTTACGTGTGTTTTTCATCTCTTGAGATTACGCTTCTCCCTTTGTCGGCATCGCGAACTGTCCGCGCTCAGAACTGAAAGACAAGCCTGACTTGTTTATATGTATTCAGCAACCGATGCCTAGCGCTGGTCCGAATGTCTAGCAGATTCCGCCCCCCCCCCCCTCCTAATCTAGTGTCATTGTTGATGTCTAGGAAATTCCGCTGAGTCCCTTTGAGCAGAAAACAAACTGTGTCAGGCGCTCACAGGCAAACAACACAAAATGAAACGTTCAGTCCTGGAACATGCGGAACGTACACAGCCCTTTCTTGCAACATCCGACAGTGCAAGATGCAACCTACACCGTGAAAGTATTGCTATTTTATGACTAACATTACTATTCTCGTGATTTTACGACGTTCGTTGGGCAGGCAATGCATTAGTTCGTATGAAAAGAATGAGAAATCCTAAATCACATAGCATTTGAAAATGGTGTTGCATCTTTGTAAGCTAGAATAAACAAAACTCAAGACTAAACTAGATGTCAAAACGCATGGAATCAAATAAACATCAGCTATCTACAGCATGCTGCCATCCAGCTGCTTCGTGCCGTAGGGAGCTGCAGAGAAATGACATGTGGGCGAATATTCGTCCCCACCCCTTCATCGGGCCAGGGTTATGTATGCCGAGTGCGCCGGAATGTACGCCGAGTCTTCTGGGAAGTGATCATTTAAGCCAAGTGATCCTTTATTAAAAAAAAAAAAAACGGTTAAGTGCTGGTTGGTGTTCGTCAGGCTGACATCGTCTCTGTGTGGGTGATTACGGATGCACTTAACTGGAATCCGTAGTCGGTGATTACATATGTGTTCTCCAACAGAACCTCCTCCAAGCGGTTTTGAAGATCATTGTAGAGTGGGCTCTGCCGGAACACACAACAGTCATGCGGCAACCCAAGGAACGCGAAAAAAAACACAGCCTTCAAGACAGTGCAGTGGTCACACACCAACGTCAGGTGTAGCGCATGCTAACATTTCAAGGTGCTGTGTGATTCAAGACAAGACACTTTGGCCCAAAAGGGTGTGCTCCCAGCATGCACATAACTGCGACCTATAACCATGGCTGAAAATTTCCGGGAATCATTGGAAATGCTGGGTAGGATTTCAGGCTATTTCTTTCCTGTCATTGTCATAGGACTAACGTTAAAATCTCTGAAAAGTGGGGGCCAAAACCTCCAGGATCCCTGGTCATGCCTATGAGGTGGAGAAATGATGTTTCCAGAACTGGACGCAACATTCATGTGTTCGGAGCGCCGAAGCACCAAGAAAAAAAAAACGCAAAATACTTCAACTTACATATTGTCAACATCACAAAGATTCCTAAAATATAAATACAAAAAGAAAATTCATCTAGGTTACTTTGCAAAACAGTGACCTCGTGACCTATGTAAAAAAAGTCACCGCGTCATCTTCGCATAATTTCCTTTAGGTTTGTATTGCGCAGATAATACGCCGGGCGCGTTTTCTTTCCACAGCAAACACAAAATCCGAGAATTCGAGTGTCCAAATACCCTTCCCATAGCTCAGAATATGTCATTTTCACTCATTTTGGCATTCGGACGGCACCGAAGTGCCAATCGAGGGCACATCACCAAGGCGAGTTTACCACTCTCTCAGATTTCGCCCAGAATTGGTTTGTAGGGCTGTTCTAGGCCCTGATTTCGATTCTTTGGTTTGTGTATTCGTGGGGTGAAGAGATCATGAGATACACGTCATTGGAAATGTGATGTCAACACCGACGACCAACTATGTATGCCATCATATCTCCCTGATCAAAAAAAGTTATTAGGACAATACTATGCATCATTAGAAATAGAAAGGATCGAGAAATGTTTTTTTCCTAAAAGTTGGCTTTCTCAGGCCAATCTTTTAATCGAACAAAAACCATTTTTTAAGAGCAAGGTCTGTTTTCAAGGTCATTTTTCCTATTCCGCTTATTTAAAATTTACGAAGATGTGGGTAACATTGTTGGTAATATAGTGACGAAGTATCATTTGTTAATGGGAACTCCTTGGGAGGAAACGGGGATCATGTGTCATGACTTACTTTGACGTGAATGCTTACTCACCTCGATTTACTCCAAGATATCAGCAATATGGTATTATTTGGGAGAAACTGTCATGCGGAATATATGCGTGGCATCACTGTTCACCTTTCACTTTATTTTCGTATGTTTTATCCCTCGCCAGTGTATGGCATTTCGACAACTTTGATGGTGCATGGAGGGGAGAGGGGTAGGAATACCCCTGGCGATTAGACCCTAATCAAACAAGAGCCGCGAAATAAAAACAGGTGTATTGCTCGCCACAAGAAAAACCAATGGCATTCGTTTTTATTCGGCCTTAGGTCAATCGGTGATTTCCAAGATCAGTTCATTGACTCAACATTGATGAAAATCTTGAGACGTTTTGTTCGGAGGGCCACGGAACAAAATCTTTTACGGTTAAGAAATCGGAAGAAAAGCATAAGATTCACTGAAACCTTCCAGATCCATCGCTGTCCTTCATGATTACTTCCGGTCAATGACACAGGCCAGGTCAGGCCAAATTCTGTTGCCGCCTGGAACGGCATAGAATCGAAAGCCGTCTGGTGGCCAGTAAATAAACGTGTATGAATCAGATTTGTTTAAGATGGATGCCAAATTCGAAATCAACGTCTCAAAATACCCTAGTCGACCCATGTTCAAAATGGCCATCCTAGATCATCAGAGGTCATTGACCTTGGGTGTCCTCAAAAGAATCATGAGCTTAGTGGAACCCATAGGTGTTATAGGAATAGGAATAGGTGAATAGATTTCATTGGAAATCATCTGTGAGCTACACGTAGTTAGACCGCAGCTTGCTTCTTGAGTGTGTTTTGCTCTCTGTAGTTCCCGCAAATTTGTGATTTTGCGGCATTTGTGAGAAAATTGCTGGTGCAGATGTCCAGAAATGACGTCCTCGGCCAGCCACGCAAGGTCAGTTTTGCCTGAAATATCGGAAATCCAAATTTAAGCAAGAAAATGACACTCAAGAGGCACGTTGCAGTCTGACTGCAAGTCACGTTGCGAAACAGATCATTCTTATAGGTTACACAAAGTTTGTGACCCTCCTGAGGTCGCCCGGGGGTCAATGGCCTCGGATGATCTAGGATGACGTGGTTGACCATCGATCGACTTGGGCATTTTGTACCACTGATTTCGAATTTTGCGTCCATTTTAAACCACTCCGACTCATTCGCGTTCACATAATGGCCATCGAGAGCTTCAGATTCTTTGTCGTTCCAGTCGGTCACAGGATTCGGCTCGACATGTGTCATTGCCCTGTATCATTAACCAGAAGCAACCATGAAGGATTCTGTTAGATATACAAGGCTCCAGGGAATCTCTTCCGACTTCTCCCGCTGCGAAATGTTTTGTTTTGTGGCTCTACAACAAAACGCCTCACGATTTTCACCAATTTCGGGTCATTGACCTGACCTGGGAGGTCATCGGTTAACCTAAGGCCTTACAAACATATACTTTTGGTTACTTCTCATGAGTAATGCGCTTGCTTTTGTTTCGCGGCTCTAGCTTGATAAGGGGATAATCGCCAACGAAATTCCCGCCCTTATCTTCCATGGAAGTTGTCGAAATGTCATACACTGGCAATGGGTAAAACAGATGAAAATTGAAAGGTGAACATTGCTGTCAAGCAAGTCTTCCACATGACGAATGCTTTGAAATGATGCCCATATCGCTAATATCATGGAATAAATCGAGGTACGTGAGCATTTGGGTCAAATTAGGTCATGACACATGACCGCCGTTTCCCCCCCAAGAAGTTGCAATTACGGAATCAAATTTTGTCGGCATTTACCAACAATGTAACAAATTTTTTTGTTTCTTTAAAATAAATCGAAACAGGCAAAATGTGTTGACCTTGGTCTTGAAAAGAAACCTTCGCTCAATTTACAGATTTGATTTGAGAAGGTCAACGTTTACGAAAGTTCACTCCTTGGTTCTTTTTCTTTCTGATGATATATAGTTCTGTTCTCATAATTCCTTATAGGGCCTATTTTAACATGTTAACGGGGGGGGGGGGGCAATCCCCAACAGTGACCGCTAAATCCCCCCAGTACACAGCGAAATTCCCCCCCCCCAGTGAAAATGTTGTGTTGCCAGCAGCGCTCTCCGACCAGGTCTTTGACATCCTTCAGACAGAGACTGTGCCTAACATATATGTATGTTGAAGCAGCTATTCGTAAATGAAAAGATGAAAAAGGCAAATGAGCGCACAGACGTTCTTTTTTCTTTTTTGGAGAAAAACATTGACACGTTTCAAATTTCGCCACCGGAATCCGATTGCCATAGGTAAATGCAGAGATTAGGGAAAGGTAATATATAACACGTAATATAGAGGATAACCAGTAAGGGCTGTTCATGTCTGTTAAGTGCTTGTGTAGAGCACAGATAAGTGCAAAGATTAGAGAAGGTTAATATATAGGGTATAATATATACGATAAACAAGAAGGGCTATTGATATTTGTCACGATTCTGCTTGATTCCGTTCTGACTGGTTCAATTTCCTGAACTGCTGCGATCGCAGGCAAGGTAAAACAGATAAATACGGATATATATACAGATATTCGCGCAAAAATACGGCAAATCCAGGTGATGGGCCCATCAGATATAGAAGCGGCAGCCGACGGCCTTTCTCCGGCTTGCCCCCACTCATGAAACCACCAAGACGCGACTTCTCTTGGTCCCGATGCACGCCACAAGGCGCACAAGCCTTTCTCGGACGCACCGGCAGCTTTTTGGCCATATGCCACGCCGCGCATCTACAGCCTTTTGCGCGTCCGAATTTTTCATTCGAATCAAATTTCGAGCGCAAAGCTGATCAAATTGACCACGGGACCACCCCAGGACTGCATTGCACACTTCACTGCCGACAAACGGGTTCTGTTTGTTGCACCAAATGGCGGCAGTCGGGTCTTCGCAAAATTTCCTCGCCAACATTCCAGCATCGTTCGACAATCGCCCTGTGCGCTTCGGTCTGGCTACTGTTGAACGGTTCATCCAGCTGCTCAAAGTGTTTTACAATCGCTCTGCGAGCTTCTGTGGAAACAGACTACCTTCGGCCGTTTGTTCTTCCCGTAAGTCCGCACATTTCGCGCTTGGACGCACATTTGCTTCGAGCACGCTGCGTCACGCTGTCTTTTTCAAATGTAAAAAAAAAAACATAAAAACATAGTGCCCTTCAGTCAGAATCTTTTTCGACAGGTATTATCAATTAATTTCCCTTCACGCATCGCACTGGGTATGAAGCCGCCACTGCCACATCCCTGCTCTCTTTTCGCTTTCGCGGATTGGACAGGTGCGAAATGCTTTTTTTTATTCCACCTTCGTCAATTTTTTGTTCTAATGTAACCAGCGGTTGTCGAAGTTTTTTTTGTCTCATTCAATACACCTCTATAAGGGCACCATTAGTTGCACGAAGCACATCAAGACGGTACTCGATTTCTTGCCATGTTCACTGTAGCATAGCCTCATCAATGGTGGCAATGGCATCAGAAATCCTTTACTTCAAGTCTGTAATGTCCCGTATCTTTGTTCGATACACGATATCTTTCACATAACCCCATAGAAAGAAGTCCAAAGGAGTGATATCTGGTGAACGTGGTGGCCATGGAATTGGCCCATCACTTCCAATGCACCGGTCTGGAAATTTTTGATTGAGGAACTGACGAACATGCAGTCCCCAATGTGGTGGTGCACCATCTTGCTGGAAAGTGATGGTTGGTTGAAAGCCATTCAGTTGTGGTGCCACATATTCGGTCAAAAGGTCAAGGTAAACATTCGCAGTAACTGATGCCTCGTGGAAGAAAAATGGACCAGTTATTCGATTGCACATGACTCCACACCACACATTCACTTTTGGACTATCCCGGTGAAGCTCCGTAGTCACGTGGGGGTGTTCTGATCCCCTGATTCTCACACTGTGTTTGTTTAATTTCCCTGGAACATGAAAGGTTGCCTCAGCACTAAAACAAACTCGCCTGAGGAATGTTTCATCATCAGAAATTCGTTCCAGCATGTTAACTGTAAACTCTCTTCGTTTTGGCTTGTCATTTGGCTCGAGTGCCTGTAACAGTTGCACTTTGTAAGCGTACAATCACAAGTTCTTGTGTAGGACCTTGTGCACTGTTGAACGCGGTAGTTCCAACTGTCTGGCAGCAGTACGGATGGACTTTGTGGGAGAACGAGGAAAAAATTGTCTTACACGATCGATGTTTTCCTCAGATGTTCTTGGTCGCCCACTCCTCGCTTTATCCAACACTGTCCCTGTCTACATAAATTTCCTGTGCCATGCACGAATTGAAGGACGTGATGGTGAATCTCTTCCATACTCGGTCTTGTAGTTTCGCTGACTCTGCACATCCGATTTTGTCTCAGTAAACCATGATACACATTGTGCCTTCTCTTGAGGAGTAGCCATTTTTTAGGGTTTCATTTAACAGCACTCCTTCCACCAACAGAATACCTGAAACACAAAACTTCAATGTGATCACAAACTTCAATAAACACTGATTAAAACAAAACAAATCTGGTTAAGATAACTTATCAACTGCCTTTGTAATAATTTTTTGAAACTGTAAACACACTTTATGGGCACCCTGTATTACAGTCCAGAAAATCATTAACTTCTGCGCAAAAGTGAACTTTGATGCCACAAATCTGACCATGCAACTACACTGAGGGAGGAATGGTTGGTTTGCCACCAAACGGCACTGCATGCCTGTCACTGTCATCAGATTCTGTACCCGCTGAAAAAGAACGTCCAGTAATTATACCCTATGTCAGGCGCAAGGGGTTTCAAGATTTGAACGGAAAACTGTGGAATGGAAGCACCAGACGCGACGAGCTTTGCTTGATAAAGATCGAATATAGCCAAGAGGCGATATTTTCTAAACTGTACACCCCGTACAATTCCCGTAAGACATCAAAAGTGGACTAACATGCATAAATCCCAAGCACGAAAATGCAAAAAAGCGATGTTTATGCAGTCCTGAAGGGACAAGACCAACTGGACTACGGACTAAGCAGCACTGTGTCGCGATATGTTTTTGCTTGTCTCCGTGTTTGCTACTTTTAACGTTGGGCCTACACAGCTCAACATTGTGGTCTGTGGATACCTGAAGACGCAAGCAACATGATACGGAATCCATAATTCAGGAGTAGACGCTGCCGGCGCCAGCTTGTCTCCAGCCGTCCCCAAAACCGTGCCGTCCTCGCGGCGCGGCGATATGTGAACATGCCCCCGCCGACCTTGACACGCGCGCCGCGATGGGACCGGACCGGGGTGGGGGGAGGGAATTTCCGGCGGGGAGTGCGTTCCCGGACTCCTGACGTCCAGCCAGCGAGCAAACGGCTCGGCGATCGCCGCCGGCCTGTCGTGGCTCTGTTTCGTTCGCGCTGTGGAGCCACGCTGAGCCAGTTATCAGGTAGACATCGGCCGCTCTGGTGAATGGCACGGCCGGTCGTTCCCCCCCCCCCCCAGCTACGGAGATGCTTGCAGTCGCCGTGCAAAATCCACAGAGAAAGGTTTCGCCGTGCGCAGAAGACTTTAAGGGCAACTCCATACTTGGGAGGCGCGCTGCTGGCATTGGAGCCGTCCGGCGCGCAGCCAGCTGGTCGTGATAATAACTTGTTGCAAGAATGGCTCCGAGAGCTTAGCGTTTACATAGGTTAATGATGTGGTACTTCCTGGTTGTATAGATACAACTTGCGTACCTGAGCCTAGTCCGATTTGGCGTTCCACAGAAGTATTTACTCTCCACCCGTTTCTTTTTGCCCATCTCATCATTAATCTAAGTCCTCGTGCGCTTCCAGCCACCATGATTATCATTCAGTCTCGCCTCGTCGGCCTCTGGAACCGTGCCGCTCATTCATTTACGGGAGCCCATTCATTTGGTGTTTGCCGGCGGGCACAACCAGCTGGCTGTGCGGCGGACGGCTCCAATGCCACCGCCGCGCCGCCGGCGAACTCTGTCCAGGTCACTGCCGGCTCGATACGGCCTCCAGACGGTCGGTCGGGGGTCACGCTGCAACTGCACGGGGCGAGGGCGAGCGCAGCTGCAGGCGGAGTGTGCGTGAGTTGGCGGCGACCACCCCTTCCCATCCCCTCCCCGCTTCCGACTGCCGCAGGTGGGGGTGCAGCCCACTTGCCCCGGCACGGGCGAGACGAAGAGGAGGTCGAGGCTTGGCGACGGCAAAGGAGGGTTAAAATGTGCTGAACTGGCTTCTTTGGTGCCAGGAAGCGTATTAGCGCTGGGTCCGTCCTCCGTTCCCCAGACATGAGCTTTGGTATGTCTGGTGAATGTCTAATGACCATGAGCGTGAAATGACGACGTTCCAAACCATTATCAATCAGATTCTCATTTTCCCTCATTCTGATCTTCTTTGATATGACATGATATGATACGAGATATGATATGATGAAATGATATCCTTATCTCATCAAATTCGAATGTCATTTAAGAATACTCAGACGTGAATGGTTATGAGTGGGTAAAGGTAAAGTTTCGTCTGATCGTTAGTAACGGGTTGGAAATGTCTTCAGTCGGCATGTATGTATACATGTGATTAGGGGCGCGGGAGCCATGGGACCGGGGGGCTTTAGCCCCCTTCAGCTTTCTGACTGGAGAGGGCGCAACTCACCAACTCTTTTGGTACTGGGGAAATGCATTATGTTGGTTTGCCATTTAGCTGTTTTTACTGAGTAGTAGGGGTATGCGAATGCGAAAATAATAATATATACTAGACGTTTAAGCGGAAAATAAAGTAAATGGAAAATGCACAGCGAACGAAACGAGGACAAACCGAAATTGAAGGGTGAGTTGGAACGGACCAAGGACAAAAACATTTGTTATCTCAACGTGCAATGCAAGCTACAGACTATTTCTATGCATAAGTGGCCGGAGAAACGCTTGGCTATGGTGGTCACGTGGCCGAATAATGAAACGTCATCCGCCGACCCTGTCGGTTTTCATGAGCAAAAAGAAGATCTGGGAAGGTGTCAACAAGGTAGATATTTCTCGTTTTCTAATCTGGAACTGCCAAAAGGCGCAGCCGGTGGCTGCAGATGGAATAAAACGGACTGCTTAAGCTTTCCAGATTACATGCAAAACTAATGGGTTAACGTTATTAAAGCCCAAATGTTTCGGCACAATTTGATATGCCTTCTTTAGTGGATTCAGTGGTTGACAAGCACTAGTTGTGGCTTCATGCATGGCATGAAGCAGACGTCGTGAGAGGCATTTGATGTGCCAAAGTACCTACTGATCCTGCAGTTATGTCATGTATCAAGTCTAGATACGATAAGTGCGCGGCGAAAATACGCGCTAGAAATGTCGTGCGTATTGACCTGGCCCAAGGAATCAAATGAGCAGGCTGACTTCTGTTAGATCTATGAAATGGACTGAGAACGATACGTTAGCGCAACCCGGGGGTCCAGTCAAAAATTGAAAATTTTGATTCCATCAATGCGTCGTGTTTCTGCTTCGTCGTTGGGCTCTGACCTGAAATTAATAACATTTTTGTCCATATCATGCGGTAATCTGCATTGTCCAGGGCTTGTCCGGTAGTTGACTGCGTTACTTTTGTTCGACTGTCTCCATACTCTAGACTAGAAAATTGTTGGGGAATCAATTTTCATTTCAAAAAGTGGCATCGGATGGCAAAAAGGCATTCCGAAAGGAAAAGTGTCAAACTTACGTGCGCATTTTTTACTAACATCCGCCTGGATGGTGCACAGGTTGTAAATACTGGTCTCAACTAAAGGCGCAGGGGGAAGTATTTCATTGTAACATAGCCTGAGCGAAAAATAATTCACTAACGGCTAGGGCTGAGATGTCCATGCACTTGAAAGTCAGGTCCGCAGGGTGGTTTTTCAGGACACTGAAATAGTTAACCAGTTTCGTCAATGTAGCTGGCGCCACATTTTCAAGAAAACTTGAACACAGCGCCCATTACCTTTTCTCGAGGCACATGGTCCTTAGACTTGACAAGCCGATCGCGCTGACGGTCAGAGCGGTGTTCCACCCGTATGCCATGAAACCGGAAGAGTCTGGATGTCACTTCACACGCGCTTTTGACGTGCGGAATGGAATTGTACATTCGTCTTGTTTCGTCCGGTGTTTTTGTTGTGTCGGTTGTACATGGGATTGGCAAAGGTGACTGTCGTATCATTTCAGTTGTACGAACTGTTCTGGGTAGTCATTCTATAGGGAGATGTTTTGATGATCGTGAGTTATTCCCTCAGAGCTTTTTTTTTGTTCCGACGGATTGTACGAGGCCAGTTCTTAAGGTGATTTGTAAAACAGGTCCTCATGTATGTTGGATGGTTTGACCGATATTTATGAGGATGCGTTCGATGTCGCTGGCTTCTTGTATTTTTTCGTTTCAGCTTGTAATCAGTTCGGTGTACTGGAGCATCCAGGAATGACAGTTGTCCGTCTTGTTCGAGCTGCATAGTAAACTGGATGTCTCAGCAGATGTTGTTCAGATTTTGATGGAAAGGCTATCATCTCCTTGACTGACATTTTTCCATTCTGGCTGCATTGTCTGTCGGATGAGAAACCTGGGAAGGTTCTTAAAACTCTTATCATTCTGTTTAGTTAGAGCGCTGCATGCGCGAAACTCAGGTGAAAACCCAGCCGTACGAAATTTCAAACTTTATAACCTATATCCCAAGACATTTTGCATAAGGATTGGCATAATGCAGCTCGGTGTTGGTAAGAACCCCTTGGGAAGAGAAAGAGAGAGGGGGTGGGGGAAGGTTGGAAGAAAGAGAGAACGGGTCCATTGACCAAGCGTCTGGATACATCCTTGATCGCTTAACTGATTTTCGGGGCAGCCCCCTCCCAAGTTCTGAAATGCTACCTGCTCCCCTGCATGTGATAGATTATATTCGTGAAAGCTTTATGAATTGTGAAACATGAAACTGGGGCATCCAACAAATCGCAGTCACTTTGCAATGCACTTTGGGCACACAAACCATACTGGAAGGGCTGTTAGGGCATGGATAGTACTGCGATCAGTAAGGCGATGGTATCTGTCTGCACCCCAGTGCACCATTTATTATTTTGTAGACCAAACTCTCTTGAGTGGAAGGTCTTGCATGAAATTCAACAGACCCGTGGTGGTCGTTCAGGCGAGCTGAAACTGTCAAACTCAACAAGGGAAAAATATTTCCACGAGACCGCTGGGTCAGGCCAGACCGATATCTGGCTGGGCATCTATTTGTAACAGCCTGCGAATATGGATTTGGGGCGGTGTGAAATATTCCTCGAGACGTCCATAGCCTCTGTGAAACGGTCCAAGACCGCAGCAGGGTTCTGAAAAATTTTCAAAGATGTTTTTCCGCAAATTTCTGACTGCGAATATCCATTTGATCCAACGCTGCATTTGTGGTCCTGTTGAGTTTGTCGGGACTTGCCTTGATGTCACAGTAACAATTTTCATGTGAAAGCAGCTTCTGCGTACCAGAAATTTATAAAGACTATACAGACGTAAGGAAGAGGCTTGGGTGTTATGAAAAGCGAGCTTTATTCTTGGAAATGTATCCCACCACATAATACAAGGATTCACGAGATAGCCCACTCCGCTGCTGCGAGCCGGCCGAAATACACACGTGCCCGAAGGGCTATGTCGGGCGTCTGATTCATGAACCGCCGGCGTCGCCGACATCGTGGCGTTCAGAGCACGGCTCGTGGCCCCTGCAGCACAGTCACGCGGCAGGCAAGCGACCGAGCCGTACCAATGTAACAGATGCAGCAGAAAAATGCTTTTATAGGACCGGGAACAATCTGTTCTGCATTCGTCACCCCATCTTGAATGTCCCTTAAATCCATCCCCTAAGATCGGGAAGATAACATAAAGGCGCATAACATAGTTACGCACAACATAGATAACATAAAGATAACATAAGTGCATCCGCTCCAGACAGTGCGCTAAGTACACGATGATACAGAGCACATTGGTCCATCATTGACTGTCCTTTGACTGAACGGCTACAATGACGTAAGTCACCTGGATTCCTGCCCATGTCGTTCATTCGTTATAAATGGTTTTCCGAGGTTGATATCACTATCAATAACAATTACATAGACGTAGTGATCGACCTAAGCTCCCATTACTGAGGGACGGGAGGTGTGACACCACGGCAGCGACTTTGTAATGGAACAATCGATTTATTTCACTTATTTCAGGGAAACAAGATGATTACAAGCTAAAAAACGAAGGAAGTATACGCTGCACCTTGTGTGGAAGTTTTCAGTAATGTGAAAAGTATCAGTGTTACCTTTGCTGCTGTATTTCTCTGCTGCGCCAACAAACTGGGGCACTTTTAATCGCCGTGATGCTCATGCATCTTTTCATGGACATGCTGCCACAAACCGTAAATATTCACAATGTTTCAGTACGTTAAAACATTACGTTATATCCCCATTCGCATAATTCACTCTGGAGTGGACAACTGTACGCCCTATGAAGAATATACAAATAATTTGTTATCGGATTTTTTTCTGAATTACGTTTGCAGAAGTGACAAAATTTGTAGCCGCATTCACCGCGTCCAAATTAGCGTTGCACGTTAGGCAATACAAAAATATAACTATAGACGGCGGAGGCTAACCCGGCCAGACTGGGAGTTCTTGACCCCCCCTCGTTTTTCAAAAATTGCGAGAGAGCAAACAAACGCGGCGCCACGAAGTTTTGCCTTTTGCTTGATCGTTTTTACATCTCGTTTCAAAGTTAAGACGCCAGGGGGAGTCAGGTCTTTGACCTAGGTCAGATAGAGTAGACCTGTGTCAAAAAAGCCTAGCCTTTCGTAATGTTAAAAAAGTAGCAAAACAAACATGTTTATGAGAAGAGGCCTTAACGAACGCAAAAAAATCTGCTATCTCAGATTTTTTTAGCATTTCCGGGTCATTGACATAAGGTCAAGCCCATTTCAACAATATGTGATGTTTTTTGGGGGGAATTTGACGGAATTTCTTCTCACGTTATGAGTATGTGGTGATGGAGACCTCCAATGGTCGACGTCTGACAAGGGATCACTGACCTTCGACTACTAAACTGAGGTCAGGACATCAAAAACTGATAGGGGCGAAAATACACCGCCCACCGAGGTATCAAAGGAGTTGCAGACGTATCCCTTACGTTTCTGTATGCCCTTTAGTCAACTTCCACACATTCGTAATGATGGACATAGATTTCATAACAGTCAGAAAGCCAAAACTCCTAACTTGGGTTGTCCTATGGAATGGCGAAACGATGAAAAAGTTACGGAAGTAAAAAAAGGTTGTAGTGTGGTAGTTTCATCCTACTCCTATCCCCAGATCTACTTAACTGATCGGAACCAAATTGTGTGGAGCCTTAGTCCGCGCGATATGCTTACATGCCATAAAACGAGGGTGACCTCGGTGGCGTCAAGCGAAACCAATCCAGGTCAGCATGTTAGAATGCTGTATTTTGTTAAAATCGAGCATAACACAATAAGGTGGGTCATTAGCAGGTAGGTCACCCTGATATCTCCGCAAGTCAGGTGACGTACTTGGGCCATCTGGCGTCATCTGAGGTCAGCCGAGGTCAATAAAATGCATCCTCACAAAATGCAATCGCGATCATTTGGGTAGATCTGGACAGGAAGAAAGAATGTTGCGTTTTCACTAATTGATCTTGGATTACGTCAACTCACCTGACGTACCTCTCTTATGCTGTGGGGCTCCTGCTTTCATCATACAGTCGAAGTCCCAACAACATTACCGAATGATCTCTTTACAAAATATTCCATTTTCAGCGCCTGATCTCGGTTGGCCTCCATTGACCTGACTTAGGTCACACGTGCTTTAGGGTGAGTACATTCTCGTAGAGTATCGCCCCACAAGGTTTCGTTAAGATCGGATGAATAGATATGCAGGAAAAAGGCAAAGCTATGTGTTCATTATTTGATATTGGTTGATCTCGACTGACCTGATACAGGCCACCTGCACGTTTGGACCGTAAATTTAACACAGGCCAACTCCCTGCGATGTCCTGCAGTTGGCTGACCTGCCGAACTTTTTCCATATGCAGCATAGTGGCGTCCAGCGGCCCGACAGGCGTGCGGCCGTCCGCCGCCTACGCCAGATCGTCCGTCGGCCTCTCGTATCCAATGAGCTGTAGTGAAAAGTGCGATGTACCGATTTCAAAATTTCAGACGGCGGAAGATGTGCGGGCGCATTCAGAAGAAGACAGGGAAAATGCCGGCGATACCATTTCACGCCAGCACATTAAGAAACGTATGTAGGACGTAGATTTTACTGACATCCCTGTGCGTTGTGAGCAGTTTGTAGATATTATCTGACTTAGAATCGCAACAATACATGTTCAGTTGCAATAAAGCTTAAGGAATAAGCAATGCACTAACGACTGGGGCTGAGATGTTCATGTACCCGGACTCCAAGTACGCATGGTGGTCTTTCGGGCCGACGTGCTCTTTACCTGTCTTCGAGACACGAGATCCTGGGGAATGACGTACCGATCGCACAAACTGCAAAATCCCAGCTTATAAAGAGGTCGTAATAAAATAGGGTCGATACGAATCAAGCCAACTTCACATTTGTGACACTCGCTGCGTTACGAAACAAGCGCCCCATCCCAACCACTGGAGCTCGAAACTTCGAAGGTCACTTCCGCCCATGTGCTGGATGGGACCACAGCACCAGACGCGTGGGGTACGAGGCCGGAGGGGCGGGGGGGGGGGGCAGAGGCCTTCAGGTCTGCCAATCGTGGCCACCGGGGGCCGACTGGTCTACCTGCGGGCTCGGCATCATGGCATATATAAACGGCAGCTGCTCCGAGACAACTCATACGCTCCTAGGTTTCACAGGCTGTGAATTCTTCTTCTTCATCCGGTAAGATGTTGAGAATGCGTCAAGCGACGCATTGAGGCTCCTGTTTTATACCTTCAGATAATCTGAAGGATTGCATTAGTTGGCTGACTCATAACAAAGAACCCTCTTTTAATGTATTATGGAATCATGACCGTTTCCTCCGAAAACAAAGTATTTTAACCTTTTCAGAAACGTAGGAGCCCGGAAAGAGTCGGGGAGGGGAACTTTGATAGACTGGAGACAATGCTCCCCGTGCAACAGCCCAGATATTAAGTTGGAATCTCACCGTCCGTAACGCTGTCTCTTGCCCAGCAGCCAAGATGCACTTCTCTGGCGTGGCGCTGGCGCTGGTCGCCGTCCTGCTGACAGTGGACGCCACCCTCATTATCGGCACGGCCGGCACGGTGGGCGTGGGCGCGGCGACCGGCGCGGTGGCGCTGGCCGGCGTGGCTGGTCTCGCGCTCGGAGCCGGCCTGGTCGGCGCGCTGGCCCTCGGCCGTGGCAAGCGCTCCGTGGCTGCCGTCCACCAGACGGACATGGTCCTAGACGTGGTGGCCGCCGCCGACGCCTACGGCTGCGCCCTGAAGCTGGTCTGCCTGATCGAGTCGAAGCCGGACGCGCAGCTGAGCGCCGAGGACGAGCTGATCCTGCAGCTGTTCGGCCGCGCTCCGGCCGCGCTCACCGAGGACCAGGTGGACACGCCGCGCAAGGCCTACTTCTACGCCGCCTACCTGGGCGCCTCGCAGGGCAAGGACGCCTGCCAGAAGGTGTTCCACACCTGCGAGGCCACCTACGAACAGATGATGGAGTATGTGCGCGCGCTGCGCGCCTAAATGCTGCACACGCGTCGTCTTCGCCACGGAAGCCGCAGCGTCGATCATCATCTCATCAGGTAGCCCTGTCAGTGGTGCCCTCTGCAGACGCCCGCCCAGCCCTGTTCCGTCCCTGCCGCACTCAAACCGCGTATGCGCGCCGAATGTGTCCCCGTGGGGCAAAATTCGCGCGCGGCACTGTCCCCGTCGCTTATTACGGGACTACTCACGCCGTGAAACCTGGAGCCGTAGGGTGCGGCTGGCCGGAGCGGCGGCGCGGCGGCGTGCCGAGCACGTCTGCTTGGACAGGTCTGCGGCTTCAGCCCGCGCTGGAGCCCGCCACCGGCCGTTGTTTTTGTTCACGAGATTTTCACAGTGCCTCCCCATGCAGTGTTTTGCGTTGTGTCATTATGTGTCAAGACGGACGAGTTTTAAAGGAGCGTTTGCCTTATTTGGTAACAATGAGCAATAAATGTTACTCCTTTGATATGGATGTGATGAGTTTCATCATTGGAAGATGGAAATGAGTAATGTAGAAAGCTTGGGGGATCACTTTTTCTCAACGTGAGCGATGCTAACAGCAATGTAAAACGTTGCTCACACAAGGTAATGAAACCCTTAACAACATGTCTCACAACAATACGATGTCGTGGATCGAAAGCAGACAAAGATATAGAAGGCATCTGAAACGCAGGATGGATATGCGCATGGAAAGGAGTTAATACCTTGAATAATGGAGCTTGCAAATTCGCTATATGTAAATACTTATCAATAATCCAATTCAGGAATTTATTTATTCATTAGGGTGCACGAAACTAGATTCTCATTATTTTGCACTTGCTTCTTGCGACAGGAACGTCAACTCCGAAAGAACTTTGAGCTCCAGTCCAGCCATGAAACGCATTTGGATGTTCCGGGGCACTTCCGTTGGCCATTCCGTAGCCCGGCCGTACCCGAGGTCGCTGTGGCCGTGGGCGCACCGTCAGAGGACCGGTCTGTTATCTCCAACCGGAAACGTGCCGACCCCCTTTGATATCCCGAATGTGTTCCCTACCGCAGCGGACCTCAGCCCCCCCCCCCTAGTGACCCAATCATGGCTGTCTTCGAGCGGCGTTCCCTGCCGTCTGTCGACACAGTTGACTTTCGCTTTTTCTACCTCCTTATCAACCGGTAGAATCTTGAAGAGTTTTATACCGTTCACCAATCGACAGAAGACCAATCACCACGGGCCGTGACCATCGCTCGGCTCTTGTTCCCATGTGCGGAAAATGCTGTGAATTGCCGTTATGAACATATTATTATATGATCCCTATTAGTTGTATGCGTCAAGCGTCCTTTGCATATACATAAAAACGCTCCACTGAAGACTGATTGGATATAATAAACAAAACGTGTTGCAGATATCTGAGCAGCAACGCGCACATGGCCATGACAGCTAAGGTCAAAAGAGACCAAGATTCACCCCGACCGTTTAGCAGTTGGGATTGAGACATAAGAGCCGATTTTTGTCCGCAGTTTCCCATCTCTCGTGCGGCCGTAGTAATTTCACTCATTTCATTGTAACTTCCTGCAGCCAATCACAGATCGTGATTCCATCATCTGAGGCACTATTTCCCGACAACGCGTGATACATGTGTAAATCAATTCGTACGATGAAAGTAGGCGGTGTTTGAATAATGTACCCTTGGTGCACTCATTGTTTGGTGCGCTCAGTGTTTATTACGGCAATGCTATGAAACTGGTGGCTTCACAATTATGTGTTTCCAAACATAGGCAAGTTTCCATGCAGTCATCATATCACACATAGGAACGATCTTTGACCAAGTGGTGGTCTTTCAAAGGAAGCCTGAGTCAATGTTACCGCCTAATATGCGTTAACCACGAATGCTATGGCACGATCCCGTTTCACAAGTAGAGCGGTTTTATGGGGTTCTTGATAATCTTACAAATATAACCAGGTGACCTTGTTCATTACCTGATACAATGCGCCTTCGAGAATCAATGAGAAACGCACACTCTTAGCGCAACGTCCTGTAGTCTGCGCTGGAGGACAATGCAAAGAAGAATGATTCATTTCTGAAATGCAACTTTCTGAGCCACGTAAACTCAACATAGGCTACAGCTTGCATCAGACAAAGCGAAAACAAATTAATTCCGGTCAGGAAAACAATTACTCATTACTCATACATTACTCATTTTGATCACACCCGTAAGAAGGCATATTTCACTCGGTGGCTTAGGGGAACTGTACTCGTGGTGCATGGCAACACGAACGCGCACTACCGCAACTAATAACACATAGTAACGTTACAATCATTTCCAAGGGAGCAATAATTACTGAATCTCAGACTCTTCGGAACCAACGTTTAACAAGGAAAAAGGTGAGGAAGGCAACGGACATGTACGTCTAACGGAACCGCAAGCACAAGATTGCTCGCATGCTGCAATTAGCTGTCCATACATTTGAGAATACTGGTGTCTCCAAGCCATGACAACTAAATATTGCTGACCGACCCTCTCTATCCCCAGTAACATTCCAATCATCCGTTTTCCGTTCGGTCTCTGTTCCAGCGAACCACTTTTGCAGTTTAGCATGGTGAACGCAACAGTCATGTTCGTTGTGCATACTGAGATTCCTTATATGTGATGTCACATAAATGTCACCAGCCAATGTCGCATAAACGACACCCAGCAGCGGTCTGTATGAATGAAATTCCGTCAGTAGCCAGGAAAACAGACTGCATATGCCATCAGCAGTCACCAGAGAAAAACAACAACAAACAGCATTGGTAGCCGTGGCAGTGGATCGCGCATGCCATCAACATCCACCTCAGAACACCACGACTGTCATCGTCTGTCGTCACCACAGGAAACCACAAAGGATGCGATAAATCTGAACGGCATGACACTGAATACTTGTTAGCGTGAGCCTGACGGTGAGAAACTTGGAATTGCATACGGCCATGGCGCTGCTAATACAGCTAATAATGGAAACAATCAAGCATCCAACAGTGATCAATGGGTGCTGGACGGCCGACAAAACGAAAGATGGCTGAGAGAAAGGAGACGGCGGACCACCAGATGAACCGACATTGCGGCATACTTTAAGCCAGCAGATGGCCAAGAGTTAGCATACCCGTATCATGCGCATGGACTGTGGGCCAGTCAAACACTAGGGAACATGAAAGATCACAAGAATAAAATGGGTCACTGGAGGACATAGGGCAATACGGAAACATGTCGACAACGCCACGGGGGCTAAAGCCAATGTCTTATATATGACGTTACATATACTGCGCCGACATGTCACAAAATAGTCTCTATTCTATGCCAAAGTCAAGCTATAAAAGCAAGGGGTCAAAAGTGCGCAACAGCAGGCATGCAACACATTCACTGAATAATGCGGCCTTTACCGCGCTGTTAAGCTCGTCCGGACCCCGGACTGAGGCGCGTCACCGCCTCTGACAGCTCAATGTACCGCGCAGCCGGCTGCTAGGTGAAAAGAAGAACTCACGTATGTATGTCGCCAAGGGTGCCGTGTGGTATTGATTCCTTGTGATGAAAGGAGTGCAGTTTATACTCGTACCCATGACGGTTGGACGCATGCGTGGGGGAGGAAGGCTTACGCATCCCCCTCCCTCTGAGATTGCGAGAACTACTCGTCCGATTTCATCGTAGAAACGGTAGTCAGTTCGCAATGACGAGAACTTCATTTTATTAAAGGAGATCTGAAAAATCGCGTAGGGGACTGGTACAGAGAAGCAAAAAAGTCATGAAGGGAACAGTTTTTGCTTGTTATAGTTCGACGTTTATCGAATGGTTTTCATGCAACTGGTATGAATCGATAGCTAATTAATAAGGCTGTAAATCTTGGCTCACACGTTTAGATTTTCGGCAGTATTCATAGGCGTTCACAGGGTTTAAAAACTAGAGACAGTGTTTTTTAAGGGAACTAGCATGGCCGTATTTTCATCCCATCAGCTTCTGACCCTTGACTTCGAATGACCTCAGATGACTTCAGAATTACCAAAGTGGCCTTTGATTTTAGGAATGTTTTAAAACGGTCCCAGTCATTTGAATTTATTGCATTCTACAATTTTCTGTTATTGATTGTCGTATAGGGTACGCGCGAAGACAGTTTAACCCTGCCAATACTGAAGGGTTCTTGACGGCTCATCCCCTTTCCCCTCCGAGGTATTTCAGACATTACGAGAAAGCAAACTGCCACAGAGCTACGAAGTTGTGTGAATCTTTTGCTTGCTTCTTTCCGCATCTTGTGTCTAATTTAGACCTCAAATCAAGTCAGATCTTTGATCTAGGTTAGATCAAGTGGACCTATGTCCAAAACATTAGCCGTCCGTAGCTTTTAAAAAAAAGCGAAGTATCAAAACGAAACTTTTTTGAATCATGGATATTCGCAGATGCAACAAATCTCCTGTCTCAGATTCTTTCGGAAAGTTCTGGGTCACTGCCCTACGGTGAAACCCGTCTCCAACATACGTCGTCGTCCTTCTGAAATTGACAATTTTTTCCACGTTTACGATATGGAGAGTATCGCGATGGAGACTTTCAATGATCGTTGTTTGGCAAAGTGTCACTGTCCTCCAAACACTGACCTGAGGTCAGGTTACTAACAACTGGTATGACTCAAAATACACCGCCCTCAAAATTCATAATAAAGGATTTAGAAAAGTAGAAAATGCCAGAAGTGGCTCCTACAATTGCTAGTGATACCAATCAGCCCAAACCTTTTAAAAGTTTACAAAAGTTGGCAGATCAACGGACTTGCGGGAATATAGTCCAACCAATTGTGCATATTCGTAATTACTATTTTTTTCAAAACTAAGACATCGAAACCATAACATGAGCCCCCATTATCAAGAAGCAGAAAATGATAGGGCCTGTTACATCAAAGTTAAGGAGCGCCACAATCTGTGCCGCCAATTTCATAACTCGTTCGGCACAGGCGCCCTTGGTGAAATCGCGTAGAAAATCGCTGTGCTTTGAACTCGACGTTCCCACGTAAATACTCAACAAATCCGATAAATTAGATGCGCATCGGCGTTTCCGGCCACCCATCTATCTGTTCTTACCTTAACATAGTCTTTATTATCCACAGCCCTTGAGATCCAGGGCACTCCTCGGGTCGATGCAATCAGCAATGAGAAAACATATGTAGAGCGTAACTGACCTAAATGTTTTCCAAAGGTACAAATGACGCCAATTTCGAGCTCTTCTTGCCACAAGCTTTCCAATGATATGCTTATTGTTAACGTGCGGCCAATCCGTCGCTAGTTAATGGGGGAGGAAGGATGTTATCAAGAACCCTCTTGTCGGGTGTGCATGGCGCCAATTGCCAGTCTGGCGCTGGTTGTCATAGGGCCTTTCCAAGACCTAACTTGATATCGATCTGGAACTTCAGACGGAAGTAAAGGAACAATGTCTTAAGTCATGTTTGCTCCGCTTTTCCATTTTGAAAATTAGGGCCAAAAACTGCATAAAATCAAATTGCAACTTTTGACCTTGGCATAACCTTATAAAATGAGCTCAAGTCAGTAAAAATGTTTTTGTTTTTTCCAAGCTATTCACCTATCAGTTGCTAAGTTTGATCTTCAAAAATCTTCCTTATTTACGCTTTTCTGCTACGTTTAACACTGTTAAAAAATTGCTAGAGGCGCATTACAAAAACTGGGCCAAGCTCATCTGGGCAAAACAAAACTACGAAAATTTGACATAATACGTAAACTGAGTACATCAGAAAATCCGCAGACTTGTGCAAAGCTGCTACAAAAATCCCGCAAAGGGTTGGCAAACATCTGGAAGGGGGGGGGGGGCTGAAGCCACCTGCCATGTGGGAATAGGGTTAAGTTAATGTAATCCCCAGTACCCATTTGCCATCGGATTTAGGCTTCTTTATTTCGACAACTCGAACGAAACAAAAAATCCACAAAGAGGAGACATATGTATGAAAATAACTTGTCATTAATTAAGCCAACTTTCCTGAAGTGAATGTTTCTTGAAATGTGTGCGGGAAAGACATTTCGTGATGATCTGTCTGCGTGCGAGATCCGAGAAAGTACTGGACTAATCTTGACAAGCCATGGCTGACAAAAAACTTGTGATGCGGACTAACGTTTTCATATGAACAAAAACGGCACGAAACGTCAATGGCCGCGAGAGGAATGCAGAAAAGAGGGGATACCGGCTGTTGTGGTTGCTGTTCCTTGTTGCGTACAGTGCTCCAAGTTCTTGCTTTTGGTCTGATGCTTTTGATCTGATAGTCTCCGGTTAGTCTAAAAACTTGTTTGTGAAAAAGTGGAGAAGTCACTCATTCAGATCTCGAAAATAGGGACAGATTACTTACAAACTTTCTACTGAAATCAGTCCTGCCTTTCGAAATCCTTTCGGGGCTAAATGCATGAAGAGTAAATAATTCTCCCTAGCCTTGTACGATTTAGTACTGTGTCAGCTTTTAATAATATCGCTCAAAATACTCTTATTTTGAATTTCCGGCAGAAACGGCGGAACGTGTTCCGACAACGGGGGGAGGCACTGGCTATGTTTCAAACCGTTTCTTTCCATGCAATGCCAAAGGGTTAATGTTAAATTCGCCAGGTAAGGGGAACACTTTGCCGCCGCTGCCCCCCGCTTCCACCGTCACTGGGTTCTGTACTACTACTACCTCGCTCCGCCCATTGGCCTTACCCATGTTCGCTTTGCAGTCCATGGCCTTTGCGCTGAATGTGAAAACCTTACTAATCTCAATGCAAAATGCGTTTACGCAACGTGTTGCATTTCCCGTTTGACATCTGCATCCGCCATCGACAGTCTCAGTATATTTCGTACACAAATGGATAGTCATTTCTCAAAAAGGGCATGCAATGAAGTCATAGCGTTGTCAAATGTTGGCCTCCAGTACTCATCAGTGGTAGGAAGTACGCGTCTGAAACGACCGCCGAGTCGCCTGACATACCTCATAGAACTGTCCGCTAGTTGAGGTGGGCCACAGTATAAGGGTCCGTGCTGACATGATTCTGTTGAGTGGTCCGTTCTGCCGTGACACAGTATGGGTATCAGTTATGCGAGACACAGTGCGGGGATCAGTTAAGCCGCGCGGCGGCGGACCGGCGCGGCAACGGACGAAGGCACGCAGGACCTTCTCTGGGAGGCGCGGGGAGGCAGCAGCAGAGCTTGCGTCAGCGGCGCTGGCCTACATTCACCGCGGCCGCAGCGCCTCCGGGCCTCCGGCAGCCGGAGCCATGTCAATGGACCTTGGTTTCAAGTTCAGGCCTCGCCATATAAGCCCCAGGAAGGCGGACGCCACGTTAAACCACTCCCGACTTCGTGACGGTAAACACACCAAACGCCCCCACAGGTGAGTCGCTAGTAAAACGCGCGGACCTCTTTCACATTGATAGTGTTACTATAAAAAATATCTTTTCTGTATGGCATACGATCTTTTTCCGCGCGGTGAAAGAGCTTGAATTATGGTGCATTAACTGATGCACTGTAGAAAACGAGATACAATTGCAGACGGAATCGTAATTTAAGGTGCAACTCGTTCCTCACGTAAAAAAATTGTTTTTTCACCATCGTTCTGACAACCACTGCTTTTCCCATGCCGCGAGGGTTTTGAATACCCGACCAGAGAATCGTTGTGTCCTCAGCAGCTATGAAGCTCACTCTGGCTCTGCTTGGCCTCGTCGGCGTCCTCACCTACGCCGAGGCCATCATCATCCTGGGCTCGACGACGGCCGCTGCCGGCGCCACCACCGTCACGGCCGCCACCGCCGCCAACGCGATCGCCCTGGCCGGTATCGGCGGTCTGGTGCTCGGAGCCGGCATTGTCGGCGTAGCGGCTCTGGCCTCGCGCCGCGGCAAACGGTCCGTCCAGGACGGCGCCAAGGAGGAGACCGTGTTCAACCTGGTCTCGGCCTCGGACAGCTACGGCTGCGCGCTGAAGCTGGTCTGCCTGCTGGAGGCCAAGCCTGAGGAACAGCTCAGCGCCGATGACCAGTTTATCCTCACTATCTTCGGGTCAGTGGTTGGGATCAATGGGCAAAGAAAAATCACGCAGCGCGTGGCCAGATTGTTATTCGTGGAGACTTTTTCTGCTTGCGTGTCTTTTGCTGAAGTATGTAGATTAGAAATGCGCGCCAGTTTAATTTCAACCGTTTTACCAGTTTGGACTGAGATAACCGTGCATTTATTTGCTGCAGCCGTGACCCAGAGGCTCCCTCCGTGGATACCCTGAAGACCGCGCGTGGAGCCTACGACTACGCCGCCTTCATGGGCTCGAAGTTCGGCGCCGACTCCTGCACCAAGCTGTTCCACACCTGCCAGTTCGAGTACGAAGACATGATCAGCTATGTGGCCCACCTGCGGGCGTAGGGAGTTCCACTAGTCGCTGTTCACGTGCCGACGCCGGACGGCCCGTGTCCTACTGTTGTCCACCACTGTTCCGCCGGTGGCCACCTTTCTGGCACACCCTCACTCGACCGCCCCTCCTGGAGACGGTCACGGGTATTCCAGTGTCTCATCAGTTCCTTGTCTCACCACATGCTGCGATACTATTTATGGAACAGAGCCATGGTAGCGAAATACAATGGATCATCCTCAACAATGTGCAGACGACAAAGACAGTCCGTTGAATTACTCAGCGTAGCTCCGTTGCGGGCAGAAAGCGCGACAGAAAACAGAGCTGAGTGTGTAGCGAGTGCCTACGAATCTAATGAGGCCAATTAGCTCACTCCCGCGGTGTTGAGCATGACTTTCCTGACTGCGGCGGAGAAGATATGCTGTGCACAATGATGCCCAGAATGCGTTTGGTGGCACGCGACGAAATCCGAAACATAGCGGTATTGTTCGGGCCTAGGGAAAAGAAAAAAATGCCCATAACCTGTCATGGGGTGGTCTCGTCTTCCATAAACAGTACCTCGGACTACCTGATTCGGTATTTCGAAAAAAAACTAGAACAGTTAGCATCCAAGGGACCACGAGGATCAAAGAAGAAGCATGAAGCAGTCAGTCGTAACATTCTCTGCTGAACAAGAAATAAAAATTACATAAGGACCATTCTTAGGTAGGCTAAATAGTTTCCGTTTTGTCACAAGGTAAAAAGGAAAAACATGTCAGTAAAGGAGACAGAGCAAGTACTTATGAAGCATTCTTGAATTACTGACATGTCGAGCGAACCTTCTCAGAACGTTGGCAGCACGAATATGTACCATTAAAACGTCTAAAATTACGAATGCATTAAAAATGTACACACCAAGAAAGCAAAGAATATTGCGGTCGACTCCCATAGTGGTTCGGGTACCCAAAGTGAATGCAACAAATATAACAAAACGAAGTTGCGGTAGCTCTTTTCGCTTCATCCTCCTAGCCGTGTACAACAGCAGAGCAGCAAAGCCAAATCAGAAAGAAAGGAGAAAGCACAGGACAAGGACAGAGAGAGAGAGGGAGAGGGAGAGGAAGAGAAAGAAAGTGTTGCCTAAGCTGGTGGAGCCCGCCGGAATCTTTGACTTAGCTATGGCATCTTTCGTCCTTGATCCCACCATTCAGCTATGGCACCGATCCTCTGCCTGGCTGCCGTCCGCCGCCTGCTGGGGGCGCCAGACAGAGGGCAGAGGTCCCCTACCGCAGGACAACAGTGACCTTGACCCACTTGGCCGCTGCTGCGCCGATCAGCCACAGCAGACCATTATCCTGCGAGAGCTGGCCATCGGCGCGCTGCCGCTCACAGACGACGCCATATGCCGGGTTCTGTGGTCGGCTGGATGGCGGCTGCTGCGGCCGAAGTCGGTTTCAAAATGTCCGCCGAGCAGGCAACCCTTGAACGCGGCGTCTAGCTCCAGCCGGTCGGTTACTTCACGGCCGATTTCCCTCGATGGTTTGGGCGTCGACGAACGCGTTGTGAAATCGGTTTGCTTGTGTAACTGCCGAGGTCCAGATGGGGACCGGGAGCGCTGCTTTTCGAGGATCGAGATGTCAAAAACTGTAGAAGAGAAAGCAGAGGCTCATCGCACATGAGCATTTCCTAGACGAAGTTGAATCGATTCAGGTATGGAATGCTGCGAACAATTTCTAGGAGAAATATCTGATCGTTGTGTAATCGGGACTCGAAAAACCAAACATTACAATCAGGGGCCATGAGTTTCTTTAGGGGGGGAGGGGTTCAGTGTGCACTGAAATCGTAGGAAAACGCCTACTGGAAAGACGATGTGCAATGTTTTCCACAAAAAAGTCTGGGCCGAAGGGGGGGCGGACTTCTGTCCCCCTTTGGCTACGCCAGTGTTTGCAGTCTTTGCCGCTATTCTGGCGAGGACACGTTGGCGAAGAAAAGGTCTCGGCCATCCACGAAAAAATTTCCGAAGCTCACAACTCCGTAGAGTTTTGACTGGCACTGAACAGGTATACAGTAGGCTTGACTGTGACCATCAGATCGTAGATTGTTGAGTTTTGTGTGAATAGCGTGGTGAATAGCGAAATCATGTGGAAGTTAGTCTCGTTGGCCTATCATCCCTGTGGTCTTTGTTGGTGAGCGGGGCCGCCCTGTCGTCGCCACGTGTGCCGACCCTGGATTCAGGCAGGGCCGTCCCCGCCATCATTTAGTTTTAGCCATCACAGTGTTATTTTAACGTCGGGGCTGAGGAGCCGCCCCGGGCGCAGATCGGGTTTCAGGCCGACATGTGCGGCGGCGTTCGGGGGCAGTCGGCGTCGGCGGCAGTCGGAAATAAAGCGTAGAGACGTTGGGACACGTGTGTTAGCCTGGCGGGCGAAGGGTCGTCGAGACGCAGCCAAACGAGGCGGATGCCCAATCATACCACAATCCCATACCTATCTATGATGTGGCGTGGGCTTTTCCTGTCCTCCCCTTCCAGTGCATTGTTGTAACCAAGCCACTGGCGCAGCCAAAGGGGGGGGGGGGCGGGGGGCCTGGGTCCTCCCTTAGGCCCGCATCTTTGTGAAAACCATTGCACATCGTCTTCCCAACAGGCGGTTTTCGTATAATTCCAGTTCACACTAAGCTCCGACTCCCCTTAGGAAAACCCTGGCTGCACACCTGAACGAAGCCTATACAGACCTTTGTAATTAACGCTCGTTGAAGGATGACCGTTAACTATGTTTGCATATTGTGAATTTCGCTTGAACTCCACGCGGATGGCCAATTCGATCCTCGCCTGAGCTCTGCCGGTCTGATCAGCTGATTTCAACGGATGGAAAGGAAAGGATGCATGCCGCTCCCGACACCGTAAATGCGTCATCAGCAGATCTGAAGAAATGGTCCGAGATTGATTACCTACCTATTATTTTTGTGGTATTTTCACCAGCATCAACAGGAAGCAGCGTTTTAACCCGTCCCCGACTGGGGTTAAACTGAGGTCACACACACACACACATTGTGTGTGTGTGTGGATGGTGATGCTGTCGATTCGGCGGTTCGGAAAATCGTAGGGCTGCGACCTGTTCGCAGTGCATGGCAATGTTGGGCTTTTCCATTGTAGCCGTGCCCGCCGCCCGCTGTCTGTGTGATTTACCGGAAGGAAATGACTTGGGGCATGGGTTTCATGATGTATCGTGTGAACCGATGGTGAAGGATCTTATGGTGTATCGTATCTGAACAATGACAGTGCGGCAGATGGTACGACAGACATCAGAAATTCCCGACTTATATGCTTGAAAAGCTTGACCTAGGTCGACCTTGTTTGCCCTAAATATGATAGTTTCAGACTTGATATGCATCCTTGACACAACTGCGGCGTTATTTGTCCCATACACAGTATTTTGCAATGAAAAAAGCGCGGCTCCTGCCTTTGCAAAACGGCATTTTCTCCTCACTTCCAGTTTCGCCTGCAATGGTCAGATATGACTTCAGGTGATGACCTCAGGTTTTAATGCACCAAATAGGTACATTAAACCTTTTTTACGTCTGGCATCTTTGGAGTCGTGTAAGTGACTTGGTTTTTCAGGTTTCTGCCAAAGGCATCAACAGGTGATTTGACCTAGGATGGCCTCTCGTGCCCCCAATATTAACCTGATTGGAATGAATCTGGGTGCGTTCTTCTGATTTCGCGAAGGCCTCTCCAGCGGTGTTTTCACATTCTCTGTGCGACCTATAGTTATCGAGATCTTGGGAGAGGGGCTCATGAAATCCCGGCCCGACGAATGTGGATTCGGAGGCCAGCCGGCGAGGGTTAAAAAGGGCATTGCATTGTGGAGGCAAACCGTTAGCAAATTCGCAAACTGCCTTGCTACACTGAATTCGATCTTTCTCGAAACGCTCGCGCATATAAGGGCAATAATGTGTTGTTATTGTAAAATACCAAACAATGCTTCTTGGTGTCAGTGAGGTCTGTACCAGTGCCAGTGTGATTCATACACTTGGGAGTTGTAGTTGGGAATTTCTGAAAATTATCGGAAGATTTGAATAGGATTTCATCCAGTTTCTTTCCAGGCATTGCCATAGGCCTACTTCTAAACCCTATAAGAGCAGTGGCCTATCTCCATGCCTGCCCACCCCCTGTATAGGTACCGTATATACGCCTAGGGTACATTTATACAAGCGCAATTATGGATGTGGAATGTAGACAAATGACGAATGTAACGCATTTCTTGACTGTCAGTCACATTTTCGGATAAATATGCTATAGCAACAAAATGGAAATATAACACCAACTACATAATAAAATATAACATCAACTATAATTAAATCTGCTCTTCAGAACTGCCTTCAGCAGTAACACCTCAGAGTTGCGTGATCCTTGTAAGAAAACTCATATTCGCAAAACCTACCGTGAGACCAAATTTCGCGTCCGCATCGCAACGAAAGGTCGATTAACCCGGGCACGACCGTCGGCCGGCGACGATCACGCCTGACTGGGGGGGGGGGCGGTTGACCGCCCCCTCTAACTCAGGAGCGGTTGGTTGTGCGATAAAAATAAGCACACCGCTGGAAAGCTTGTGACGAGTAGAGCTCGAAACTGGTCTCATTTGTAGTTTTAGATAAAATGTAAGCAATTTACGTCCTATATATGTTTTCTCATAACCGACCGTATGAGAACAAGAAACGGCCTGAATCTCACAGGCTCTGGCTAATAACGCATAGGCAAAGGCACCAACGCACAAGTAAAGGTCCGCAGATGCCGATACACGTCTAATTTCTCAGATTTGTTCAATATATACGCCGAAACGTTGAGTTAAAGACATGGTGTTTCTCGCGGCAGCTGCTAGGCGTGCCCTGCTGCCGTATGCGGTCACAAATTGGTTTTATTTAATTTTAGCGTTCCTTTATTTTCGCGAAAAAAAGACGATCTATGTATATTTCATTGATCTTAGTGGTTCTTGTGATGGTTTTTCGTGCTTAAATGTTGGAAAAATTCATTAGTTACCAATCTACACAATTGGCGGAGCTTTTAAGAACAAACTGTAGCCGGTGAAAACAAAGTGCCCTACATCCGTTCAGAAATTCACATTTGGGGGAGGTTAGGTTGTGATGCTCCCCCCCCCCCATAAATCATTACATAAAATGACAACCATGGTCATGGGGCCCCCTGTTGGGCTGGGAGTGTTCAAGGGGCCCTCCTCATTCTTTAGGATCCCCCAAAAGAAATCCTGGCTACGCCACTGTGCACACACACACACACACACAACGCACACATATATATAAAATAGACATATATATATATACATATATACGTATATTTCTTTTGATCCATTATTCCTTCATTTATTTATAGATGTTCGTGTACCTTGGCAAAATACTTTCTTTTATTTATGTCTGATTGAAAAGGACTGCTGATTCTGCATTAACAAGTTTTTTTTATACATAGTTCGAGGTTTCTAACTTCGTCTTTGCAGTATCGTTAAGGTTAAAAATTGTTCGTACTAAATCACTCTAGACTCCAATACAATCCCAGATACAATCACATCAGCAGTTCTTAATTCCCAGCACACAGCAACTGCAGGGTTGTACATGAGTTTGACTGCTTAGGGCTGGGGTGAATTCATTGATAAATTGACTCTCGTTTGGAGGCGTCTTTTTCGTTGCATGTCCTAATGTCAATGTCCGTCACTTACTGTCGTGTTGATGTCCTGTCATGTTCGCAACGCATGTACTCCAGTGGCGCTTCGTCGCGGGAGTGCATTGTCAGACGTCGTCAGTGTCGCGGTTACAACAATGCAGTGAATCGAAGTTTGCAGCCTTCGAGATTACATTTCAAATGATACACGACATAAATGCACCTTAGTGTGTTTGATTTTTCAGAGCAGTTTCTCAAAAGAAAGTCGGAGAATTTCCTCTTGCGATAATAAATCCTAAGGTCTATTTTGTGATAGTTCGTGCCTTTTACATATCGAGAGATAATTAGTCATCTTGACAGATGCAACAAATCTGCTATCTCAGATTTTTCGGAATTCCCTGGGTCATTGACCCAAGGACAAGCCCATTTTTAAGACATGTCGTCGTTTTTTTCGGAAATTGGCAGAATTTATTCACGTCATTTTTAGTGTGGGGTGAAGCAGACATCTAGTTACCGTCATTGGACAAAGTATCAATGGTTTCCAGCCATTGACCTGAGGTCAGGTCACGAATAACTGCTGTGAGCCAAATTGTACCACCGTCAAAATCAACGATAAATTACTCAGAATGGATGAAAAATGGCAGAACTAGTTTGCACAGACGTAAGTAATACCAAGAACCTCAAAAAGTTCCAAAAATTGCGTATTTTGGAAATAAACATACTCTTGCGAAAAAAGCTCCGCAAATTGTGTAGATTGGTAACTAATGAATTTTTCCAAAATTTAAGCACGAAAAACCATCACAAGAACCTCTAAGATCAATTAAATATACATAGATCGTCTTTTTTCGCGAAAATAAAGGAACGCTAAAATTAAATAAAACCAATTTGTGACCGCATACGGCAGCAGGGCACGCCTAGCAGTTGCCGCGAGAAATACCATGTCTTTAACTCAACGTTTCGGCGTATATATTGAACAAATCTGAGAAATTAGACGTGTATCGGCATCTGCGGACCTTTACTTGTGCGTTGGTGCCTTTGCCTATGCGTTATTAGCCAGAGCCCGTGAGATTCAGGCCGTTTCTTGTTCTCATACGGTCGGTTATGAGAAAACATATATAGGACGTAAATTGCTTACATTTTATCTAAAACTACAAATGAGACCAGTTTCGAGCTCTACTCGTCACAAGCTTTCCAGCGGTGTGCTTATTTTTATCGCACAACCAACCGTTCCTGAGTTAGAGGGGGCGGTCAACCGCCCCCCCCCCCAGTCAGGCGTGATCGTCGCCGGCCGACGGTCGTGCCCGGGTTAATCGACCTTTCGTTGCGATGCGGACGCGAAATTTGGTCTCACGGTAGGTTTTGCGAATATGAGTTTTCTTACACGGATCACGCAACTCTGAGGTGTTACTGCTGAAGGAAGTTCTGAAGAGCAGATTTAATTATAGTTGATGTTATATTTTATTATGTAGTTGGTGTTATATTTCCATTTTGGTGCTATAGCATATTTATCCGAAAATGTGACTGACGGTCAAGAAATACGTTACATTCGTCATTTGTCTACATTCCACATCCATAATTGCGCTTGTATAAATGTACCCTAGGCGTATATACGGTACCTATACAGGGGGTGGGCGGGCATGGAGATAGGCCACTGCTCTTATAGGGTTTAGAAGTAGGCCTATGGCAATGCCTGGAAAGAAACTGGATGAAATCCTATTCAAGTCTTCCGATAATTTTCCGAAATTCCCAACTACAACTCCAAAGTGCATGAATCACACTGGCACTGGTACAGACCTCACTGACACCAAGAAGCATTGTTTGGTCTTTTACAATAACAACACATTATTGCCCTTATATGCTCGAGCGTTTCGAGAAAGATCGAATTCAGTGTAGCAAGGCAGTCTGCGAATTTGCTAACGGTTTGCCTCCACAATGCAATGCCCTTTTTAACCCTCGCCGGCTGGCCTCCGAATCCACATTCGTCGGGCCGGGATTTCATGAGCCCCTCTCCCGAGATCTCGATAACTATAGGTCGCACAGAGAATGTGAAAACACCGCTGGAGAGGCCTTCGCGAAATCAGAAGAACACACCCAGATTCATTCCAATCAGGTTAATATTGGGGGCACGAGAGGCCATCCTAGGTCAAATCACCTGTTGATGCCTTTGGCAGAAAACTGAAAAACCAAGTCACTTACACGACTCCAAAGATGCCAGACGTAAAAAAGGTTTAATATACCCATTTGGTGCATTAAAACCTGAGGTCATCACCTGAAGTCATATCTGACCATTTCAGGCGAAACTGGAAGTGAGGAGAAAATGCCGTTTTGCAAAGGCAGGAGCCGCGCTTTTTTCATTGCAAAATACTGTGTATGGGACAAATAACGCCGCAGTTGTGTCAAGGATGCATATCAAGCCTGAAACTATCATATTTAGGGCAAACAAGGCCGACCTAGGTCAAGCTTTTCAAGCATATAAGTCGGGAATTTCTGATGTCTGTCGTACCATCTGCCGCACTGCCATTGTTCAGATACGATACACCATAAGATCCTTCACCATCGGTTCACACGATACATCATGAAACCCATGCCCCAAGTCATTTCCTTCCGGTAAATCACACAGACAGCGGGCGGCGGGCACGGCTACAATGGAAAAGCCCAACATTGCCATGCACTGCGAACAGGTCGCAGCCCTACGATTTTCCGAACCGCCGAATCGACAGCATCACCATCCACACACACACATACACACACACAATGTGTGTGTGTGTGTGTGTGACCTCAGTTTAACCCCAGTCGGGGACGGGTTAAAACGCTGCTTCCTGTTGATGCTGGTGAAAATACCACAAAAATAATAGGTAGGTAATCAATTTCGGACCATTTCTTCAGATCTGCCGATGACGCATTTACGGTGTCGGGAGCGGCTTGCATCCTTTCCTTTCCATCCGTTGAAATCAGCTGATCAGACCGGCAGAGCTCAGGCGAAGATCGAATTGGCCATCCGCGTGGAGTTGAAGCGAAATTCACAATATGCAAATACAGTTAACGGTCATCCTTCAACGAGCGTTAATTACAAAGGTCTGTATAGGCTTCGTTCAGGGGTGCAGCCAGGATTTTCCTAAGGGGAGTCGGAGCTTAGTGTGAACTGGAATTATACGAAAACCGCCTGTTGGGAAGACGATGTGCAATGGTTTTCACAAAGATGCGGGCCTAAGGGAGGATCCAGGCCTCCCGCCCCCCCCCCCCAAAGTTGAGTTTGGTCCGATCGAAGGCTGTTGCCTGATCAGGAGTGGCGATGTTCTTGGCTCTCCTGCAGGGCCGCTTGGAAGACATGGTCAAGGGTTGCGGGTCATCCTGATATGTCAGTTGTGTGTTGTCGGTAGACGAGTATTCCAACTGGGCAGTTGCCTCCTGCTTGGTCTGCTGTTTAGTCTAACGGCGGGCCCTTTAAAGCTTCGGCCTACTGTTGTCGTTGAAGAGCTCGTTCCTCCTTCTCAGAAGGGAACTTATCGAATACCACCATGACGCCTCGGCGACCTGGCTCCCTTTGGGCCTGGAGAATGTCTTTATTCTCTTGGTTTTGATGATCTTAATGGTGCCGACAAGGGCAAGGTCAAAAAGGTTTTTGAGGTTGTTGTGGTCTTTGTTGGTGAGCGGGGCCGCCCTGTCGTCGCCACGTGTGCCGACCCTGGATTCAGTCAGGGCCGTCCCCGCCATCATTTAGTTTAAGCCATCACAGTACTATTTTAACGTCGGGGCTGAGGAGCCGACCCCGGACGCAGATCGGGTTTCAGGCCGACATGTACGGCGGCGTTCGGGGGCAGTCGGCGTCGGCGGCAGTCGGAAATAAAGCGTGGAGACGTTGGGATGCGTGTGTGAGCCTGGCGGGCGAAGGGTCGTCGAGACGCAGCCAGACGAGGCGGATGCCCAATCATACCACAGTTGTCGATTATTCTTCTTGTCAATTTCCGGGGTGGACCTCCAGAATTTGCCTTTGATGACAGTTGGTACTGGTCAAGCTTCCTGTTGAGCTTCTTTATTACGTTCCGCTCCGGTGCAGTGAGAATACGGGCTTTGTTCCACGCCTTCATCATTTTGCGGACGATCTGTGTTTTGACCTACCTCTGGGTAAGCCTATCCACATGGTGGGACTGAAAATATTGCTGCAGCACTTCTCCCCGAGAAGGCAGTTCTGAGCACCGGTCAACCAAAGTTCGGCTTTTTTCTCGTGGTGCAGCCATAGTGGCACAGACTTCCGTTATAAAAGGTACTTTCTGCATTGACGCAGGTGGTCCTTAAATATACTGACGTCTAAGAACGCGCGGGAAATTGCCAGACCGGCAACGTGGATTACCGTGGCATGGCAAGGTGTCGTACTTCAGATATAAAAGTCAGTCTGCAAACGATGGCCAGAATACTGACGAGATGTTGCGGCAGCTTCGATTCTTTCCTAAATGAGGCAGTAGGCTTCCTGTCCGGGATAGTTTTTGTTGGTCTCATCGATCCCCAAAGTACAGTTTCTCACCGAATTTTGGTCATATGTTTTTCAACACTGCGCAAAAGTGCAAAAGCTGTCCCAACACAGGCAGAACAAACTCCTCCATTTCCAGATTATTAGCCCCAAAATAAAAAAGACACCTCAAACAAATATTCGCCTTAGCCCCGCCTCAGTGAGATATCATCAACACTCGTCATTATCTGCAGTCTGAGCTATGTCATGTTCGTGAAGCAGATGAAGCATGCTCATAGGATGCACAAACCCATGCACAAGGGCAGCAAGAGTGACGGTTTTAATATATGACTGATTAATTTTCCGTTTTCCTCGCGTAAAACTCGGGTTTAACCGCCTAGTTCAATGAAGTTCTACCACTTAGGTACTGGGATTTTAGCAGGGCTTTCGGATCAGGATGATTGATGATGACTACAGCACTGCTGGACTGTTGCCGCATTCATATAAACATTATCCCACCACAGCGAAACCGCCCTGCCCACCAGCTCACCCTTCAGTTTTCTTGCTCTTGAACACATCAAAGATGGTCATCATCATTTTTAACGTGCTTACGATGCAATGAAACGCCTTGGCCGCCCACCAGACAATCGCGGCATCGGGTGCCGGCGCACTAATTACGAAAGACGCTCGCCAGCGGTCACTAGGTGTGCCTGCAATACGTATTATAAAGTGGTGGTTCTAAGTGTGCTCCCACATTACTCAATGATTCACACATCCTTCGTTGATAAGAAGCTGCTTCGCGAGACTCTCATGCGCAGCGCTTTATGGAATACTCTCTTGGTTACGCTAGTACACCTGGCCGTTTTTTTTCTTTGCATGGGCAAAGGCTCTTGACTGGGGGGGGGGGCAAAGTGTCTGACTGGGGGGCATTTGCCCCCCCCCCCCAGTTAACGTGTTAAAATAGGCCCTGCCAGAACTCCTTCTACACATCTGGAGGTCCTTAGACCTGACGAGGGGCCCGTTGTGTATTTGGGGTCCCATTGGAAGTTAGGCGCTCCTGTGGCTGTTAGGGACTCATTCTAGCCCCTGAATTTAAAGGGACCCCAAAGATACCGAGGCCCACTTGGCCCACTTTGGAATGCCTTTTGCATATTTGGAGGGTGTTGGTCTTGAACAGGGGCCCTCGGTGTGATTGAAGCTCTATGAAACCCAGTGCTTTCGGTCCAGCCCAGGGGCCTAATGTTTTCGGAGACTACTGGAGGACTGGGGCCCGGAAACTGCTATGAATTCGCGCTGGTGTCGTGATTTTCAAAGGGCCCCGAATATAAATGGTCCCTGGCCTGATGGTCAGGTCTAGAGATCCTCCAGGTACGTACATAAGTTTCTGAGGGACCATGGGTCTTTTGGTCACAACCAGTGGCGTAGGATCTGTGGTGCCAAATCTAGACAGATGCAAGATGAGCTGACGTGAGGGCTTTATTCAGCTTAATTATCACGTGTATGCCTGGAACAGATGGATAAACATAATCAATGAACTTGACTAAATAATAAAGAATACACACAAAACATCACATTTTCCCCCTCCGCCATGAAACTTCGGATACTGAGAGGTAACGCTACCGGGCTGCCGGTCGTACTACACGCTTGGCACGACAGACACACAAATGAGTACGGTAGATAGTCCGGGTCGAGGCCGTAAATACCGTCCGGGTTGATCCACGTCTCGCCGAGTTCCGCATTGCGACACTCACATGAACAATACACTGAGCGGTGCCTGGTTCTAGGTTAACACGAACAGGTAACAGGTCACAGGTCACAGGTCGAGGCGCGTGACCGGCTTACGCGGACGCGAGGACTGCCGCAGTGGAGCGCGAGAGGCAGCTTCGATCTCCGGGCCGCGCCGCGGCGATACATGTGGCGCCTCGGTCTCGGTTCCCATGCTCTGCGGGTCAGGTGCCACGTCGTCGGCACGACGGGGCGTTCCGAGCCCTGCACTCGGTTCTGCAGCAGGCAGGTGCCTCGGAGTGCTGGAGCCACGTGGGCTAGTCGACTCACAGGGCGGAGTCAGTTCTTCCGTCGGCTGCTGCCCGGATGGGCAAGGAGCGAGGTCTCGAGTGGACACGGTGTCTACCTTTCCGGTTGGGTGCCGTACGTACGCGAAATGCGGGTTCGCTTCTATGAGGACAACTTGATCGACAAGGGGGTCGGTTTTGTTGCGCACATGTCGCTTCAGCAGTACCGCTTCCCCTGGACTTGTGAGCCAGACCGGCAGGGATGTCCCGGTCGCCGAGCGTCGAGGGTAAGAGAACAATCTTCCGTGCGGCGTCTCGTTGGTTCCGGTACACAGGAGAGACCGGATCGGATGCAGGGCATCTGGCAACACTGCCTCCCAGAGTCCTTTGCTCAGTCCCTTGCTCTCCAGCGCTAGGGTGACGGTGCGCCAGATTATGCCGTTGTACCGTTCGCACTGCGAGTTTCCCTGTGGATGGTAGGGTGTCGTGCGACTGGTAGAGATGCCAAGGTTTGTTAGGAACGTCTTGAGCTCTGAAGACATAAATGCAGCTCCTCTGTCCGAGTGCACGTACGCTGGCGTGCCGAAGATTGAGAAGAGGTGTGTGAAGCACTTGATGATTGTTCCCGTACTGATGTCTCGACAAGGATAGGCGAAAGGGAACCGGGAAAACTCGTCGATGATCGTTAGGATGTACTGGTTGCCGTTTGTGCTTGTCGGTAATGGTCCTTTGAAGTCCACGTTCAACCTCTCGAATGGCGATGTCGCTTTGATGAGTTTTGCATCCGGAGGTTTGTAGAACTGGGGCTTGCATCTCGCACAGACACTGCACTTGGCTGTGATGCGGCGAACGTCGTCCACAGAATAGGGCAGGTTCTTGCTTCTCACGAAGTACAGCATTCTTGTGACGCCGGGGTGGACCAGGGCTTCGTGGAGTTGTTCCAGATGCTCCGTCGAGTGGGGAGCTGCGGCACACTGCGCGCGGGAGAGGGTGTCTGCCGGAATGTTTTCTCGCCCGGGGCGGAACTTGATTGTGTACGACAGGGGCGAGAGTTCGATCCTCCAACGAAGTATCTTTTCATTCTTGATCTTGCTGGCTGCTCTGTTATCGAACATGAAGGCGACGCTCCTCTGGTCAGTGAGAAGCATGAAGTGACTTGTCAGGAAGTGGCGCCATTTTCTGATGGACTCTACGATGGCGTACGCTTCTTTCTCGACGATATGGTGTCTCTTCTCTGTTTCGTTCAGCGAGCGAGAGAAGAACGCCACGGGCCGGCCATCTTGCGTCAGGGTTGCAGCGATGGTGTCCTCCGAGGCGTCCGTCTCGACGGCGAAGGGCACGTCATCTCTAATGACGTCGACGACAGCAGACGAGATGTCTTCCTTCAATTGGCTGATGGCGGCGCGACACTCTTCTGACAAGGGGAACGACTTTGCCGCGATGAGAGGACGAATCTTCTCAGAGTATGCAGGGATCCACTTGGCGTAGTAGGCGAAGAGGCCGACGAGCCGTTGCAGAGACTTCGCGTCGCGAGGCACCGGGAGGTCCTGGAGAGGACGTAGACGTTCTGGATCTGGTCGCAGAGTCCCATGGGATATCGAATGCCCCAGTACGTTCACCGATGTCTGATGGAGTTTACACTTCTCCTTGTTGATCGTCAGTCCGACCTCCGCGGCGACCTCCCAGAACCGCTTCAGGTTCTCGTCGTGCTCTTGTTTGCTTTGGCCGCAGATAGTGACGTCGTCGAGGTACGTGTATGTCTCCTTCAGATTGTACTTCGAGACCACATCATTCATGACGCGTTGGAAGGCGGCAGCCCCGTTGGTGACCCCCATCGGGATCCTCTTGAAGTGGTAAAGCTGTCCAGCCGCTTCGAAGGCAGTGTAGGTCCTCTCTCCAGGGTCTATTTCTACCTGATAGTAGGCGCTGGAGAGGTCAACGACGCTGAAGTAGCTGTTCTTTCCGATCTTGTTGACGAGGTCGCCGATGTTCGGGAGCGGATAGGCATCCAGTTGAGTGAAGCGGTTGATTGTCTGGGAGAAGTCTACCACCATGCGCTTTTTCTTCGCTCCGTTGTGCGTGACAACTACCTGAGCGCGCCACGGAGAGTGGCTAGGTTCAATGATGTCCTCTGTCAGTAGTCTCTGAACTTCACTTTCGATGAACTTCGAGTCGATCGGGTTGAAGCGCCGTGACTTGGTCGCGATGGGATGACAGTCCAGGGTCAGATGACTGAACAGTTTAGGTTGGGTGACACTGATGCGAGTGAGACCGCAGATGTTCAGGCCAGGCTGATCACCTCCGAGGGACAGTGTAACGTCTTCGTGACGCTTGAGAAACGGCATCCCAAGAATGACGTCGGCGCAGAGGTCGGGGAGGATGGAGAACTCGACGGTATCGTATTCTCGTTGTTCGATGTTGACACTGGTCACGCAGTATCCCTTGACTTGAGCTGCCATCGACGACGACGCCATCGACACGGTGGCCGATCGGGGGTGCACTTCAGCATGCAGAGTTGAGATGAGCGTTTCGCTGATGAAGTTGTCCGAACTTCCCGTGTCGATCAGAGCCCTGACTGGATGTCCGCCGACTGTGGCAGGGACAGTGGCGGGTGCATGAGTCGCTGCTGAAGAAAGCGTGGCGGCCAGGGAAGACTGGATTGTGGCTGAGGACGACTGCATGGACCGAGAAGTCGAGGGTGTAGCCCTTGGTCGGTTCTGTCTAGAACGGCATACTTTTCGCCAGTGACCTTGCTTGCCACATTTTTCGCGCGTCGAGTCCCTGGCAGGGCATGCTGATCTGGGGTGCCGTCTTAACCCACAGAAGAAACATGGTGGGGCTGGGGCGCCTCCTTTGGGGAAGTACGCTGCAGCCGCCGCAGTCTCCGGCAGTTCCGCGCCGTCCAGATCCAGTTCGGGCGGATGGACACAGGTGGCGGCGGCAACCGGAGTCGGAGCCGGATACGACTCCGCGTTCTGTTGCGCTTGTTCCAGTGTCCTGGCTTGTTCGACGGCCTTGTCCAGAGTCAGGGTCGCGTTCTCGAGGAGTCTGGCCCTGATGATTGGTGAGCGAAGCCCTCTGATGAAAGAGTCCCGGATGAAGGACGAGCGGTTCTCTGCAGCTGAGACAGCTTTGAAGTTACAGTCACTCGCCAGCGTGTTCAGGGTGAGGAGAAATTCATCCAAGCTCTCATCAGGTTTCTGTACTCTTGTGGAGAGGAGATGTCTCGCATATATTTCATTTGGCGGTTTGAGGTAGGCGGCGTCCAGCTTCTCCATGGCGTCTTCGTATGTTGTGCAGTCCTGGATCACATCGACGACGTTCGTGCCGATGTGCAGGAACAACACCTCCAGCTTGTCAGGGGTGTGCTCTTCGATCTGGGTGAGGAAGTACTTGAAGTTCCTTAGCCACAGCTTCTAGTGCTTGCTGCTGGATGGTGCATTGGGTGCGATGTCAAACTTGGTTGGACGGGCAATCTTGTCCATGTTTGCGCTGAATTAAGCTGAATAAATTGTGGTGCCAAATCTAGACAGATGCAAGATGAGCTGACGTGAGGGCTTTATTCAGCTTAATTATCACGTGTATGCCTGGAACAGATGGATAAACATAATCAATGAACTTGACTAAATAATAAAGAATACACACAAAACATCACAGGATCATCCAGAACTGTGGGAGGGCCAGCAGAGGTGTCGATTTATGTTCTTTAGATAGGGCCCTGGCCCACCCAACGTTAATTTGGGCCAACCCAAAGTTGGTTTGGGCCAGGGACATAGTCAAGAGGGACCATGGGGGCCATGCCCCCCCCCCGAGCCAAGCGGTCTACACTAGATATATAGCGATTTTGTAGGAATACGTAATAGTGATCATCCACGCAATAGCGTCTTCCACCTCCCCACCCCCGTCAATGATTCCGCTGAACTAACATCTAGACCCAGGAAACTCTAATTTTGTCCCCAAAACGGAGGCACGGGATCCGCTCCTGTGCCAGTGGCATATGGCAAAATTTGACTTTTAGCCCCCCCCTCCCGAGGAAAACCCTGGCTACTTGTCTGGTTTGGGACCACCCAATATTATCTGCCGGTTCTGAGGGGAAATGGGTAACAGTAGCGAAAAATCAGCCGCAATGGATAAGAAATAGGCAGAAAGTTAAGAATAAAGTCCAAAGCGATGTATTTATGTATCTTCCTATGTTCTCTCTATATATATATGTATATATATATATATATATATATATATATACATATATATGTATACATGGGGATAAGTGCAATTTTTGTCTGATAAATAGCAACAACAACTCATAAATTTCCATTGGCCAAAATAAAGTGAGCTAAATCAGTTGAGAAACACACATTTGGGGGAGGTTAGGTTGTCAGGCCCTCGGCTCGCCCCCCCCCCATCATTAACAGAAATCGACGCCCCTGAGGCCGTTCTTCCCCATAGGGCTTATATTAAATTTCCTTAAAAGTGGGGGGCCATGGCGCGCCCTCCCTCCCTTTTGTTTTTACGCCCATGCTCGTAATTGTGAAGGCAAGATTTATGCAGTATGTGCCCTTGGGCATTTATTTCATCCCATTTTGGGGCCCTCCGCAAGCTCGTGCCTCCGCGTAGGATTTGGAGGGGTGAATCATAATTGCCCCAACTTTTCGGATGGGGGAAACTGCCCCTTCTTCCCCCCATCCCCCTTATCCTCCACCCTTGCTTCTGCCTGGATTGACTACAGGAATCAACTATTTTCCTTGTTTCCCTTTGTTAATTTCCCCACGAGACACTGCTACCATATCCTAGCGCATCGGCTGTATTTGTTTTGTTTTCATCGCAAAACGGAACTCGCTCTCAGTAGTCCAAAATTCAAGCCTGTCGTTATTCCATAACAACAGATTGGAGCTGCAGGAGCAAACCACGCTTTAATTTTGAGGCTGCCAGAAAAACATATAATTTGAATTTGATATCCAATGATCGGTGCTAAGAAACCAGGGAAGTACAGTTAAGTCAGGTGTGCCGCCTCTGTGGTGTGTAAAATGCCGTTTGCATTGTTCATTCTTCTTCATTTTTTAAAAGCATTTTCGTTGATGTTCCATTTTATGTGTACATAAATCGCGCAATACCATAGCTAAATTAAGGTCTTTGGTATTCAAGGTTTTAGACCTGACCTGATATCCAACATGTTTGCCATTAAGAGAATCCTGGTTATTGCAGGTTCTGCTAATTTCTGTAGGAAATTGCCAGATATGTTTCAGGAAATGTTCTGCTTGTCAGTTTTGCAGCCATAGATTTGACTGACCTGAAGACTACTGCTGATTATGATTTCATTGCCCATTTCTTAAGAACTTTTTAGAGACCTTAAAAAATTCATGAATTTAAGAAAAAGGTATTGTGCAGTAGCATATGGATGTGATTTAATGCAGCCTGAACCAGTTCCCAAACTTTGTCATAGCTGGCAACAAGATCCTTGGAACAGCTTCAGTTCTGCTCTCAAACTGCCCCAGTTTGGGCAGTGTATATGAGTCTATTCTGCTCTTGAATTTGGTTGTCAGGTTCCTGCCACCTGATTTGGAATCTACAAAAATATTCTGGTCCAGGAAGCAAAATATTGAACTGCCCCAATTTTAGTAATTCTTTCCCCACATTCCACCAAGCTGCCCCAAACCTGGTTCTTTGTTGCAATTCTTCCTCAGCAATCTCATGGAAACCTGCCACATTGTGCAGATGGTGGCATATCATGCCAGTAAATGTAAATGTTTGTTCACCAGCAAATAGCAATGAATGGTGTGCAATCAATAGGATGCCCAGGGAAACTGTGCAAATTCACTCATAGCATCCATAAGTGTAGAGAGACACTGTGCATTTCACAGATTGGTGTGTAAGACTACAGCTTGCAACTTTACTACCTCTGTCAATTGACTGAAGTCAGAGAGACTCATCCTACTTCACAAGAGATACAGAGGAATTTGCAAAGATGTTTGCATTCCAGATTTGCCACTTGTCACTGCAGGACATAGACATGAGCTGTAATCATGAAAATCAGGTGCATATTCAGTTCAGAGCTTGGGATCCTGCTGTCTGCAGAATTGTCAGTATGCTTGATTCATTGGCATATCCACTTCTGTGTAACAAAGTGTGAAGAATGTGACCCTTTCCCTGCATGGGCCAACAGGAACCCCTGATTCCATTAGCACTGGTGTAGTGTGGATCTTCAGCTTACTCCAGCACTGTGGCCATGGCCAGTGCAGTCACTCCACTTCCACGCAACAGCAGTGCTCAGCTGGCAGACACCTCTACTCGACCTAGGACCCGCAGCATTCCGGATGCGGCCAATGGTGCTGGCCAGGTGGCGCCACCAGTGTCTGCACCTCATGATGGTGTACCACACAACTGGCAGGTACTGGGGTGGAAAATGAGTAGCTAGATGTTCTGATGCAGTAGTATTGTCATGGGGGGTGATAGGAACATCCAGACATGGTACATAGCTGACTGTCACTGGTCTGTGGTTTGTGGTGAAGAAGGTGAGATGGGTGTTCATAGCAAGCACAGCCAACACGTTTCTGTGACGGATTGGTACTGTAGAGGAAATGTAATGGAAGATATCTGTACATGCTAAACATCTGGCTAACACTGAGTATAAAGTGTTTGTGAGACTCCTCCAGTTCTGCAATATAATGGATTGTGAAACAGCTCCAGGTCTGTGTTATAATGGATGAACCTGGAAAGATGCAGACATTCTTCATGACTGAACTGGGTTCGAATAAGGGATTGCTCAGATCTGGAACTTTGTGACAGTTCAAGGGCCAGGGAACACAGACATCATTGTACACCAGTGGTAGGTGTTCTAACTGCCTCAGCTCTGGGCTTTTGCTGTGGGCAGTAGCACATTATTTTGTGATGGGTGCCTTTTTTACAGTAGTGACCATGTGATGACACTGTCCATCACATTGCCATCTCTCATTTGTGCCAGATCACCTCCAGGTGTATACATCTGCCTCGGATATCATGCGACGTGCTGGGCGCGCCGACGAAACTGGCGTTAGTCTTCCTGAATGCAGTGCCAACCCTGTCAGGCCAGCAAGTCAACGGTCGTAGAGAGGATCGCCTACCTGTTCAACAACACGGCCATGTGCGACGTGCGGTTCGTGGTGGGCCGTGACGCCAACATGCAGGTGGTGCCGGCCCACAAGTTCGTGCTGAGCATCGGCAGCGCCGTATTCGATGCCATGTTCAACAGTTCACTGTCATCACAGGTGAGCTCTGACATTCATATAGCGGCCAACACCGGCCACGTCACCTGGCGCAATCGGCTAACGCCACGTGCAATGGTGGGCGTTTGGTTTATGCTGCATCTGCATCATGCAGTTTCAGTTCAGCGAGTGACCGGTCCGTATATGCCTCAGGACGAGTTTATCCAGCTGCCGGACGTGGAGCCTCAGGCGTTTCTGTCGCTGCTCCGCTTCCTGTACACGGACGAGGTTCAGATCGGACCCGAGACTGTCATGACTATCCTGTACACGGCCAAGAAGTACGCCGTGCCGGCCCTGGAGCGCGAGTGTGTCGACTTCCTGCGTCGCAACCTGGGCCCGGACAATGCCTTCATGTTGCTGACTCAGGTGAGCAGGGGCGGGACTCTTGAGTCGTCCGTCGACATTCAGTGCAATCCTGTAGCGGAGCCTTCTGTCGCCTCTCGGTGAAACTCGGTGACGTGAGTGGTCTTTTGGCCTTCATTGGAAGTCTGTGGCGTGAGTTGTCTTTCGATCTTCATTGGAACCTTGGGGGATGAGTCGTCTGTAGACCTTCAGAGGAATCCGGGACGTGAGTGGTCTGTCGACTTTCAGACGAATCTGGGATGTGAATTGTTTGTGGAACTTCAGGGGAAGTAATTTGTTAGCTTCTATTGCAATTAATATCTCGTGTTGATTGATGAGGATCATGCAGTGCATGTTGCTCTTGTGAAGTGGGGGCAGTGAGTAAGAAGGCAAACTGGGACCAAGTGCCCAAGGCAGCTGGAGCGGAGTCGGTACTAAAACGAGCCTAAAAGTGGTAGACAGCGAATTGGCACTTGACATTCTGCCGTGTTAACCAACTGGCATTCTACCGTTTTCATCACTGTGTGCTTGTGAGTTGAAGAAATTATAGATGTATGGACTGGGTGCCAGGAATCGGTAATCATGTGGACGTATTTGTCCCTTATTAGGCATTTGGCACATTCCTGGGGTGTTTTAAAGGGAGTGTGTCTAGTCAAATCTCGAATTTTAGCTGTATACGTGCGATCAAAGAGGACACTGGCGTAAATCGTCACGTATCATTGGTTTCCCCCTAATCGCCTTCGTTGACCTTAGGGATGCACCGGATATCCGGTCCGGCCGGATATCCGGCCGGATATTTGAAATTATCCGGTATCCGGTATCCGGCCGGATATTTCCATGATCCGGCCGGATACTGCCGGATATTTGGCCTTCCGGTTTACGATCAAGACGTTCTTATGTCTGCCTATAAAACCGTTTCAGGAGCAACGTGCCTTGTTGTATAAGACTGCCGATGTGCCTGACAGTTCCAAGGTCTGTCTGCAGCACTACTTTTTTTCTTTGTTCGGAAGGGTTCAGACATTATTTGCAAGGGATGAACTCAAGCTCAAAATAGTGTAACAACAGCCAGCATATATTCAGCCGACCATTTCGTGGCGCATCATCTCCCTATTTTCCAAATATTTTTATTTGTCTCAAATACTCTTGTACAAATTCATTAACCCTCGCCGTTAAAGGGGGGGGGGGAATGGTGCAATCCCCGCTGAGGTTTTCCGAGGGTCATGAACTCATGTCATGTGGTCGGCGGGAAACACCTCATTTTTATCTTTGGGAATGCGATAGGAAATAGGTATTACAAAACAACCTATATGTTCGGATTCCTCAAGTTGCAAGGAAAAAAATGATGTAAATGTGGTGTGGTTTGTCTTTTGTTTCGTCTAAAGAGGGCGCAATGCAACGAACATTTGACTTTTGCTCCGACGGTCGGAGCGGCGTCGGCCGCGGAGTGATGAGTCTGCAGTACGAGGGCATGCCTAAAATCCGATTTTGTTCTGGATCTCAATCCGAAAAACGCTCTAAAGGTATCTAAGTTACGATTTTCGGCTAAATCCAGGTCACCATAGGTCACTGGCTTCAGATGACCTTGGATAACGTAAGTTATAGTCCTTATATGTTATTCGACAATAGTGTTTGTTAACTGAGATGCTACGTTTGACTTCACCATCTGTTGTGTACAAAAAAATGCTTCTGCAGTTCCGAGAACGCATTTCAACGGACGACCCCGTTTGACAAGGATTGACCTAACATGACCTGGATCGGACTCCAGGGGTGAAATGCAATGCTGTGGTGTACAGACAGTCTCATAATTGACTGACGAACACTATAATATCCGTTCCGTTTCATTATCATTTATTCTTTCACGCTGATTTGCACTTAAAATCAGAAAGTACCACTTTCTGCATTTGACCCAATCTGGAAGACCATTCGTTGATATGAGACATTAAAAAGGGATGTCAGTCGTGAGATCTCGTCACGTGCAACACGCTGGTTTTTCCGCGACGCTCTAGAGCTCCCCCCCCTTTACGTCCGCCTTATGCAGAAGGCCCTACACGGGCAAGTATTAAGGGCATTGGCGCAGCCAAAGGTTGGCCCCGGGGCCCGGGCTTCCTTCTTAGGCCCGCGTTTTGCAGTGAAAACCATTGCACATCGTCTTCCCAGCAGGCGGTTTTCGTATGATTTCAGTTCACACTGGACTCCGGGCCCCCTCCTCAAGAAATCCCTGACGGCGCCTCTGGTTAAGGGGCAATATACTTCAGTGAACGTACATTAGTATTTGTCAGAATGGTTATCAAGCTAGGTATTTAAGGTCTACCAAGGCGTTATAATGACATTTTGCGCATTTTGGAACCTCTGCCCTTTGCCTTCAGTCAGAGATGGTGATCGGTGATCTACACTATGATCGCTGCGTTCTTTATTTGTTCTTTTTTTACAATCAAACATGAAATAACGTTAGGGAAGGATTCCATCGTCAATATTTTTGATTTGTTTGTGTTGACTTTCTTTACCGTAGTCTTTTCGTCTCATTTTCCAGCAACAAATAGCAAATAAAAAGTTATCCATAATATCCGGTATCCGGCCGGATATCCGGCACCCTGATCCGACATATCCGGTATCCGGCCGGATCACAAAAATCCCGATCCGGTGCATCCCTAGTTGACCTACCACGGCCAAATATTTACCGATATTTCCCATTACTCCAGCACCGTGCTGCCAGCACAGATTTATCAGTTTTACTCCAGCTCCTTTTCGCCACTAAGTGGCACCGGTAGCTCCGATAACACGTCGTTAACCCCAGCGAATCATCTTTTGAGTTGCTGGCTCGTCAGGAATGACTGCAGACTGTGTCCAGACTGAATCATCTTTCGAGTTGCGAGCTGATCGGCAACGACAGCAGACTGTGAACACATCAATCTCAGCAGCCTGGCGGCCGAGGCCGTACAGAGGTATGTTGGTAAAAACTTGCACACCGTACGGGGATTTGACTGTTTGCGAAGGTTTTGTTCAATGATGTTTTACCCACATTTTTTACCCCTGTGTACATGGCTGTGTGGCCCTGTCACAAATCAGGTTATGTCATCGTTTATCTAACTTCGTAAGTATTTTGCTACATGATAAATATTTAGGAACTCTAAATAGCCAACGATAGATCATCATTAGTGTTATCGGAATTCAAATTTGGGTTTCCAGAATTTTCCTAGTTCCAGATTGGAAGCTGATTGGATATAGCATGTAGTTTTGGGTAAAAATTGGGCAGCTTACTGCAAGTCATCTACCAAAAATGTGATACTTCATTGTTTTAGTATTCCAAACATAAACTTGGCTCCATGCAACATACACAAGTAAAATTTTGACACGGTCATCAGGTACTGTGGCTGGCTAAGCTTGCCCCACCCCAAATTGAGAAATATGTTGGAATTTCCTCAGACCTGGGTCTTGGACAGTTGTTTGTGTCCTTGTACTCCAGCAGATTTTGTGTTTCAGGTTGTGACTGGGCCAGATACAAAGTTTTGTATGCCAGGGAAAATCTAATTAAAAAACAAATATTTGTGAGTACAAAAGTTTGCAATTGACTTAGTAACACTCTTAGTCGTAAAGAAAGGATAGAGGATTCTCATGAATATTTTGTGATAGGTTGTAAGTTCTTTTTTTCTTTGGACACTGCAAACTGTTGTTTGGAATGATATGGATGGTTGCATCGTTAATGTTTGTGTTCTCTGTCCCGGCACCACACTTACGTAGCTCAACAGTGAGGCTATTCTTTCTTGTTGACTCTTGTATGTCCCTTGGGCACTAGCTCTGTTGTTCTTTTCTTTTGTAGTGAATATTTGAATCTGTTTTTGAAACCAATGCAAAAAGTCCAGCCTGGCTGATGGGTGTCTGAACAAAAAATTGACATGCAGTGTAGTGGCTGCCATTTTGTTGACTGCTGGTTGGCAAATGCAAAATTGACAATAGCCCATTTGCCATTTTGGCATATCAGCCTTCCAGTCATCACTTAGCAGCTAACAAAAAGGCGTGCACCAAACTGCTTGTTGATTTTTTGTCATAGAACTTGACTGATGTCTAGATTAAACCTATTCAGGCAAAAAACAGCAATGATGCAGTGACACATACCACTTTTTGTGGGTTAATGTTATTGTGTGTATATAAATGATGCCCACCAGTTAATAGTGGGCATCATCATCAACTGCACACTAACATCATCAAAATAATGGTGGCTATTTGCATGATGAACATCTGAACATTGCTACCCATATCATTGAATGTGTTGCAAGAAAAACATAATTGTGCAGATCTAACTGTAAATGGTAAAGTGTGTTAGATGAATTAACTTGGCTTTAGGGGTTGGCTAATGTTGTCCTTAAGCTAAATGACACTATGATGAGGTCAGATGTTACTGCCTTATCAACTGGCATTTGGCCTGCCAGGCATTAACAGAATAAACTGTTCCCAGTAGCCATATCAGAGGCTGTAATTCATGCATGGTGGCTATATTTCAATATAGGGACCATCAAAAATGATATTGTTTGCACAACATTACTCTGTTGATGCCAACAGCAGTTATTGCAGACCTGTTGCAAACATAGTGGGTGTGTTGCACAAGTGTGATGCCAGTTCAAAGATGTGCAAAAATGCTTCAGTTTACTTTTGGTGGCAACTGGCAAGGTGCAGATAAGTCTATTGGCTAACTGTTGATGCCATCAGAATTGTCCAAATCTGAACTCACCTTGTGGGTGTGCATACTAACAAGTGACAGTAGTTTTAACAGGGCTATCTAGAGCCCAGCTGATAACTCACATGTACCATGTTCATAGTACAGTCAAATGCTGAGCATGTGATGGCAATGCTTGCTGGAATCAGCAGTTGATTGCACTTGGCCGCTTGTAGGCTACACACTGTCATTTTGATAGGCGGTGCACTGTTCAGATATAAGCTGGTCAGTCATCACACATGCCTACAACCAATTACTGTTTACAGGTTAGACCCTGTGCACAGACGGACAGAGAGAAAGGTCGCCCTTCGACAAGAAACAGCTCCAAAGGGCTACCCGGACGTTGCGGAGATGCTCCAGCTGATGATGGCTTTCAGGAAAGAGGCTTCCATCTCTGGCCCACGTCCGAAGTTGTCCGATTGTGGACGACGCCTGCACTCTTATGTAAACCCTGGTGCCCGACCATCGGCGGAGGACATCAGCTGGTTTACGGAGCAACGTGAAGCCCATCTGCGGTATCATTGAGGCGGTCGCCGTCGCCATCGAGTCGCCGAGGAGTCTGCACACCCGGAGCGGCCGGCGCCGCCGCCGACCTCGCTTAGGATCGGTACTTCCGGCGCGGCAGGCGCCGCCGCAAAGCTCGCCGAGAAGTTTGCACATCCGGAGTGGCTAGCGCCGCCGCAACGTGCCGAGCAGTTGACGCTGCCCGCGTCCCCGCGGTACTGGCTGAGGACTGCGCATCCGGCGTCGCCGACGCCGCCGCGGAGTGCGCAGAGGGGTCGGCGCGACGGGAGGGGTCGGCGCCGCAAATAAACCGGTGCATCCAGCGCCGTCGGCGCCGACGGCGAGCTGGCCGAGGAGTCTGCGCAGCCGGAGCGGCTGGCACCGCCGCAGAGCGCCGAGCAGTTGGCGCTGCCCGCGCCGCTGCCGAAGTGGCCGAGGTGTCTGCGCATTGGGCGTCGCCGGCGCCGCCGCGGAGCACGCAGAGGGATCGGCGCGACCGGAGCGGCCGGCGCCGTGAATGAGTCGGTACATCCAGCGCCGCCAGCGCCGGCGGCAGCCTGGCCGAGGAGTCGGCACATCGGGAGCTGCCGGCGCCGCCGAGGAGTCTGCGCATCCGGTGCGGCCGGCACCGCCGCATCGCGCCGAGCAGTTGGCGCTGGGAGGGGGGGAGACTGTGGGTGGCCCAAAGCTCCTGGAGCACGCTCCGGAAGCCGTTGCACCCCGCATAATGAGTCTCTGGGAATCGTCGGCGGATGGCCCACACAACGCAGGATGATACTAATCGTCGAACACCCCGGCCGAGTTATCCCCACGTGAAATAGGGTATTGTTCTTTGCATGTTATTTAGTTTTTTTGCCGCGGGTGCACCTGGCATTGACGGGTTTACCATCTACCCTGACATGGATGATGGAAATTGTCACAAGTAAATCAAATTTTGAATTGTTTGATTATGTAAAGGAGTTGCATTCTGATGTGCTCTATGAAAATAACTTAATAGTCTACTAAATGTTCTTTTATTCTACAGAGTGGTGTAATAAATCTGTATAGTTTACGTTGCTGGCTGCTATAAGCAAAAATGTGTTCATAAATAAAGGATTGAACTGTCTCAGAGGAAGGAGTAACCATTCTCATCCAAGCATGGAACTGCCAAATTGAAGCCGACTTGGCAGTCACACATTTCGTCTTGAACCTGGCTCTACCATCTGCAGTCAGCTAACATTGCTAATGATACCAAGCACAGGGAACGCCTAGAGCCAAGGGTGTGGTTTGCTATTCAGTTGGGGGGATGGGGGCTCGAACCCCCAACTTGGGTTCAAACCCCCTCCCAACTTTGGAAAGAAGGTGGGTCAAGTCCACGAATAATTCTGTCAGTTTTGTGGGTAGGATTAGCTACTTTCCTTGCTCAGCCCGCCCCCCCCCCCTCAAACGTATTTTGCAAAACTACGCCCCACTTAGAACAAAATGAAAAGGAATCAGAGTTTGTTCAAAAAAAATGCAGTTGAGACCATGGGCGTAGAATTGGAAGAGATTTTGGTATGGAAAAATTCATCCATCAGGCCCCAAAATTTGGCATAACGTGCAGAGGTGTCAATTTATATTTTTTTGAGAGGGCCCTGGCCCACCCAGTGTTGATTTGGGTGCACCCAGTGTTCGTTTGGTCCCACCCAAAATTTTCTGCCGGTTTTGAAGGGAAATGAGTAAAAGCGAAAAGTCTTCCGCAGTAGATAAGAGACAGGCAGAAAGTAAAGAATAAAGTCTAGTGATGTATCTATCTTTCAACCTTTCATACATATATATATATATATATATATATATATATATATGCATGTACATGAGGTAAACGCAATTTTTTGTTTGATAAATAGTAACAAAAAAATCCTAAATTTCCGTTGGCTAAAATAAAATAGGCTTAATCCGTTGAGAGACCCACATTTGGGGGAGGTTAGATTGTCGGGCCCTCGGCTCGGCTCTCCGGATCGTTTGCAGAAATCGACGCCCCTGGCAGTACATTATTTTATAGAGCAAGAAAATACATGAATGGATCAAGATATTGGTATGGGATCCCATACCAAAAATTTCCTTTGGAAAGCTCCATACCAAACGCATATAAAGTTATCCTTGGTTGAGACTGCCGGTAACCATTCGTAACACAAGATGACTACATGAACGTTTGTTTATTTGTTTGTGAGTTAGGACACACAGCCTCTTGGGCTCAGGTGTCCAAAGTCTTGGGTCAAGTCTTGTGTCTAGTGGGGCGTCAGTCAGTCGTCTGACTACATGAACATATGTTTGTTGTGGGTTAGGACGCACAGCCTCTTGGGCTCAAGCGTCCGTGTCTTAAGTCAAGTCTTGTGTCCCGTCGGGCGTCAGTCAGTCGTCTACTACATGAACATTGTTTGTTTGTTTGTGAGTTAGGACACACAGCCTCTTGGGCTCAGGTGTCCAAAGTCTTGGGTCAAGTCCTGTGTCTCGTCGGGCGTCAGTCAGTCGTCTCGTACTACATGAACATATGAGCATTCCCGTGATCTTGTTTTGTCTGAGATGCGCCATTTTTTGTATCACGTACTGATGGTTTCCAGTCCGCTAATTGATTACTTTTGCTACCGCCCCTTACTGCTGTATTTACACCCGTACGGCTATCGATATTACGGATTTGAAAAAATCAAAATGATATAAGTGAATTATCGTTGTTCGAAGCCCCAGATGCGCTTTTTATTGCTGCCATAAATCATAGCTAGGGTGGAGTATCCGCTGGAATGTGCTTCTGGAAAAAACGAAAAGATTAGACACACTCCTTTTAATGCTTGCTCTGGTGGACTCCGCAGCCGCCTCCGCATTGGTGGGACAGCTTCTGGAAACCGCGTTCTTGCTTTTGATCGGCCGATAAAATTTGTAGGATAAAAGTTTGCACATATCGTTATTATCTTGACTGATCATTTTGGAAATCTGAAGACGAAGCTTGCAATGAAATTTGCCTTTTTCGGTTTTACATTCCGCCCATTAGCTGTTTGCGCACGAAATACGGCCGGGCGCTGACTGCGTGTGTAGGCGCTTCGGCGTCCGCAGCATTTCCGAGGCCTGTGATCAGGTCACAGAATGCGTTTTCTTTCAGCTGATTCGGTTTTAATGTTCTTAGATGCACATTGAAGGGCGAATAGCTCGTGCAACAAATGAGAATGATTACCTCTCAAAATCAGGATTGATGTGTGATGTTGAATAGTGATATCAAAAACTTTGTTACTGGCAACTGTGATCGATCAGTGGCACATTCCACCACAGATTGACGGGGTCAGACAATCCCATTTCTCAGATTTTTCTATTAAGTTGTCTATTGGGTTGTACGACGTTCCGAATCGACCTATGCATTTTCCAGCTGTATCCGACGAACAGTTTTGGATTAAACCCTCGGGCATTTTTGAAAGGTCACGACAGAGGGTTGTCTTTAATGTGTTTTATAATTTGTCATAATAGAAGGAATACAATAAAATTATATATGTAGTCAGACTTGCAATGCTGTTAATGTTACGTTCCGTACTTTAGTTTTTCTTTTGTGCAAATTTTGACCTCTTTACCTCGTGATCGTAGGCCGCGTGACATAATTTGCTACCTGGACAGTAAAAAATTAACTTTGTCGTGCCGATTCGTGGGCGCTGGTGCGCGATTTGCCGGAGCTTTTAGCCTCCTTGAGCCGTGCATCGCTTCACGCAGAACACATTTTTGTATCGGTTGCTTTGATTTTGTACGTCCGTACGCAGTCACAGTTGCACGTGCAGTACAATTATGGCTGCGTATGCAACAGATGATGGTGGTTCGTCCATTTTAGACACAGCCGTGGAGAAACTGCAGTTTTACCGGCAGTGATGAGTACATTTTAGCTTTGATATTACATCTTCGTTGCCGATGCACCTGTTTCAGGAAACGTTACCACGGGCGGTGGGCGCCGCCGGCTGGCCGCGCCGAACGAACCAACAACATGGGGCCTTTTCGGACATATTTATAACGGCTTTTGAAGTATCGAGAGCCTTTAACGCCATGCGACGTCAAACTGATTGGGGAACAAGGTACCGAATGTGACACTTTACCCCAGCTGTATGTCCAAAGCTAGCGAAAACGAATGAGGCGTTTCCAGAGCGCCTCATTCGCCGTATCGGCGTATTAACCCAGTGAGAGGGTTAATACGCTGATTGGGACACAACGACGAGTGGGCTGTCAGGCTGCAGTGTAACCTTGATACGATGCGACGCTTTGCCGCACCCCTGCGATGCGGGCTTGCCGTCCAGGTCGGCCTTTCTGACTTGGCCTGCGTGGCTGCCAGGCGAGGCTGTTTGACGAGCCGGAGCTGGCCGCCCTCTGTCTGGATACAATCGACAAGAGCACGGCCGTGGCGCTGGCTGCCGACGGCTTCATCGACATCGACAGGGAAACGCTGTGCTCTGTGCTGCAGCGCAACACTCTGCGCATCCGAGAGTCCCGCCTGTTCGCGGCTGTCATCAGGTACCGCGTCATCGGTCCACAGTGACCTGAGGTCAGGAGAGTTCCCGCCTGTTCGCGTCCGTCATCAGGTGTCCCGCCCTTGGTCCACAGTGACCTGAGGTCCTCCTATTCACAGCCGTCATCAGGTATCCTGCCCTGGGATCAAAGTGACCTGAGATGGGAAAAGAGGGGAATGATCCAAGGTCGGGATGTTAGAGACCTTGGGCCCAGGTTCTCAGCAGCTATAAGGCTGTTTATGCTTTTGTGTTACATTTTCTTTGCTTTTCGACAACACAAGATGTCTCTCACATTAGCCAGATTTGCATGAACAAGGCGATGGTTTCTGCCTCCTGTGGAAGTTACCTTCATTAGCATGGGAGTTTTGTCAGTGACTGCCGAATGTTGTGCTAATGCCTGGCACATTTCAGCAGTGTCATTCGCCCAGTGACTTGTAACCAGTAGTTTATTATGTTACTAGTAATATGTCACTGGTTCGGTAACATGTCACCAATGACCAACGGCCGATGGCTGGTGTGAGCTCAGTCGTTTGCTCTGTGTCTGACCGGTTCGTGTTCTGCTTTCTGGCCAGGTGGGCGGAGGCGGCCTGTCATCGCCGGGAGGTGCCGCTAAGCCCGGAGGCGGTGCGTCTCCAGCTGGGGGAGGCTCTCCACCTGGTCCGGTTCCCTCTGATGAGCGTCGAGGAGTTTGCCGCCGGCCCGGCCCAGAGCGGCGTGCTCACCGACCGTGAGATCGTCCAGCTCTTCCTCTACTTCACGGTCAGCGCCCGACTAGGCAGCAATGCCTGTCAGCACCGCCCCCTTCAGTCTGTGAGACGACCCCCAGTAACACGGGAAAAATATATGTGGGCTGAGACCCTCTGCTAACAGAAAAGTGGGACGTACTTAAATGGACCAGCAGCAAGTGAGACGACTGTCAGTTAGCAGACGACTGCGAATCGGCATTGTGTTGCCGGTTCACAGGAAAGCGTCTTACCTGCTATCTGTTTAGGAGAGCGGCGTTCCACTCATACCCATAAAGTTCTGGGACTGGAGGAGTCGGGACCGCGCCGTAAGCCACCGAGTCATCCTTGTCAGCCCTGCGAGGAGCACGGCTGGCGCGGCTTCTTTGACTCTAGGCTCTTCTGGTCCCCGGCACCTCGGTCCCAGGTTCCTGGCTCTAGGCTCTTCTAGCCCCCGGCTCCTCGGCCCCAGGTTCCTGGATCTAGGTTCTTCTAGCCCCCGGCTCCTCGGCCCCAGGTTCCTGGATCTAGGTTCTTTTAGCCCCCAGCTCCTCGGTCCCAGGTTCCTGGATCTAGGTTCTTCTAGCCCCCGGCTCCTCGGCCCCAGGTTCCTGGCTCTAGGCTCTTCTAGCCCCCGGCTCCTCGGCCCCAGGTTCCTGTCTCTAGGCTCTTCTAGCCCCCGGCTCCTCGGTCCCAGGTTCCTGGATGTAGGTTCTTCTAGCCCCGATTCCTCGGCCCCAGGTTCCTGGATCTAGGTTCTTCTAGCTCCCGGCTCCTCGGCCCCAGGTTCCTGGATCTAGGTTCTTTTAGCCCCCGGCTCCTCGGTCCCAGGTTCCTGGATCTAGGTTCTTCTAGCCCCCGGCTCCTCGGCCCCAGGTTCCTGGCTCTAGGCTCTTCTAGCCCCCGGCTCCTCGGCCCCAGGTTCCTGGATCTAGGCTCTTCTAGTCCCCGGTTCCTCGGCCCCAGGTTCCTGTCTCTAGGCTCTTCTAGCCCCCGGCTCCTCGGCCCCAGGTTCGTGGTTCTAGGCTCTTCTAGCCCCGGCTCCTCGGTTCCAGGTTCCTAGCTCCTCAGGTCCTCTGCTGCTATTGATTTGTGTGGGATACCGCTTTCCTGAACTCGGACGGCGTGAAAGACGCTTCTCTGTAAACAAGCAGCACGTTGCCGATACACAGGCGCCACCTGCAGTACTATGGACAATCGGCACCACAAATTATTTTGCGTTTTCTGCTACTGCATCTGTGGTAAACTGTATGACTGTGTGCTGCAATATACTATGGTTGTTATTTGGGCGTGAAAGGTCTAGGCGAACTACCCTTATATCTTTTGTGTCGGGGAAGCATCACTGACCTTGCATCCCGGCACCGGCAGGTGAACCCAAAGCCCCGAGTAGCGTTTAACGAGACCCAGCGCTCGTGCATGATGGGTGTGGAGCAGGTGGCGCGCCGCTTCGCCCACGTGGAGTCCCGCTGGGGCTACAGTGGCACCAGTGATCGGATCGTGTGAGTCAGCCACGCCAGCCACGCGCATTGACCCGCCTTGTCGTCCTCAGCCAGCCGTTCCTCCCGGCGCCGCTAGCTTCTGGCTCCTCTGGCTCCTGGCTCCTCTGGCTCCTGGCTCCTCTGGCTCCTAGCTCCTCGGGCTTCTGGCTACTGGAGTTCCCGGGTGTTCAGGCTCAGGGCTGCTTAGTCCGTGGCCCCTGCGGTTCGTGACTGGTTGCATTTCCTTTAATGCATTTCCGCATTGGCCTTAATGCATTAGATTTTGCTTTATTGATATTTTTGTTGTAATATTTCATTGTCTCTTTGATTGGAAGTCGATATATTCGGGGTGGTTGAAAGCGCTTTTGCCGACTGCAACAGTGCAACTGCATGCGTTAGCTCCGTTCAGTGCTCTGAATCTCATTCCAGTGCCCAGCCTAAATCAAGGAGATACTTGCATCCTCACATCAGGCAGACTATGCAGGATGCGTCATGATGGTAATTACATGACATATATTAATGACTATGCGAGTTTCCACATTGTTACCGAATAATGGAGATGACACCAGACCTCAAATGCAGTAATGAGGTCTGGTGTTTCCGTTGGTGTCCTAGAGGTTTTTCCGTATTTCCATGCGTTGAACGTGGATTTCAGTTTGGTATATTGAGGGGGGACGATTCCCCCGAGATCTGGTGATCCTTCGAGGAAACAGGGCTCAGACAAAGACTTGTTACATCAGAGCTAACTTTTCATGTATGCAAGAAAACGCCATTGGCACCTTCAGGAGACCAAAGAAGGAGGAAAATGGCCAATTTCGTTCTGTGACATATGGCGCTCCAAGCACTTTCTCGGACTCTATTAACCTTGGAATTTTTGGCCTTTAGATAGCTTTCAAGCATGTTTAAGAGTAATGTTCCTCATAGTTACGAGACATTCATCGTCATCATATGTACTAGACAGACCATGTGCCGACTCTACGTGCCCTTCACATTCACAAGTTTTGGAACATTTCCTGTAGGCGTTTGGCTGCTTTCTCAACTTCAGCTTTATTGACAAACAAGAAATACAGAGACGACACGGAATTTCTCGGTCAGAGTATCGGACATGTCCTTGGCTGAAGCGATCTGGTTTGCACACGGACGGGAGGAACGCTCCTTTGCTGTGGCTCCCGTTACCTTCCCCCTAATTTCATCGCAAGCTTTTTCCGACGCGACGTACCAAAAAAATAGCAAAATGTGAAATAAAATTAAATTTATTTATTTAGTCATCTGACAAACAAATGAGTAAATAAATAAATATAAATAAGTAAGGTCAAAATGAAGATGACAAATCGCGCGATATGCAAAAGTCGTATTTGTGATGGCATATATTTGTAAAAGTAAATCGGTTGTGTACTGCGAAGCACACCCTTCCGAGAAACAGTGGATCTTACTAATTCTGGGACTCGAGCCTTCAATTCCAAGACCAAGTGCGGCAGGAAGGCGTGAACAGCATTGACAGTGCTTTGCGGCATCAGACATGACGTTCTGGTAATGTTTGCTGTCACCGTCACGCCCATATTCTACGAAAGGATAGACAGTGCACGTGCCGGCGTCCCAGTAATAGCCTTATTACTCGTCCTGGACTATAAACGAATCATTGTACGGAAAATCTCCCACAACTGCGTGTCCAGGAGCCACGGAATCTTTGAGATCCCCGAAACTGTGATTTACATGACTGGACACTGAATGTTGTTTTTCGTCAATGCTGAAAATCGTACCGCGATTCAACATTATCCAAGCTACAGCGGTCTGTGCTCACCCACTGTTCGTAGCGGACATGAAAATTATCATCATCATCATCATCATCATCCCCATCGTCACCCTAATCAGTCCCAAAAACATTTAGACGCCCTCCTCCCACGGACAATGTTTGCACTTTCGCATCATGCAGTTCGGATTATCGTTGTTGGGCACGGCATAGCCAGCCGGGTAATGGAAATGTCAGATCTTTCATTTCGATACATTCTGTCATGAGTTTGGTATTGCGGTGTTATAGACCAACACGTACACTGCGTGCTACGGATATCGCCGAGTAGTTGATATCCGGCCGCGTGGAGCAGAAAAACGGAAATCCTTCCTTTGAATTATTGGGTCCCCGAAGATTTCAGAAGAAGAAGATCCCCTCTCCACTCTCCCTCCATGGATGATATTGCTCGATCATTGCTTGGATTGCACAGTGCAAACTGTGCCAGTGACAGTGCGGCGGTGTTAACCACGTGCAAAGCTTAGGTAGTAAAACAACAAAAATGACGTTTGCCAAAAATTGTCTGGCTTAGGCCATTCCTGCCATGTTTTTTGGTATATCTAAGCCAAGAATATCGGTATTTCTAAGCATAGTCGTCTCGAGCTGGTCTGGACAGTGAAATATACGCACTGGACCAATGGAGGGGGGGGGGGGGCTATGTCAAGGTACACATTCTTTATACTGCACAAGAGCCCCACAGCCTGAAACGAAAATAACTCTACGCCAGAACTGAGTTTCCTTCCCAGCGACGTCATTTTGCGAGCAGGTCGATGTGCCAGTACAAATGCAGTCAAAACATATGTAGCAGAGTCCGATGTCCTAAAGAAATATATCAGGAAGGCCAAAGGAAATCTGCCAAGACAGTTTATTTTGGCACTAAAAAGAGTAAAGTTTTCACTGCCGTCGTGTTAGGCGAGATCACGTGACCTAAAGTTACGATCCCTAGTTCAAAATTTGCCCAATACGAAAGTAGGGATCTGGAAAGTAAGTCTTGCACCATTGTAAGTCTAATGGGTATATTATGCTCCGTTTATTCTTACAGGATGTAGGTCGTTAAAGGTAACACTCGGCCGTCAGCTCGCAAAAATGCTCGAAGCTATAACTAAAAAAAACGTAGGTCGGATTGAGTCGAAACTTACACAGGTTACCACGCGATAACGTCATAGACAAACTGGTATCAAAATCTTGTGTCAGAAAGAAGAAGAGAAGAGGGTATGGTAGTCATGCAGTCATGATGCAGATGCCGTATTTTGTGAACAAGTTCGGAAAAGGTGTTGCTTTTGGTGTTGTAGAACACCAGCAAAGATGTGCTCCAAAAGACACTTTATACTCCAAAGTTTTGGTATGCCTCCACCAAAAAGCTACGATATAACCATGTGTCAAATTTCTAACTCTACAAGCAAATGAAAAAATTTTTTCTCCATTCATTAAGGACTTACACCAAGAACGCCAGCTTAAACCAGTATGACTGTTCGCAAAATTTCGTACTCCTCACCAAAAATTATACTACAACACCAGGAACAAAGGCCAAGTTTCCAACCTTTGTCGTGAATGAATCGTCAAAAGTGTGTCTTTATCTGCACACTCGCGTGGTGTGTGTAACCTGCCATATCCTTGTATATGTTCTAGATTTTGATCTAGTTCTGACATATCTTTGGCTTAAGATATGTATATATGTATGTATTGCATCTAAAATCCATCCATTCGATGGCTGTTACAGATTTGCGTCGTCAACATACAGATCAACGAATTCTAATAGAAGTAGATGGTGGTATAATTGCCTGCAGGCGTTGTCCTAGATTCTCGAAACTCAGGAATATCCGTTCGTATAGGTATCTAGATCCAACGCCAAAGCTGCCAGTGAGCTTTGGAACTCCCTGACATATGACCACATGAGTATGTAATAGCGTTTCTGCTCAGGCGTTCGGTTTTTCTGAGTATGCGTGAAGAAGTGTTTCGCAGAACACCATACAAAGCCCAGATATTCCGACACAACTTGACATGTATTCGTCATTGGGGTCCATACTGCCTTCGTCAGTGGAAGACACTAAATTGATTCACGCAAAACTGATTCACTGAACTGAGCAAACCAAGGGGATACTGAAAACAAAGTGCGACCGACAGTTAAACGCAACGTAAAAGAATCTTCCGATTTAATCCGGCCCCGACTGGGGGGCGGTTGACCACCGCCCCCTGAGGCTTTTCAAGGATTGCGAGAGAACGAACAAACACAGCGTCATGAAACTTCGTGTACCTTTTGCTTAATCATTTTTACACCTTGCGTCAATAATCATTTTTACACCTTGCGTCAAAGTTTTGACCTCAGGTCAAGTCGGGTGCCCGACCTAGGTCAGGTCAAACGGACCTATGTCCAAAGAAGTTTAGCGCCCTGTAGTTTTTTCGGAAAACGGTATCACAATAATACTCTCAGGGATTAGTCATCTTGGTAGATGCAACAAATCTGATTTCTCAGATTTTTCGGAATTTTCCGGGTCATTGACGTAAGGTCAGACCCATTTTTAATACATGTCGTCGTTTCTTTCGGAAATTGACGGAATATTTCAGAACATTTTTAGTGTGGAGTAAAGCAGACATCTAGTTGCCGTCATTGGGCAAAGTATCATTGACTTCCAGCTGTTGACCTGAGGTCAGGTCACGAATAACCGTTGAGCCAAAATGTACCACCGTCAAAATCAGCGGTGAATTACTCAGAATGGGTAGAAAATGGCAGAACTAGCTTGCACAGACGTAAGTAATACCATGAACCTCAAAAAGTTTGAAAAAGTAGCATATTTTGGAAATAAACAGGCTCTCGCGAATAAAGCTCTGCCTGTTGTGTAGATTGGTAACTAATGAATTTTTCCAAAATTTAACCATGAGAAACCGTCACAAGAACCACGGAGATCAGTAAAATTTACATGGATAGGCTTATGCCGTGAAAATAAAGGAACACTAAAGTTAGTTTCCGTTAATTTCTTACTGTGTACGGCTGCGGCGCCTGCCGACAACCTGCGTGAAAATTGCCGTGTCTTTAACTCAACGTTTCGGCGTATGTATTGAACAGATCTGAGAAATTAGACGTGTATCGGCATCTGCGGACCTTTACTTGTGCTTTGGTGCCTTTACCTATGCGGTATTAGTCACAGCCCTTGAGATTCAGGCCGTTTCTCGTTCTCATGCCGTCGGCTATGAGAAAACATATAGATGGCGTAAATTGCTTACATATTATCTAAAACTAAAAATGAGACCGGTTTCGAGCTCTATTCGTCACAAGCTTTTCAACGGTGTGTTTATTTTTATCGTGCGATCAACCGTTCGTGAGTTAGAGGGGGGGCGGTCAACCGCCCCCCCCCCTAGTCGGGCGTGATCGTCACCGACCGACGGTCGTGCGCGGGTTAAAGGCAAATGATGAAACCATCAGCATCCCACAGCAGTAAATATAGACCACTGACAACATGCTATAAAGACAAAGAATATCGCAAAATTATGTGGTCAAGTTGATATGACTTTGTGATCAAAATGAAACCAGTAGCAAGAGAAGTGGGTTTGTCCGCAGTCAATGGCGATATGTTCTGACAGGTTTGTATTAGGTCCAATGTCTTATCTCATGGTGAGAGATGACCCTCTCAGTCTGCGGTCCCACGTACTGCAGCCGCTCGGTTTAAATTTGTGGGTACACGTCGACTCAGAACTTGGAAAATGTGCCTAGACTTCAGGATGTAGTCTCGGTCGAAACTTTCCATGAATAGGTATCACTAGTGCCACATGGAATATGTTATTGCCTGTAAGATACAGACCCGTTATTGCCACCGAAGGGGAGCAGAGCATACCGAAAGGTATCGTACCACGGCCATGGTTCGACCATGCATGGGTGTGGTTAAAAAACACCCACATAAATGAATTTAATTAAGAAGCACAAAAACGAGACATTTTTAACTGCACACGTGTGTAATTAACAAATTTTGTGCAAATGGGTGACTGCTAGAGAATGATTTTGCAATTTTATTACTCCCAGTTATTTTTCTTTTCTTGGAAGGCATGCTTCATGCCGATTTAACCGGGCTCTCGGCTTAGCCGTTGCGAAGTTTACGGTCGGCAATTGATTGGCGTTAAAACTGAGTATTGTTCTTGAAAGCAAAACTGCGGCGAATGCTGATGTACAAACTGACCAATGTGAAACATTTCCTTTGGGATGTGTAAGTGTTATGTGTTATGTTAAAAAAAGAGCGTGATGCGTAAGATTACATTTTACTACCCTTCATTGTCACTACTGAATGATTTAAACGCATCGGCTTAAAAGTATTTAGCCTTCAAAAAGCGTTCGGGCCGGACTAACCACTCTAGTTATTTTTCCACTTGTTGAACACACTCAGTTTACGACCTCGCTCGTACGCCGGCAAAATTTGTTGACGATAATGGGTAAAACAGCGTGGACTGAAAAGTTCACTTAAGAGTTGCCAGTTCAGTTTTTCAAGAGTTAGATGAACAGTGAACAAAATGGCGTCTGTGGAAAATCGTTTTTTTTTGCACAAGATTAGTTTTGCTTGTGACATGCCATCATATTAATACCTTTTCATGGGGGTATCTTTGAACATCTGGTGTAAAAGATTGCCGTCATTGGGGTCTCCTATTGCCTCAGTGCCTCTCACTTCGCAGGGTAGGCAGGGAAATAAATGTTTCGTACGTGCGACATACCGTGTCTGGGTGAACACCTTTGTCATGCTATGACTGGTGAAACGAGGCGCAAGACAGCAAGGTTAGCGCAGGGAATTCCAGACGCGCTGACAGTCCGTTTTGTCGCAGGTTCTCCGTGGACCGGCGCATCTTTGTGGTGGGTTTCGGCCTCTACGGAGCCATCCACGGTCCTAGCGAACACGATGTTTCCATCGCCCTGATCAGCGTCCGCTCGGGAGACGTGAGTGCTCAGTCTGTTTCTCCTGACCGTGGCCCGTAGGAGTTGACAGTATGACCTGCCCTGTCCCCGTGCGGCAGTGGGCACCTCGCTGGATGACCAGACATCGGGACGGCGGCCCGAGAGAGCGCTCTCTCCGTACATGTGACTGCCGTGGACCGTTGGTCCGTGGGTGATCACTGTCGGTGTCGGAGGTCTTGGACCCATGCCGCTAAGGGCTTAAAACTTTTGTGTTTTAGCCGTTTGGCCGGCCAGCGGCACATTTTGCACAGTTGGCTGAGAGCACCCTTGTTGCTCGGCTTTCGCCGCATTGTTCATTGGTGTGAAACACCTGCCATTGTGGCCTGCCAAATTGGCAGTAACGGGATCAGTCTGTTGTAGTGTTTTCACGACCCTTGGTATCCAGGTTCTTTCTTCGGGTGTCGCACTTTGGAGCTAAATGGTGTTTGTGTGTGTGTGCGCGGACGGGGGTGTGGGTACATGCGTGCGTGCGTGCGTGCGTGTGTGTGCGTCGTATTCATGTGCGTGTGTGCATGAGCGTGTACGTATGGCTGTGGGCACATGCTTTATGGATCACCTGAGAGGACATTGGTGACCCTTGCTAACGCTGGGGACATTGGGGGGACATAGCGGCTTGTCATACGTTCGCTTTGATGCTTTGGCTAGTGCTTTAATCACATCAATGCTGCTGTCTGGGAGGGCTGTGTCTTCGCAGAATCTGTTTCCATTGACCTGGGATGGATGCACTCCTACCCACCGGCAAATGCATATTCCCGTATTAATCCGAATTACACGTGCTTGGAAGCTCGTACTAAGCCGCTGAATTGCGTTGTCTGAGTCATTACCACAGCCACAGCAGCAGGTAATAAAAAATTGCCCAGAGACGATTGCATGCCCTTTTATATGTCGCCATCTTTATGCAGCAGTATATTGCAAAATCTCGCGACTTCACGGGCGTTGGTATGAGCCGCATGCTGAACTGGTGATAGAAGAAGCATTTTTGAGGTCATGATTGGTGAACCGTTTCCAATATCTGTCTCCCAGACCCTCTGCCACAGAGTGTCAATTTTCGCGTGGCAGAGTGTCCATTCCGACAAATAGTTAATATGCGAAAATATGCTCTGCAGAAACTTGGGAGAACCGTCCCCTCATCAGTAGTTGGGGGACATGTCTCCTCCGCCCCTCTCCCTCCTCGCTTCTTGCTCCGGACTCCACATATTGATGAAAGTGGTGGTTGGCCGCAACGTAAGGAATTGTATGAAAAACGATACCATGTTTTTCCTGAACCCAAACAAACTGCCCAATTATAAGGAAAGAGGGGTATGAGAAATGCCCTTTCTAGTGTTTGTTACTTAATACCTCCTCACCAAATACAAATTCATAAAAGGGCAAAGTTTGCGGTACGGTGGCTGATGCTCAGTCCCATCACAAACAACAGATACCGTGGTGCGTATTACTATGGCGGTTTCAGCGAAAATTGGTTATACAAAGAAAGCATTCAAAGATGGAATACGGATTGGACTGCAATCCGTTTTGAAAAGGATTTTGATGACCGCTGTCTGCTGGGCTGGCCGACCCTGGACGCTCGATGTGTGAAGGGCTCTGTACAGAACGGGCCCGGCCAGCGCTGGGGGCAGCGGTGTGTTGGTGCGGCGTGACCAGCGGGTGCGTGCCGTCAGGTGCTGGCCAGTAACGAGGTGGCCGTCTACAGCGACGGCTCGGACGGCACGTTCCGCGCCATGTTCCGCGAACCTCTGGAGGCCGAGCCCGGACTCCAGTACATCGCCTCCGTCACGCTCAAGGTACCGCACTGCTGTGTGTGCGGCCGTTTTTTGTGTGCGCCGGGTCTGTAGGCGCTCGCGTTGATCGCGTCGCTGGTGTACGTGGCTGGACTCGTCTGCTGGCGCCGGGCACGCTGGTCGGTGGGCGGCGGTCCCGGCTGGTTCAGCCGAGCACGCAAACCGTGCGCAAGGGGGGAGCACAAAAGACATGTTGGCCACCGTTTCCAACGAAAGGGGCATGGCTCCGATGCCCTCATCCCCTTTGGACCCGTCATTGGTCTCAGCCTTGTCTGTCTGTTGGCTCCGGGGAGGGAGCGGCCGTCCGTCGGCGGCGGTCCTGGCCAGTTCAGCCGTGTCTGCCTGTTGGCTCCGGGGAGGGGGAGGGAGCGGCCGTCCGTCGGCGGCGGTCCTGGCCAGTTCAGCCGTGTCTGCCTGTTGGCTCCGGGGAGGGAGCGGCCGTCCGTCGGCGGCGGTCCTGGCCAGTTCAGCCGTGTCTGCCTGTTGGCTCCGGGGAGGGGGGCGGCGGTCCTGGCCAGTTCAGCCGTGTCTGTCTGTTGGCTCCGGGGAGGGGGGGGGCGGTCGGCGGCGGCGGTCCTGGCCAGTTCAGCCGTGTCTGTCTGTTGGCTCCGGGGAGGGGGGCGGCGGTCGGCGGCGGTCCTGGCCAGTTCAGCCGTTTCTGCCTGTTGGCTCCGGGGAGGGGGCGGCGGTCGGCGGCGGTCCTGGCCAGTTCAGCCGTGTCTGTCTGTTGGCTCCGGGGAGGGGGGCGGCGGTCCTGGCCAGTTCAGCCATGTCTGTCTGTTGGCTCCGGGGAGGGGTCGGCGGTCGGCGGCGGTCCTGGCCAGTTCAGCCGTGTCTGCCTGTTGGCTCCGGGGAGGGGGGCGGCGTTCCTGGCCAGTTCAGCCATGTCTGTCTGTTGGCTCCTGGGAGGGGGCGGCGGTCCTGGCCAGTTCAGCCGTGTCTGTCTGTTGGCTCCGGGGAGGGGGCGGCGGTCCTGGCGAGTTCAGCCGTGTCTATCTGTTGGCTCCGGGGAGGGGGGCGGCGGTCCTGGCCAGTTCAGCCGTGTCTGTCTGTTGGCTCCGGGGAGGGTGGCGACGGTCCTGGCCAGTTCAGCCATGTCTGTCTGTTGGCTCGGTGGAGAGGGGAGGCGGTCGGCGGCGGTCCTGGCCAGTTCAGCCGAGTCTGTCTGCCTGCCGGCGCCGAGGGACGTGGGGGGAGGGAGATGGTGATGTTACAGGTCGGCCGCTGACATCCCCGGCCCCCGCAGACAGTGATGAGCCTGACTCGACCTCTGACGCCTCAGGGTTCCGACTCGTATTACGGCACGCACGGCGCCCGACGCGTGCCTGTGGAGTGCGCTAGCGGCGGCGGCAAGGTTACATTCCACTTTGAGGCGCCGACCGGCAACAACAACGGCACCACCGTGGAGGACGGTCAGATACCGGAGATCATCTTCTACGTGTGATCGAGCTGGCGGCATTGCCGCTGGCTGGCCGCCGCAGCCGCGCGGCCAAGGGGGTTACGTGGCGGGCCCCAGCTGCACTTTGTTGCCCGGTACGGCGTGCCGCCACTTGTCATGTGGTCTTAGCGCCTGCGAAGCACACAAGAGTGGCAGATGTACGGGTGATCTTATGTGCGTATTTTGAGATCTGTGCGGAATGCCGGTGAGCTTAAAGTAGGCTGTTTCTCAGCGCCTCTTTTTCCGAACATTTTTCCGGTTTTGTAGGAGGGATCAGTAGTGATGGGGATGCAGTCCGACGAGTCTCCGTTCTTCTCATTTTGAAATTTTCGTGTCGTTTTCGTTTCCTGACGTTTTGATGCATGTCTCACCTCTGTACGACAGTATGCCTGAAATACCCATGTATGTTTGGCTAGTCATTGCAGATATTCATGCATGCATACATGCCAGATGTCTGTCTGGCCATTGTTTCACATAGGCCGACGCAAGTCGATGCCATCTTCATGCTGCGGTCGGTGCCGTATTCGACGTTGTGGATGCTGAGATTTATTACTAGTCGAGTCAGATGATGGCTTTGGATACCCCGAACTTGGGAAGATCCGGTCCTGTCAGTCTGGGCCGAAATGGCATTAGATTCAGTTTGTAATCGTGTGAGGCCTGCGGCTAGGCGTCAGCATGTTGTGCCGGCTCCTTGTTTGCTCTTACAGACGATCGAACTGATGATAGGGCCAGCTGGTCCAAGCTGGGACACGCGAATGCTGTTCCTGAAAAAGCATGACATGCTTCGAAACCGAAAGCCACCTTGGCCCCCCATTCTATCGCGGTTGTCAGCTCGTGATCTTATTGTTATCTACACTTCATGTTATCACAGCTTACTCGATGAATACAGTTTCCGCATTGAGCGAGCGATGTGCTGTGTGTCTGATAAAACGTCTGGGTTTACGACGTCGGCAATACTCGTCGGCGTCGCTGAGGCCCTGCTCCCAGCCGTGCGTTGCGCTGCTGGGCGGTAGCCATGGCAACACCAGTTTAACCGTGAGTCGTTCATGCGCTCACGGCCGGCCCTCAGTAAGGACGGGTGGTAAATGCCAGGAGCGCCACACAGTGGTAACGCCACCAGCGTCCGGGACGAGAGGCTGCGTCCCTCCACCCGGGAGCCGGAACGGAGGACTCTGCACGTGTGCCCTCCGTGATGTAAGCGATGTTCGTGTGATGTAAGGGACGCCGTGACCGATCAGTTGGAGCCTGCTGACATAGTGCCGCCGTCTCAACGGATCCGTCTTCACGCTTGCCCGGCGGGGCCATTTTTACACCGTCGCCAGACGGGAAGGGGTCTTAAAACGACCCCCCTGCCCCTACTAACCTGAACAATAACAATAACGCGGCAAAAACCAGTGCGTTGCGCGTCACGTAAGCAAGTCAACAATATACGATTTTCTGGTTTCAGGTAAACAAGTGACCTCCCAGCAGGGACGTAGCCAAGGAGGGGGACCATGGGGGCCATGCCAAGCAGTCTACACTAGATACATGGCGATTTCGCATGAATACGTCACAGTAATCATGTAGTCATATCTTGCAAAAACAAACATTATATGCTTTCCTGTGCATTTAATATGACATAAATTGCCTAAAATTGCTGCCTTTTCTTGTAAATTTCGTCATATGCCTGTGGCATATGACAAAATTTGACATTTGGCTCCCCCATGGGGGAAAACCCTGGCAACGTGCCAGCCTCCCAGGTCATGGTAATGACCTCACAGCGGCCATGTCAAAAAATGTTGAGGTTTCCTTAGCAACATAGTTTCCAAACTTATGCAAACAAGTTGATTCCATAAGCACCAGCGTGTTGCTCGTTGTCTTAGCTGTCGGAAAATGTATGGGTTTTTGGGTATAGGTCAATGAGTGGCCTCCCAGGTTACGGAAATGTCATCATAACTGAAATTTAAAATGGGAGGCATGATAGTCACACCACATTTTTGTCGGGTCACGGGTCAAACGAGCGACAAAACGCGTGCCAAACTTCGTGTGCCGGCCCTTCTCGGGCTGGGAGGGGTCGCCTAGTTAAGGTCGCGGCCACCTTAATTCCCAGGATCACCGCCAGAGCATTTGAGGTTTTACGGAAATCGCACCATGTCGAAAACTGCGAAGCAGACAATACTGGAGTCGACAATGACCCTTTTTAGCAAAAGGGTGTTCTGCGCATGCATGTTGTTTCAGATATGATGGACACGCTGGAGTCGCTGGAAATAACCATTGCCAGCCTTTGGTAACCATTGCGTGAGTGGTTCCTGCCTACGTATCTTCGTGAATAGCGGGTCTCTAAATGAATTTTTCTGTGACGGATACTGGTATGGGGCCTGATAAGACCAACGACAGCAGTGTGTGGTGTGGAGTCTCTGGATGCACAAATTGAGGACCAAACAGGGTGATTTGTCTTCACATCTTTTCCCGAAGGATTCAACACGGTGAGAACGTTATGATGAAAACAAGATCGTGTTCTCAGCTGACGCCGAAGAAAAAGCCTGAGATTCGTTGAAAAGGCGCTCAACTTTAAATGGCATGTGTCACAAATGCATTTATTTCAGTACGGGCGTAGGAGCTTCTAGAAAGGTGTGGGGGAGGGGGCAGGGGGCAGTTAAGCCAATTTAATACGTGTGAAAAAATCGATAAGGGAACACGTGACCTCCTCCCTTAATCCGCCCCGACTGGGAAGGGACGGTTAGCCCCACCCCGAGGTTTTTCTGGTATTGCGAGAGAACGAACAAATGGAGCGCCACGAAACCTTGTGTACCTTTTGCTTGATCATTTAACACCTCTCGTCAAAGTGTCGACCTCAGGTCAATTCAGGTGTCTAATCTAGGTCAGATCAAGTGGGCCTATATCCAAAAAAATAAGCGCCCTGTAAAGTTTTCGGAAAACATGATATCACAATAAAAACTTCCATGTATCAGAGATTTTGATAGATGCCACATGTCTGCTATGTCAAACTTTTCGCATTTTTCGGGTCATTGACCCAAGATCAAGCCCATTTTCAAGAAATGTCGTCGTTTTTTAGAAACTGACGGAATTTTTGTAGCCTTTCTATTGTGGGGTGATGCAGTCCTCCAGTTACTATCAGTGAACAAAGTATCAAAGACTTCCAGCCATTGACGTAAGGTCAGGTCACGAACCACTGTTATGAGCCAAATGCACCGCCGTTAAAATCGGCGGTGAATTACTCAGAACGGGTAGGGATGGTAGAACTGGCTTGCACGGTTGTTAGTAGTACCAAGAAGCTCAAAATGAATATTAAATATGTATGAATATGAATGAATATTGAAAAATGAATATTTCGGAAATCAGCAGGTTCTCGCGAACATACCTCCGCAAGTTGCGTAGAATGATCTCCCGTCATTAAAAGGTTATTCAAGAAGTACCGCAGAAGGGGGTCCTAAAACGGCCCCCGACCGGCAAGGGTTAACCCTATTCCAGGAGGTCTACACGGTTTCCCGGCGGGAGGGGGGTGGATTCGGCCCGCCACAGATCTCGAGAACTGCACATCCGATTTCATCGCAACAAATGGCAATCGATTTGCCATAACGTTAACTACATTTTTACAAAAAGAAGTTTTCAGAATTTGAAAAACGGGTGGATGCAGGTGCGGCGGGGGAGCAGAAATTCAAAATGGGGGATATTTTTTGACTTCTTATAACTCTGTTGTTTTTGGACCGATTTTAATGAAATGGGCATGAATCAAGATATTATAAATGGGACTTTTACCCTTGGTCCATACACTGGAAATTTTGGGAACATTCACAGGCGTTCACAGGGTTTTGAAAATGGGAAAACTAGTTTTTCAAAAACCGAATAAACAGAAAAGTCAAAAACACTTTTTTGGCTTCTGCTAATCATGTCATGCTGAAGAAGTACAATTGTATCACACTGTATAATGTTAGTGTAAGGGGTACCAGGGCCATGAAAAAGGGAACTGTCATGGTCACATATCATATCATGTAAAGTCAGGTCAACTTGCAACCTTTGACCTTAAATGGCTTCTGATGACCTTAAAGTCACTTGGAATGGCCTTGTATGCATTTCATATTCTTTGAAAACGTCTCCAGTCATTTTAATTCATTCTCTTTCTAAAATTCAATTTTTCGGCTGTTGTGATATAGGATACGCGTACTGACATTTTAGGTCATAGCCCCGTGATCCGACCTGATATCAACCTAAATCTCTGTACACAAGTAGAGGGCATTCTTCCACGCCATAAACGTTTCGTGTTTGGCATTTGAAAAAACAGCGCCAAAATTATTGCTATGAGAGCAAATTTTGACGTTTGACGTTGACTAAACCTTGCGAAGTGACCTCAGATGAATAAAATAGTATTTGTGTGCTTGACCAAGTATTTACCTATACATTCATGTAACGTTTTAAGTTTTATCTTCAAAACGCCATTTTTGACAGTCAATTTCCTTTTACCATCAACAAAGCCAAAAATGGCTTGAGGTGCTTCCCAAAAACGTTGTCTGACTCCGTCCCTGTGCAAAAAAAACTACGAAGTTTTGTCACAGTACGTAGAACAAAGTAGCTAGGAAAAGTCACCAAGTTTCGTCAACATGCGTCAAAAACCCTGGAATTGGCAAACGTAAACATGGGTTTTACCTTCGCCCAGCCGTTGATGGTGTGAAAAGGTCCCCTCTGGTTTTCTGGGGCTATGTTCTAAAAAAAAAAGATGAAAGTGCCATAACATTTTGTGAAATGCATCGATTACTATGAAACTTCGCACATGGACGGAACATGAACAAAAGAACAGAACTCTGGTATCTCGAATTTTTCGGTAATGTCCAGGTAATTGACCTTAGGTCAGCTCAACTTGTGGCCATTTTTATGTTTGCTTTCGAGATCGTGGGAGGAGTTCGGCGGTTTTGAGGCTTAGATATACACCTCTGTGCTTCTCATGTCATTTGGACACATAACTGAACCCCTCGGCCCGTGACCTGGGGCCATATCACGTTTCATACCGAATTTTCAGACTCGCAACAGAGTAGAATTCTTCGGTTTACAGCCTTTAAATGTTTATTGGTAGTGCTTTGGAAGTACTAATATATGATAAGAACTTATTTGCCAAAGGTGACCCAATCCCATTTGACCCAGGCTGATCTGATGTGACCTTTTCAAATGCTATGTTTGTTTGCAATGTGAACGCATTTTGTATCGTCACAGATGATGAGAGCTTTACGCTTGTCTCCCTTCTATTTAGTTTGTGATGCTCTAATCCTCTCATTTCCGGCCGACAAAATGAAAACCATTGTCATCGCAAAAATAGCTTCCAGCCAAATATTAAGCTCTTGCATTGCGGCCGTGCCCGCCGTCCGGTATCTGAGCCACTTACGTGAAAAATATTTTGGGACAGGAGTTTCATGATGTAGAAGGAATATTACATGGCACGATGCATCACGACAGACACCAGAAACGTTTCGACATATAGGCGTTACCACCTTGTCCTGGGTTAACCTTGTTTGACTTTTATGCGATAGTTGCAGACTTTATATGCATGCCAGACACCTTTGCGGCGACACTTATGTCCTCACAAAAAAGAGGATTTTTGCCTTCATTTTTCATTTTCCTTGAAATGGTCAAATCTGGTCCCGAGTTTTTTCTGCTCCACATAGGTCAATCAGGTCTTCTTTTTACTGTGGAACCTCTTTTGAGCCACTTAGAAGCATTGGTTATCAAAGTTTTCCGCCAAAAATGTCAACAAAGTAATTTGACCTAGGATGACCTCTGGTGATCATAACATTGACGTTATCTGAAAAAAAATCTAGGTGTTTTCGCCTAGCTTTGCCAAGGGTTTTCGAACGATGTTTTCACTTTTCCATGGGGCGTGGAGTTCTTAAAATCTTGGGAAGGGGTTTTCATGACCCCCGTCCCCCCAGCCCCGCCAAGGTGGATCCGGAGAGCGGCCCAAAGAGGGCTAACGACAATGTTCGTTGTGGGCGGCAGCAACTCTGGGTCGTTGTTTGTCACGAAACTTTATCACCTAAGTTCCTCCAGAGATAACAGGAGTTCTGCTCTGATTCCCCACTCGCTTGGCGAAGGACCCAAATACATTCCTTCGGGCGAGGATTCACCCGTCAAGTGCTGGGCAGAGTAGTCAGTTTCACCCTCAGTGATTTTTCTGTGATAACTCGAAAACGAAAGACGTCAGGTCAGTGAAATTTAGTCTACCTTCCTATAATTGCATGACGCATCGTTTGGTGTCCAGTTTTAAAGCCTAGCTCCAAAGGTCAATGACCTGGGTCAGGTCAAAGCCAAGTCGGCGATCTGTCACAAGGCGAACATTAAACGGTTGTCAAAACTCGAGTTTTGAGATAAACACAAAGAGTTGACGTGGGTATATAGGTACCTATCTACGCAAAAATTTAAAAATAGTTTAAGCGATATCAGGTTAGGCCATCGGGTCATGTCAAGGCCAAAACTAACGAAATTGTTTCCAGCTATGGATTTCAAATACATTTGCTCGAAAACACAAACCGTACCCTGTATGACTTACCACGATGCCTTGTAAGTGTCCACAAAGTTTGAAGTCGATATCAGGTCAGGCCAGGTTAGGAGGGCAAAGAATATGGCATTCGGTACAATCGTGTGACGTCAAAGTGGATTTGTGCGTAATTCGGTGACATGAAGGGAATGAATATAATCCCTGTTACCATGAAACATAATCGAAGGTCGCTGAGAATGACTCTGATGTGTTCCAAGGTCAAATGTCAGGTTTTGGCTTTGGATCAGGCCACCAGTATAGCCCGTTATAAATAGGAGGAATTAAGTTTCGTATGGAAGTACAAACATTTGACGCGAGTATATAGGTATACATCTAGGCAAAAATATTCAAGCAGTTCAAGCAGAATGAGGATACGTCATCAGTTCACGCAAGGTCAAAACTAAGAATAATCGTTTCAGCTCTGGAATTAAAACCGTAGATTTGTGACTCACCACAATGTCTCCCAGATGTCTACAAAGTTTAAAGTCAATATCATATCAGATCAGGAGGGCAGAAAATATGAGCTTCGGTTCTCAAAATATGAGTTCGTGTGATATCATATTGTGAAATCAAACTGATATCAAAGTGGACTTGTGCGCAATTTGGTGACATGACTCGAATGTTTCACTTTCCCAGGGCCGTATATACCGGAAGGGGGTACCATCAGGCCATAGCATCCCCCTTGGGCGCCGAAGGCCCCTGTCGAGATTACCGTTTATTGGCTAACAGGGCGCCGAAAGCGTCCCAATAGCCTGAAAGTACGCCCTCCAGGCCTTCGAAAGGCAACTCATGGGACCTAAAAATATCTCGAGGTTGAGAAGAGAACAACAGCTCGACTCAGTTTAATGGCCATGAAGCCCAAAGACACCCCAAAGTACGGAGAAGCCCCCTCCCCCGAAAGCTCAAAGAGCGTCCATGAGGTCTGAAAGCATCCCGATGGTTTAACCCGCGCACGACCGTCGGTCGCCTTCGAACATGCGCGACTGGGGGGGGGGCAGTTGGCCGCCCCCCTCTAACTCACGAACGGTTGGCCCCACGATAAAGATAAGCATATCGTTGGAAAGCTCGAAACTGGTCTAATTGCTAGTTTCAAATAATATGTAAGCAATTTACGCCCTATATATGTTTTCTCATAGCCGACTGCATGAGACCGAGAAGTGGCCTGAATCTCAAGGGCTGTGACTAATACCGCATAGGTAAAGGCACCAGCGCACAAGTAAAGGTCCGCGGATGCCGATACACGTCTAATTTCTCAGATTTGTTCAATATATACGCCGAAACGTTAAGTTAAAGACACGGCAATTCCCGCGTCAGCTGTAGGCGTGCGCCGCTGCCGTATGCAGTAACAAATTGACGGGAACTAATTTTAGCGTTCCTTTATTTTCGCGAAAAAAGACGATCTGTGTCAATTTGATTGATCTTAGTGATTCTTGTAATGGTTTTTTCACGCTGAAATTTTGGAAAAATTCATTAGTTACCAAGCTACACAATTGGCGGAGCTTTATTCGCGAGAGCCTGTTTATTTCAAAATATGAGATTTTTCACAACTTTTTGAGGTTCTTGGTGTTACTTACGTCTGTGCAAGCTAGTTCTGCCATTTTCTACCCATTCTGAGTAATTCATCGCTGGTTTTGACGGTGGTACATTTTGGCTCACTACAGTTATTCGTGACCTGGCCTCAGGTCAATGGCTGGAAGTCATTGAAACTTTGCCCAGTGACGGTAACTAGATGTCTGCTTCACTCCACACTAAAAATGTTATGAGATATTCCGTCAGTTCCCGAAAAAACGACGACATGTCTTAAAAATGGGGTTGACCTTATGTCAATGACCCGGACAATTCCGAAAAATCTGAGATAGGAGATTTGTTGCATCTATCACGATCACTAATCCCTGAATGTATTATTGAGATATCTTGTTTTGCGAAAAAGTTACAGGGCGCTAAACTTTTTTAGACATAGGCCTGTTTGACCTGACCTAGGTCAGGCACCTGACATAACCTGAGGTCAAAATTTTGACACGAGGTGTAAAATTGATGAAGCAAAAGGTACACAAAGTTTTGTGACTCTGTGTTTGTTCGTTCTCTCGCAAACCCAGAAAAACCTCAGGGGGGCAGTCAGCTGCCCACCCCCCAGTCGGGAACGGGTTAAAGGATGCCTCCCGAAGAATAAAATGGCGTGCTCCACATACTGCAGGGGCGACCCTGGGGGCTAAAGAGGCGTCTCTGTGATCTGAAAAATATGTCCCGAGTATAAGAATAACGCCCTGAAAAATAAAAGGGTGTCACAGGCAATGGAAATGGAAGGGCCCCCCCTGGCTCATTCGTGCGCCCCTGTAGTCTATTCTCGAGGACTGGAAGGAAATTCTAAGTAATAAAAGGGCGCCCTAAAAAATTCTATGCCTTGAAGGGCTAAAAGCTAGAAAGAGCTGGGAAAACGCCCGAAAAAAATGTAGTGGCATATTTTTCGGGGCGCCCCTGACCCTGAAGAGCGCCCCGAAGGCTCCAAAGTGCGCCCAGGAGATTTGAAGATGCGCCCCGAGGGTTAGGACGCTCTGAAAAATAAAAGGGCGCCCCAAACCTTAAACGGGCGTCCCTGAGGGCTTAAAGAAAGTCCCCGTGCCCTTAAAATATGTTCCGAGGTCTGGAAGAACGCCCTGAGGAATAAAAGGGCACCCCAAACCTCGGCGGGCGTCCCTGAGGACTCATATACCATCCTTACGGTCCGAAAAAATATGTTTCGAGGGCTAGAAGAACGTCCTAAAATCTGGACGTTCCAAAACCTGGAGGGGTGCTCGTGGGGACTCAAAGGACGCCCCTGTGCTCTGGAAACATTCCGATATTTGGGAGAATCCCGAAAAAAGAACATAAGGATACCCAAAACCCCGAAGGAGCGCTCCTGAGGTCTTAAAATGTCCCAAGGGCTGGAACACCCTTGAAATAAAAGGGTGCCTAAATTCTGGAGAGGCGTCCCCGGAGGCTCAGATGGCGTCCTTGGGGTCTGAAAATGTCCGAGGGCCTTAAGGACGTCCTAAAAAATAAAAAGACACCGTAAAGGCCACATGGCGCCTATGGAGTGCCGTTGGTGTTTTGAAAGGGCACTCATGGTGTTTAACCCTATTCCCGGCAGGGGGGGCGGAATCCGCCCCCCCTCGGGTTTTTTGCTTGCCAATTCCAGGCTTTTAACGCAGCTTCACGAAACTTGGTGACTTTTCCTAGCCATTCCTTTTACGCGCCGTGACAAAATTTCGAAATTCTATTTTGCTCAGGGGCGGAGCCAGGCAACGTTTTTGGGAGGCACCTCAGGTCATTTTTGGCCATGTTGAGGGTAAAAGGAAAATGTCTGCCAAAAACAGAGTTTTTTTAGATAGAACTTAAAACTTTATATGGATGTATAGCTAAATAGTTGGGCAATGTGCATATGTAATTTTGTTTATCTGAGGTTACTTTACAAGGTCAGGTCAAGGTCAAAAGTCAAAATTTGTTTTTTCGCAATAATTTCGGCGCCGTTTTTTCAAATGCCAAACCCGGAATACATATGACGTAGAAAAGTGTTCTCTACTTGTGTACCAAGTTTCAGCTTGATATCAGGTCGGGTCACGGAGCTATGACCTAAAATGTCAGTGCGCGTACCCTATATCGCAAAAGCCAAAAAATGAAATTTTTGGAATAGAGTGAATTCAATCGATTAAAAACGTTTACAGATAATACTGAATGCACACGACATCATTCCAGGTGACCCCAAGGTCACTGGAGGTCATTTAAGGTCAAAGGTCACAAGTTGATCTGAAGAACGTGTGACCATGACAGTTCCCCCTTTTTTATGTCCCTGGCACCGCCTATGCTAACATTATACAAATATTGTAATGCGATTTGTACTTCTTTCGCATAACATGACTAGCAGAAGCCAAAAAAGTGTTTTGCCTCTTTTGTTCATTCCGTTATTAGAAAACTAATCCCCCTATTTTTGAAACCCTGTGAACGCCCATGAATTTCCTCAAAATTTCAAATTTGCATACCCATGGTAAAAGCCCTATTCATAATCTCTCGATTCATGCCAGTTTCATCGAAATCGGTCCATAAACAACGGAGTTATAAGAAGTCAAAAAGTACCCCCCATTTTGACATTTTTGCCCCCCTGTATCCACAAATTTCAAAATTTTGAAAATTTCTTTTTATAAAAATGTAGTTCACGTCACGGCAAATCGATTGCCGTTTGTTGCGATGAAATCGGATACGTAGTTCTCGAGATCTCAGGGGGGGGGGGCCGAATCCGCCCCCCCTGCCGGGAATCGGCCATACCGTCTAGCCCTCCGGGAATAGGGTTAAAAAATGCAGACCCTTCCTCAAATGACGTTCCAGTTTCAAAGGCATCTGCGCAGAATGGATGAAGGACGATTACAACTTCCCTTCACAAGTAAAGTTTTCGCTTGAAATTTCCCTGGCAGCACTGTCATTCTAGGGTAATGGTTTCGTTGGATCATCGTCGATAAATGGTTACCGGGGAACGCTTAAATCTTTTTGAAATATGGAGCGTAAAATGTGGAAAATTAGGAAACCTCTAGCGCCTAGTATGAGAAAGGAAATCGAATGCATTGAAGGCCGAAACACCCATCTGTGTGCTGCACTTGAGCAAATACAGCGATTCGTTCAGTACCGCATTCCGGTAGTTCGGTAGTAGAGATCCCGCCCCACCACCGCAGTACCGCGTGCCCTGGGGACTAAAAGTGGTACATGGTGTCGGTGAAATGACAGAAAGCAACCAGTTATCTGACATCCCAGGCGACGCGGGACCATCTCTCCGCCCGACATTTACGCGTCAAGACAGAAAAAAGTGCATGACAACATTTTTCAGAACTTCAGCTGCCGTCCCAACCATGCGTATTGACGCCCCTACAACTGGCGGCACCCTCCTAAGCACCATGACATCCCCTTTGGCCAATGTCTAAATACGCCCAGGAGCAATCCTCTGTAAGATCGGCACACCCCGAACGCCCTCAAGTCACCGATTTTGATGAAAATGATTCCAGCGGGTTATCTGAGGCGCAGAATCCGAATCTGACAATTTCAGCTCGATCAGGTCGAGGGGTCAAAAGTTATAGCACGCGGCAATTTCAACTTTGCTCTTAACAGGGGTTTTTAAAGGTGCGTTTTTCTCCACCATCAAAAGTCGTAAACTTATAAATTCATATTTCTCTGACTCCTTATGAAATGGGCAATCCGATTCATGTACTTGTGCAACCTTAGGTCACGATTCCAGAAAATGACCCCGTCACCTTAGGTCAGAGATCACAAGATGACCTTTGACGTTGTGAAAGTAATTATTTTTATGTCGTCAATATAAAGCCTCAGGTATCTTCTCCACATCCCATTCATAAAAAAACTTTGGGTACGAATCATCTTCAACCTCAAATCTTGCTTCATAGTAGGCCATGTTTGGGCTAAAATCGGCTCATTTCATGACTTTAAAGCGTATACTGTTAAGGGGTAAAAACGTAGGGTAACAGGAACGATGACACACTGAATGGAATAAATGGCGTGGTATCTGATGACAAACGGAACATATACCGAAGTTTCAACATCCACTCTAGCACTGGAAAGGGGCTAAAAGCACTATGTACCATAACTAAGACCTCATGCCAAAGCGCAGTGAAAACAACGCCTTTCTTATAGTTCGCAATATACTTCTCGATACGTTCACTGCACAAGCTCATAACTTACATAACAGAAGAGCTAACAGCGTCGTAAAATAAGGCCAGTCGGTCACGGGATGACCCTATATCTCAAGAATACCTATCATTAACCCTGCGGTAAAGCACGTGAAGAACTGGTTTACAACTAGATCACAAACTTCGCCCCTACTTTTGGAGACAACCAAGTGCCTACGCATCTGTCATGTGGTTAGTGTGCGATGGGAAAGAGCGCGAGTGAAGGTCGCCAAGACCCAGAGAAACAAAAGTAGATCCGTTTTGGGTTTCACCTCACACGTCGACGGCCGGCCGGCAGACGGTGACGGGGTACCGGCGAATGACGACGGGAGGCGTTGTTATCGTGAATGGCGCTGTGCGTGATAGTGCTGTCTGCGGTCCAGATAAGGTCTATCAACGCGACTGTGGGGTTAAGCGTGACAAAAGTTGCGTAGACCCCCTGATGCGACATAAAGCAAAAGTGTCCAAGTCGATGCGTAAGGTCGGGGACACCCTGATTGATAAGTGCCAGGAACTTAAATGCCTTAGAGGGCGTTTAATGCGCTAGAACTGTTTCAGAACCGTGCTTGATGAGCGTCACAGAGAAGCGTTAAATGACTTTATCAAGGCGCAAGACAATGATGTTGGCAGCGAGTCGCAAACCTCAAGCGTGACATAATCAGAGGATGCATCAGCTTTTGAATCTGATCCACCTAGCACCGGAAGCAAAGTTCTTGAGGCTCTTCGCATCACGCCAGTGAAAAAGAGTAAGTAATAAATTATCGTGCGTTACGGAAAGGATCGGCTTGTTGTTGCATGTCCGTTTCTAGCTAAATTTTCTTCGGTGCCAAATGCATGCTTAAGTGACACTTTTTATAGGTTAACGACGTTTTGAAGAACACCCGAGAATATTAAATCCTATTATGCTCCATGATCTTAGCTTGTTACGCGTTGTCCCCGCGGGGACAAGAATTTGTACTGGATTTGGATCAGGGACGATTTGAGGCTTGTAGTGCTCTGATCACCGAAACTAACGCTTGTGTGTGCAGAGCAAATTTTCTGTCATCAAGCAGACAAGTTCATATAGCCTGGAAGGTCGCCGGGTGGCCTGAAAGGATCAAATTTGGTACCTCTGGGTTTCTAAGGCGTAAACTGTGCTAGTTGCTTTTGTTCATTGGCCATAGTGTATTTAGCGACCAAGCCGGCCGGGAGCGCGCCCCCCTCCCTCATTCCGCACGAACGAAAGTGTTTCCGACCGAGCACAGCGGAGGAGCGTGCGTCTAGGAGGCATGAGGGTAATAATAAAGCAGACGCGCTATTTCAGGTACGCCACCTGAGATCCACACAACGGGTGTGTGGATTGATAGGAAGCCAAAAAACCTGTGTTGGTTGTTATGTCAGGTCCTTGATTTCAGAGGGACTGACAGATGCACAAAAAAGGCAGCGGGATGCCCAAAAATTGTAAAAGATCCGGATGGCTGCGATACGAAAGTTAGAGTCTTCCTACAACGCAACCTTTTCTGGTCCAGAGGTGACAGCGAAAAGAATAAAGTTCTCGCAAGACAAGAACCTTTCACAGTGAGTGAGGCACTTTTGTCAATTTTGTGACGTAGCAGCAATAGTCATAGTTTTCTCAACACTATGAAAAGAGGCTTTATAAAATTTGGTACACATCTCAGATCGTGCTGTCGAAGTTTTGGGTTTTGCATCTTAAAATCTTCAATGGCTAGCCTCAAGTATTTGATTACATGATAACTTTGTGGTTACGTAGCTTTGACAAATGTGGATGTCATATCATGGCTATGCATGGTTATTACTTATTAACAAAAGACGGTAACTGCAGCTTTACAAACATCCTCGTTCAAGCGTTCCTATCTCAGCTTTTTCCCTTAATCATCTCAGACCACCCTGGCCTTCGCACACTACTTTTCAGATGGATGCGCAGGGCAATACAAAAACAAATACAACTTCATCAACCTATGTCATCATCAAATGACTACGCCATCGCAGAGTGCAATTTTTTGCCAATTTTAACGGTAAGGACGCCTGCGATGACATAGGTGGCACAGTAAAACGGGCCACAGGGCCACAGGCCAGCCTGACACGACTGACCTCTGGTCAGATTCTGACGAGTGCTGACATGTACAAGTACTGCGTAGAGAACATCAGCGATAACATGAGATTCTTCCATGTCACTCTACCTGACGTTCAGAAGGTGAATGAAAGGCTTAGAGAGAGAGACTAAACAAATCTAGAGCCGTCCAGGCACTAAAAAGATGTCATAAGTTTAAGTAATAAGTAATACTGCTAGATGATAGCAGCATACAGGTCTACTGTATGTCTGAGGACAAAGAAGGTCAGACGAAATGTGTAGTAAAGAAGTAAGCATTCTTTGAAGGGTACAGGTACGCTCAAGTTAGCGCATTTGCTTGCGTCGCGGGAGCATGGTGCACTTTGTATGTACATAGAGCTTTGTTCGCCACTGGCCGCTATGTCTTGTGTGTTTCGATGTTGCAAAGAAAATGGAACGTACCTAGTGTCCGTCGGTGGCACAAAGACTCTCAAATGCCTGTCTGCATAAAGCAGTTAAATTTTTCGCGATGTGTTCGCGCCGGTACACTGTCCTAAGAAAGATATATATTGTAAACGATCAAAGGCTTTGCGTTCTTGCATGTTGGAAAGACATATCAGTTGTGGGAAAGAATTAAACGTTGCATCCACTTTTCCTCACCACAGAGGGTGTTCAACCCACAATTTAGGTTCTGTATTTATTGAAACCATGCAGTTTATTCCATACAAAGCGTGCGTCCCGTTATTACCGTCCGCTTTTATCTCGTTAACAGTATACGCTCAATAGTCATGAAATGAGCCGGTTTTAGCCCAGACATGGCCTACTATCATGCAAGATCTGAGGTTGAAGATGATTCGTACCCAAAGTGTTTATGAATGGGATATGGAGAAGATACCTGAGGCTTTATATTTACGAGATAAAGATAATTACTTTCGGCCCCGTCGAAGGTCATCTTGTGACTTCTGACCTAAGGTCACAGGGTCATTTTCTGGAATCGTGACCTAAGGTTATACAAGCACCTGAATCGGATTGCCCGTTCCACAAGGAGTCAGAAAATATATGATTTTATTAGTTTACGACTGTTGATGGTGGAGAAAAGCGTACTTTTAACAAACCCCATCAAGAGCAAAGTTCAAATTGCCGCGTGCTATAACTTTCTTCCCCGTGATCTGATCGATCTGAAGTTGTCAGATTCGGATTCTGCGCCTCAGATAACCTAGTACAGCAATTTTGAACAAAATCCATGATTTGAGGGTGTTCAAATCGCCGCTGGGTGTGTCGATTTTACAGAGAGATTGCCCCTCTGTTTTTTTCCCTTCGTTTTGCTAAAATTATACCGTATTATATACGTCACATACTAACTACAGCCGCCACTGGCCCAGCACCGATTGCTGTCGACTGTTGCCAGGGGGCCAGGCAAGTACCGGAGACGCCAGCCACATGTCCAGCCGCCCTGGCGTCCGCCGCGCTTGCATGCGCTCTGGCGGCCGCTGGCTGACCACGTGGCCTGACGTCACGGCCGGTGGCGGCGCCGGCGTCGGGCGCGCGCGCTCAGTGAGTGCGCTGGTGAGGGAAGGTTACGTGCGGAGCACTCGGTCCTCACGCGTCTGCCCAGCTCTGACGAGCGCACGTGGAGGCGTGTTGTGCGGCAGAGAGAGGTGCATCGCCTCATACAGTGGGTAAGTGGCGACGTCATGGGTGTTGTGTACTATGATTTTGTTTTTCAGTGCTCCGACACCCTCAAAAATATGTGAATTTAACGTGGGGCTAGTGGGAGGGGTACCCACAACGATTTTGAGCTCGCAAGATGAGCGGTCACCCCAGTCCATTTAAAAAGCTGCATTCCAGGCCGATGGGAGACGTGTAGACGTGACGTCTTGGAGTCCGTACTTCCGTGAAGGGCGAATGATGGTGGTTCGCCCTGCGACCAACCCTACTCCATTGGTTCAGTATGTATCGGCAGAGCTCCTGCCATGCACTGGCGGGTTCAGGGTGGGGTCATCGGGGTCATGCCCTCCCACTTCGTGGGAAAACCTGTAGCCGACATCTTTTGCCCCCCTCCCCCCGTTTCTCGAACATTATTGCCCCTCCCCTTCCCCCTCGTTTTCCGACGGAGATGATACGATTTGTATTTTCAGAATCATCTAATCCTAGAAATGTTAATTTATGAAAATGTTAATTTACGCACTGACCGAAATAGTATGCGAAATCGACATTTGGGGTTAGGTTACGATCTACAGATGGGGAGTTGGTCTTCCCGTAATCCATGGCCTGGATCCGTCTCTGCCGTCATGCCAGATTCCTTTCGCTGCGGACACTGGAGTCGAGGTGTCGGGGGTGGGCGTCCATAAACCTGAAGCCAGCGTCCGTTAGAGTGTTGCCATAGGTTTCGTGAAAGCTCTGGCCGCTATGGTGGGCACCTGGTGGTGTGTTGTTGTGGTGGGCCGGCGTGGTGGGCGTTCCTTGTCAATTATCAATTTTCATTGGTTATTTACGGCCTTTAAAAAATCACAAGCGTAGAGGATCAAAACAACCGGCCAGTTTGTCGCATTCTAGGTTTAAGAAATATGCCGAGAACACCGCACGTTGCGTTACACTGGGATCGGCACAGCGTCCCGAGTTCTTGAGCATCACCAGCAGCGCAGAACAATGATCACGCTCGGCTTCCAGGCCAAAACGGCCCTTGTCGCATCATTTGTTCAATCAGTTGGTCTTGGTGAAATTTACCGCGGGAATATGCGAGAAATGTGACCCGTTGTGGTGTAAGTCTGTGTAATACGATCTGCGAGTTCATATTAAAAAGGAATAAAATTGAGTGACATAAGTGGACGCCATCGTAAAATGAGCCAATTTCAGCTCGACCATCAAGGACACATTTTCAGTCATTTGCCAATTACGCATTCGCTGTCACGCATAGCCACAGTGGAAACCGTAACCCGGACTTGTGAAACGGATCCACACTGGATGACAACGGATCGAAGGCATAGGCCATCTGACCGTTCGCCGCCAAATCTTCCAGTGAATGGTAGCCGCGTGGCACGAAAGCTTTCTCCTCAATCCCGACAGCTGAGGGGAAGATCCACCGCCCGCTTCATGAGATAGGCGTAGGAACAGCGGAGGAGAAACTGAAAACAGTAGTCCACCGTCGTTAAGTTATTACAGTTACAGACCCAAGTAGCTCCCAGATCTGTTTGTGTCCTCCGGACTTTTCGGGATTCGCACGCTATAGCTGCTTAGGTGTTCTAGTGGCCTATTGTTGCAACGTGTTCGCCGGTCGGCTGTCTGAACTGTGCACCAGCGTGCACCGTTGGCTGTCACCGGGTGAACCGTGCACAGTGTGCACCTTCGGCAGTGGCCGGGTGAACTGAGAACCAGTGTGCACCGTTGGCAGTGGCCGGGTGAAGTGTGCACTAGCGTGCACCATTGGCCAGTCGGTCGGCTAAACTGTGCACCAGCCTGCACCGTTGGCAGTGTGTTCTGTTGCTGAAGGAGTCGCGCGGGGACCAGTACGTAAAAAGACAGCCCTGTAGTGCGAAATTGTGTGGATACTCAATTCAGTTTTGTTGACGAAGTCAGCAGCCAGTCATTGCGTGTCTGGGGTTGCATTCCATTCTAAGCAGGGAATAGAAAGTTTCAGGTTGATTCAGGTTCTAGGAACCCTTCTCACCAATGCAAAGGTGTCTTGGGGCCCTCCTGTGCAAGGGTTAACGACCAGCCAGTGGCATTATTCATATGCGAATCAAGAAGGGCGAGGAGCACCGTGTTGTCCCCGCCCTAATGCAATCATTGGAAAGTGTTCATTAAGCCCTATAAAATTTGATAGATTGCCCGAATTGTGGTTGCCGAAAATTTCTTCTGACATGGACATGCCCAGGTTGTTTAAGGTGGCGTACTAACTCGGATTAATGATCGTGGGCATTTTTTGTCTCGCACTCGGCCGTGACCGAGTTCATTTCGCATATGGAATATTTCGGAATTTGTCGTCTGCATGTATTCAGTCTCCTGTCGAACGTGCTGGCTTAACCTTCGCCATTATTTTCTATTTGGCCACCTTCGTTTGTTTAGTGGAGGTGGCTGCCTCCCCCTATTCATTACCATAAACGTCGTAGAGCACTAAAACAAAAAGGATGGCATTGCTTGGTCTTTTGGCCACACGATGATTTCCAGGTTGGCACTTTTAAATCATAAAGTAATCTTTCTGGCAGCTTGAGATGAAATTATGCCATCGGGTTCTGGATTTCACTTTCTTTGGGACGCAACCTCACAGACACTTTTGAGGAGCCAAAAATGAATAGAACGGATTCTGACGATGAATAGGGGTTGAAACTGCTGATCAGCGCTTCCGATTACTGCATTGGTATTGACCTGAGATTACTGCATAGGCTATAATGTATTGACATCAAATCTGTCTGTAATGCCTGGAAAGGTTGGGTACGCAAAATTCCACGATGACCGAACCAGTCGTTCTAGGCCACCTTCTAAAAACGTCTGAGGTTGTGTCGCACCAACATAGACAATGTCTTTGTACTGAGGAAGGTCAAATTCGCCGATAGGTCAGATGTTTTCATTTAGGCATGCATATTTGGCTAACTCGGCACCGCCTGGTGTGTTTTCGTAGCCGCGACCGTCTGCGGGTATTAAAAGGAACACCCCGGTTATCTCAGGACCTAACCGTTGGATCTGAACCGGTCTCAAATCAGTCGCCAGCCCCGAGCCTCGCGACTCAGAAAATATTTTGTTAGCCCTGGTCACATGACTGATGATGTCACAGGTCACGTAAACCGTATAACACGACGTCAGAAACACGCGGACACCGGTTTCTACGTCATATCATTGGCAATAACGGCCCTAGAACTTCAACGGGATATCATACGAAAGGCCACGATCTTTTGCATCAAAAGCATGCCCTGATGTTAAAATTTCGGATTAGGGTTGAGCTAGGTAAGGTGAAATACTGGCCTTACTTTACCTGCCAGAGATCGATCATAACTCAGCGCCGTTTTGATCTACGTCACAAGATGGACTGATGTGGAACCTTTTGATGGTCAGTTTTGCGTTACATGCTTTTCATCGAGACAAGATCACTGAGGTCAGGTCAGGTAAGGTAGCGTTGCTTTTCCTGCCAGAGAACAAAGCTTGACGATGTTCGTGACGCGTGATAGACTACGGTCGCCTGAGCATTGAAAAAGCAGGTATAGCTGCGTGAGGATGTCGGGGCTGCAGGATGCTGAAATGACCGAAAGTGATCTGGGGTGATATTTGGAGGATCACGTGGACGAACTATGAATGGGTGTACTGCACAACCTTCCACAGTCATTGTTGTGGTTTATTTCCTTTTAAATCGGCCTATGACGTGACCTGACATGGCCTCACGTTGCATTTGGTGAACCTTGTGAAGAGGCGCATATAGATCTGCTTATCTGACTTGAGCGATGGGGAAGCTCAGTGGCAGCCACTTTTATCACCCACGGTGCAAATCATGTCCAATGGTCACCATGCATATGACCTTATGCTGACGTGACACGGTTGTATGTCCTCTTGGGGACCGTTTCCTCCGTAAATCCAAATAATTCATGCATTATGTTCGCGAATATTATCAAAGAACGAAGCATGTTCGCGCCACCCTCCGAAGAAGTGAAAACATGCATGCAGTGGTTCACTTATGATGTCATGTCTCCATGAGCTGGCCTGGAATGGAAGTGATTTTGATGCCGGAATATATAAAACTGATTGGGGTGATACTGGAAATTTGACTGGGCTGGCCATAACGGTTCGGAAATTATTCACGAAAAACCGGACTTTTTACTCTCCCTGTCGTTACCAGGTTAAATGCAACCGTTGCGCCGACCTTTGCTTTTTCCTTAACTGCTTTTTTCCAGGTTTCTTGCGTTAGTTTTAGTTTCAGTCGGAACGTTCGAACTTAAAGATACAAAATACGTTGGAATACTCGTAGATTATCCATGGCAGTCACCGACAGTCAAATAGCCCCTAACGAATTCTCATATCCCCTTTACGAAATATTGTTTCGCAATACCCGACCTCGGCTGAGGAATGACATGATGTTCGTCATGGTCACATGGTCACATATATTTCGGGAAAGTACATTCGTCTGTGGACTAACTCCCCACAACGTCTCACTGAGATCGGATGAATAGATTGCTGTAAAAGGACAATGTGCTTTTTGCCCATCATTTGACTCGCTGACCTCAGGGCTGACCTGGCTCGGGCTACCTGTGCCTGTGGGTTGTATGTTTTCACATGGGCTGTCTCTCCACAAAATGTTTTGTAGTTTTCTGCTATGTAGCATTTGTTCAGTTGTGTGCCAGTCGCACGTCCCGGTACGCGTTCGACCGTCCGCCGCCGGCGCTGGATCGGCGACACTACAGACCTTGCAATTTTGCCGGAACGTAGTGAAAAGTAAGAAGAGAATCCAGAACGGCAAAAGATGCGCTAGGAATGCAACAGATCGTAAGCAGAATTTCAGTGCGCTAGCGCTATTGTCACGAAAGTTAAATGCGTAAATCACGAGGTTGGGCGGTTTTTGCCTCCACCCCAGTGCGCGTCAGCACACCCTCACCATTGATGCAGCCTCCCTGTGGTGTTCTCAAGTTGCCTTACAACGGCCGTGTGAGTCGCTCTTAAGTTTTTCATGACTGACTGTGAAACGTTTTTATCCGCCTTGCCGATATTTTTTTTTTTTTTTTTTACTCTGCAAACTTCGGGCGTAGAGAAATGATTTCGTTTGGAGTATATCTGTAGTGTGGTGTGGCCGTTCGCCGCCCTGCGCCTGGCCGGAACGGGTCACCGCCGGGCCAAGGTCACCGCCTGCGGCGGCGGACAAACCACCGCCTGCGGCAGCGGTCGCGGTCGAGGCGGGCGCGGGCGCCTGGCGGACGGCCGGAGTCTGACCCGGGACCTCGCTCCTTGCGGACTGTTACGTTAAAACTGAAACCTTTACGCTGTGGTTTACTGTATATCAAGTCAGCACCCACCAGTATGAAACCTCAGTACGCCATATAATTTGCCAAATAACATCCCTGAAGTTCAAAAAGCAACAGATATATCGTAGCTTTTTGATAAGGGCCCTATTTCTTACTGTCATTTTTGCGACAACCTCAACATTGGGTTGGTCATCTTGCCAGCCTACAGTAGCACGCTTGCCCTCTCCATCAAGCGTACCGTGTCTCGAGCGTAGTGAGTGGCAACCAAGGCCGACCAGAAGATACAGCCACCATCGGGGTTGTGAAGATAAAGCAACCATCGGGGTTGTGTGTGTTGAGCTGTGAAACTGTATGTTGCTTGCACTTGTTACGTTAGATGGCGCGGTCCATTTCGGCCCGACCAGACCATATGACGGGACGCGTCACTCCTGTCCGTGAGATGGTCACCCACATCGGCAGCTTCTGGGAAAATGTACTGGTGGGTTGATATTTCTCCTCGTCTGGGACGTCTCCCCCTGTACCGAGGTAGGAGCTCCGGTTGCATGGCATAACACTTCAGTCATGGGCGAAAAGAGCTCTCTTGGGCCATTAGAACGTCGATATTCTGTCCCGCCCTGCGTTCTCGAGAAGGCCGGCGCTTGAAATGATGCGTCTTCAACAGTCTTTGCATGTAACGTAAAATGATGCGTAATCATGGAGCTTGTACCGAAGCATATAAACATACGCCAGCTTTGTTTGCGGCAGCCCGAACTATCTTGAGGTCCCCTCATGTCAGTCCCGTGTTACTGTTATCTCTGTTTGCCCTGTTCTATTTTGCTTGGCTAACATCTCTGATCCGCAGCTTATTAACGATGCATAACTTTGACTTGGCTATATTCATTAATGGGAAATGACCAGCACCGGGTCTGTTCGGTAACGTCAGTGAACCAGGTCTCTTTTGACCTATAAAGAGGGCTTCGGATTTTCGAGGCCCCCCGTCGCATGTGAACGTCCCGCCAGCATGCATGTAGATCAGCCCCTGCCGACCTTTTAAAGGGCCTCTGCCAGCCTGTAAAGGGGTCCTGTGTCGCCCTGCAGATGGCTCCCTGTGGGCCTGCAGTGTGGCCCTGTACAGAGGCCCGTGCCGGCTTGTAAGTGTAACTATAACTGGACCAAATTTTGGGTAGAGCTACAGTCCTTCACTCCGAAAAGCTTCACCTCTGTGACCTGAACCTGTGACCAATCTTTGACCATTCACGCCACTCCCCTCGCTGCCCAGGAAGGGTTCCGCACTAAATGGGCCCAACGATGAATCAGGACAAGCCTACCCTTTAGGCCTGTAAAGGGCGACCTGTGGGATTCTCCTACGGACCTCTAGATGGTTCCCTGCTGGCCATTAAAGGGGTTCCATGCTGTCGGTTTTGTAGGCCAACAGGGCGCCCCGTTAGCCTCTAGAGAAGCAGTCGTCGGCCTGTAAAACGGCCCTCTATTGGCCTCTAAAGGGACCCTCCTCAGACCTGTAGAGGGGGCCCTACAGGCCTGCAGAGATGGTCCTGTAAAGAGTTCTCAAAGGTGGCCCGTAAATGGGCCCTTACACGTCCGTAAAGCAATCCTCGCAGTTTCCGGTTTCACTCATTCGAATCTCACTTCGTAGGTGGCGTTAACAAGCAAAGGCTTCCACGTAAGGAGCCCCAGTGAAACCGGAGCCCCCCAACCGGAAACCTAGCCCCCTTCCCCCCACTGAGGAAAATCCTGGGTTCATCGCTAGTTGCGAAGCAAACACAATTCATGCGGCCGAAAAAGGAGACCCCTGAAATCGAGAAGGTCCCAACCCCGCGGCCGAAGGTCTAGCCTCTCCTGCCGTTAGGAAAAAGCTGGTGCTCCGCTGAGTACTTGACGTGACAGTGTTCGATCAGTTTAAGTAGATCTTGAATGGGAAACCACGAAAGTGATTTATATGCTGTATGTGAGTGATATTTCAAGCACGCGGTCGCCACGGTACATTGTCACCACAGAATACAAACGCTTTTTTGCTCTGCAAAAACTCGAAAGTTGATTTCGAAAACCCTTGAATGAAAACCCTTGACCTCAGCTAGCGTGACTTAGCACTGTTTCTGATCTCAGCGTCGCTCGCTTCGATGTACTTGAGCTTATCATACGAAACAACAAAAAACACCAGCCTGCTTGCCTGTTTGCCTGTGCGCTGATGTCTTGGGTTCCAGTTCGCTATTCATGACTGGCATTGTCACTTAATTGGGATACGTTCAGTTTGTTACGTTCCCGATTCGACAGCCTAGGGAAAGCGGCAGTAGCGCAGGGAAGATGAAAGACAGTTGATGGATTTCCACAACGGATTTCCATGAAACGTCGGATAATAATTTTAAACGCTCAGAAGACAGCATATGAGACTTCTCACTCCTTTATACCCCACTCCTTTCATAAACATTCTCACCGCTCACGCGTTTGATGCCGGATTTTTTAATATATGCCGGAAATGCATGCCGTGTCTTTCTCTATTAGCTAACATTTTAGACCTAATTTTATAAAAGTAATGGGGCTTGCGTCAGGCATACGCTTACTTGAGTTTTCCACTGTTTTCAACACTAGAGCTTTCTTGTTCATTCAACCGAACAATCACTGCTGAAGCCAGGGGCGTCGATTTCTGTAAATGATTGGGGGGGGGGGGTGAGCCGAGGGCCCGATAACGTAACCTCCCTCTAATGTGGGTTTTTCATTGGATTTAGCCCGCTTTATTTTGATCAGAGGAAATTTATTTTTTTTCGTTACTATGTATCAAGCAAAAAATTGCATATATCAGAGTGTGTGTAGGCATGTAAATATTGACAGAAGGTGTCACTCTCGGCTTAATACTTTACTCTCTGCCAATCCCTTTTCTGTTGTGGCCGTTCTTTTCGTTATCAATGACCATTTCTCTTCAAAAAAAACGGCAGAAGATTTTGGGATGGGGGCAAATCAGCACTGAGGGGGCCAAAATCAACATTTCAACAAAATCAACAGGGGTAGGACGCTCACAAAAGAAAACAAATCGATACCCCTGGCTAAAGCTGTGTCAGTTTGTGTGAGTAGTAGGTAAGCGTGAACACCGAACACTGGTGCACAAAAGCGACATAGGTAATAGATAAATAAGCAAATAAATGAAGAGAAATGAGATGGTCCGGGCCATCCGATGACCGGTTGGCCGCCGCGACCATTAACCGCCAAAAAACTGAGTCACTCAGTAAAAGAAACTAACCGATGACGGATTCAGACAAGTCGACATCTATCTAGAGGTATGTCACGGTATCCGGATGGTGCATCAGGGATAAGCTTGGTGAGAAGAAGCGGAAGTTCCGAGATGATAGCGAACCCTGGGCAGGCCCATCGCTACCTTGGAATACAAAACAAATCATTCGAGGCGCAAAGCGCATTCGAAATCAAGTTTGTCTCTAAGAAGCAACTGGAAACTGTTTGCATAAAACATGTTTTTTACAAAGATCAATGCAGATATCTCCCACATTCATGAAACCAATGAACAGTGAACAACAATGACCAAAAACAATGAACAACGGAACGGAACCTGTACCTGATTCTGAATCGAGTCGAATCAGTACTGGATCGATTTAAGAATACAGCACTTTTGTCGTGAATTAGAACCTGAATCGATTCATTTAAAACTTGCGGTGAATTAAAATCAAAATTGAATCGCATGCTTGTCCGAAGAATCAGTCGTAAATTAATCCACCAAGAAGCTTGCAAAGGACAATGGCAAATTAAGCAAGTTTCATTTTTGCTTTTGTGAATAATGTATAAATGAGGCCCGTATAGTTCTAAACTGAATCAAAACTGAGCCGGTTCACTTAAAAAAATGCACTGAATCCGAATTAGAAGCGATTCCCCGCTCCAGAAGTCCGAAAGTGAATGGATTCATTTCAGGTGAATTGGTCACAAACCTGCCAATGAGGAAGGAAGGGAAAACCTAGGTAGCATAACTAACAACGTCTCGGAAATATTTGCAAGTCGGAGCGGTGGCAATGATGCACCCACGAATCCCAGCCGCAAACTTACTGGAGAGACCTCAGCAGATTTGAGAGAATTCACGAAACTGCCTTGACGCCCCTGCTCTTTGCCAATCCCTGACGGCGTGACCGCGGGACAGCACAATGCTGACGACACGGCGGCAGCTCGGCGCGGCGGCAGAGCTGTGTCGTGGACGGGGTTGTGTCGCCGGATCAGCGCCTGCCCGGGTCCTGCTCGCGCCTCCCAGCCAGTTGTCAGCCGGCGAGGGACGGCCAGTCGGCGGCCGGCCGCGGCCCCGGCCCCGGCCCGGGCCGCCCGTCGGACGGCTTTCAGAGCCGGCTAAAAAAGCGACCGGCCGCCGCCGCCGCTGCGGACGTGGCATTTTACCACGTAAAGGCCGCCTGGTTCCTGGTGGATGGCAGCGGAAGAGGCGGCGAAAAGCCAAGACCGGGGGTAGCCATAGACCCGGGCGCGAAGCATTAGTGACGTGGCAAAACAGCGACGCAGCCATTGAAAATGAAACGTCCCAGTTTTGAAAATAGTCCTTTGGCCTTTATTTGGCCTTCGGTACATGGGCTCAGTATCAGCGTGTGTGTTAACATTGGTTGGTTGTGGACATCAATATTGATTTTTTTAACACGATTCATATGGTGCGCCGAGAAGCGTGTTATCCGAAGAAAGCATCGGGAGATATCCAGGTGTTTTTATCTTTGTCTCTGTTCTGTCACATATGTAATGCAAATTGTGAGATTTTGTGTGCTGCGGGAAGCTGAAACATTGGTGTGCCAAATGCCTGCCGCCAAATGACCCGGTTACTTGCCGGCCTTCTGTCTTCTCTGGGCGTCGTTCTGTGGTCTTGTTACGGGACATACCGGACTAAATTGGTCATCTCCGTACAGCTGGCATTATTGATGCAAACCTCCGCCGCTGTCGGAGCTGTCCACGCCCTGACGGCTTTCTGCAGTCAGACGATGTGTAGCGCTTCAACTTCCTGCAGATTGCTTCGCTTTTCATTTTTTTTTAGCCCTCGTCTTCACGCCTGTAATTTATGATGCCGCGGTCTGTCTGTCTGTCTGCTGTTTGTCTTTCTGCATACCCATCTGCCTACCTTTCTGCCTGTCAGCCTACCTGTGTGCCTGCCTTTGTGCTTCTCTCTCTCTCTCTCTCTCTCTCTCTCTCTCTCTCTCTCTCTCTCTCTCTCTCTCTCTCTCTCTCTCTCTCTCTCTCTCTCTCTCTCTCTCTCTCTCTCTCTCTCTCTCTCTCTCTCTCTCTCTCTCTCTCTCTCTCTCTCTCCGCCTTTTTCTCTTTCTCTCTCGCAGTGGTGTCGACCAGTCCTGCTGCTCCGAGGCGGATGGCGGGGAAAGCCGGCTGCAGATAGCGCTGATAAATTTCCTTTCCCAGGGCGGGCCAGGAGCGTGGCCCGCCGACTGATGTCCCATTAGATGGGCCGGCCCGGCCGGCGCAAACAGCCGGAGGCCGGTCGGCGCTCGCATTCCTGCCCGGGACGCGGTCCGCTGTCCCGACCGGCTGGCGAGCCGAGCCGGATAACCAGCCAACTGAACCGGGGACAACTGGGCCAGTGACGACTGAACCAGCGACAACTGGCCTAGTGACAACTGGACCAGGGGCAATTGAGTCAGTGACAACTGAGCCAGTGACAACTGAGCCAGTGACAACTGAGCCTGTGGCGACTGAACTAGTGGCAACTGAGCCATTGACAACTGAGCCAGTGACAGCTGTATCAGGGACAGCTGAATCAGTGACAACTGGGCTAGTGACAGCTGAGCCAGTGCCAGCTGAACCCGTTGCAAGTGGGCCGTTGACATTTGAGCCAGTGACAACTGAACCAGGGACGGTTGAACCAGTGACACCTGGGCGAGTGACAACTAAGCCAATGAAAGCCGAATCAGTGGCAACTGAGCTATGACGACTGAACCAGGAACAACTGAGTCATTGACAACGGGGCAGTGACAACTGAACCAGTGACACTGAACCAGCGACAATTTAACCGGTGACAGCTAAACCAGTAGCAACTGAACAGCGACAGATGAGCCAAAGACAGTTGAACCAGCGACAACTGACCTGGTGCCAGCTGAACCACTGACAACTGAGCCAGTGAGGACTGGCCCAGTGACAACTCAACCAGTGACAACTTGACACCTGAGCCAGTGGTAAATGATCCAGGGACAACTGAGCCAGATACCTGAATCGGGACAACTCGCCTAGAAAAACTGAACTAGTGACAGTTGAACCAGCGCCAGCCGAACCGGTGACAGCTGAACCAGCGCCCAGCTAGCCTCGGTTGTGGCAGTTGCCGTGCAGCTGGCGTGAGAGTTGTGTGATAAACACTAAACAGCGACTGCCATCGCGGGATGGGCTATTCGCACGGCGGCCTTTGTCGGTGACTTCCAGTGGCAAAAACTCTTGGGAAGCTGTCAGTTTAGATGTCTTCGAGATGTTTAAATGCCGTGTCTGTCATTGATGTTGCCACGAGGTCTGAACTGCTGGGAACACTGTTGTTGGGACGGGGCATAAATACTGGGGACAGTTCTCAGTAGCCTTAGGGACCCTGGAAACTACTGGGAACAGTTTTCCGCCAGTGTTCCCAGTGATGGATACGCCCGTGGTGTCATTTGCCTCGCTCGTAACCATACGTGAGCTAAACGTTTTGCTTAGTCCATAATTGTTATCTGCAACGTCTTCGGCATCAGTAACATTTGACACGGCTGCGTCATTCGTCACAGGGCCGTTGTTAAGGTGCTCTTCAGGCTTCGTCGCCGAGATACGGGTGACGCTTCAAGCTATGAAACAGATTCCCCCGTCCCCCCTCCTTTGGATCAAATGGCGAGGGCTAACTTGCCGCCGACACCAAACCCTCAGGGTTTCTAGTCGTCGCTTGGCTGGGTATCGCGACCTCAGTCGTCCGGTACGCTCGGTAATGAAGAGCGACAACGGTGCAGGCATTAGCTGTCACACCTCGGGATCCTTGCCCAGCTCTGTTCGGCGTCATTTGCTGTATGGCACTTTGGGAAACAAAAAAAGCCGACCAAGGAGTGTTTGGTTGTCTTTCTAAAGGCTGGACCAGAGTGACCTGGATTAGTTGTCACTGGCTCAGCGGACACTGGTTCAGTTGTCCCTGGTTCAGATACCACTGGTTGAGCTGCCACTGGCACAGTTGTCCAGAGTCGAGTTGTCCCTGTTTCATTTGTCCCTGGCCCAATTGTCCCTGGTTCAGTTGTCCCTGGCCCAGTTGCTGCTGGTTCAGTTTTGACTGGTTCAGTTGTCCTGGCTCAGCTGTCACTGATTCAGTGGTTATGAAATCGGCGAGCGGGGCATTAAACCGGCTGCCACCAAGAAATGGCTGCGACACCGAGCCGGCCAACACGGAAGCAAGGCCGCGACACTCATGACTCTTAGGGTCCCAAGTCAGCGGAAGGAACAGTAAACACAGCTTAAACATGAACACACTCGTCGATCGCCGTACCATCGGCCACACAGTGAAGCGAGAGATGGTTTAGGACAACGGACCTTAGATGAGGAAGTGATAGCGGTTTTGAAAAGCGAAGCAGAAAGGGAAAGTGAGTTAGGATGGAGCTGCTTGAAGCCAGAAATAAAAATGATTATGAATGCTTTAAAGAGTAAATGGAAGGACAGAAGACGAAGAACAAAAATGCAAGCAACTGTGAATTTACTCCGATTTTTTCACGAGCAGATACATGCATTGGTCAATAGTTTTGTTGAGACTGGTCTGCTGTTGGTCAGTAACTGTCCGACGTCGCCCGCTGTCCCGGCCGGCTGGCCCGCTGGACATTGAGTTGGCCGAGAAATGGCCGCGATTATGTCGTTTTTGGCGCTCCCACAATATTGTTCTGGTGGCCTGGCTCCGTCTCTGGTCCACATTGGTATTCTGTTCGGCAGCAGTGCTATAGTCTGCAGTGGTATTGCTCGATGAGCACAGTGCACTCCGGTCTGCGTTGACCTTATCCGATATGTAGCCTTCGATCAGCTTTATCGATAGTGGGAAATTTTCGGAAATTTGTGAGGGAAGCATCGTCTCTAGTCTTTACATCTTTTTATCACCAGGTTATTTCTGTATCGGTGTCATCATGAGGTTATTCCGACCAGTTATATTTTACTTAAGCTGGTACATCCGTATCATTTGTATGCTAGAAATTCCTTTAAATTTCCATTCACAGTCGTTAAAACTAAAACTGATTTACCGGAGCAAATGAACGACCTTGATTGCTAAGGTTTAGTCTCCTAGGGAACACGTTGACATGGTTACGGAGCAACCGTCGTCATGAAAGTCTTGGTGGTTATTTGACCTTGAGAATGAAGGCAAAATTTGTTACGTCGACGGTTTTCTGCGTATCGCATGTTTCAGCAGAAAGGTCAAATCCTCCTTTGCGACAGTACACCAGATTGAAGAACAAACCAGCCTAAAAGTTTGTACTCTTGCGCATAGGTGTCTGTATCATCGCCAAGGTATGATGGAACAACACATCACGTTATCGAAAACAAGACCGTTCTATCTAAGATTTGACGGGACAAAATATCGCGTTATTGAAAACAAGATCGTTCTGTCTAAGGTTTAATAGTGCAGTGTAAAAAACTTGGGCAGTGAAATGAAGCTATACCAGATTCCTTTTAGGGGTTGCAGTTGCCCTCAGAAATTGTTTGAAAGGGCCCAGCTACGCCTACAACCATTCACATAGCATGCAGCGGCACTGCACACATGCTCGGATTTCTGCACAGTTTCCGCTACCATATCGCTATGGATGGCCGCTGGTTGTGCCTAGACATTGGAAGTTATTCCTTTTTGTAAATAAAACATAGTTCTGTGCTGCTGCACAAGTTTCAGAATATAGCTCCACCTTTGACTAAGGGGAGGAAACATTACCACACCCTGATGTGTTTTTTAGATATCCGAAAAATTTACGCTTTGAGTTGCGGGCGGCGCCCGTCGGCTTTTTTAGAGAAAAGCCGACCGCCGTCTTTTCCTTACATCGGTTCCACACATTTTGGTATGAAAATTTTCAGCAAGGTCATTCAGTACGACGTCAAAATGACTTCTTAAAGGAAACTGTGTACCATTTTTCCAGCCGTATTAAATTCGCTTGCTCTTTTTTGTAGGCATGAGCTGAGGGATAATGGCTCGTCTTAAACAGCCTAATTATTGTTGTATAGTTTGAATGGCATGTTACGGCAACATACCTTGCCCTAGTGATAGCAACAAAACAAAACATTTTTGGACTTAAAGTCGACATATGGTCCCATTACTCTGCCGAGCTTAATTTATGTTATGTCTTGAGGTCATGCGATACAAAGCTGTCGTGTGGTGTTTACCATCAGTTAAATCCGTCTAATAGTTAAAGAGATTCCGGTGGAGGGGGGCACAATATTTGTCCCCTTCAGTTCATGGAGTAACGCCGAATTCCACAGTCAGTGACGGGTGAAAGCTTAGGCCACCAGCCACTAGCTCACAACTGCGGCGGCGCCCCGCTCCCAGTTTCCCGAGGGCTTCAGGCACTGGCGCATACCGAGAAATGCCAGTATACTGGAAATTACCTTATCTGCCATCATTAAAACAGTTACTTTATTTGATGCATTTGATGATGAGAATCGTTCATTGTGTTGTGTAATGATATTTGTCTGTCCAGATATAGTTGTGTGCGGTAGTGCTTGCGTGCATCATTTTTCAGTAAACATTATTGAAAGGCGTTGGAATTTCTGTTGATTGACGGAACATGGTTAGCTGGACAACTACATATGGTAAATGCAAGGTTCCGATCGGAAGCAAATCGAAATACCAAAACTGTACAAACCACACAAAGCTTCGAATGCACCGGTGTACGACAATCTTTAGAAAGGTATGTCATCTAGCCTTCCGTAGAGTAGTGCACCTGTCCCGTTTTCGGGATGTGAACCGTAAAAGTATCTTCTGCTGTGCGTGCCGACACCGTCTGACAGGGACTCTGGCTGACACCGTCTGACACCGTCTGACAGGGGCGTGCCGGGATCCGTGCCTGGACCCTCCACCGCCAGTCGACACGGCCCGTGTACCGCGCTCGTCCGTTGAAACTGCATCCAGTGTCGACAGACAGGACCGAGTTGTCGTTGTCGGCGAGAAAATGTCGGCGCCAGCAGACGGCTAAACTGTGTCCGCCGACAGCTGAAGCCTGCTCCGCCCGATCCTGCCCTCACAGGTCGGTAAACCCCGCCAGCACTGGCCCGTCACAGGTGACCTGCCATTGGTGGGTCGGCCACTGATGACCCGAGGCGTGTCGGTCGGCGAGGCAGGTCGGCACATTTGGTTCTAGTGAGGTCAGATATGGTCCGCCAGTGGTGTCAGGACCCGCCAAGACAATTTTTCCTGACGATTTCAGAATGCCAAGCCGACCGGTAGTGCCGGACAGCATTGGCGAATGTCGATGACTGCATTGCTTGGTTCTGAAACATCTGCCAAGTGCCTGTCTTTAACATGGTTGGAAAACCGGATCTTCAAACCGGTAGTCGAGCCGTAAGCACCAAGGTCAGCGCAAAGAAACAAGAAATCGGGAAAAGGTCCGCCTTGCTGGGTTTTGATACCACTGACGCGCAACACCGTGATGGCTATATCGTGATCTGGGCAAGTAGCAACCAGATCATGTCCATTGGGGCAGTCCATGGGACAGTCTTATTGTTTATGCCAGCTTTTGCGTGTGTTTTCATCGTCTCCGTAAAGGACGGATGGATGCTGCTGGACTCTACTGATACTAGCAAGCTGATTTATCAATAATTCCAGAACTGATTTGTTACTATTATGTTGGTGAATCTATAACAGATGGTAAACGACTCTGGGCGCGGTTGCGTGCCAGTCGCTTACGCAGTCGCAGTCGCTAGTCCCCTGAAGCATTCATTATCACGAGAAAGAAATACACACGAAAAGGAATTGGTGCATCAGCGTCCGCCACCCGTGGAACTGCGCCTCCGGTGCTGATTTTCTCTTTGGTTATCTAGCTGTATGAGTGTATACGACGTCATAAAGCTAGGTTACCAAAGTTAAGAACAGCGCCTGTTCATCGGGATGTGGAAGATTGCGAAATCTGCGCGCCGTTGTCTGGACAGCCGCCCATCCCAAAGCCTCGGCTCACGGCTTCTGTTACTCGTTCGCTGCCCCAGTAGCTATACCACTGTTCATTGTCCTCAGCTCATCCGTTGTTTCTCGGCGCCCCCCCCCCCCCTCGTCGCCCTCTCGTCCCCTGCTCGTTAGTGGCTCGTTCTCCGCTCGTCCTCGCTCGTCCTCCGCACGTTCCCGGCTCGTCCCCGTTTCGTTCTGCGCTCGTCCCGGGCTCATTCTCAGATCATCTTCCACCAGTCTCTCGATACCCCCCCCCCGTCCACCCGTCCGTACCGTACATACTCCATTCGTACCTCGTTTGTCCATCGTCCGTCTCGCACTGCTCCTGTCCGTCGTCTCACCTTTAGCCACGGGGCGTGAACTGGCCGCGTGGCTGCAGGTCCAGGCGGAGGGCGAGTATTGGCCGCGCGGCTGCAAGTCCAGCCATGGGGCGTGTATTGGCCGCGCGGCTGCAGGTCCAGGCGGAGGGCGAGTATTTGCCGCGCGGCTGCAGGTCCAGGCGGAGGGCGAGGATTGGCCGCGCGGCTGCAGGTCCAGCCGTGGGGCGTGTATTGGCCGCGCGGCTACAGGGCCGAACCGACCCAGTTCGGCCTGCCGACCGCGTCCCAATCGACGCCATGTCGGGCCGTGACAGGAAAGGGTGGTTTGCAAAGCGTATCTTCTGGAGTACCGTCGAGCAAAAGCACTCTGCCGCTCCAGTACACGTACGGCTAGGGGAGCATCTTGGCAAGAATACACATTCACGTCCAACGGATTCACGCGCAAAGACACCACCTGGACACTTACGAGACGCCTCCACCTAATACGTCCACCACCGACCTTATCCCACAACTGTCAGGACACAATCAGCACATCACCGAACCTGGCGAGGTTAAAGAACACATCAAAGCACATTACAGAAACGTGGCATCTAACCACGCTTACGACAAACTGTGACTAACTCATTACAGACACTTGCAGCGGCTACAGACTTTCAGCCCACCAACACTGAAGACCACAAAAAACAAACCATTCTCACTGCACGAACTGAGCCTTGCCATCGGCAACTGCGGCAACACGTTGGTTGGGCCGGGTGACATACAGAAGCAGTTTTTCAGGCACGTCAGTTGCGTTTCGTTAACGTACTTCCTGACGACCATAAGAACGGCTTCAGAAAACACGATTGCACTAGACAATCTCATTCGCATCCGTACGCGACATTAAATACGACCTCAGCTATAAACGTAACACAGTAATCGCATACTTAAATATCACGGCCTCATTTAACTGAGTATACAATTCCGCAGTTGCACACAAACTGCACAAACTAGGTCTACGCGGATACCTAGCATACTTTTCAATGAACCTCCTGTGGAACAAAATGATAAAGTTTAGATGGGCAACACCACCTGCAGCAATGGACCAGGGCTTACCGCCAGGAAGTTTCATTTCACTGATACTATTCCTTATCATGAATTCAGTGACATGCTTCCGGACTTCATTCACAAAGCATTGCACTACTCACTGTATGCGGGGGACGTCCCATCTGGATGGGAAACTGACATTTTAACCACACATCAACGTTATCACTAAACGATGTGCATAGCGCATTAACATTATCCACTCCCTGCCTGAAACAGACTGGGACGGAGACAAACACTGCTCAGGCTTTACAAAGCCATCATGAGACCCATCCGCAAATACAACAGTGTCACATTCAAAACCATCTCACCATTCTTAGCACAACTAGAAATCACGCAGAACTACGGGATTAGAACAACCAAGGGAGCTCTACATGGCACACCCTTCACCAATCTCCTGGCTGACGTGGACATCCTCTCACTACAGACTGGAAAAACTCAACAATTGTGCCGGTACTACACAACAGTCCAAACCACAACACACCATCCGGCACAGCTCGGCTTTAAACATACAAACCAGGCAAGAGCCATGCAGAACGCAAACGCTCGCCATTTCACGTTCAGATGAGCACAGCTCTAGCGGCCTTGAGTTTGCTGCACCACCAACTGCACGCAGACGGCCAGGCCTTTCTGGATTCCCACACCACCCACCGTTGAGTATTTACTCACAGGAGGCAATTCAGACATAACACAGACCAATCATTCATATGCACGAGCCGGTGCAAAACGGCGACAAAGTCGGATTTGAACTCACATCGACTGGTGATGAACTCGGCAACCGCCTCCCACGAGCATCCACCCTCACGGCAGAAACCATGACCATCCTGAGCGCCATTCGTCCGACAGACACACCACGGCTAATGTAATCGTCTGTTCCGATTCGAAATCAGTACTTCAGGCTATTAGCAACACGGCCTACCCATCACACTACATACATTACACACTGCATACAAGCAGCACGTGTCCCCTAATGTAAGCAACATTTCGTCCCTTGGATATCGGGCACACAGACATCAAAGGGAACGAGCGAGCAGACCAGATTTCAAAATGATGAGATGACAATACGATTTGAACGCTTGCTTCGTCATGAAATTCTCATTGGACGACTGCATGGCGGTCCTCCAACATCACATCCGCCAAGGGCAACAATGGGCTTGAGCAAAAACCATCACATACACCTGTACACAATGTAGCCGACACCTGGCGCCTGAGACACTCCAAATAAAAAATGCCTGCGTCCAGAAGTCGTCCTCACTAGCAGGGGTGAGTCATCACTAGAACGGGTCGCGCTCACACAGCCACGATCATTGAGCAAGACTCAACAACTGCAACACACCACTTAACATTAGCCACCTCGTGCTAGAGTGTAGGGACTTTGACGCATAAAGACGACCTATCAGGGCCCTCTGCCGACAAGCGGGGATCCAACGCACTCTGGGACCCTCCTGGAAAACCAGTACCCAGACCTTTTGAAACCGTTATTTAGGTACCTGAGTGACGCACACAGCAGAATTCAAGCACAGTACCACCATTACGACAAAACCTCCTTCCCTCTCTTCCTCGACACACGGCATGTGAAGGTAAACGCTCAGCCGACGGGAGAGGCGGTGTGGACAATCTCCTCCTGGCCGGCACGATAATGACCCCTCGGAGCTTTTTGTGAGGGGTTTGCCATGTGTCGGCACCCTGGCCTAAAATTAACGTAAATCTTAACGTAACATTTTTGAGGAGAGCGTAAGTAAAGACACTTGTAATAGTCGAGGCGACGACTCCTTGACGTTTGCCCTGCGCGTCTTGGCTCTGGTTCACGGTAGCCTTCACATTTGCCGGTCTTCCATGCGGCTTCTAAATTTGATCTGCACACATGCAAATTCAAATTCAGCGAATCACCTGTGTTTTCGACTCCTTCCAATCGTAACGTTAAATGGGACCCTTGCCCTGTCTCGAAACTCGTCATACAGTAGGGGACTCACACGGACTTTACAGGCGGTACATAATGGCCAGCAGGTCATGTCATACCTTAAAACTCATTGGAACTAAGTAACTCTTTCCTTCATCCCACAGCTCCGAAATGACCAGAACTGGTCGGAGGAGCTCTGCTCACAACCAAACCGAACCAGACTTATATTTTGCGTTGGTCTGGTCCGGCAGCGTTGAAGTATTATACATTGACGAAAAATCCTCTCCCAAAAATCGCATGTATAACCTTGCGTGCGCAGAGTGATTATGTTTAGTCCAATGTGTGCGAATCGCTGCCACACCGTCCCACGGCTATTCGAGAACAGTCCCTGATCCATTGTCTTTATTTATTTAATATCAGTAGTCCTCACGCACAATGCGGCTTCCACGACTCATTATCGAGTGCGCTGGAGGAATAAAACAACACCACGCAAATGCAGACGCACACACGCTCAGTAAAAGAACGAAAAAGAAAGCTTTCTAATTATCAGTCGCCGAGAGTTGATGTCGACCAGGCAGCGTTTTAAGAAAGAGGTGAAGGCGTCCGGCAGAAGGCAGGCTGTCCGTAAGTAAATCGTCGCTCACTCATCGTTGCGAATCTTAGGCAAGTGATAAAAACTGGCTTGGAGATCGCAGTCGGACATCACAGTCTAAAATGAACATCTCCGCAAGTGATACCGAGTTGCCGTAGTGTAAAACCTTATGACCGATACAAGCAGTGTAAAAATTCACAATGTCTGGAGCGTTCCAGCTACCCAGCTGATGGACAACTGCACAGCGATGGTTGTCTAGTACAGGGCCTTGTCTTTCGACGTCGTGCTCTCTGGCCCGGGGCGACTCCCGAGTCCGTCGGTGGTGTTAGCTGTGACACCAAATGACCCGGGCCCGGGCAGAAGTCTCTGAGCAAGACCTGTGCGACTCTCCTCTCCCGTACGGCCGCCAGCTGAATGTCACCCGGCGTCAGACGGCAGTTGTCGTGGCCCCGCCCAGTCCCCCGAGCCGGCTCCTGATTCGTCAGCGGAGCAGACCGCAAAATCACGGCGCGCCTGACGTTTAACCGGTCCGCCGACGGACGGCACGGAGGGCGGGTGGCAGGGCTCGTAGTTAGCTGGGCAATGCTGTATTCTTGGTAGTCATTCATTGGGCTTCGTCTGGCCGTTACGAGCTTCGACTACTTGCGATTCCGGTACCAATAATAGCAAAAAATGTGTTTCTGACGCTAACAACGATTGACAAGTGTCTATTTGAAATAACTGTCGGTCTACAGCCTCCAATTTCTGTTTGTCCTTATTCATGCCTTGCGGTCCGTTGTCATTTCCTTTCGCCTGTATTTTGGGCCTGTCGCCAAGAACATGTATACCAGATCCAAATCTTGGATGTTCCTGCGTCAATGTTTTTTTCAGATCGTGATGACTTCTTGCTCATACATAGGAATGCCAAGCCCCACCAATGTTGATTTGGGCTCTACCAATATAACTCTGAGCCGTATCAGCATTGCTTTTCTAAATATCTTAAATCCTAAACGTGTGGCATAAAAGCCAGATGGTTTTTTATTTACTGGTGTTTTCGAGTGCGCCGACTTCTGAGGTAATTTCCGCTCAAAAGCCAGATAGGATATATATCTATATATATCTATATATACATACGTATATAGATATATATGTATATCTGTGTGTGTGTGTATCGGAGACATTTGGGTAATATCGGGCTTAGGCATAATCTTTGCGGGGCTGCTGGGGACATGTCCACGCAGTTTTCCAGAAGCGGTGATTTGTCCCCTAGTTTCTAAGGTATGGAATAGGTATTTGCCATTGGCAACAAAATTTCTTCAGTTTACAAATCTAGCAAATGGGATTTCAACCGCTGTTTGTCATGCAACGCCCAAAAAATTATTTTTACGCTCGCCCTACCTATTCTTGGTGCATTGCAGTGAGCTCGTCCCTCCCCCCAACTTCTGAACCTTGGGTATACCCATGATATACCCATGATTTCCATGATGTCGGACGCTTATTTAAAGTCAGTAATAGCTTATCTCTGCATAGACGCAAGTTAGCCAAAAGACATTGTAATGAAAGGCCACCCTTATACCCGTAATGCGTCAGAGGACGGCACCACGTATTTTTGACCCGGGGCGCAGCCCAGTCGATGAGTTCTTGAAAAGAGACTCCCCCCTCAAAGCTGGGTGTCTTCCCGGATTGGGGCCACTTCATTTTGCGATTTACGATGTGTAATAAAGAAGTTGTTGCTTATCACTTATCTGGCCGAAATGGTGATGAAATTGGCAATCCCGTACATAAAATCTTGCGCTTTAAATTTCAAAATCTCTCTCTCTCTCTCTCTCTCTCTCTCTCTCTCTCTCTCTCTCTCTCTCTCTCTCTCTCTCTCTCTCTCTCTCTCTCTCTCTCTCTCTCTCTCTCTCTCTCTCTCTCGGCGTCGTGCGCCGGGTGATGCGTGCACCGGCCGAAGCCCGAGAGAAAGTCAGCTCGTGTGTCGAGCGCCACTGGGTGACAATAAATTCCGGCGGCCGGTCCGTCCAGAACCGGTCCTGGCCGCCGACCGCGCCGGTTTCGCCCCAAAATTGGACTCGGCAGATGGCGGATAGCTGGGCCGGGGCCGGGCTTTTGTCCGCCTGCGCCGGGCCAGGGTGCGGGCAGCGCCGCGCCCGGCGACCCTCACCCGCCGCCGCCGCACGCCATCACCGCTGGCATGTCCGCTGGGGTCACACGGAGGTTTCCCTCTCCCCTCCCCCGTCGGCGCTGCCAGACCCACAGAGAGCCTGCTGGTCTTCCAGCCATCTTTTTGTAGAGATCCTCTGCGCATCACCACTGGGGTGATGCCTGTATGTTAGGCATCAGTCTGACGGGCATTTTTCTGCGTCAGTGTTCTGCCGATTCCTGACGTCAGTTTTTGTTTTGAAGGTTTCCGATAAACCACCCACGATCGTCTGGAACAAGCCAATTTGAAGGTTTACGGTGACATCTTTTTTGGGACTTTTGATTGCGTCCACATTAACCTTCCCCGGGCCGGAAGAAGTCCCCCTCCAGTTTTCTGAGGCTAGCCCGATAATGAAGAGGCGCAGAGATACGCCATGTCAATTTTTAAACTCAGGGTCGCCTCAAGTCACTGACTTAAGACAGATCACGCAAGACTATGCTCTCAAAAAAAGAAAGCGCCGTAAAATTTTGTGGAATGTATCGTTTGACACGATACTTGGAACACTAAACACAAGGAACACAATGAACATTGAACATTGAACATTAAACGTTGACAACACTGACACGATACATGGAATATGACAAATGGAAAAATTCTGCTGTCTCAGGTTTTTCGAAAATTTCGAAATTCGAGAATTTCGGTCGTCGGCCTTGGGTCCGCTGAACTTTCGGCCTTTTTACGTTTGCTTTTAAGATTGTGGGACTGGTTCAGCGGTTTTGAAGCTTGGATATGCACCCTGGTGCTTTTCATATCATTTGTAGGCGTAACTGTAGCCTTCGACCCGTGACCTGGGGTCAGGTCAGGTTTCATATCAAATTTTCAGGCTCGCAACCGAGCACAATTCTTTGGTGTACTTTCTGTAATGTTTATTGGTAGTCATATGTGCTTTGGAAGCACTAGTATATGAACTTATTTGCCAAGAGTGACCCAATCCCATTTCACCCAGGCTGACCCGATTGAACTGAATAGTATGCTTGTTTTCAATGCGAACACACTTCGTATTACCACAAATGACAATAACTGCAATCCGTGCAATTCTGTACAATTTGTACTGCCCCAATCCTCTTATTTTTAGTGGCCAAAATAAAAACCCTTGACGCCGCGGAAATACTTTCCCTTCAAATAGGCCTTTGCATATCAGCCGTGCCGACCGCCCGGCATCTGAGTGACTTACGTGAAAAATACTTTGGGACACGGGCTTCATGATACAGAAGGGACATTACATAGCCCGATGCTATAGGATTTTATGCCGTGCCGTCTAATCAATGGTAATTTGGCAGATGGTACAGCAGACATCAGAAACGCCCAACGTTAAGGCATCAATACTTTGACCTAGGTTGACCTTGTTTGACTTTAATATGATAACCACAGATTTCCTGTGCGTCCCGGACACATTTTTGGCGTATTTTAGTTAGGACACGTGCATCGAGGAAAACGATGCTCATGCCTTTACAAGAAAATTTTTTGTCTTCGTTTTCTCCCCCCTTCAAAATGTCAAATTTTGCCTCGGATGCCTTTTTCGTCTCCTATAGGTAACTCAAACCTTCGTTTTACCCGTTAACTCCTTTGTAACTGCGTACAAGCCTTGGTTCAGACAGGGTAATTTGGCCCATGATGACCTGGAGTGACCTTAAGATTGACCTTATTTGCAAAAATCTAGGTGCTTTCTTTTAGTTCCGCCAAAGGTTTTCCGACGGTGTTTTTAGGGGGAGGGGTTCTCTTGTCTCCCCCTGGCCCGGCGAAGGTGGATTCGGAGGCCAGCCCGAGGAGGGCTAAAGGATATGTTTTCCGTCTTAGTGCGTTTTTCACTGAGACAGCCAAGTTGTATATTCTGGGAGTTGGCATCCATTTACAGATTGAAATATATGCCATGTCCCAGAATTCTGTGGCTGTGGATTTTCAAAGACGTTTTCAACGATGTATGTGGCACTGGATTTACTGCTGCTGCGTGACGATTAAATGACGTTCGCAACGAACGCCGGCAAACGAACATCAGCAGAAAGCAACATTGCAAATTTAGCGGCCCTGATTACTAGACCTGGATTCGAATTCACAGCAGTGAGTCGGACTCCAAGTTTGAGTCCGGAAGCCTAGGGTCCGAGTAAGATTCAACGTTTCTCCGACCTGTGGATCTTGAGTTCGAATCCGAGTCGTGCCTTAAAAACTTACTCTGAGCTCGTATCTGAGACAGAGGCCCCAGTCCGAATACGAGCCTGATTCATGGCTAAGAAAGCTGATTCCGAATCAGAGTCCGCGATCTCAGGACTTAAGCCAAGTTCGGGTTTGAATCATGCCTAAACAGACAAGGATAAGAGAATTTCAAGGTTCATTAACTCTCTTTCATTGTCGCAGTGTTATGCAATGCAATCTTTCTGCTGAAGAATTATAATGTGTATCCAGTTCGCATGTCCTTATTAAAGTGGCCTGTTTGAAACGTAGTGGGGATCAATTTAATTGCGGCATCGAAGGGAATTATAATCTTAAACAAAACATGTTCAAAAAACTGTTTAAAAGGCATGGTGATGGATTTAATTGTGGGATCGAAGAGAATGGAAATCTTAAACAAATGTTTACCATAATCTTTACATCGAGACCGACACATGCTGTGTTCTCTGTTTTTCATGAGAAATAAAAATTGGTTGGGGGGGGGGGGGCTAGATGAGGAGTATTCGGAGAGATAATTCTTACTAGCCCAATGTGCTTCAATCTAGTCATCAGAAGGGGTAACGTGTAACCTGTCACTGTACGAGTTTCGTGTATCTTTTAGAAGAAAGGTGGATCATTTCTCTTAGTACCGTCAATTCGTTGGATCATTGCTGTTACATTACACATATGAAAATCCCGTTTCTGCGAGATGTTACAAAAAAGCGTCTTACCCCTACTCAGAGGCAAGACACGTTCTGTGTAGGGCTCAGATGCCATCTGCGTAAGGTCGTACCCTTGCGACGTCCTTGAATAAAAACCGGACCTTCCCGCTGAATGATATCGCGCGGGCCTTGTCGTCGGTGCACTTCCGGAGACATAAACCTTGCGGTGTTAGTATAAGGTGGTTATAGACGGTACCCGGGGTCCGGAGTTTCCAACCTATTCTTGCTGTTCATTGAAATGTGTGAAGAAGCTACGAATATCTGGGTTTTGAACACACCACCTTGTGCCGGCAAAACTAAATGCAATATGTTTTAAATTTAAGTAAAAAATATCTAAAAGTACCTAAAGTAAGCTGGATGAATACATCGTGTTAACAGTGAGACGCCTTGTAGCCGTATAATGATCGAGGCCTACTTCGTTGTTGTTTGCATTGTTGCTTTTCCTTTATGCGTTCATAATACGAAATTATAATCGACAGTCCATTTTCTCATTACTTTGTATCCGAAGAACTACAAGCTTAAATGTCACCCGCCCCATGATGTGATTCGCTGCCTTTACTACGTGGTAAAAAAAGGTGAAAAATAAGTTTAAAGGCAGAAACATGCCTCCCATAGTAGTCGTGTGGAAGGCACAGCTTACGAGCCAACGGATAAAAAATACAAATGCGTAAAATTTGCAGAATCCTGAATTGTGAATGTGCCGAATCTGCTGATGGCAATTTCATGTCTGGGTACCCCTTCAAACGGTGTTATATCTAGGCAGGTCGAGGCCGGCAGCTCAGTTTGATTTTTTCTGTTACTGAAAGTACAACTCGGCCTTTGGTCTCCCTCGTAACCAACAACCTTCGACGCCAGTCTTTGTCTTAATTATGCACTGTGCTACCAGCCCAATACGCTGTAAACGTTTTCCTGTAGATCTCTCTGATTACCGAGTGTTATATCACGGTAAGTTTATGCTGTTGTTACCAGTGCTACCTTGTTATGTACCAATGTTACTGCGTCATGGTTATTTATTTATCTGTCATTTGGAAAAGTTTATGTGATTATCATTTTTGATAGTTATCTCCTTCACTGCATCATTTATTTATAATTTTATTTTTAACTATAGGTATTTTTTTAAGGATTACGCAACTACACCAATGACATCTTGGTAAAATATTACCAGAGAAATTGTCAAAACTAAAAGCATCTTGGATAAAATCACCTGGTTGGCATAACGAGGAGTATCTGAGGGTAAAAAAAATAAGTTCTCTAGGTGTCCAAAAAATAAAAAAGAAAAGTATGCAAGACTGCACCTGTAAAACTATCCATGAAACTATAGGCTATGCGAAAACACGGAGTAAGACGCCGCACAGGACCTCTTACCCCTTTTTCATGCTGTCGTCTTATCCCGGGTGCTACGTCGGAAATTTGACAAGACATGAAAGGTACAAATGTGGGTTGTGGCAAATGTGGGAAATGTGGCTGACGGGAACAGGAGAAGAAACGCATAATATCTTGGCAAAACAATGCCCGGTGACGGTAAACATTGCTCACAAGCATCAGCAGAAGAAGTTCGGAAGCGATGTTTTATAACTGCATTGGCTGAAACAGAAAAGCACTCACCCTCGGCAAACGACACCACACTTCTCCATAAGACGCTATCCACAGCTTAAAACAATCATCTGCTTTGTCCACGAAAACTTAAACATAATCAAATTTGCGTAGTTTTGCTGTCACGGCCAAAAGGCACCTTAACCCCATGTCGTTTTACCCCACTTTAGCCTAATATGATGACTAGTCGATCGTGATTACTTAGGCTTAAAATGAGCTCAGATATGACAAGGTAACATCCGTGTTGTCTGCCCCCTTGTTTTTTTTTCGAAATGAGACGGCTCATTTTTTATTGCGTATAAAGCTGTTTCAGATCTCAGATGTCAGAAATCCATGGCGACCACTGGGACGGACAATGAACATGGTCTGAGATGTTAATCCGGTTCAAGCCATGTTACCCTTTTTCCCAAATGCTTGTGTCTGGATATTAGTGCAATTCAGGAGGAGCTTATTTTCAAGCCAGCGGTTCTGAATTGGCTTATTCTGAACCTGAGTCTGAGTCTGAAGCTGAGTCAAACTTGCTCAGTTTCAGTCTGAGTCCGAGTCCAGCATTTTACAACTCTGAGTCTGAGTCGGATTCTGAGCCCAATGTTTTGTGACTTCGTGAGGTTGACTTGGAATATTTCATGCCAGTTACTTATTTTCGAGATAACAAATTTTGATGCTTCTATGTATTTCAGATCTTTGAAATACATATTCCACCACCAGATTTCACTAGCTAGCTCAGACTATGATTCTGTGGAAACCATAGCCTGAGAGCTGGCCCAGGCTATCATAGGGCCATGACAGTTTTCATGCAGTCTGATTATGACACGAAACGGACTTAAGGTCGCCAGCAAAGAGCAATTTTCTTGTAATCTGAACAGAGTCGTTTGATATGGTGATTTTAGAGATCAGTGCCCGTGCTGGACGGCTTGTCATGCGGTGTAGGCTAGGTTTGTAGACACTTGTATCACAGTCTGTTTGCAAGACTTCGGGAATCGTCCATTTCACCTCAGCTAAACTCACGCGAATACGCCATAGACGTGCATTGTCTTTCAGCATAAATAAGATCAACTGAATTGTGTCGGTTTGGGCCCAGAGCGCCCACCACTCTGGAAATCTGAAGAGTGGAATACAGTGCGAAAAGGGAATAGATACACGGTCTCTAGGCTCCGAAATTTCCGGTAAACGATGCATAGGTCCCGGGAATCCATTCAGATCCACAAAACGAAGCAGGTGCCCCAACGCCCACCTGCATCCAGACATACAGAATGGTTTTGGTGTTAACCTATTGTTCCATGTACCTTTGATTTGCTCCTTTTAAGCCGCACCCTCTAAATCACAAGACACGTGGTCTCAGTCTAACAGTTTTCATTGCATTGCAGCCAAAAGAAAAAAAAATAGCTGGGTCGCGGCCTTCAAACTTTGGGAAGTTTAATATAAGCCTCATGGTGTGGCACGGAAAGAGATAACGTCAAAATGCCCACCTCCCAACTCTGAAAGCTTTCTCACGCGGTGTTGCTGGACCGATCCGATCGGTCTGGGTTACTCGACGCGGCTGCGAGTCCGACTGGAGGAGCTCAGAGCTCAGACCAGCGGCGTCGGGTCGGTCCGGTCTGTTCCGAGCCAGAGCGGCACGCCCAGCGCGTCTGGGGGGGGGGGGGTCGTCCGGCGGGCCGGCAGTGGACCGGGTCGGCCGATCAGGGCGCGGACTGGCTCCTGTTTATACAGAGCGGACCCGGAGCGCGGCCGGCGTCTGACACATGACATGGGTAGGCCGGACCGAGCGGCGCCAGGCCGGTGACGCCTTATAAACACCGGCCGATGCCTGTATCCGGAGCGAAACCAGCGCCGACCTGCCCCTCCGCCCCCACCCCACACATCCGCGCGACATCCGCACAGCACGCCAGCATGGCTGTCACTAGCGTCCGGCATTCAACTCGTACTCAGTGGCGGCTTGTGTTCTCAGACATCTGAAGTACAGCGCAAATGTAACGCCGAAGTGTGTTATCAACGGCTGTCTTTCTTATATACCTCGAGTATTAACAGTAAATGATATCCGCCCTTGTTCAGATCGACGTACGCGAAAGAAACGAAATGTTACCTGACGCATCACTGTCGGTGTTTTGTCTTTAGCTGCAAAGAAAGCTAGAGCAAATTGGGTATTCATTCGAATCTGCTCCACGAAAATAAACAGAATACGTTCGCGTCCAGCGTCCCAGGCGAAAAGTTTCCCTACTCAATGGCGGGTAAGTGATCGCCACTGCCGTAGACATACAGTAATATTACTGGACCATTTGTGCACGATCCCAAGACGTGTACTTAACACTTTGAATTAATAATGAATGCGAAAATATAATAATACAAGCAATAGTTAACCTACCACAAGAGCGGTGGAATCTCTGTGGAGATGGCGGGGAACGTGATTTTTACCTCGTTTCGTTCCATGCGACCCCGTAGGGTAATGCTAAATTTTGCTCAAACTCGGATGGAAGCTTTGGCAAGCTAGTAACCATAAGCTGCCCCTTCCCCCGGTTCAAGCTCCCCTACCCCACAAAAACATTGCTTTCTCCGCAATGTTTGGGTAGTGCAATTTCGCGTGCGATTACGGTTATCGTTCTGCCAATACACGTAAAAAGACATTATGCATAAGGTGCCAGTATACGGATGTCTAAAGAAAATCATCACAGGTAAACGACAGGCATGCCGTTCTGAAATGTTATTTATATGTCAATTTTAAGTATGCCTAACACGACGCACGAAAATTTATTTAAACATCGTCAAACTCTTGCTTGCACCAGAAAATCGTATGGCCGTCACAGCTAGCTTTATGACGTTATTTAACACTTTTTGAGACACAGAGGTTTATACATTTGGCGCCTTATGATCTTTTTCGAGGTCATTGGTGGTCTGCATAACCCTCCCGTGGCATAGCAGATTCTGCACACCATTTGCAATCTCGCGAAACCAAAATATCGATCAAAATCAGTCAAACTCTGAAACCGGCAAAATCGTAATACTTCACCGTTTTGTGATGTCATATCGATATGACCTTCTATGATATCGACAGAATTGGTCCAAATATATTTAATGCTGGTTTTGCACTGAATGGCGAATTTTAGCAGAATTGATATACCGAGGGCTGGTTAAAATGAGACGACGCTGCGTCACATGATTATGGAGCGATGCGAAAGACAAAATAACATATCTGACGCCTCCCCCCAGTTCGCGGTTTAAACGTGATATCCATTCCGCTGCATATCCAACACATTGATTGTTACAACCAAACCTATCACAGAAAAGAGACCACATCGATGCTGTGCGAAGGTAACAGATGACTGCCATTGACGTCATTGAGGTCACTTATGACCTGTGCAACTTACGCATCATTTTTGTCGTATGCCTGATGAGGTTTTTTTGCAAGCCATGTCTCAGATATAACACATACGTGACAACACCTGAAAATGGTGTCCATGATTTAACTTATGGCGTTTTTGGACCTGACCCATCATGATTTGATTCGCTGCTGCTTGGCGTGTCTAGCTGCCTGGTTAAGCCGCGCCCGACTGTCGGTCGACGCCATTCACGTCCGACTGGGGGGCGGTTGACCGCACCCTTTAACTCACCAACGGTTGGTCGCACGCACGATAAAACCAAGCACACCATTGAGAAGCTCGTGGAGAGTAAAGCTCAAAACTGGTCTCATTTTTAGTTTATGAAAATCTGTAAGCCATTTACGTCTTATGTATGTTTTCTTACAGCCGACTGCATGAAACCGAGAAGCGGCCTGAATCTCAAGGGCTGTGACTGACAAACTCTAGATAAAAGCACCAGCGGACAGGCAAAAGTCCGCAGATGCCGATAGACGTCTAATTTCTCTGATTTGATTAATATATACGCGGAAACGTCGAGTTAAAGACACGGCGATTTTCGCACTGCTGCACGGCGGGCGCCATAGACGAACGCTATCTGAAATTAATGGGAACTACTTTAAGCGTTCTTTTATTTTCGAGAAATATGCCTTTCCAGACATTGTTCCTTGATCCTGGTGGTTCTTGTGATGGTTTTGCGTACTTAAATGTTCAAGAAATTCAGTGATTTCCAGTCTATACAACTGGTGGAACTTTATTCTCAAAAGCCTGTTTATTTCCAAAATTTGCAATTTTTTGAAACTTTTTGAACGCCTTGATATTTTTCACAACTGTATGAGCCAGTTCTGCCATTTCCTAACCAATCTGAGTCATTCATCGCCGATTTTGATGGCAGTGCATGTTGACTCATAACACTTATTCGTGACCTGACTTCAGGTCAGCAGTCGAAGGTTATTCAAACTTTGCGAATTGACGGAAACTGAATGTCTGGACCTCCCCACACTCAAATTGTTACAGAAAATTCCGCGAATTTTCCAAAGAAATGATGACATGTGTTTTTTGAAAACACGTCTTTCGAAAACACAAAAAATGAAAACGGGCTTAATCGTAGGTTAATTAACTGAATATTTCCCCAAAAATCCGAGATAGCAGATTTGTTGCATTTACGAGAATCTCTAGCCATTGGAAGTCTGATTGTGATATCTTGTTTGCGAAAAAAAGGACAGGGCGCTAAACCTTTTGAACATAGGTCCACTTGACCTCACCTAGGTCAGACGCCTGGCTTGACCTGACGTCAAAAATTTGATACAAGGTGTAGAAAGGACCAAGCAAAAGGTACACAAAGTTTCGTGGCGCTGCGTTTGCTCGTTCTCTCGCAGTCTCGGAAAAACATCAAGGGGGCTGTCAACGCCCCCCCCCCCCCAGTCGGGGCGGGTCAAGATAGATGAAGCGCAATTTTGGCCCGCTAGCTTTCGCCATTCGGAAGTTAGCCAAAAAAGGGCAAAATAAATTCCCCGGTGACTGGGGATAAGGTCAACAATACCGTGACCCCAGGCGCATATTATAGGCGTACAAGACCTCAGCTGATGTATCCCTGACACTATGCACCCTGACAACTTTATAAGTCACGTGCATACCAACACATGGAATTTACAAAAATACCCAACCGTTCTGCGACCACAAGGAATGGGTGTTAAATTTGTGACATTGTCTAATGAATGCCGATGTTTTGGAACCATTATGCCATGGGAATGCTTTCTTTGCTTATCAAAACGCAAAACTTGGGAATCTCAGTACGTTATTGCTGATCAGGTCTGTTCCTACTTGTGTTTAACCTTATTCCCGGCAGAGGGGGCTGAATCGGTTCCCCCGGGTTTTTTGCTTGCCAGTTCCAGGATTTCTGACACAGCTTCACGAAACTTGGTCGTTTTTCCTACCTATTCTTTCTACGTACTGTAACAAAATTTCATAAATCTATTTTATGCAGGAATAGGGTCGGGCAACGTTTTTGAGAGCCACCTCAGGCCATTTTTGGCACTGTTGAGGATAAAAGAAAAATGGCTGTCAAAAATACCGTTTTTAAGATAGAACTTAAAACTTTGTATGGGTGTATAGGTAAATAGTTGGGCAAAACATAAAAGCATAATTTGGTTACCATGAGATCATTTCACAAGGTCAGGTCAAGTCCAACAGTCAAAGTTTAATTTCATAGCATGAGTGACGTAAAAGGTGCCCTCTACTTGTGTACCAAGTTTCAGGTTGATATCAGGTCGAGTCACAGATCTATGACGTAAAATGTCAGGACGCGTACCCTATATCACAACGTGAAATGGAGTTTTAGAAATAGAGTGAATTCAAATGATTGGAGACATTTTGAAACAATATGAAATGCACACAAGATCATTCTATGTGGCTCCAAGGTCATTGGAGGTCATTTAAGGTGAAAGGTCGTAAGATGACCTGATGAACATGTGACTATGACAGTTCCCCCTTTTCATGTCCTTGGCATCACCTATGCTAACATTATACAAACAATAAATACGATTTGTACTTCTTCAGCATAACATGGTTAGTAAAAGCTAAAAAGGTTTTGGACTTTTTCGTTAATTCAGTTTTTGGAAACCCTAACCCTTCCATTTTTGAAACCCTGTGAACACCCATGAATTTTCTCAAAATTTCAAGCATATGGATCAATAATAAATGCCCAATTCATGATCTCTCCATTCATGCCAATTTCATCAAAATCGGCCCATGAATAACAGAGTTATAACAAGTCCAAAAATATCCCCATTTTAATTTTTCTGCTCCTTTTTATCCGCCCCTTTCAAAACCTTCATGACTTTCTTTCATAAAGGTACAGTTTACATCATGGCAAATCGATTGCCGTTTGTTGCGATGAAATCGGACTTGCAGTGTTTGAGATCTCAGGGAGGGGGGCGAATACGGCTCCGCCCCCTGCCGGGAATCGGCTATACCGTCTAGCCCTCCGGGAATAGAGTTAAGTTTGTAAATGAATTCCAAAGACAGTCTGCTGTGTATCTGTAATGACAGCACCACCACCGGCCAACTCATAAAGAAAACATTTCCTTCCGCTGTGCTGTTCACGCTGTTCCCTGGTTTGTTGTAAAGCAGCCATTCGTGCGGCCGCTGGTGGAATTATCTATACTCGCCAATCGATTCGTATCACACTGGAAAGTTTGCGGTTTGACCAACTCGAAGCGCTCTTTCTGCTTTTGTATTTAGTGTCTAAAGATCGGCTGTTGTCATATTTGCTAGCGTTTTTTCACCGATGCCTAACCATGCACCTTTTTCACAGTGAATGCTGCACGCCGGAAATCCGGAACTGCTTTTCAAACGTCCCGCTCAGGCGTACTACGCCCATTTCCCCGTCACCCGAGCGGCCGTAGTAACCAGGAAGAGACCGAAATGCCAACGGTCGCCGGTTGAAACAGTGTCCGGCCGGGCCGTTTTTTTGTCGGCTGAAGTGAGATGGGTGGGCCACTGTCGCCCCTAGTTAAGGTCTGGCGTCGATTTTCAAACTTGGCCGCTGAGCCGAAAATGTGTGACTGTCATACAAATAAAACAGGTTTCCCTCTGCTGAGGTGAACGAACGCGCCGACGCAGAGGGCGAGATAAATCTCTGTAGACGGCGGGCCACTTGGGCTCCGACGTCTCGCCAGCTGGATCACTTCGCACAACGTGGTCCGAGTGCAAGACTTCTCTGTGCGGACACGGTTTGGGTAATACCAGGATTAAATGACCACGAATTCGGAAACGAAACAGTCGAACACAACTTCCAGCTTCCACTTAAGGACAGCTTCCGCTTAGACCGATGGCAAACCAAACCACATTTCATCACAGGGTTTTTGGACGGCTCCCGTGGCTTGAACAGTTCTTACTCGTGATCTCGGGAAAGTTCAGAAGAAAGCTGGTCGCAGTGTTGCATATATACGCAGTGTCCGCAATGTTCGCACCGGTTTTGTAGAACATCTAGGCCGTTAAAATATCCCCATATCGCCGATTCGGGAAACTGTAGGGACAATATCTAAAAAACCGTTAGTGGGATCGAGTTACAAAATCGAAGAAATAAATTCAGAGCACCAGGTAACTCCACGGAAAAATTTGTGTCAAAATCTGAGATATGGTGTTATACCCCGGTCGATCTGCGGTCCCATGTACGTGACGCCTGGCTGAAATCACAATTTTCGGGGCTGGAACGCCAGGATCGTACTAAGGTAGCCCTCTCAGTCCATTTAGTGCATCTGGCAGTCGTCAACTTGCATCTTGCATCCCTTGAGCGGTCCATATGTGTGATATTTTTAAAGTATATTGCTGCTGTGCACATAACATATCTCAGCTTACCACATGGCCTTACTACAGGATCGGTAGGTCCTGTCGCTTATCAAATGCCCCTCATGACGTCAGCTTCATGTCCAGCATGCATCGGCTAGGGCTTAGATCTACGTACCATCAATGGTGCGTTTATTTTTGCCACTGCCGCCCTTTTTATGCCCGTCAGTCGCTGATCCCACCGACGAAAGCATATCAAGCTGTGCCAAAATATTTGGGTTTTAATAATAGCAAACCCATTAGACTCGCATCTAATCCAAAAGAAAGTTAACCAGTCCGCTTTATGCCTCCTGCAGCCACTGGTCGAACCTTTTCTTAGTACCGGATTTTAACTGAGAAACGTCTACCTTGTTAAGATCTTCACAAATCTTTCTTCACTCGTGGAAGCCGACAGGGTCGGCTGATGACGTTTTATTTCTCGGTCAGCGTGCCGCCACAGCCAACGTGACAACCGGAACCCAGACGTGTCCCTTTGCCACTTATGCATGCGAAAAGTCTGCAGTCTGTGATATCCGTTGCGCTAACAAATGCTTCCTTTCCTTCGCCCGCTCCGCCTCGACCTTCAGTATTGGTTTGTTCTCGTTGTGTTCGCTGTCTATTTTGCATTGATATATGTAGTTTCTTTTATTATTTTCACACTCATACACTCCTGCTATTTTGTAACAATGACCAAATGGCAAACAACAAATTGCCTATCTTCATTGTAGAAAAAGTTGGGACTGCGACCCTTTGTTTGAAAGTTGGCGGGACTGAAGCCCTCCATGGCTCCCACGGCCCTGGCTAGGCATCACTGACATATGTGCATTGTTAACCGAAATCATAAATCAGAACAAATAAACTAGAAGCTTGATGTGACCATGAAAGAGGTTCCTATCAGACTGATTTACCGATTGGCATACCCATCACATTCCTTCTTTTGTTGCCAATAACTTGTTTTGATTGGTTTAGTCTGGCAATCACTTTGTAACCTGTGAATGCTAAATAATATTTTGGATGATTTTGAAAAAGAATGAGGTGGCTGTAATACATGCTTTCATATATTATCGAACCAAAATAAACTGAATGCGAAAATACTGCAAAAGTATGGGAAAACCTAACCTGGTCCAAGCTCCTGAGATACTGAGCGAAAATGGAAGCTGCAACAACATGCTTTCTCGGCGGGGGGAAGGGAGGTGACTGAAGTTAAGTGCCAGTGTAGTGTGTTAGTGTTACTGATTGTTTGTGTTATAGTTACTGTGTTAGTGTTATAGTTACTCATTCCTCGTACAACGGAATGAAAAGGATAGGTATTAGATACAAGAACAGCTTTGACACTCATTGTGTGTCATTGTGTCACAGCTGTGATGTCAGTATATCAATATGGTGAAAGCTCTGCGTTTCCAGAGACTTTGGACATTTCTCTAAAAAAGCATTTTCGCTTCTTTTTAATATACCTGATGCAATTCAGGCTTGCTTCACTAGTATGTCTCTGTCAATGCAAATTGAGCATGGAAGGTGAAATACGTCGAGCAATGGACTCGATGTCTTTATGGTTTTCGGGTATTTAGTCATCCCTTGTGCATACCATTTTGTCTATTGCGGTCCACTGGGCTCTTTCTGGAACCAATTACTTTCCTTTATTCCACTTCTGCACCTTCCACGAGCTAATGTTCTTGTCCTGATCCTAGCTCGCCCCATCCTTTTCGCACCAGCGAACAGAAGCGAAAAGTTAAACTAATGAGTTCGAACTGTATTTTATAAGTACATATCCGTTTGGTCTGGGAAGGCTGAAGTTCGAGTATTAATGTTGCGGAATTCGGCGTCACATAAAGTAGCAAATGTCGTCTGTAGTAACGAGAATGCGAGCAATAACGCGCATATTTTCTAACCCCATTTCCCATGCTTTTTGCGGGCTTTGCAAATCTATTCTGAAAGCACGCATGCGAGTCATTTGTTTGTTTATTGAGGGTAAACACCAACAGACAACCTATCCAATCACTGTCGCAGTCAACACATAAGAAGCCTTGTCATATTTTTCGTCAAGGTTACACACACCATACATATATGTTACATACACGCGCGATGCAATATACAACGAAGAGACTCACTCACGCATCAGGTCACATATAGACAGAAACCTGAGGGTTTTAAAAACATCTGCGTGTTGGATTTGTAAGAACACAAGGGGAATGGTCCGAACGGAACGAAGTCAGCCGTTCTTTTCAAATTTAGGTAAGTGTATGGCAGTCCTCCGCGCATGATTTCGTCTCAACACTACATCTGTTATTTCTCTTCTTGTTACTGTCGTTCTTTTGTGCGACTATCCGCCTTATGCAGTTTTCTTAAAACTAGCATACCGATATTTTTTTTGCTGACAGGACCCAGTGTGCTAGTAAGAACTTTGTGTTTGAAACCATTAAAAATTAAACACCGACATGTACGTGTGGTGAGGAATTCGGGTAAGCATATTTAATGGTGAAATAATCATTCAGCGTTGGACATCCTGCAGAAAACAATTTTCTTCAGTTTCTTCCCCATATTTCATGCTGAATTTTCCACTCTTCTCACGGAAAAAGCGGCCCGGTCACGGTCGGCCGGTCAGGAGCCACGGCCAGCCGGGCGCCGTGGTGTCGTGATCTTGCTTCACATCTTTGGCCGCAACTTTTTGCGCACTTCTCCGCACCTGATCCTTTTCAGGCCAGTTTGTTAATGACCCAAGGAGAAAGTCAGAGGTGGAATTCGCGCGGTCAATGGTAACCCTTGTTTTGTAGCTCTATGCGATATTAAGCGTAAAGAAGTACCTAGAAGGCACAAAAGCACTTAAGCACTGCTCCACATATGAGCGGATTCTAAAGCCGAGGTGGTGTTCTTTTTAACACAGTCTTGGAGAAGACACGTCAAGCTTTATTTCGACTTCCAGTTCATTTATATTTTATGCTGGTTTCTCGACAAGGAAAGTTTCATTCAAGATAGGGTAGTGTGGGCAGTTATGAATTTACGAGGTGACGCGCTACAGAAAAGGCCATCCAGGAAATTGTGTATAATGCTGACCATCGAAGTCGAATCAGGACCCGGAAACATCCGTCATCGGCGGCGACACGTGGGCTTCGTATACCGGAGCTGCACAGAGCGTCACTTCTGCGCACACAAGCTCGGCCCATGCGTAGAGCGTGCAGTGTGCGGCCAGCGGGCGACGGCCTCGATCGACAGGGCCCTGGTGCTGTCGCTGAGGAATCTGGCGGAGAGTTATTACCACCCGGCTTAGTGCGGCACGCCGTGGGACGCCGTAAACTGCAAACTGTAAACTGCAAACGTAAAGCAGTTGTCCGAGCCAGCTCGGTCCTGCCCGGACTAGGGCGGCGCCCATGACAGGCGCGCAAACCGCAGCCTTACAGGCCTGACGGCAGTGCCGCCACCGCCGGCAGAGCGCCGCTGCTGCCAGCAGAGCGCCGCCGCTACTTTCAACAGCGCGCCGCCACTGCCGGCACGGCGCCGTTGCTGTTAACAGAGCGCCGTTACTGTCAGCAGAACGCCGCTGCTTTCAACAGAGCACCACCACTGTTGGCAGAGCGCCGCTAATGTCAACAGAGCGCCGCCACTCCAGCAGAGCGCCGTCACTGTCGGCAGAGTGCCACTTCTGTCAACAGAACGCCGCCACTGTCGGCAGAACGCCGCTACTTTTAACAGAGCGCCGTCACTGTCGGCAGAGCGCCGCTACTGTCGGCAGAGCGCGGCTGCCTTGTGGAGTCTGTTTGCAGATTACTCGTCGGGTTTGTCCTGCCAGGATTTGCCACGTGCTGAAACTCCAATATCGGGTTACGGCTGATGAAGGTTGGAGAATGCTCCATCACGGCTCCTATGGCTGTTAAGTTTTTGAAATGCGAAAAACGGTGAAAATTGGTGGCAACATATACCCCCTTAACTCAGACAATCGCCTTATGTTCATGTCCACTGGAAGATGTGCTTGGTTGTTTATTTGTCCGTTAATCTTGACATCGATTGACATATGAGACGAAATTTCACAGCAATGTTTGACGTCAGAGATGTCAAGAACTGTTGTTTGTTGTGGTCGCTTGTGTAATGTTTTGTGAAAAACCTTGCATTTGCATAACTTTTTAGATGACTCTTGTCACTCCCGATCACTCTTGTCGCTTTTACCGCATGTTACGCAGATATTCCAACCGCAAATCATTCATTTTTTTCACATCTTCCCCACTTCCTCTGCGGAGCACTGACACTCACTGAGAGGTGAGTGTTCATTTGAGGGTCTGTTCACATGTCCATATGAGGATCTGTTAGGTTCGCGGTCTAGACATTTTCATACGCAGTCGATAGACTGTTTGGCGCATCCATCGCCGCTGGCTCCCCCGCCGTTCGTCGGGGGGAGGCCGGGAGCCAGGACTGAAGCACAGCCAGGATCAGGGGTAAACCAGGGAAAACCAGGACACGTTAACCTGCAACAGCGGCTGGAGCTGCACCCCCACATCGCTCGGACAGGTCCGACTGCCTGACGGAGTAGCACTCACCATCCCGGTCGCCGGCGACAGTCAGCAAAGTGGCTCGACCATTGCAAGTCTCAACAAAACGTTAATGTCTGATGTTGTTACCCCGTGAGTTAGCCAGTGGTTTCTCATTGGGTGGTACTCTCCGGTTGCCGAGGGTGCGCTTCTCTCGCTGAGGTTGTTGAGGTTGGTTGGTTGATTGATGGTTGGTTGATTGATGACGTTGGTTGATCCTCGAGAGCTGAGGTTGCGCATACGGACTGTGTGACCATTTGCGATTGTCATCAGATGGCGTGGATGCTGGGAGGCGACCTTTACACGCTGGGAGGTACCTGCAGGCTAAAACAGTCTAGTCTCAAGGAGCACCCAGTGGGCCGCTTGAGCGACGAAATGGATCCATGTAGAAATGAGTGAGAAGGCGCTGCACCAGGCGACCCTGTCACCAGCTCACTGGCAGACCCTGCATCGGCCGACCCTGTCACCAGCGCACTGGCAGACCCTGCACCGGCCGACCCTGTCACCAGCTCACTGGTAGGCGTCAGAGACAGTCACTGCCGCCAAACTCTCAGACGGACCAGGATGAGAGGACAAACGAAAAACGAGATTTGCTCTCCCCTTCAAAAAAGGAAAACAGTGTGTGAGGCTGAAGGAAGAGCCCCGAGACTTGGCAGGCCCCTGCTCAGTTCCGCGTCAGTGCTGCTGTGCCCTGCAGTTTGACTGGGCGCCGAGCCGTAAGCCGAGCCCGCCGGGGCGACGCGTTCTCTCGCTGGTCGCCGTGCGAGTCACTGGGGCGGCGTCCGGCGGCCAGTCGTTGCGCGTCAACTCCAGCCTGCCCCGATACACGCGACCCACTTGGCGCCGTTCGGCCTGCCATCTGGTGGCCGGCCGTGGCGCCTGTCGGAAACAGCCGCACGGCCACCAATAAATGAGGGCGGATTGTACGCCGCTGACGTAATGGGGCCGCGGCTGGTCGGCCGGCGATGGCTAAGGGTCGGCAGAGCTGAACCGAGATGAGCCGGGTAGTCGGACGGTCGCCGAATCAGTGTCACTTGTTCTACTGAAGCAGGTTTCGTCGAAATCTGACAGACCGTCGATCCCTGCTAAATCCCTGCTGAATCCTGCTGCACGCCTGCTGACGTCCGGCCCGTTGGCTGAGAACCGGAGCAGTCGCAGCCTGGATTAACAGCGCCAGGGAATGCGGTAGCCAGGACCTGGCAAACCACACTCAGCGAAGCACACAGGAACGTGCTTCTTAGGAACTTCAAACTTCTTTTCAAAGTTCTTCTTCTCAGGAACTTCAACTCGGTGGAAGACGATGAAGTGTTAGAGCCCGTTTAATAAAATGCCGGCATGACAGGCGATAGGCTAAGGGATTTCGATTTCTGTAAAGGATTGGGGGAGGCCGAGCTGAGGGCGCGACAATCTTACCTCCCCCAAATGTGGACTTCTGAACGGATTCAGCCTACATTATTTCGACGGAATAAAGTATTACGTATTAAAGTATTAAAGTATTCGACGGAATAAGAGCGGAAATTTATAAATTTTTGCTACTATTTATCACATAAAAATTGCATTTATCCCCAATATGTAGGTATATATATGGATAGAAGATAGAAAGATAGATACATACATCGCTTAAGACTATTCTTCACTTTTTGCCTATCTTTTATCCATTCCGACCGTCCTTTTCGTTACTGTTACTCATTTCCCTTTAAAACCGACAGAAAATTTTGGGGGCCCAAATCAACATTGGGTGGGCCAGGGCCCTCTCAAAAGAATACAGATCGACAACCTTGCTGGTGCCACTGCTTCTCACTGTTTAGCAGGGACCTTTTTAGGAGTTATCCGTCACCAGTACGCTACAGTGGTCCGTGTCATTCATTCTAGTCATCCGTGTGCTGCCGTCTCGTGCGTAGGCACTGTAATATCTTTCTCCATATCTTCCGTCTTGGAGGATATCAGCTAAATGAAAAAGATGGTAGCACGTTCGACTCATCAAACCTTTCACATTGCGAGGACAACGGCTGTTAGACAACACGTCTGGCAGCACCGACGGTATTAGTGAGCTAGAGTAACTTGAGAGAGAGAGAGAGAGAGAGAGAGAGCAGACGCATTGACGAGCTGCAGCTGCTCAGACGCGGAGGTAACCGCCGGTCAGCGTGCAGCGCCGGCTCGACGCGACCCCTCGGGCGGGCACCGTCTCCGCAGCCGAGCACCGTCTAATTAAAGAGGCCATTGCCGGCGATGTGGACCGCTACACGGCAATCGAAGCGCATCATTCAGCCCCGGGATCCAGACCAACGGACGCTGGCACGCACACAGACATACGGTGGCCGCCCGGAGAGCGCTGCACGTGGCGGCCAGCCTGGAGCGGACTGTAGCGCCCAACCCCAGCACGGAAATACGCCGAGCCGGGCCGTGAGGATAGGTGTTGCCCGCTCGCTTGTAGAGACACAACACAAAAAAACAACTTCGCATAGTCAAGAAGATCTGCTGTGTGTCAGGAAATCTGACTATTTGACATGACATTACGGATACGCTTCCATGCGGGGGTGGGAAACGATTCAGCCCCTGCCAGTGGCTATTCAGATACCGAGGCCAAACCGTTCGAACTGTCGCACTCAGAGCTGGTGAACTTCCCTGAGTGTCGTTTTTACACATTACATGGAAAATTAAACATCTCGCTTTGAACGGGCGCGACTCCAGGATACGTTCCTGGGACGCATGTCGAGCCATTTTGCGGCCATTTGATTGATTGCGGCTGGTTTAAATACCAGTACTGTAAGTCAATATTTGGCAATATCCGCATGGTTTTCATAGTGTTTGGAGACTGTCAAGGGCAGATGTAGGCGACATCACAAGGGGCAACGTAACGCCATGTGTAAGTGGGATCTGCATACTGAAAACCAGGTGTGCCTTGATAAATGACCATTTTTACACACAACATTGATAGAAAGGATCTGGGCTGCGGCGAGGACAATAAATAAGGATGAAGAACGGAGGCAGTTGCCTTTATTTGGGAGGTTCAGACTTCGATCCGCCGTTAACGGGTGGGCAGTAAAATTTCGCAAAGAATTCAAATGCGCATAGACAGCCATGCATTACCATATCACATACCAAAACTGCAGATGGTGGAGGTGAACACTCGCACTCAACATATTCATTCAGTGCACACAGGCCAGGGCTCCCGCACGTGCGGGGTGTCGCACGCACCGTGTCACCCCTTACAGCATTCTTTTGGGCTCTTCCAAGTTCAGAGACTTGACGCTCTGACGGATCCTTCTCTTCAGATGTTCGTCTGACGTTGCGTCCTCAGCCTCCTGCGTACATAGCCATAGCTTATACATTCTCAATAGCGCTCAGCCGGGACCATCACGGAGGATTTCGTTCGTTGGGAACACATAATATCTCCTCCTCCGTCAGCAGCGGTTGCGTTTTTCGGGCGTAGTGACAGGAGTAGCTAGGTCCGGCTATAAGTAGTGGCAGGAGCAGCCAGGTCGGGCCAGTAGCCGGGTCCGGCCAGAAGTAGTAACAGGAGTAGCCATGTCCTTGCCAGAAGAGAACGTCCCTTCGCCTGTGCTTGGAGTTGATGAGGGGAATCAGCCTTTTTGTCACTCCCTCCTTGTGGTAAGTTTCGCCATCTAAGGGCACCGTATACTGTCGCAGAAAAACGGTTATTACAAACTGAGCGGGCCGATGGCAAACCACATGATAATCTTTCTTGGAAAATTGTTCTTGGATAAGAAACGAACTTTCTGTGGGACATTTGCGAGGTCGCCAGATGTGTAGAAGCCTCCGATTTTCGGGGATGTTGTCTCCTTTGAAGGTAAAAAGTCACTCGTTGTGCATCACGACCTCTCGGCGGTCGGCGGCTGACATCAGGTGGCCGAAGGCGGCGGATTGGGGGGGGGGGAGGAGGGGCAGCTGCTCCCCATCCGAAAAGTTGGGGACAAACATATGATTCCCTCCTCCCAATCTTGTGCGGGGCCCCAAACTTGGGGAAGGGCCTCCAAAATGGAATAAAATAAGCGCGTTAGCGTACGTATTATATAAATGCAGACTTCACAGTCGCGACCAAAAGACCCCTGCCCCCCCCCAGAAACTCATTTACATACCTGGATTATTTCTGGGACCTGACCACCGGAACATAGACCCTTTATGTATTTGGGGTCCTTTGAAAGTCATGGACTCCAACGCGACTTCATAGCAGTTACAGGGCCCCCTGACTCCCAGTGGCCCTCGCAAACATTAGGTCCCTGGACCTGGCCGGAATCCGGACTTTCATAAGGCCTCCAAATACACCGAGAACACCTGGTCAAAACCAAATACCTTCCAAATATGCAGAGGGCATTCCAAAGAGGGCCAGGGGCTCTCGGCGTGTCTGGGGGCCCTTTGAAATTCAGGGGCCCCAAATGGCCCCTAACAGCCACAGGATCGTCTGTCTTCCAATGGTCCCCCAAATACACAGAGGGCCCCTGACCAAGTCTGAAGACCTCCAGTTGTCTTGAGTTTTGAAGAGGGCTAGAGGCCCATAGTGAACCTGCGGACCCTTCGAGAACGACCGAAAACGACCCTTCGAAAGTCAGGGACTCCAGTGGATCTTGAGCAAGAACAGGAACCTCATTCTTGGGTACTTAAATACAAAAGGACCCCTTACCCTCTCCAGAACACCCCATACATACCTAGAGGCTCTGGATCTGATCAGGGCTGCGGGCCTTTGGTGTGTCCAGGGTCTTTTGAGCCAGCGGCCCCAATGAGCTCCTAATAAGGAGGAGGGCTGAAATTCAGAAACTTTAGGAAATTGAAGAAACTCAGGACAGGGCCAAGGGCCCTTGGTATATCCACGGGCACTCCGAAAATCAAATTTAAATTCTGAATTCAAAATTAAATTCTAAGGAGCAAGAAAATATGAAAACCTCCTTTTACACGTCCTGTATTCGTCATTGTTGAGTGGTTTTCTTCAAAATACTTGAAAGTGTGCAGCTTACAAATATTTTGATTGTTTGAACTGTTTGTGGCTTTTTAAATGACATCAAAATAGTACATGACCGTGTGGAAGTGCGTAATCTCCAAAAAAACGCGACATTCCTTGAATATGCTTCCCCAAAACGGGTACTAGAACTGGCTCTAGAGGAGGCAAATTTCTGAAATTTCGTTACAACACTTGGGCGCCATGGCCGGGGATTTCCAACAAATATTGGGGGGGGGCGTCCACATATGATTCCTGTCCGCCTTTTTCAGTCATTGCCATAGGCCTAATGTCAGAATTCCTGAATATTGAGGGGTATGGACCCCATCTTCCGGGATCGCCAGCCGTGCTAGGCGGGATGCACTGGGCTGGACTAGGAGTCTGGACCCCAGGGTTGTCGTTTTGTGTAAGCGATTGAGGGGGGGGGCGGGCCAGGATCCGACAGCCCCGCCTCCCTCCAAATGTGGGCTTCTCAACGAATTAAACCTACTTTATTTTGGCCGGCAACAATTATATATATATATATATATATATATATATATATATATATATATATATATAATGTTTATATATATGAGTAAAAAAAGGAGGAAAAATGAGGTGCTTCTGTTTTTACTGCACCTGCATTTTACATACATATGTTATTTACGGTTTTTTGCTCAGAAAACACTGGTGAGATCTGGGCACTACCAGGCCCACAGAAAACTACACTCCTGATCACCATGCCTGCTTGGCCATAAAACATGTTACTGTTTCGTTCCTAAATGTTTTAGGTCATTTCATGTCGTACTCTATACTTTCTGGCTATCTGTTGTCAATTGCAATAATGACATTTGTAATCATTGGCCATTTCTCATGTTAAAACTGGCAGAAGATATTGGGAGCCAAAATTAGCTTGGGAAAGTTAGACATCCAGCGAGAATAAGAAACTAAAAATATTATGTTAATATCATTTAATAGAATTGAGAGGCTTTCAAATGTTATTGGGGTTAGTTGGTTTAATTGTTTACCCTACTACTTTACCGTGCTAAATAAAACGCCTGTAAGAAAGTTAGACATCCAGCGAGAATAAGCTAAAATAGGCTCCGCCTCACAATGAGAAACATTCCGCACGGCAGGGCCTATTTCAACATGTTATCTGGGGGGGGGACAATCCCCACCAGTGACCCCCAAATCCACTTCAGTACACAGCGAAATCCCCCCCCCCCCAGTGAAAACGTTGTGTTGCCAGCAGCCCTCTCCCGACCAGGTCTTTGACATCCTTCAGACAGAGACTGTGCCTAGCATACATGCATACTGAAGCAGCTATTCGTGAATAAAAAGATGAAAGAGGAAAATGAGCGCACATGCGTTTTTTTTTTGAGAAAAACGTCGGACACGTTTCAGATTCCGTCACCCGGATCTGGCTGCCCTAGATAAGTACAGAGATAAGGGAAAGATAATAAATACCATATAATATAGAGGATAACCAAGAAGGTGTACTTAACAACAAGCACATAACAGGCTCTTCGTGCCTGTTAAGTGCTTGTGTTGAGCACAGATAAGTGCAAACATTAGAGAAAGTTAATATATAGGGTATAATATATACGATAAACGAGAAGGGCTATTCATGTTTGTGACGATTCTGCTGGATTCCGTTCTGACTGGTTCAATTTCCTGAACTGCTGCGATCGCAGGCAAGGTAAAACAGATAAATACGGATACATATACAGACATTCGCGCAAAAATACGGCAAATCCAGTTGGGGGGCCCATTAGATATAGAAGCGCCAGCCGACGGCCTTTCTCCGGCCCCCCCCCCATGAAACCCCCAGGACGCGACTCTTCTTGGTCCCGATGCACGCCACAAGGCGCATACGCCTTTCTCGGACGTACCGGCAGCGTTTTGGCCATTTCCCACGCCGCGCATCTACAGCCCTTTGCGCGTCCGAATTTTTCACTCTTATCAACTTGCGGGCGAAAAGCCCACCAAACTGACCCCGGCACCGCCCCAGGACTGCATTACACACTTCATTGCTAACAAACGGGTTCTGTTTGTTGCACCAAATGGCGGCAGTCTGATCTTCGCAAAATTTCCTCGCCAGCACTCCAGCATCGTTCGACGATCGCCCTGTGCGCTTCAGTCTGGCTACTGTTGAACGGTTCATCCAGCTGCTCAGTGTCGTTTTACAATCGCTCTGCGAGCTTCTATGTGGAAACAGACGGCCTTCGGCCGTTTGGTCTTCCCGTATGTCCGCACACTTCGCGCTCGGACGTACGTTCGCTTCGAGCACGCTGCGTCACGCTGTCTTTTTCAAATGCCATGTAAAAAGGCATAAAAGCATAATGCGCTTTAGTCAGAATCTTTTTCGACAGATATTATCAATGCAGTGCGCTGGGGTATGAAGCAGCCACTGCCACATCCCTGCTCTCTTTTCGCTTTCCCGGGTTGGACAGGTGCGAAATGTTTTTTTTTTTATTCCATCTACGTCAATTTTCGCCGCCCGTTTCCGCTAAGATCGCTCGCTTTCTATCTGTTTCTCACGGTGTCAGCAAATCTTCCTCGGTGCTCCTGGATCTCCACCCGTTTCAGTCGATATCCTTCGATCTAGCTCGATCTCCATTAGTCTCTGTTCGTCTCCTTTGGTCTCCATCAGCCCATATGTCTTTCGGTCCATCTAAATCTTGTTTGATGTCCATCGGTCTCTGTCGGTCTCAGCCGGTCTCCGTCGATTTCTTTTTGGTCTTTACCGGTCTCCGCCGCTCTCCACCGGTTTCCGTCGGTCTCTGTCGGTCCGTCGATCTCTTTCATTCTCTGCCGCTGTCCTTGGTGTCCCTCAATCTTCCCCGCATTTACTATGTTGTTCTTTGTTCCCCACAGTCACTCATTTCCATCTGTCTCTGTGTCTTCTTCCTGTCTTCGTCTCATTTCCTGTGTCTGTCTGTCTTTCAATATCCGTCCGTCTCTGTGTAGTCAGGTTTGTTTTTGCCTATCTGCTTCTGAATTTAACCGAACCTATACGTCTGTTGTTCCGACATTTTTAGCCTTGTAACGTGTTTGAAATCCCGAAATTAGAGGTAGCGTCAAGGTGAAACCGATCACGATGGAATCATGCGAATTTTAGTTAACCCGCGCACGACCGTCGGTCCGTCCCGAACACCGTCGACTGGGGGGGGGCAGTTGACTGCCCCCCCCTCTAACTCACGAACGGTTGGTCGCACGATAAAAATAAGCATACCGTTGGAAAGCCCGTCACGAGTAGAGCTCGAAACTGGTCTCATTTTTAGTTTTAGATAATATGTAAGCCAATTTACGCCCTATATATGTTTTCTCATAGCCGACTGCATGAGACCGAGAAATGGCCTGAATCTCAAGGGCTGTGACTAATAACGCATAGGTAAAGGCACCAGCGCACAAGTAAATGTCCGCGGATGCCGATACACGTCTAATTTCCTCAGATTTGTTCAATATATACGCCGAAACGTTGAGTTAAAGACACCGTAATTCTCCCGTCAGGCGTCACTGTGCGCCGCTGTCGTATGCGGTACCAAATTGACGGGAACTAATTTTAGCGTTCCTTCATTTTCCCGAAAAAAGACAATCTATGTAAATTGTATTGATCTTTGTGGTTCTTGTGATGATTTCTCATGCTTAAATTTTGGAAAAATTGATTAGTTGCCAATCTACAAAGTTGGCGGAGCTTTATTCGCGAGAGCCTGTTTATTTGCAAAATATGCTACTTTTTCAAACTTTTTGAGGTTCCTGGTATTACTTACATCTGTGCAAGCTAGTTGTGCCATTTTCTACCCATTCTGAGTAATTTATCGTCGATTTTGACGGTGGTACATTTTGGCCCACTTCAGTTATTCGTGACCTGACCTCAGGTCAATGGCTGGAAGTCACTGATACTTTGCCCAATGACGGTAACTAGATGTCTGCTTCACTCCACACTAAAAATGTGATGGAATATTCCGTCAATTTCCGAAAAAACGGCGATATGTCTTAAAAATGGGCTTGACCTTAGGTCAATGACCCGGAAAATTCCGAAAAATCCGAGATAGCAGATTTGTTGCATCTATCACGATCACTAATCCCTGAAAGTATTATTGAGATATCTTGTTTTGCGAAAAAGTTAGAGGGAGCTAAACTTTTTTGAACTTAGGTCTGTTTGACCTGGTCTAGGTCAGGCACCTGACCTGACCTGAGGTCAAAATTTTGACACGAGACGTAAAATTGATGGAGCAAAAGGTACACAAAGTTTCGTGACTCTGTGTTTGTTGGTTCTCTCGCAGTCCCAGAAAAACCTCAGGGGGGGGCAGTCAACTGCCCCCCCCCAGTCGGGGACGGGTTAAGAGCAAGAGAAGCTGGTTTTCAATCGAGATCGGCAAAAAAAAAACACGAAAAACAACATACAGATCTTTTTTGTACCAGCTACAACAAGACACACTAGATGGCTAAAAGTGGCGTGTTCGCCATTGATTGGGGAACAAAGCGATAGTATTTTTAAGGGTATACGCCTGATGGCGCCACCACAGTCTTCAATCGAACACAAAGATCTCGGAAAATGTCGAGTTTGTGCAGAATCACGACTTGCAACGGTTTACCTAATGCGCCATAGCAGTAAAAGATAGGTGATTTAAGATTATGTTATGGTATCGTCAAAACGACGAGAATCCGTCCGTTCCATTTGTGTTAATTTTGCAAGCAATCCCACCCTACATACCATTGCAATCGCAGTGTAAACAAAAAAAAAACGAAAACCGGAAATGCCACCACTTTGAGCGCGAGCCGTAGCTACCCCTTTTGGCGGACGAGGTCGGTGCTATGGAATGATATGCACTTGGTACCTTGTGACGTGGGACTACGTAATCGCCGAGTTTTTATAGCTAAAGGTTAAATTTAGCCTTAACATATTTCGTAAAGTTTGCAAAGTGGCCTTTATAGCGCTCCTGCGGCAAGCACGTGCCACGTGCTGGTCCCCGCGCGTGATGTTGTACATGATGCTGTTCTCCAATCGATTTTCTGTTGAATAAACCCGATTTGGTCTCGGTGCGAACCACTATTGGCGATTAGGCACCGGGAAGGACGTCGTGTCGGCGGTTGACAATGTTCTCGAGCTCAACTGAAAATGGGCGAAATCGCCTCCTGCGTTTGTTCACATGGTGTCGCATGGCCGGAGCGACAGCGGCACACCTATTTAGTGTTTGACATCATCGGAACGGCAAAAGAACGGGTTTTACGTTGGTTTCAATTTCGTGTCAGTCATTGGCCCCTTTGCATTCGAAACCACGGTAAAAAACACTGAGCGCGCGCCGCGGCTACCCCGTACGGCGGATGAGGTCGACACCGCTAAATGATTTCCTGCCGATACCTTGTCGTGGTTGGCCATAGCGTCCTCGGGTCCGCATCTTTAACGGTTTCCGACACCATACCGCCATTTTGAAACCTTGCAAAACTCGTATTTTTGTGTGCCTGAGGCCAGCACGCACCACGTGCCGGTACCGGCTCCGCCTCTTCCATGTGATGCAATTCTCCAATCGATTCTTTGTCGAACGCACCCGGTTTTGTGTCGGTGCGAACGATCATGAAAACACCATGGAAACTATGTTTCCAACATCGAACGCGCGGAAGCAGAGTGCGTCTAAGTTTTCCGAAAATGCGTTGGATTTCGCCAACCTGGCGTTCCGAAACCCGAAAATTTAACATAATGCATTGTGCCAACAAAACCCTGAGACGGCCAAGTTTCAGCCACTTGCGACTACTAGTATCGCCACGCCAGCTCGTACAAACTGATCTCCGACGAGGTCGAACAAAAAAGAAAAAAACGACAGTCGGCGAAATGCCCAGATTTCGTACTTAGATTGCTCATAACTCAACGAAATCTCCCCCAGTGATTGGCTCTTAAAATAGGCCCTGCCGCATGGCGTCACTTTTTTTTTTGGGGGGGGGGGGCAGAGCGACCTGCTTTCAAAAAAAACGGCCGCGGAAGATCAAGGAACCCCCAGTTTCCCCCCACTGTTATGAAACACAATCCGCCGCCACTAGTCAGGTGCATAAATGGGGTATAGATAACGTGTCGACAAGACAGTTCAACTTTCCCCGGGGCATTTCACGACAACCTAACCAACGCATTACACCCTCCTATCTGAAAAAACTGGCAATGGACTTATGGGATAATCTTAGGCCCTAAAGACATCTGTGCAAATCTTACACCTCTCCGAGCAACGTTCACCAAGTTATACCCTCGGACATTTTCGAGAGGTCACGCTGCAGGCTTATTTTTGGACGTCGATAACTTGAAGCCAAATGATCCGAGTCGATAGAACTCACGAATCGGTGAACACGCCATGACGCAAGGCATTTTTTGAGGATTTCCAGTTTGTCATTTTTCGACTTTTTAATCTCGTGATCTCGTGACCGTTTTTGTCACTGGAGTCCGATTAGGTTTTATGATTTATCTGACGACGGAAAAACAAGGAAATGGGTTTTCCGTGTAAATTCCCTTTCTGAGCTAAGCAAAAATGCTTGCAGGTGGCGAGAGGAGCGGTATCTCCCTATATCTCTTCACTGGCTGGAGATATCGAGATGCGGTGTATGACACTCGATTGAACTGGTGATTCTGAGCCAGAATTTTAAGAATCCTTTTGGATACGAGATGATATATAAGAAATATACAAAGATACGGATCAGATCAAATATAAGAAATGTGCATATTCCGTCATTGTTACTTTCCGTAAGTATAGCGGGATTTGTGTGAGCCTTCCCAGGACATTACACGGAGTCAAAACGTATTATGCCTCTGGCTAACCTCACCCCAAACTGCTAACAGCCCGCACAGGACTACTAATGCTAGTAGAAACATTCCCTGCGTGTCCCACGCCGAGTGGAGTATGGAGCTGGGCCAACCAAGGGCGGCGCTCGTCTCAAGTCATGTTTCTCAAGCAAAACAGAAAAGGATGTTGAGGGCTGACCCAGACATAGGGTAGACAGCGCAGTCCTCTGCGAACAAAACGAGGTGCGCAAATGTGGTCAGTTGGCGGCCAGGTCACGACGTGTGAGGAACTGGGAATGGACTTTGCACGATGCCTCGTCGACGATGCCGACCCATACAAACGGCACAAGAAGCCCGAATCTAGTCGATCCAGCAGATCGTTTTTTTTCGCAAACGGAGATTAGCCGTCAAGTCAGTTTGGGATTTATTAACTGAAATTTCCTATACTACAATACTGCATGCACATAACATCGGTTACATTCATTGAAATTTACTGTGTTATAACATTGCATATACATGCGACATAACATATACAATTATTACATTGCATCGCTGGCTCCGGCTGAAATCATGGCTCGCCAGGCGTCACCCCGCTCAGTTATTCATTTATTTTTATATACACGTTGCACCCTAATCAACGTGCCATCTAATTCACTTGTAACTATTGCACGTCGGTCTACACATCTGTTTGATGTCCGTTATTTCGTTAAAGGGAATAACTGTTCTCCATATGTTTCAGATATGAATAGCTGATGGATGACCTAAAGATGGCGTTCCAGACCAGCACCGACTACCACCGGTGACTGGCTATTCTGAAATTGTCGTCCTTCCAGCAGAAAGGACTGCAGAGTTTTTTTGGAGCGATCATGCACATGGTGAAGACGAGCAGGCGGCTCAGACCGAGCCGTGGCATCTGGCCCGATGTGCAGGCGACCAGCGGAGGCCGGAGGATCCATCGAGAAGACAAAACGAACGTGAAGGCTTTCTTTGAATCTGATAACGTGAACGAGATGTGTCCCGGACAAAAGACTGCACGACTGTTCGTGACATTTGTGACGCAGGTGGGTTAAAGGTTAACACGCGCACTGGAAGGGGTGTCCTTTTGTGCCCCCCACCTGTTTTTCTCGAAAATCTCCAGAACGAATCGGAGCTGGCTGCTGCTACTTTATGACAATTGAATAACTCGTCTATTGGCGCAGAAAAATTTAAAATCAGCCAAAAATTCTTGAAGTTTGAAGAAATTGAAGTCAGGCAAACATAACGAAAACAACGGTTGTCGCTAAGAAATGAATTTTGTGAAAGGTCTGGCGTTCTACCTAAGATTATTGCTTGAACACAATCAGGCGACGTCATTCGGGTATAAGTGATGGATGTACCAAGACCACAGCCAGGGTCAACAAGAGTCAAGGTCACCAAAGGTCAAGGTCAACCAGCTTGTGACCTGATCCAGATTTGCCTTGCAACATGTCGGTTTGTATGAAATATGCATTCAGAGACCCTAATAAGAACACGTGTGCGCACGCTGATACACTTACTTATACCAGGGTCAGTAAAGGTCAAGGTCATCAAAAGCCGAGGTCAGATATATTGTGACCTGGTCCGGATTTGCTTTGCGACATGCAGATTTGTACGAAATATGCATTCAAGGACCCTAACAAAAACACGTGTGCACACATGGATATGCTTGTATACACCAAGGTCAGTGCAGGTCAAGATCATCAAAGGTCAAGGGTGACTGTTTTGTGACCTGGTCCAGATTTGCAATATGTTGATTTGTATGGAATATGCATTCAAAGACCCTACTAAAAACACGTTTGGTACATTGGTACTCATATATATATATATATATATATATATATATATATATAACTATACATATACACATATGTACATATGTACGTATATACATATATACACGTACAAACATACATGGATATGAACGCTGGAAGTGATCAAATGTACATATGTTGGCTACCTTCACTGAAGATACGCCATAAGATGCGTGTAGCGCCATCATTTACACTCAAACTATCCCGTGTTGCTCGAAATCTGATTTGCAAAAGATGAAAAAATGACGGCATAAGTCAACGACCTGACATGACCCCGGCAAGAAATCCACCGTGAAGACGTGAAATGAATGGAAGTTGTTATATTCTACGTTTTAACGCTCAAACAAACACCCTTTTTCCGTTTCGTTCGAAACGTTGTACGGAATGGCCTACACGGGAAGAGTGTCGAAAGCTGAGACAAACACCCTTTTTCCGTTTCGTTCGAAACGTTGTACGGAATGGCCTACACGGGAAGAGTGTCTAAAGCTGACCTTTTCGACCCCGTTTGACCTTGAAGATATTGACCTAGGGTCATGAAAATCGCACACAATGTAAAAGTTATGACCCCACCCTGTCCACAGAATTTCATGTTTCTAGCTGTTTCCGTTTCCGAGATCGGAGGGAGTCCTTTTGGACCCCCCTTCCAGTACGCGTCAGCGCGAAATCCCCTTCCATTGCGCGAGTTAAAGGACCGAAAAGGCTTTGTGTAGACAGGATGAACTGGAAACCAAAACTAGGTTTTTCCACCTTCACCGTTCTCCGACCGAAGAACTGTGTGTTGGTCGGCAGCTGGGGCACACATTCAGGGTGTGTCTGTACCTGTCACCAGAAACCCATGCTGCTGGCCTCAGCCCTCCATTTTCCCGGCCTGGCCTATCGCGACCTGTTCGGTCATGCTCTGTGTCATGTTCGCAAGCGAGACCGCATGATGCATGCCTGTGATGACGGCGTCATGTCGTTCCTGAGGCTGGTGATGGCTGGCGATGCGGAAGAGGACGATAACGAGGATGACGGTCACCGATATCTGCTTCAGACAGTGGGTTAATAGCGACGGAGGCACGCTGAAGGACACGGCAGAGAGCCGCGACGACTGCCTCAGGTCTCCGAGCCGGCAAACAGTGGATGTAAGCAAGCGGCCCAGGTGCAATCCGCCATTTATGGGTGGCTGGAGGAGACTGTGGCGGCTGGAGAGACCGCAGTACGTGGTGATTTCGCTGGAAACTATTCGTTTGTAGTCCAGAACGACTTGCAAGTATTTCACTGGGACACACCGCAGTGCGCCGTGCACCCGTTTGTTGTGTGCTGGCCGGAGGAGGAGGGGGAAGCGGACGTGCTGTGTCGTCAGAGTCACTGCAGTATCTCTGATGGCACAAAGCACAACATTGCTATGAGGTATGCCTTTCTCCGGCGACTGATGCCGGATATTCAGTCAGAGTATCTGGCCTGAAGAAAGTATATTATTTCATCGATCGGTGTGCAGCACAGCATAAAAAGATGCATAATTTTGCGAATACAAGTTACCATGAGGAGGATTTTGAGGACGTTTCGTGCGAGTGGAATTTCTTCACCACCTCGCGTAGTAAAGTTGCGTGTGACGGCATCGCTGGCACAGCGAAGTGCGCCACGTACCAGGAGAGTTCCAAGCGACCGCTCTCCGACCAAATCTCGACGGACGAGGCGATATTCCAGTTCCTTTCAGAAAAACTCGTCAGCGTTGTGAAGTCCCTCATGTTCCACAGGAAGGATTGACGGAGGCAGCAGCCGAGCTCAGTGGTCGATTGGCCACGGCCGTCACAGTACACGGTGCAAAGCAGTTCCACAAATTCTTGCCCGTGAACCCAACAACGATACTCGTCCATAAGCCCTCTACAGACCAGGGAAGAGAGGTCACGTCTCATCGAAGTGAAACTGGATGATTCCAATGCAGAGATCGGCGGTAACCGAACTTTCATAGTGCTTAGACATCAATATAAATAGTTTGCTGCTGACAAATTTCTCCGGCAGTTACTGAAACACGTTCTCAGCCGTCAGGATGCTCGTCCAAAGGACGATTTTAGCTCCCTTGAGCCGATACCACATTGATACAGTTGAATTATTTTTACACTGAGTTGCACCGCTGCGGTTCTGGTATCCGAAGCCGGTATAGTGACGACTGCGCCATGGTGCCATTTGCACCACCAGAGATACAGGAGTAACTAGGGGAGCAAATGTGCTAAGTTCTGAAATGCACTCTGGGTGACCCAACTTGACTTCGTTTTTAATGTTAGCAGACATAAAGATATTTCTGTTCTCCGATTCAACTGTAGGTCAGTCATCACATGGTCAGTTTTTCCTTTGCGCATAATGTAATAAAAAGGTGGTTATGGGTGAAAATTACACAGATTTGATTACAAAGATTACAACGTCCACGTTTGACCTTTTTTATGACCCTGGCTTTGATCTCGGATCGCAAACATTGTTCTAGATCTCTTGCTCAGAATCGCCAATTCAATCGAGTGCCGTTTATCGCATCTCGACATTTTCATCCACTCCGAAGATACACGGAGGTACCGCTCTCAGCGCAACATACGTGTTTTTCCACAGCTAAAAAGGGCATTTATAGAAAAATCCATCTCTTATTTTTTCCTATCGTGAAACGAATTACGAAACCTAATAAAGTTTCAGTTAAAAACGAATTTTGGATATACCAAACATCAAGATGTTATGCAAGAATAGGTCACGAGGTCACGAGGTCAGAAAGTCGAAAAATGAAGAAATCAGATTGCCAAAGGCTTCCTTACATCATGGCGGGTTCACCGACATGTCATTTCTATAAACTCGGACCATTTGACTACAAGTTATGGACCAATGACAGGCTTCCAGCGTGACCTCTCGAAAATTTCTGAGGCCGTAACTCGGTGACCGTTGCTCGGAGAGGTCTAAAAACCCAGCTGTCCTCGGGGCCTTGGAGTTCCTCGTTAACTCATTTTCAGATTTTTGAAAACATGAGGGTATAAATTTCAGATTTTATTGGTTGTTCTGTCGCGGAATGTCACCCAACCCAACAAAAACCGCACGGTTTCTACTACAAGAACAGAAATATCGCAGTTCGATATTTTATTGCTTCCTCACATCACCGTGGGGTCGGGCGTAATATGTAAACGCTGCGCACTTCCACTGAAGTGTCAGTATGTTCATCTGTCTGTATGCACACGCTTGCCAGCACTGAGGCCGAATGGGGCGGCCCAGGCAGCTCTGGCCTACCAGCTGTGACGTCAGAGGCTGATGGGCCGTGGATCGGTCGGCCGCCGTTTGAGAGCCGGCGGCGGCTACACGGTGCCACCAGGCCTCGAACGGAACAGGCTGGAATCGACACTCCCGAGTTCGGCGCCGTCCTCCTGGCGGCGGGTCGGGGGAGATGGTAACTGGTGATCCACCCCGACAGATCCGACCGAGGACATGATCCGAACCGTCCAAAGACGTGATCCGAACCGTCCAAAGACGTGGTCCGAACCGTCCGGAGACGTGGTCCGAACTGTTAAGAGGTGTGGTCCGAAACGTCCAAAGACGTGGTCCGAACCGTCCAAAGACGTGGTCCGAACCGTCCGGAGACGTGGTCCAAACCGTCCGGAGACGTGGTCCAAACCATTCGGAGACGTGGTCCAAATCGCCCGGAGACGTGGTCCAAACCGTCCGGAGACGTGATCCAAACCGTCCAGAGACGTGGTCCAAACCGTCCGGAGACGTGGTCCAAACCGTCCGGAGACGTGGTCCGAACCGTCCACAGACGTGGTCCGAACTGTTAAGAGGTGTGGTCCAAACCGTCCGGAGACGTGGTCCGGACCGTCCAGAGACGAGGTCCGAACCGTCCGGAGACGAGGTCGGACCGGCCAGGGCGGCGGCGGTGGCAGACCGACGGCGGACTGTTTCCTCCCTGCACAGAGGGCGTCACCGCTGCCGACGCTGGCATTTCCTCGGCGTCCCGCTCGCAGCCACGTGACCCACTTGGCCGGACAGCTGAGCCGGCCCAAGGCCATGGGAACACGCCTGAGCCGGCGCTCATATGTGCCGCACATGGCAATCCCCGCGCTGGGCGGCGCTGGGTCGGCGCGCGAGACACCGCCCCCGGCGTCGGCCCGCTGAGGGACTGCAGCGAACTGGGACAATGTCCACCGGCCCCGGCCGGTCTCAGAAGGGCTGCAGCAGACTAGGACAGTGTCCACCGGCCCCGGTCGGTCTCAGAAGGGCTACAGCAGACTAGAAGTGTCCACCGGCCCCGGTCGGTCTCAGAGGGGCTACAGCAGACTAGAACAGTGTCCACCGGCCCCGGTCGGTCTCAGAGGGGCTACAGCAGACTAGAAGTGTCCACCGGCCCCGGCCGGTCTCAGGGGGGCTACAGCAGACTAAAACAGTGTCCACCGGCCCCGGCCGGTCTCAGAAGGCTACAGCTGACTAGGACAATGTCTACTGGCGCTGGCCGGTCTCAGACGGCCTGGGACATTCTCCAGGGCAGCGGGCCGGCCGCCGGCCAAGGATCGACACTGCTAGACTGCGGTCCGCCCAGTCGTGTCCAGCGGCCCGTCGGCTCACGCGGCCGGGACCGGCCGGGGCGACGTGAACCGACCAGGGGCTGCCGCCCGGACCAGCTGCTGTCGGCGCCTGCCGCGCCGCCGGCCGGAGGAGCGTCTGATCGCACCGGACCGCCCACCGCGGCCATTTTCGCAGCCGTCCCCATTGACGGGCGGAGTGACGCGCCTTCTGGAGCAGGGCGAAAGCCGGGTACGCCGCCCGGCCACCCGCCACCCAGGTCGATATAATGATCTGACTTTCGCCCCCCAGACGGAGCCACAACAGCTTGGCGTCTACTGCTCTGCTGTCAGGTGGCGGCCGACCGTTCGGGAGGCAGCCGGCCCGGCCAGCGAGCTCACGGCGCGGCGTTCAGGACCATGGAACCGCCGCCACAGTCCAACTGTCAGACCAATGTGTATTTCGTCAAGTGTAAAACAGTAACAAAATTATGACGTCACACACACGCTGTCGCAGGACGCCTGTAATGGGCTGGGCCGACAGGATGAAGTACAAACAGCACAAAGGTCACGCCAGATCAAACAGCTCTTGTCACGATATTCGTCAAGGGGATGTTGCAAAATGAATTTCATTTTCAGCCACCGGTAGTTGGGATTTCAAAGAACAGAATTCAACGCAGTGCAAAGACGTCCTCGATACATTTATACTGTCATTCCAACACATGCGGCTTCGCTAGCCCATTTGCATCAGAAGAAAATCGTACTATGCAACCTACACCTAAGGCACAAAAAGCGAGCGAAGGTTCGTCTTACAGTGGACTCAAGGACAACTTATCACAACCATAATATTAAGATAAATCATATTATCTGCGTGATAGATGCGCAATAACACTTCCTGCAAGAAAACACAAGCCAATGTCGCCATCGAATTACCTGGTACGCGGTCGGAAAAAAAGCAAGATGCGATATCCAAAAACCAGACAGACTCGATAGCAAGCTGTAAATGTCAGTCGGTGAGGACCGGTTTCCTAGCGTCTCACCCTTTCACAAACCAGACGGGATATTGCAAGAATGACAGTGCATACAATGCGCCCAAAACAGCCCGTAGCCTCGCCATTGTCAGACCACATTTTAAGGTTTTCTTCCATCAGATCCACAACGTAAACATCAACTGCGGGTGGGCCGCAACAAAACAAAACACGCCAAGACTTGACAAAACGTCTCTACGACACTGCTGCCGCCACAGGATTCACAAGGCTTGCCTGAACGACATCGCTGATTCATGCGTATCCCCGGCGGACATCACTGAAAGAATCATCAGTGAATCTCATGGTGAACGTGGTGTCCGTCGTTGTAGGGTTCATATATCGTCCACGTGGAGTCTGACAGCCATCGCTGATGGGTCCACGTATGATAAACGCAGCGTCCCTGGTGTCCATCATTAAAGGATTCATGTGCGATTCACGCGGCGTCCCTGGGAGCTATCGTCTACGGATTCACGCCACCGACATCGCCAGTCGCAGCCAACAAAGGAGGCGTATGTTTCGCTCGTGTGCGCGCCGATCGGCTGGGTGACTACTGCGGTGTGTGCGTGTGCACGTTGGAACATCGGTACCTTCATTATTGCTGACAACGCGAGCTCACAGTCAGACAGCAATGAGACAACCGCAAAACATCGCCTCTTTCGATATGTGGAGGTCGGCTCGATACCGTAGTGGCGGCAACAGTAACAGTTGGCGAAAAGACCGCTAGATGGTGGCACCGGATTTTTCATCCGACGCGCTCCTCGTCCAAAAAACAGCTACAAAAATACCGTGCTTCTGTTGTGGCGGCGGGGTGGGGCCGGGCGGCGGGGTGCGACAGGCTCTAGCCCTCGCCGCGTCCGCGGTCGCGCCCAGCGTCAATGATCGGAACAGGGCGTTCCACAGAGGCAGGGGAAGGCCGAGTCGGCCGGCCACACACAGAATGCCAGCTCACGTGTCGCCGCCACCGCTGGCAGCGCCGTCCCCGTAGAAGGTCTCCTGCGTGTCGGCGCGCGGCGAGTTGGCGCCCGACCGGCCCAGCGAGAACATGGAGAGCGACGTGAGCGGCGCCGGCCGACGCATCATCTTGCCAGAGGTAATGAGACGGCCGAAGCCCTCCTGGTGCGCGAAGGCATAGCCGGAGCGGACTGAGCGGCCTCGCCGGCGCGCCGACGGCGTCCGCTGGAACTCGTCCAGCCGGCGCTGCTGGGCCTTGTCCTCGCGCTGTTTGCGGCGCACAAGGTCCGAGAGCGTCGGCCGCATGTCGACGCAATAGAACCGCCAGGCGAGCACGGGCACCATCAGCACGATTACCGTTAGCAGCGTGGTGAACCAGAAGTTGGCCTCCTTCATGGCCATCGTCAGCGAGCCCACGTACGGGCCAGTGGTGATGACGTAATTGTAGAAGAAGTGCAGCAGGATGTAGAAGAGCAGCGAGCCCCAGACACACACGTGGTTGAACACGGTCCAGTAGGAGGTGTCCAGTGATATCTGAGAGACAGGAGCGACAAGATATGAGACGAGCGGTGACGAGATGTGTACATCACAGGTAACAGTAGCGCCGGCAGGGGTTGCCTCAGACTGGCGCGGATCAACTTTGAGATGTTTACATCTCGCAAGCTCTCACACTCACGCAAATGTGACACATTTCGGAATCAGCATCCTCACCAAGATGCGTCGTTTCACGCCAATCTGCACCGAAGGCACGCACAATCGATAACCCACCTGCATCGTCACCACCACCACCAGAATCGTGGACACCACTGAGCCGAACAGCTGGTGGTCGGACACGGTATAGCCGTCCGGAGAGATGGCGTCCATGTAGGTCCCTGCATTGGGAGCAGAGGTCAGGACAGCAACGGTCACAGCGCTGCCAGCCGGCACCACCGTCTCCGCACAGTCTAGTCCAAGGTCAACCGCCATCACTATCCGCACAGTGCAGAACACATTAAGCCAGCACCACAATCTCCACACAGTAACGTCCACAGTCAGCCAGCACCACAGTCTCCACACAGTACCGTCCACAGTCAGCCGGCACCACAGTCTCCACACAGTACCGTCCACAGTCAGCCGGCACCACAGTCTCCACACAGTACCGTCCACAGTCAGCCGGCACCACAATCTCTACACAGCACCGTCCACAGTCAGCCGGCACCACAATCTCTACACAGTACCGTCCACAGTCAGCCAGCACCACAATCTCTACACAGTACCGTCTACAGTCTGCCGGCACCACAGTCTCCAAACAGTACCATCCACAGCCGGCCAGCACCACAATCTCTACACAGTACCGTCCACAGTCAGCCAGCACCACAATCTCTACACAGTACCGCCCACAGTCAACCAGCACCACAGTCTCAGCACAGCACCATCCACAGTCAACCGGCGTGTCAGTCCAGTGTCATCCGACACCACAGCCTCCACACAGTACCGTCTAGTCACCCAACACCAGTCTCTGCACTGCACCGTTTATAGTCAGCCAGCATCAGTCTCCACAAAGTACAGTCCACAATCAGCAGGCACCGCAGTCTCCGCACCGTCCAGTCCACAATCAGCTGACACTGCAGTACCGGCTTCGCCGGTGCCGGCCACACACCACCGGCCACACACCACAGTCTCCACACGGTACCGTCCACGGTCCGTCAGCACCGCAGCCTCCACAGAGTACCGTCCACGCTCGGCCCGTATCCCTCTATTCCGTGACAACCTCATGCCCCGGCTCGGACGACGGCGCGGGGCGAGGCGTCACGGCACCTCTCCGAGCCACGCTCACCGTACGGCACGGCGAACAGCACCATCGACGTGACGAAACCGTTCGCGGCGGCCTTCAGAAACTCGGTTTTGTTGAAGAACAAGTTCCGCAATCCGGGCGTATACAGCCGGGGGTAGGTGACGCAGTGCCGATCCTTGACATCTTGGTCAAATACGGCAAGTGCGAGAACCGGCATGGACGTGTAGAAAAGATTGTAGACGGCAATGAACATAGGATCGAAGAGGGTCTGAAAAAAACAACAAGAAAGCCCGTCGGCAAAAGGGTGCATCCGGGCAATGCGAGGAGGCCCCAGGCACCAGGCACACCACGATACAACATTTCATTCCTCGCCAGACGCGCTCACAAAAAACACACGCGCACACCAACACACAGATACGCACAGGGAGGCACGGACGGTGAAATGCACAAACACGCAGAGCACGCTGTCTGTGCTGGTTCCGCCCAGCCGTGCAGAGCGACGACCCTGTGAACAAGTCACCACACGACACACATCTCATGCCTCCGGTCTGGTCCGGTCCGGTCCGGTCCGGTCCGATCCGATCCGATCCGATCCGATCCGATCCGATCCGATCCGATCCGATCCGATCCGATCCGATACGGTCCGGTCCGGTCCGGTCCGGTCCGGTCCGGTCCGGCCAGGTCCGGTCCGATCCGATCGGATCGGATCGGTCCGGTCCGGTCCGGTCCGGTCCGGTCCGGTCCGGTCCGGTCCGGTCCGGTCCGGTCCGGTCCGATCCGATCCGATCCGATCCGATCCGATCCGATCCGGTCCCGTCCGGTCCGGTCCGGTCCGGTGCGGTACGGTGCGGTCCCGTTCGGTCCGGGCCGCCGCCCTCCGCTGGTGACAGGCGGTGACGCAGTATCCACTCAGTCGCAGGCCTGTGCGGTGCGTGGTGCGCTGTGAAGCCGGGCCACCGCCGCCGCCGCCGCCACTGCCGCCACTCACCGTGCGGGATCAGGAAGAGCAACAGCGAGCTCACCGCCCCGTGCACCCAGCTGCCCAGGAACAAGCGCTTGTTGAAGAGCAGCGAGTGCAGGCCGGGGGTGTACAGTTTGGGGTGGCACACACTGCTGACGGCGTTCACGTCCTGATCGAAGACGCCCAGCGCCAACACCGGCATCGACGTGTAAAACAAATTGTAGGTGGATATAAAGAAGACGTCGTACACCGTCTGGAAAGGCGCAAACACACGCCAACGCTGTTACAGCGGCCGCCCGCCGCCAGGCGAGCTAAGTCAGTGGCTCGGAAGCCGAAGTGGTTTGGAGCTAAGCCATTCGCCGCCAGCTGAAACGCACGCTGGCTCACCGGCCACGTGGCGCCAGACCAAAAAAAGCATTTGCTGCTATGCAGCAGCCAGTCAAACTAAAGAGTAAAGGCAAGAGAAAGGACAACATGACTACATGATGCAGTCCTTGCGTTCACGTCAAAAAGCGTTTGGGACAAGGCAAATAAACATTCGTACCATACACCAAATATGAACAGGGAAACAACAGACTTTTGGGCACACAAACACATCACATATTTCAAACTACAAGCCCACCGAATTAAAACTAGGAAGACAGTGACAATAACCGAAAGAGAAAGGCTTACGGCCTAGAGACAGAGCATCAAACTGGTCACGTTTTGACGTAAACAATAATGCACTCAAAAACCATGAATACACTCATGACACCATATACAACAACTTCTACAACAAATGGAGCAATAATCTACTCGTTTTGGGCAGTAAATTTTGAGCATTTCGTCAACGTCAACGTTAACAACAAAGAACCTTTACGCATGACGAGGTAACATTACAAGTCTTGCAAGTCCACCATGGTAAGCAACTCTTCACGTATTTGGTAACGCAGATGCAGTCCACGCAATGACGAAATTCACCTACCGACACCCAGGGCCCTCAACATAATTATTCAATAAAAGGCATGACGCACAAGGTCCCGGGTTAAACCAACAGACCTGACTAGTGCTGACTAGCCTCGGGACCCGAAAGAGCAAACCAGACGGATAAAACTAGGCCACAGCTCTCCCTCCCCGAGACAAGCGACAGAGACATACCACTCACATCCCCCCATAGGGGTCACCCGCGAGAGCGCAGACACCATCTCCCTAACAAGAACAATGCAGCCCAGTGCCAATGGGATGTCATTACTATTGTCCCCTACGGTGGTGGACTTTGGGCGTGATGATACGATTGTGTGCGTTATCGGTACACCTGTTTCTGGCCGAGTGTCGACGCTCCGAGGCAGTGCCGGCGGTCTGGGCGGTTGCCGAGCTGCTTTGATGTAGTGTGATCAGGGATGTAGCCAAGAAGGGGAGGCGACATTCCCCCCCCTTGAAGCTTGACCACAGCCCTGAGATCGTCAGGGGCGCTGGACGGCCAGGGGCCCTAGGGTGGCCAAGATTCATGGGACAGCTATGGGCCTGAAACAGTGAGGGGTCTTGGGATGGTCAGGGGCCAAGAGGCAATCAAGGGATATGGAACTGTCAGGAATCACGAGATATTCAGGGACTCTGAGGCAGTCAGGGACCCTGCGACAGTCTGGGCCTGAGACCGCCAGGGGCACTGAGACGGTCGGCAAAGGCCCCTAGATGGTCAGCAGGCCACAAAACGGCCATGGGCCTCAAACAATGACGGGTCGTGGGATGTTCAGGGACCATGTGACAGCCAGGAGCCTGAGACTGTTGGGGTGCATGAAACAGTCAAGGGCCCTAAGACAGTCAGGGTCTCTGACATGGCCCAGGCCCTGAGACGGTCACGGGCCCTGAGCCGGGAGCTGGGTGCTGCCATAAGCCTGAAACATCAAAAGGGCCTGGGACGACCCGGGGCCCTGGGACGGTCAGGGGCCCTGGGACGGTCAGGAGCCCTGGGACGGTCAGGGGTCCTGGGACGGTCAGGGGCCCTGGGACGGTCAGGAGCCCTGAGACGGTCAGGGGCCCTGGGACGATCCGGGGCCCTGTAACGGTCAGGAACCCTGAGATGGTCAGGGGCCTTGGGATGGTCAGGGGCCCTGGGACGGTCAGGAGCCCTGTAACGATCAGGGGCCCTGGGATAGACCGAGGTTCTGGAACAGCGACGGGCCGTGAGATGGTCAGGGGCTCTACGGCCATCAAGGATCTGTAAATTTAAAGAGCTCTTGGGCTGTTTCGGGTCCTGGGACGTCCAGGGACACTGAGACTGCCATGAGCGTGCATCGGAACGGGAGGGATCGTGTGGCGGCCAAGGGCCCGGGACAGCGATGGGCGCTGGGAGTTGGGCGCTGGGAGCGCAGTCCTGGGACGGTCATCAGGCACCCCGGGATGGTCAGTGGCCCCGGGATGGTCAGTGGCCCCGGGAACGTCAGGGGCCCCGGGAAGGTCAGGGTCCACCGTTGTCGCTGCCACCGCCGGCGGGACCGTCCTCGTGTCTTCAGCACAGTCGCCGACCGCGATCGACGGTCGTCCTTTGTATCGACAGCTGCGGCTTTTTAAGGAAGAATGCGACTGCAACTGAATTTGGGTCGTAATGTCTGTGCTGGTATTGCTGGTATTTTCGGGCTATGTGCGCTCTCGCCAACGTACATGATATGCCCACGAAGCCTGAAACTGGACACATTCATGGTCATCCATCAACCATTTAGTGCCTAACCCACGGTTACCCCCCCCCCCCCGCAGTCAGTTTGGTCTCCAAAGAGCGGTCGGCCAGACCGATCCTGGCAGTTTCGTGTATAGTTAGTCCGGCAAGAGGCTAAATCGTTAAGCGTTAGCCGCTACGACGGGTAATTTGCAGATGACAGCAACCCGCGCAGAACCACAAAACGCTGCGCGTGATTTCCCGTCACGTGCTCCACCCTGTCTCCCACGCGAAACCAGCCGGTCGTCTCTAGCGCTTCCATCGTCGTAATCCAACGACTCGAGCGATGGCGTTGTGTGGCAGGGCTGCCATCGCATCCCCATCCTGGCGCGCACCCACCGGTCCCGCCGTGTCTCACCTGAGCGCTGAAGCCGCAGAAGAACGAGTACCAGAAGTGGCACAGCGTGAAGGCGAAGTTCTTGTAGAAGAAGTAGCGCAGGAACTTGCACATGCGGTAGTAGGACCAGCGTCCGTGGACGAGCAGCAGCCGCTCCAGGTAGCGGAACTGGGCGATGCTGTAGTCGGACGCCAGCACCGCCTGCAGACCTTCCTGGCCCGATATGCCGACTCCGATGTGAGCAGCTGTCCACAGACAGAGAGCACCGACTCCGATGTGAGCAGCTGTCCACAGACAGAGGGCACCGACTCCGATGTGAGCAGCTGTCCACAGACAGAGGGCACCGACTCCGATGTGAGCAGCTGTCCACAGACAGAGAGCACCGACTCCGATGTGAGCAGCTGTCCACAGACAGAGAGCACCGACTCCGATGTGAGCAGCTGTCCACAGACAGAGAGCACCGACTCCGATGTGAACAGCTGTCCACAGACAGAGAGCACCGACTTCGATGTGAGCAGCTGTCCACAGACAGAGCACCGACTCCGATGTGAGCAGTTGTCCACAGACAAAGGGCACCGACTCCGATGTGAACAGCTGTCCACAGACAGAGAGCGCCGCAGTGACAACGACCAGTCAGGCCAAACAATCCAGTCCGTCCTGGATTCTCTTTAGGGGCGCAGCAGACTTTAAAGGAGGCGAACTGCCAGTTGCCTACACTGCATGCTTGACAGTGATTGCGTGCAATGACGACCATTGACGTCTTGTTTTATTTCTTCTGACGTGAGGCCGTAAAAGCCGAGAACTACTGCAGATGGCTTCGATATACGTCTGAAGTCTGAAGTCGGAAGTCTGAACTAGGAACCTCATGCGTTTTCGTTAACAATGGTATATCGTAGAATAGAAGCGCGTCCATGCGCCAGGGCTTCACAAACTGGGCATCTTCCTCTTATGGCACGAAACATAATATTTGTGGGCGTTGAAGACTTCCTCATTTCAGAGTGTTTTCCCCAAAACCTTTCAAATCAACATTTTCAACAATACTTTTGTATCAATAAGTTGGCTATTTCGGAAAACACAGCACGATATCCAGATGTCCCCAAGAAAATTAAATACCGGCTTCTATGCCTCACATGATGCGACGACGACGTCACTGGTCCACCTTGCCAGATATGACGTCAAAGGCCCGCCGCGCTGGATATCAAGTCACTGGTCTATGGCGGTCAAAATGACGTCACCGCAACGCCAGACGCGTGCCGCCATTATACCAACAGTTTACCTCTGATTCGAAACATCCACAGGAGAGCACGAGAGGTGCAAGCATTTTTGTCGGCGACGGACTTCCCCTGCCGTCGGCCACTCACTCTTGATCATGGAGACGTCGTTGGCGCCGTCGCCGATGCTCAGCGTCACAGCCTTCTTGTACTTTTTGACGAGGTCGACGACAAGCGCCTTCTGGAGGGGCGTGACGCGGCAGCAGATGACCGCCCGGCACTGGCACGCCACCTCCAGAAACTGGCGCTCCAGCTTGCTGGTCAGCGCCCAGATCAGCGAGTGGCCGTTGATGACGAGCGCATGGCCGCCGGAGCGTTCGGCCTCCTCCTCCGGCGTGTCGTGTCCGTAGCCCTCATCGCTGGGGGCCCAACCAGCGCGGCAGCCAGTTACGCGCCGCTGTTACCCACTACAGGCGCGCCGTCTCGCGGACAACATTCGTCGTGGTGTACGCCACTGCGTAACGAATACTGCCCCGCAAAAACTGCTCCCGAAGGGCGACCTGTGAGCTGAACCTTTTTTCAAGAGAACACTCCACGAGGTCTCAAATTTGCGCTGACTTCGACCGCAGAGAACGCAGTTATTTAGTTCAGGGCGCGGAGAGAGTGACAAAACTGCACATACACGAGATACTCATTCATACACAAAAAAATCATTTCAAAGGCGCCCAGAACGTCTGCATACCAGGCTCCAGTAACGAACGTTCACAAGTCACCAAAGAATTCACGGCCACGATATTTACAAACGACCCCAGACGCACAGTGCGCGAAGCAACTGCGAACTCCAGGACCCAGACAGGTGCAGGCATTCCCATTCCTTGCCTCGGAGTGGCCACATTCCGTGTGGGCGCACAGCAAAAGCCCCACGCTAATAACAAGAAAAAGCTGAGGCCAGCCAGCACGCGGGGCGGGCGGCCATGGCGCGGCTGGCTCCATGCCGTGGCTGGGGTGGCATGTGTGGCAGTGGCCAGTGGCTGCTCGGCCGTGCAGATGGCAAAGGCTGCACACCGCCCATATCGTCTGCTGTTTATCTGTTCCAAGTCACCGGCACTTACCGACAACTTGTACATTCCGATGTTTTTCATTCCCAAAAGAGACCACGGCACGAGACGCGGTCTCGTGCAAACGACGGTCAAGCAGATAAATACTTCTTATTAAACGTTTCTAAACCGACGTACGGTAGTACGGCGTTCGTTAGGTACTTTCTTTTTCTGAACCAAAAACTTCCTTGAGGTCATGATCTCAAAAAAACGGAGCAGATTTCAACCTATCTTTGTACAAGGAAAAAAACGTGCCCGCAAATACAGAAATATATTCAGTAAGCAGCAACGTTACATTTGAACGACGAGGGGAGCCCGACAGTATGCAAACCAGCAGTGCAGCTACTGAAAGAGTATATTTTTACACCTTTACACGCGTTCTGAACTAGCTCTGAGATAGCTCCGTTGCCTATAATCACGGACACCTGTCTGTCCTACTCACTACTACTCAAAACTTCACATTTCTGGAGGTTCAAAGCCATTTCTCACGGTTTCCCCGCGTGTCGCACACGGCGGCGTCTTATTTGCAGCTGCTGTATGAGGTCACGAGCGGGCGCAGGCCAACGAACCGGCCGCAATGCGTCATATCGGCACTGAACGAAGTCTTTACATCATTACATTTTATGAAACTTTCAAAGTTTTCCCCGAAAGAAATGGATACTGATAAGGTTATCGACATTTTTTCCGACCAACCCGGTCCATTTACGAAACGTCGACGAAGGTGGCACATTTTCTTGGACGGACAACCGGAAAAGGCAGATGACATGGTGAACGGTACTCCATGCAATCATACGACTTACTAAACATTTTCACATTCTTCGATATTCATGTCCCGACACCCACTTTCTACGCTCTATGACCTAAGCCACCGAAAAACAATGGGCTCAACTTTCTACAGCTCTCTTATCCTTCCATGGCCTTCACCCTTTTGTACCGGACAACCACGACATCAGAACGATGCGAACATTAATGATGTGCACTGGAAGTTGTAAGAAGACAGGAAATGTCCAAATCTATTTTTGCCTTTCCAGACTTCACAGGACTCCTTGCGGGCACCCGGGCATCCGCAAAGCTGGGGCCAGTGTCTACAAACGCCGCCTGGCTACGAACAATTAACCAAAGCCACGACCTACTCCTGTTTATTTCGGGAAATTTCAGTCGTCATGACCCAATCGTACGGCATATCGGGTTAGCTGGGCATTTACAACCATAAGAATACTGTCTTTGGTGTAAATAATACAAAACACAAAATTACGACCCCGGTCGTATTCTTGTAAAGTCAAGCGTAGGTGCAAATCTGGGGATCACTTCAGACAGATCGGCATAAACCTGATCAAAACATCAGTGATACTATAAACCAACTATCACCTGAAGATCTGACAACAACCCAACGTCAAATTAAGGAAGCGTTAAACAACGGTATCGGCCACTCCTCGTGTTGTCTTTCCGGTCAAGGCCAACCAAAGTAGTCTCTTCTTTTGCGAGAGAGAGAGAGAGAGAGAGAGAGAGAGAGAGAGAGAGAGAGAGAGAGAGAGAGAGAGAGAGAGAGAGAGAGAGAGAGAGAGAGAGAGAGAGAGAGAGAGAGAAAGAAAGAAAGAAAGAAAGAAAGAAAGAAAGAAAGAAAGGAAGGAAGGAAGGAAGGAAGGAAGGAAGGAAGGAAGGAAGGAAGGAAGGAAGGAAGGAAGGAAGGAAGGAAGGAAGGAAGGAAGGAAGGAAGGAAGGAAGGGAGAAAAAAAGAAAGAAGAAAGAGAGAGAGAGAGAGAGAGAGAGAGAGAGAGAGAGAGAGAGAGAGAGAGAGAGAGAGAGAGAGAGAGAGAGAGAGAGAGAGAGAGAGAAAGAAAGAAAGAAAGAAAGAAAGAAAGAAAGAAAGAAAGAAAGAAAGAAAGAAAGAGAGAGAGAGAGAGAGAGAGAGAGAGAGAGAGAGAGAGAGAGAGCAGACATGCCGGCCCCCAGCGAGGCCAGAGTGGCGGCGCCAGTGCAGCAAGGCCCGCTCACGCGATTGGGCGGGCGCTAAGGCGCAGTGGCAGCGCTACTAGCCACACGGTGCGGCGGCGTCGCCTACTACTCACGTGGGCGCGGCGCCGACTCTGCGGACCGCCATGTACAAGTAAGGACGGCTAACCCGTCCCGCCATGGAACAAACAGAGATCAGAGACTGCCGGCCGGCTGGCCAGCTGGCAGGTGTGCACAGAGTCCGACTGCGAGAGCTCAACTAGTGCCGTGGTCCACTGTGCCGGGGTGGGTGACAACGCGGTGGCCTTGTGCCGACGGGCAAGGTGACGGCCAGTGAGGGCACCACGACACAGTACAGCACACCAGTCAGGGCTGTCTCAAACACCAGTCCCGCCAGCCGTCCACACCCAGCTATCCACGGCAAAGACAGGACAACGGCCCGCCACCCACACACTGGCTGTTTCCCCAACGATTTGGTCCAAAAACCAATCACACACCCGCTAACAAAATCTGCGACAGCTATCGGCTGGAGCCGACAATACAAGTTAACTTCCATCAGTGACGCATAAATATCTAGTAACAGAAGTCCTGATGCTCCGACTGCACAGAGGGTTCGGTGGCGTGTGCTTCCAGATTACGTAGTTGATGTCGTTCTACTAAACGTCAAACCCATTGGTGAAAGTCGTGCATATGTTGACGTTATTCAACATTCTTACTGAAACGAAACCACGGGGAATTTTCAGTATTCTTACAGACAGGAAGTCATGAAGTAATGTTTTTGGCGCCAAACTGTAATACATTGTTAGGAAAAGATTACAATCAACAAAACATACGGAGTAAACTACAAAGGCAATCAGATTGTTCAGCGTCAGGCCACTCTCAGGCCCGTGTCGCCGCCGGCCCGATTCGCGCTACAAATACGGCCAGTGTGTTCGCCACCAGAAAAACGACAGCCGAACCAGAGCAGGACACAGGCCAGCCGTCACAGTGGACAAGTGAGGAGGTCTTCCCTCAGCAGCCCGTGCACGGACGGATGCCGAATACAAACGACAATGGCAGTTGCAGTTTTGAACCGACCAAGCAGTTTAAACTGCACAGAACATTTGCTTTTCAATGTCTTCTTAATGGACCAATGCTTGTATCTGCACAGGATTACTGCCTGGTCACATTACTGGTCACACAACATTTTCGGCACTAAGGAACATCGTAATATCAACCTGACAAAAGCAGAAAGGAAGCCGGGAAATCTGACTGGAGCCCTCAGAGACCAGGTAAAAAAGGAACAAGGCATATTCAACCGCAGTCCAAACCAGTAAAATGCATAGTTTAAAACGTTTTCCAATAATAACAGAGGACATGGTGGCACAACACACCCAATCATGTCCACTGAATGTTAATAACGAACAACACACGGATACACCGAAGACAGTTCAACGGACCGAAAGTCGTCCTACGAAGCACGCTATACACAAAACAAGTCCTATCCAGTTCCGCAAACACAACAACAGACCCAACTTTTCGGCGATCTACCACAAAACAAAGAGTCCACTTACAGGTAGCAGATTCAACACAAGAACAACGAACAGGCCCGTACGGCGCTCAACAGCCAGGGAATTCGGCCAGACTGGGGAGGATACAAATTTCAAAACAGAGGCCTTGGTTTAGTTTCACACACCAGACATGCAAAAACAATCACAGCTGTTGCTCAAGATGTAAAGTGACATCCGAAACGTAGTACGCAGAACATAATGTCAAACGCATAGTATCCAATCCTTCGTCTGCCGTGAACTCAGTTATTTTAACATAGGTCCATGATCCAACTAATCTGTCAGTAGATTACAGTACACAACACGTCTATAGAAATAGCGTCTTTATGAGTCCATAAAAACCAGACATCGGAAAAAGCGTCTTTCTACATATTAGCTGGCCATTTGCGTTTCCTTTACATTTTACAGGGAGGTGCTCAACATGTATGTCTCTCATGTTGGACCTTCAGCCCTCTGATTGTCTTGCAGAGGAGCTAGGCTTATGAAAGAGAGCGCCTGAGAAAGTCAGCAAACCTATAGTTGCGGGGACCACTGTCCGTTCCAGGACTTGATGGCACGAGCATGCAGAGAAATCAGATATTGTTATATTGTTATATATTGTTAGACAGATATTGTTAGAATTTGGAGAAAACACGTTTCATTAACAAGCTTATTCCTGTTCTCAGACTACCTAACGAGGCTGAAATACCTCGTTATGGGCGCACAGTGACCTCAGTAGTCGGCGCGCCCGAAAACACCAACAAGAGGCTGAAATATATGATCAGTCAGAAATACTGAAGTGTCTTACAAACCATTTCAGGGATACTTACACAAACCTTTGCACGGATCACGACTTACGTCCCTTTTTCGAGGGACGAAACGTGAAAAAGCTAAATGCCTCGGAATATCATGAGCTGAGTCGTCCGAATGAGATGAAAGAAATATGAAATGGTCTTTTCAATGTTGTCAGTCGCATCGCTGCAGTGTAGTGCCGTCAAATGAACCAGTAAGTAAGCTAAGTGTAGATGTATACATAAACCGAACAAAATGCTCTATAACGTAACTCATGATGATTCAAACTTGATTCCATGTCAGTCAAAGGTCTCCTGACCCGTACTGATAATATGAGAGATGCGGCAAAGAGATTGGTGGGTCAGGTTAATCTTGCACAGCAATGGTGGAAGGAAAACGGGGCGCACGAGGCTTTGGGACAGGGCGTCACCAGACTTTGGGACCGGGCACCAGCATGCTGTGGGACCGGGCACCACCAGGCTGTGAGACCGGCCATCACCAGGTAGGACAGGGCGTGACCAGACTTTGGACCGGGCACCAGCATGCTGTGGGGCCAGGCATCACCAGGCTGTGAGACCGCCAGGACAGGGCGTCACCAGACTTTGGACCGGGCACCAGCATGCTGTGGGGCCAGGCATCACCAGGCTGTGAGACCGGCCATCACCAGGTAGGACAGGGCGTCACCAGACTTTGGACCGGGCACCAGCATGCTGTGGGACCAGGCATCACCAGGCTGTGAGACCGGGCACCACCAGGCTGTGAGACCGGCCATCACCAGGTAGGACAGGGCGTGACCAGACTTTGGACCGGGCACCAGCATGCTGTGGGACCGGGCACCACCAGGCTGTGAGACCGGCCATCACCAGGTAGGACAGGGCGTGACCAGACTTTGGACCGGGCACCAGCATGCTGTGGGACCAGGCATCACCAGGCTGTGAGACCGGGCACCACGAGGCTGTGAGACCGGGCACCACGAGGACGAGAGGGAGACGAGGCGACACTGGGGCGAGAAGTGTTTCATCCTGGACCAGACATATCAATGAACATCTGCCGCTTCCAAACCCAGCTCCCACGTAACCCCACGCACTGCATTAAAAACAATGACAGAGTCACGTCTAAAAGTGGACCCATGGCAGACTCTCAGTCGCAGAACCCACAAATCGTTTGCAACAGTTGTCGATGAGTCAGACAACTCACCGCCTTTCATCCCGAAAGGTTATGCAGCAGTGGCATGTTCACGACAGAGATCCACATCCCTAGGTCAACTGGGGTCACGAGATCACGGCAAAAATCCGTGACCCGAGGTCAGATGAGGTCGCACTCCAAGGTCATGTACTCCAAGGCCAGTTTACGTCATCCCAGAGCCCTGTACTCCAGTCAGTTGAGAACAACTCTGAGCCCATGTCTCCCCTGGTCAGATAACATCAAGACACAGCCCCGTACCCCGAAATCAGTTACGATACACAACTCCAAGATCAGTCGAGGTCACAACAGAGCCCCGTGGCTCGGGAGGTCGGCTGAGGTCGTCAGTCGGCCGGCCCGGCGTCGTCCCGCGGCACGGAGGCCGGTCGGCCGGGCCCGCCGGACCGACTGGTCCCGCAGACTATACCTGAAGGTGACCACGGAGAGCGAGTGCTTGTGGTGGCGTTTGGCGTCGTCGGCCGGTCGGTTCAGCTGGTCCAGACACCGGTTCAGCTCGGACTCCACCTCCTGCATGGTGTGGCCCTCCACCACAAACAGCTCCTGCAGCTCATCCGACAGCAGCTGGCACGAATAGCCGATGTTGATGGCCGTCTCTGGCAACGGGGACACCCAGGTCAAGCGCCGAACTCAGGCTGGTGACAATCGAGTCAACTCCTCACGCACACGTCACTGTCCAGAAAAAGTTCCATCCCTCCATCAACAGCGAAGAGCACTAATGCAGCGATTTTACCACCGGGAGGCGGATACGTTTCGGTGCAATATAACGACACCTCGCGACACATGCCCCGACGCCATTTCTCGTCATCGGTTTTGACTTGTAGACCAGCGATGCAAGCGGCTTCTGTCCAGCTACCGCGGCCGCCGCCGACAGCGGCGTGTCTGTCGAGTCGGTCCGGCAGCTGAGAGGACCGGCGGAGAGCGAGCACTCACCCTGCTTGTCGCCAGTGAGCACCCACAGCTTGATGCCGGCCAGCGTCAGGTTGGAGATTGTGTGGGGCACGCCGTCCTGTAACTTGTCCTCGATGGCCGTGGCTCCTGGGCCAAACGGGGAGAGTGCGATCACACGGCGAGCTGACCGGTCTCACATACCACGGCCTCACTGACCACAACCAGCCTCATCCTGACCTGGCCGTGTCAGACCAACCTACCGACGGACATCACCCATCGGCGTCACCTAGCATTAGACCAGCGGATCACCGTCTCAGACAAACCTGCTGACGGACCTCACCCATCGGCGCCACCTAGCACTGGATCAGTAGATCACCAGTTGCAGATAAAGCAGTGATCAGCCTCTCTCCCCCTTCATGTCAGCCTCTAATCAGCCCCAGGTAACACCAGCTCAGAACTGCGCTATCTTAGGATCCTTCTACATCGGCACTATACAAAAACCGAAACAAACCCTGCTTCGTACTTTGTCAGCGTCGTCTTCCACCGCCACCACCTGCAAATCATGGCCAAATCGGCACCATATACCAGCTCAGTATGACTTCAGATACGGCACTAGATCACCATTCCATCGGCAACGGCCCCACTAACCGATCAGCACTAGGTCTCGCTCTATCTCCTCGTAGATGGCGTCCAGCTTGCTCTCCCTCTCCACGAGCGAGATGGAGGCCTCGTAGTGGCGCTGCTTCCAGTCCTCGAAATATTCCTCATCCAGCTCCTTGTAGGCCAGCACCAGCGTGCGCAGGCCCTCTCCAGCGAATTTCTGCCGGCACCGCGGTCACAGGCCAGCCGGTCAGCTGCGGCACTGCGCCGGCTGGACCAGCTCCAGAGCACTAATGCTCTGGAGTCCTGTGTCCCCCCTCCCTCCACACGCACTCACGTGACCAGACCTCCACAGACACTCACCTGAGACCTCCAGAGGCCAGTCTCAGCGCCATGCGCTTTGACAACCAGCTTTACGGAATGCCCATCTTCAACGCGTGTTTTGAGCCTAAATGGCAAGGTCCCAATTGCAGACTTAGGCGATACAAAAAAACGCGCATATACGCATTATGCCACAGGGGTCCATATCGTCCGATTTTGCAAAGCGATTTATCGCAAATTTTCCATGTGTCCTATTCATCCTATATCGTCCTATATATCCATTATTTCGTCCTTTCACCAGCTGCTGCGGGACGTTACAGGCGGGCAGAGTCCAGCAAGTTAGCAGCAGACCTGCACTGCATCATCTCGGCGGAAGCGTTCTGAATATATTCTTTCCATGGCTTTTGCTTTTGGCGCTTTTCAGGTATCGGCCAGAAAACTGAGTTCTGAAAACGTAATTTGCGATATTTCTGGACCAATCAAATCTATGTCTGAAAAAAGGGCCGAGCTAGATCGTTCGCTTCAGTGTACACAAATATTTTCATTTATCATCAGAGGGCCGGCACCAAACACGCAGTCAGTAGCAAATGACAGCAACCGCTAAGCATTTTTTAAGCCCTCTGAAGACTCAGTTACACGTCCATCTTTCACACGGCCTCATCCACGGCATGCTGCACAAGTGCAGCTGTGTCCGGCGGTCGGCTGGGAGGCAGGTGGTGCTCACCTGCAGGTGTTCCTCAGTCCGATTCTTCAGCTCCGGCTCTGTGGCGCCTAGACGCTCGAACACCACGTTGTCGGCGCCTTTACAGTACAGCCGAATCTTGCCGGTGTACTTGAGGATGACGGACATACGCTTGCGGACGTTGTTAAAGTCGAGAATGCAGAGCACCTCGTGCTCCTCTTCCTGGCCGTCTGGGTTCCGAATGGTGATGGAGCTGGGCGTGCGGGCTAGGAAAACGAAGCCGAAGTTGCGCGCCGCCGACACCAGGGCGTCTTCGTCTGGTGACTGCGCCTGATACTTCAGCTGGCCTGAGATAGCGTCACGGGCTCGGCGTCAATACCGCACGGCCAGCAGCACGTCCCCAACATCGACCCGCGGCGGCGACAGAGCCCGACGACAATCTCGACTCAGCTTGATCACTTCTTATCCTCACATACCGCAGGCGGGCTGATGAATGTTTGATATGTAACGATGGACTACTTCAAACATCCTGAACATGCCGTGTTCCGTAACATTAACAATGTCCCATTAGTATGTCAGACGTGGACCTATATATTCCATCGTGGACTAATTCTATCACGTTTAACAGACCTTACATCTTCAGACTTAAAAAGGCAAACCAGAAAAACCAGTTGTCCAGACCTGCTGGGATGCTCTTACCCAGCATGCACAAAAATATGGCTAATGCACTGTCCAAAGCACTGTCCTGACGTCACCAGCACCGCGACTACTGTGCCATTAAAACACCTCGTAGCTACATGGCGGATCATCTAAAAACTTCTCATCCTGACCCTCACAACTGATGTCTTTTACAATCCCATATAGCTAACACATCACCCATATCCCGCCCCCTTCCCTGCATGAATGGCCCCCAGATGGCGGTGCAGGCCAATGAAGCGCCATGGGTGTCCGGCACGTCTCCGTCAGCCGGCCAACAGACGGCCGCTTACCGTCCTTCTCCTCCGGCATCACCGTGTGACAGAGCGACAGCAGTCGGAAGAACATATGCGCGTCCTCGTCTCCGCTGCGGACAGCATCCAGCAATGTCTGGTCGTAGAAGCGGAACTTCTTCTCGTGCATGTTGTTGGCTGAGAAATCCACCGGTTTGGAGTCCTGAAACCGAGCCGAGGCCGAGCGTCAGACGGGCACCAAACCGAGACACTCGCCTAGTGCCAGAACAAGCTGACGGGTCAGGAAAGCACCTGAAAAGAGCTTACTCAGCACTCAGCGCTGATTGAAATAGATGCTGTCTATCAACAGCTACCAAGATTAAACGACAAACACACTGGGTAATAAATCGGACCAAATGTGGGTCTTCCGAAGAAGCCCGTTTTTCCGGAACCATGCGAAAAACAGCCCATTTCGATCCCAGTAAAACAACGCACTCCCACAACCCCAGGCCGTCCCATTTCTGACATCACACCCCACGCTTCCTCTCACAAGGTGACGCCACATTTTACAGCGCCGTAAACCAGATTCAGTACAGATTCATCAGCGTATCGGGTTCCCAGCTGGCACCAGACGCCGTCTTCTCTCCTATGCCCAAGTATGGATAGGCGAAACTAGTGCTGGTGGAGGACACTGGACTAAAGACAAACCGTTTTCAACGGAAATTACAGCCGCAAAAATTACAGCTCTGTTCAACGCCAGTTAACCAGGAATCTTGTAGCCAGCTCACGGTGGATCCAGACTTGCACCACAAGTGTAGCAATTTATTCCAAATCTCTTGTGGCCCACCAACGGTAAGAGGATGCAAAGATTTTTCCTTCATTATGTGCACTCATCAAACTAATAGCTGGAAGCTACACAGCTTCGAACCCCTTGAGCACATTTCCCAACAACCATGATTAATAATTGTCCGTCTTCTGTATTTTTTTGTTATATTACATGCTATATATTATAAATATGTTATACTACATTCTACGTTATATATGTATGTGTTTTGTTACATATATTATATCTTCTGTATGTAACTGATAATTATCCGTCTTCTGTACATATTTCATTAATTACCAGCACTACGTGTCACAGTCGTACGCTCAAGCGAGTCAACACGGGCGACGCTGTAACTCACCCATGGGTAAGAGCCGAGGCCGCCGCAGGCCTGGCCGTTCACAGATACCTAAGGCCCCGGTCTATCCCACATACAACACTGAGTCTACAACAGCTGGATGCAGCGGATGTAGTCGACGCAGGTCTACAGAAGAGACGAGGAGCCTATAGAAGAGGCGCGCACACGCCGGCAGCGCGCTGATATTTCACACGCCCAGACCTCGTCAGTCAAGACACATGCACGCATATGTTGTTTCTCCCGGCATTATCCGACGGCTCTATCGTACTTTGTAGAAGAAATGAGTCCAAAGCCCATAGCAGTGTCTTTAGTCAGTTTTCGATTCTGTGCTTCAGCGGATACTTGAAGGCCAGACTTGTCCGTGTTACAAAAAGCCTAAATATTTCGGCTTTTGGCCAGCTTACAAGCTTCCTTCCGTGCAACCAGTGAATGAACTTCTTAATCCGCTTGAAGAAGTCTATTTTTCGTGCTTTCGACCATGAATTTCTGTGTCCCACTTCTTCACACCTCTCTGAGCATACTACGTACTGCCAATGGTACTGGTCTTCTCCGAATGTGTCGCGTTTTACTCGGCTTTTTAGCTGCCACATGCGATCCTCTGGGTAAAATGCACGCAAAGTCCACACTGCATGCCAATTCAGTTAAAGGAAAACAGACCTATACTGCGCAATTTAGCGCCTGGCATATCATCAGAATGATCAAATGCTGATGAATTTTTCACCTCCACTGTATGTGAGCTTTAATGGACTTTTTGTTTGCGTCGGCTTCTTTCATAACTATTTCTGGCGACTCTGCCGGTGGCTGGAATCAGGATGCTGACAGGCCGACTGTAACACCCAATGTCGACTGCTGAGAGCCGGGGCCATTCGTCTGTGTCCGGGAGCCGGCGGAGCGGCCGTCAGCGTCCGAGTGCGTGCCGTCGCTCTCTGTCTGGCGAGTCGTCGCGGCCATTACTCTGATGGTTCACGGCCGGCGTCACGCACCGGGCCTCACGCCATCGACGCCGGCCCGGGCGCCGACGCTCCACGGCCGGCCTCTGATTCAGCCCGTCACGGTCTGCCGAGGGGTGTCCACACCGACGACCGGTACCAGCCAGCGGCAGACCAGCGGAGACGGCAGAAACACACAGACTGCCAGACATTCGCAGACATGCTGAGACCAGCGGACACCTGCGCAAAACTGCACAGATGAGACCTACAGGAGGACAGCAGACGCCCACGAAGATCGGCACAGATCTGCAGAGACTCCCACGTACTCAAAACAATCTGTGTAAAAGCCTACGAAGACCGGCGAACATCCGTACAGGACTGACAAAGACCGGCAGAGAGCCAATGAAATATGGGGAGGGAAAGACAGACGATCACCTAGCCAACAATGCCCGACAGAGGTCAGACAGCGACGCAACAGTGGGGAGGCATATGCACAACAGAGGAGCGGCAGCAGAGGGGCGGCAAACGAACGAACGAAGGGAAGCAGAGGTTTAACAGAGGGGCGTCAAAGGACTGCAAAGGTACAACAGAAAAACGATAGAGGATTGAGAGTCGCAACAGACGAACGATAGATGATTAAAAGACATGGCAGAGGAGCGACAGAGGATTGGCAGAGGTGAAACAGCGGAACGGCCAAGGACTGACAGAGGTATGGCTTAGTATGACAGAGGAGCAACGGAAAACTGACAAAGGTCAGAAAGAGGAGCGGCAGGAGACTGACAAAAATCTCGTGGGGAAGCGGCAGAGAATTGGCAGGGGTCAGACAGAAGAGCGACAGATCAACGACAGGGGAGCATCGGCGGTCCGACGGAGATCCGTCGATGAAGGAAGAGACACGAGGATGCGGAGCTCCCACGAGCCGACGACGATGGTCGACGAAACAGCCCCAGTGAAAGCAATCGTCGATAAACAGTGACAATGTCGCCGGCGGCGGCGGTGAGAATCCGACGTGTCGCCTGTGAGAACGACACAGTGCAAACCCCCCCCCCCACGGCCAGCCGGTCGGCCTCCATCTCGGGTCGATCCAAATCAATGGGCCGCGGCCACCGGTGCTCGCTGGCGTGGGTAAGCAAAATAGGCTGACGCGTTCTACGCACAACTGGGCGCGGCTTAGCAAAAGTACGTCTTTGGAAGATCGGAGAAGTAGACAGCCTGGGTTTCGGCGCGTATGCGATGTTCGATGAGACAAACACATCTACGTCCAGTCAACAAGGGACTCGAGTAATGAATCGTCGTGCTGCACAACGACAGCGATCCTGGTACCAGCAAAATGGCCGCCACCCGACACTCCAAACTGTGGCTAAACATACCAAGCGTCACATGGCAAAAAAGGAATGAAGATGCCCTCTAACAAAGGCCTGAACAAAGATGATATGATTAAAACGGGAAATATACGGTAAGAATAAGAAGCCTTGGAACATACTACCGAGCTGTTACGAACAACTCCTTCCTTGGTGTCGCTTTTACACGAATTGAAGTGATTTTCAGTAACAGAATGAGTATAACACTCTAGGTCTAGTTCCAGCTCAAGTCGCCTTCTTCGTCAGGAATAATGTGACACTAACGAGAGACCTGAGGAGGGATGTGTTGTGACAGCTTAACGAGGCAGGACCACGGACTCACCTCGTTGGGCTCAACGACTTCGCCGATGACCGGATCGAACAATTCGCCATAGCATTTCCCCGCTAACGAGCACTTGTTAAATTCCATGATGTTCTGAAAGCAGACCAGAGGGCCATGGTGCCACGCGTTCTGAGGGCAGCATTCAGCGATGGCGTGGCACCATCGATCGGGAGGATTGGCACGCGCCTGGTGTCCCCCTTCAGGCCGGAGGCTGGCCGTGAAACTACACGTGGGCTGCTGGCAGCGAATGTTTGCCGCCGCTGCGCCCTCCACCAGACAGACACCGGACTTTTCTTCTCACGTGCAACATGTGAATGCGCCGAGACGTACGTCATTCTCCGCAGCCCGTCACGCAGCTGTGCGACGCTGAACCAACGACAGAAAAACAACTCGCCAAAGGACGAACAAAACAATGGACTGATGCGGTAAGTGCATGCACGAATTTGAACGGCGCAGAATACCAGAGAACATTCCGAAGGGAGTTGGCATACCTGCGTTAGGGTGCCGGTCTTGTCTGAGAAGATGTACTGCACCTGACCCAACTCCTCGTTAAGCGTGGTGGTGCGTGCCTTGGCCGGTGTGTCCGTCTTGTCGTAGTACATCTGCAGGTCCCAGTTGATGAGAAAGCTCTGCATCAGTCGTATCACCTCCACGCTGGAGCGGAGGAACGGCCGTGTCAGATGTCGCTGGCGGCGCTGCGACTGGCCTGTCTAGATCGACCACCGTGGTGAATCGCTGTCGGTTACGTCCGACGTTCTTTATCGTCTGACAACATCGCAGAGTACCGCACCCCAATAGTTGAAGTTAATGCGGCTGAATCAGTGGCGGGGCCTGTGTGCACATCAATGGAAATCCGCGGACACCAACGTCCAGTTGCTTGGCCACGCTCGTGATTTCTTAATGGCTTCCTAAAAGGGAAATCAACGGAAAACGCTTCGCTTTAACGCGTCGGAAACGTGTCATTACAAATTCAATGGAGACGTCAAACTCGCTGTCCGCTGGATGGCTGATTTAGTATTCGACTCAATAACAACTAATCACGAAGTGAACCGATACATAATCGAAGTGTAAAACGCATTTGCGTACAGGCTAAGGTCGTGCGAAATGAAAATTAAAGGCTTTAGTACACATAATCATTTTGTGAATTATGCTTTTAGCTCCTTGCTTTCTTTCCTATGATTTATCTGGCGTATCTGGCGCGTGGATTAGATTTGCTTGAAAATAATGATACCAGAAGTTTTTGGGGCACCAATTCGAAATATGTCGTTCACTGGTATTTTTATTACGCCTTTTTACTCAAAATATAACTCATACACACGCATTTGCAGAACGCATTAAAACGCGCACGTTCCTTTTTGAGATTTTGACGTCACATGCAGCAGAGAATGTACAAAATACCACAAGTTACGGAGATCTCTTCGTCTCCACGGCTTTGCTGTTCATGTTATCTAGAGAACTGTTTACCGCACGTCCGTCAATGTTTGGACCGCGTTTTGTAAACTGTTGGCAGTATTTTGTCGCACCGTCATCGCAGCGCAAGCTGATATTTGCGCCCAGGTCACTCAAGCTTAGAACTACAGTGTGGTGTTTTTCGTCTTGGACCTTCCACCGCCCCGACCTATATGTGACGCCACTTCTGACTTTGTCCTGGGGCTGCATTTCTCAGAGTCTGAACTTCATGGTGGCATAAAACATATAAAATGACACCAGAGACGAAAAGTTTTCGCCTATCTGAGATTATCACAACGTCCTTTTTCAAAATTTGGGCTTGGCCCAATGCACGCCAGAAGTCTATTTACCCCGAGTCTGCTGAGGTGACTGCCGTGAGGATCGGGCCTCGTATTAAGTTGAGCTTGTTGCATGGACCCTCACCCTGCCAGCCACGTGCTACCAAATATGAGCATACATTGCCCTAGGCAGCGAACCAGGTGGACCAGTCGACCTTTTTTACCTCGGGCTAACATGGACAACAGTTCTGGGAATCAAGCCCAGCGTCTGCCACGCACCGGGTTCCACAGTACGGGTGCTGGCTTACCTGGTCACGGCACAGACCGAATGCGTCTGCTATGTCAACAAGTCTTTCAACACCAGCCAATTACTGTCTTGTGAAGAGCAAAGAAATAAGGTACACTGCCGAAACTGTGCTGAAACACATCGCAATCTGAAAACTTTATATGGGTTGCATTCTAGCGAAATTCGAGGTGAAAAAGTACCATGATATCGAGCGGTTTTCGGCGGCGCGCGTTCGACGAGGTTTTCTTCGGTATTGTAGACATGCCTCCATGAAAAAAATAACGAAATGCACATCGACTTGTAGAAAACCGAACAGTCGCTACGGTCGAGTGGTACAATTATTTCGTGAATTCTATGATCAGATGTAGCAATGGAAAGGGATACGAAATGGCTACGGCAATGGCTACGAAAAGGACGGTCTAAATATGTTACGAATTCTGAAATTTATCTCACAACTGAAGTAAAACGGCATAACAGATCATGACTGCCCTCCTATGACACTCCGACGCGGGCTTACCTTTGGCATACCCTAATGAGATCAAACCTATATCAACCTGGATCAACCCATCAACACCAGTGAGCATGCCACACAAAATCTGCCATATGATATAAGCGTAAGAAAAAGTCTCCGCATCTCTCTATTTTGGGAAGGATGAACAACAGACGTCGGATGATGAGCAACAGCAATTACCTTGTGGAGAATCGTCTACCACGTCCGGTACCACGTCTACCACGTCTACCATGTCCGGTAACCGGTAACGTCCGGTACCTCGTCCACGTCGGTCATGTTCTCGTCAGCACATTCGGTCACCGCCAGTCGCCATTCTACCGACATTCCAATCGGCTGCGGGCGCCCTCTGCTGACGTTCACCGTCCCACCTACTGGCTGTCTACAACCACAGCTGCCCTGCACCGTCCTCTGACTGAGGCAGGCCGGCCACGCCACAATGCTGTCCGCGTCACGAGGCACGATGATGCCAGACGTCGGGGATGGACCAGCGCTGTCCAAATACCGCCCTGTCTATTAGTCAGGTGCGGCCGCCGCTAGCGGCGGGGGGGGGGGGCACACGGCCGGAATCCTCCGTCCTCCGCACACAAGCAGGCAGAGGGCTGATGTGAGACGACAAACAGAACTCGGCCAGGACTAACACGGTACTGAGCCCAAACTAAGTGATTTTGGGAAAGGGTCAAGAGACGAACGTAAGGCACATGAGTGAGGTGAGGTAGCTTGGGGAAAGAAGTATGAGAGAGGATTGCGGGGTAAAGGACAGAGATGAGGTGACGGGGCGGGGGAGTACAGCAAGGTAAGAGATTGTTGGGTACAGCAAGAAGTGAGGTGACCTGTGGGCCAGCTGTGGTTGTAGACGAGAGATCTGAGAAAAACTGCTGGGTAGAGAGCAGAGGTGGGGCGAATACGGAGAGATCTGGTGTAGGACTCCCGCGAGCAGACGGCTGAGTTATGCTCACTGTGACGGGAGACCAGAGGGAGCCCTGTCAAGCGGTGGACTAGTCTGACACGAACCACTTCATTCTCATACCGAAAACAGCGGGCGGGAGCCGTCGATGACCAGGTCAACACAAAACCGTGCCTATCGTCCGTCACAACGTCGGCCTCGTTTGCCGTCAGCAGCCAAAGTTCAGATCGAATTCATCCATCAGGCTTAACTACCCGAGCTTCAGGACTAGCCCACGCTTTATCGACGACGTGCCCTCCTCTCTGAAAGCTTTGCTTACCTTACATACAACGATATAGGCACAACGGTGTTCAGGACGATGGCGTATGAAAAGAAGACGAGCAGCGCTATGACCGTCGCGCCTGCGGCCGGCTCCTCCGGCACCAGGCTTTCCCACGGTAAATACACTCGAAAATGTTGACCTGCAGCAGCACAATGGCGCGTCCGTCAGCGGCGTACAGCCAACCTACCATGTGGCGCAATATAACAACGCAGGCGACGGGCCCGCCCGTTAACAGTGAGACAGGCCAGCGGCAAGCCAGGCCTGATTATCTGCGTGTCTGTACTCGCTTGAGTAGGGGGTCAGCGGGGTTCTCTGAACACGAAACACTACTGACGCTGGGGAAACATGCGCGAATGGGCGCATGATGGAAGTGTAGGTACCAGGTTACCAAAGTAACGCTTAAAACACTTCTGTAATGTAATGATAACGACAGTGTGCACGGACACCTGCCGCAGAGCAGACAGCTTAGAAAATTCGGAAACTCAATTAGGCATTCGAAACTACCTATTGCAAAGTTTGCCTTGTGACAAGGATAGTTACCAGTGATAATACCACTAACGAATGAGCACTTACCAGTAACAGTTTCCCAAATTCCGCAGGCAATAGTACAAAACAGGCACATCACTAGCAGGAAAAACACGATCTGAAAGAAAGCATTACTTCAGAACTCGTGCGGAGCAAAACACGCGTACAGCGAAGCACGGGTCAATATTACGCCACAAAAGGCGTCGGCTGCTGAATGGGCACGTCCGTCGGAGCGGTGTGACGTCCGGCCGGTGACGCGGCCGACCGCCACTGACGTCACCGCACGGTCCTGATTCAGCCGAGGGCGGCACATTTGGCACACGGACCGACCGCGGTCAGTCCGCGCTACGACAGACCATCCGCCGCGGTGCTGACCAAAGCCTGGCCGCTCAAAACGGCGCCCACGCGAAACACAAACGTACAGACACAAACTGTCGTCCACAAAAATGGGGGCGGTCGATGCATGAGCACATCCAGAATGGGCATGCGAATCAATATTTCCGAAGGCAAATAGGTTTGAAAACCGATAGTTAACTCCAGTTCCTGAAGCACGGACGTGAAATGCACAAGTCGTCTGCACAAGTCGTCATTCAAACCAATGACAATAAACATAAAGGCAAACACTGGGTGCGAAGCACCAAATTCCTGTCTGGAGCACATAAATGAAATGTGCCATCAGAACAAACACCGCTGAGATTTTTGTTACTTCTCGGAACTCCGCGGCGGCATGCAGAGTACTTTGAATGACAAAGATGCGTTACTTAATTACCTTTAGTCCCCCCCAAATAATAATAATGTAGACCAATAAATACATAAATAAATATATACATTCATTCATATGCATGTATATATGAGATATATACACAAGAATATATATCACGAATATATATGCATCATATACCACATACCTATACATAATATGCATGCATGTTATAATGAGGCATGATGACACGATGGGGGGCCAAAACGAAAAACTGATAAACTAGCCGCGGATTTTAAGCGTTTTAGCCGTCTTCAGATCGGGGTGAAGAAAGAGGGAAGAGGTAAGTGGTGATCTGGCCGTCAGTCTGAGAGGAGTAGACCCGACCGAAGGGTGGGACAGCTAACACGACACATAAACTCGGCAAAAAGTGTACAGAATATCTGGCATCCTTCCTTCTTAAGCATTTGCTGACAAGGTTTTAATGCAACACATTAAGTTATACCTTCAAAAATCAACTGCTAGTGAAACCAAAGTGTCGAAGAGTACATATTTGTTCGAAGCGCCCCCAACGTCCTGAAAGAAGCCCAGCGGCTGCTTCACATCCAAACTTCTTCACTGACTGTTTTCAACTTTTGTAGGCATCACGACTGACGTACAATTCGGCGTCACCCGTAGTACACTTCACCTAACATTTTTTTTTTATCACAACTTTGGAGTCCAAAATGTGCAAGTGGTCACTGCACCGTGAGCGTTTCAGGGATCGAATGCAGGTGATAAAGTCGTCGCGAACCAGTCTAAAAAACGAAAAAAACGGATCCCAGTTTGCCTTCAGGCTTCCAAGACGAGATCAATACGTATTATGAAAAATCCGTTCTTACTCATTCTAATCATTCATTAATCGTCGCATTCATACACAAGTCGGCAATCCGACACACGTTTTACGCAGCCAACGGAGCCCAGACCAAAAACCATAACGTTTCCATTTCATTTCCCCAATAAATCGCGCAAACCCACTGGCGCAGACGACAGTGCAGCAGGTATGACGGGCTACAGCGCTGTATTACCCTTGCAGTAAATAGTGAACCGTTAAACCGTCAAACAGCCAGCCGAACTGACCCGGCCAGCAGCCGCTCCCTCACCCCCACGATGATATAGTTCAGCAGGCGGTCGATGCTTGTCCGCTTGAACTTGGTCTTGCCGGAGTTCTGCATGAGTTTGGTGTCTCGGCCGGCGAATATCACCACGCCGTAGCACCACTGCGTGTTGCGCAGCACGCAACCGCGCAGCAGGATCTTGTCGTTGTCCAGCGAGTACCTGTGGAACACGAGGACCCGTCACCACGCCAGACAGTCGCCAGATAACCGGCAGCTGCCAGACACCGGACACCCGTCAGAACACCAGAGAGCCGGCAGCCGGAGGACCGTTAGGAGTGGCGCGACAGCTGGCAACCAGCAGGCAAGAGCAGCTTGATGGCTGGCAACCGGCAAACAGGAGTGGCAAGACAGCTGGCGACCGGCAGAGGGAGAGCACAGGAATGCTCGCTGGTGACAGGATCGTATACAAGAAATAATCCGCCAGCCCGTGAAAAGAAAACGTTCAAGAACCTTGCTGTCACAATGAACAGAAATGAACGAGGCAACAGTTGAGCGAAACCGAGCAACAGCAGTACAAAAAAGCAAAGCGGACCTGGGAAAGTAATATCTAGATGGAATCAATGTCTGTTCACGGCTGGCATATCACCAAAGCGGGTAGCCGAAGGATGGAGTTTTGCTGCGATTTGGAATGTTTGCAGCTTCAATGCTCAAAGCAGGAAACAGTCACAATCAGAGCGTCATACCAAAGCAGAGGCTGAGGCCAAGGACATCCAGCAGCGTAAACTCTCTCCACTTCGCTAGCTTTTTCAGCTGGACACCACCGCTACTAGCGTTGCGAAAACATCCGAAAGCGGGGACGGACGCAAATAAAAACGGGTCTGACACAATTTATACTCCAATCGCGACGACGCAACAACTCTGAGAGCCCTGCTCAACCAAAACAGAGGCATTTATCAACGTCAACAGACATCCCCGGAAAGACGTGAAGACGCCCTCGACCGCTCCGAACCAGGATAAGTTGATTAATGGAACTGCGACCCACATGGTCAGGAAAATTGAGAACCAGTCGTCTGACACAATTACGGATGCAGGCTGAGGGAAGGGTAAATGTGCTCTACAGGGAAGACGTCCTCTTGTCCCGGTCCAGGTACCTCCTCTGATCCGCATCATAGAGGATCATCATCATCATCATCATCGCATCATCATCCCGGTACCCCCTCTGCTCGAGGGGGGGGGCAGAGCGGTCTAACCACGCCCACCTCCTCGGGCCCCGGCACCTCAACATATCTGGAACACACGGACATCTCAGCTCTGCATCCGGTGCTCTGGTGGATCCCGGCCACCCTCCGGCCACTTCGCTCCAGGCTATCCACTCCGATCTGGGACAAGGGGCAGCTCTTCAGCTCTCCAAACTCGTACGCCACAGGCGTTCGGGATATCCGAGAGCTGAACGCCGGAACTGAACTCCCCTCATGACCGTCTGTCCCCGTTATAGAGCAAACATCGCACTCACTAAACGTCAGGATGTTTTCGGTCACGGCGGCCAGTCAGGCAGGCGTGACTGAGACAGATCTCGGCCACAATCTGATGTCAGTATCACAATGTAGTGGTTGGTACCCAGACCTGAGGAGACCGGCAGCCTACGCCTCGGCTTCTTGTCACCGTTGCCGGTAGCAGCGGCCAGATATGGGTGGCCAATTCCTTCCTTGCTCAGTATCGAGCCGACCGACCTTCAAGCACCACCGACTGGACTGCCAATCTGCAGACGCCAATCACTAGCAGGCAGCGATTTCTACCACATCGACACAGCCACGCCAAATACGTCAGGACAGAACAGACCAATACGTTAATCGGAGCACAAACTATCGCCTGCTGAAGGGTGAGAAAAGTGCCGCTACGTCTGAAAGGCTCGAGGTAGAATAAACCGGTCACACGACGGAAATTGTTATCGATGTCAAGGGTGTGGGACCGCTTGTGATGCAACAGATTCCTTCTTGGCTAATCGATATTCATCTTGTGACCAAATCACTCACCATTGGGCTGTACTTGCCATAGCAAAGGGCATCAACAGGCGCAAAAAGGCCGTTACCGTCAACGACTCATCATAACGTTTCCAGGGCACGCCATCAACCACAGAAAAGGTGCATGCTTCGCTCGACTGTTTCAGCTGGAGTTCCGAAAAAGTCCAACCATTCAGCCAATGTCCAATGCGCGAACTATATTTACCAACAAACACTTAGTCTTCTGAGAATGCAGGCGGCGATCACGAACGACGGAGGGGCAGCCTTGTCCGCTGCGCCGCCGGCCCGGGGCCTCCAGAAGACAATGGATGCCCGCAGGCGGACTAGGGCGGCAGCAGGCAGAGGGGCCCCGGCCGGCTGCAGGCGGACCGCAGTGATGGGTCCCCGGAGCGGGGCTGAGGTGGGAGCCGGCAGAGGTCCCCGGTCGGCTGGAGGCGGACCGCAGTGATGGGTCCCCGGAGCGGGGCTGAGGTGGGAGCCGGCAGAGGTCCCCGGTCGGTTGGAGGCGGACCGCAGTGATGGGTCCCCGGAGCGGGGCTAAAGTGGGAGCCAGCAGTGGACGCCGCGGGCCAGAGACCACTCATCAAAGCCACAATGGCTGAGGGACACCATCTAGCGACGTGTCCGCCAGCAGACCAGTGGTCACCACCAGTTCCACTGAGCTCAGTCATTCTAGTTCAATGTTCAGTGTACTGAATGCTCACAACAGACCACGCACCAAAAGCAAATATCTGTGCATTTTCAAATTAACTCTGCCACGCTAACACTGCCGAATGGCGTAAATCTACCGAAATTTCATTCCGCTTACCAATGCCTACCAGAGAGGCAATGTCAGCTGACTGTCCGTTGACTGTGTGCTGAAGCCGTAAGACTTTTGCCCGCAAATCTCACCGTCTAAAACCCAGCCACCTTTTAAAGCCAATTAAAAAGACGTGTCTCCGGACAAAGTACCAAAGAGCAGGTGGTAACCCTGATCGACACCTGCTCATTTCGTAGGCTAGGTAACCAACAACGAATGACGGTGCAACATCCAACAACATCCTCCGCAAGTGTGAAGCCAAATCCATCGCCAGCTACAGAGCTGCGTCCCTAATGAACGCTGAAGCCCGCTGAAACAGAAGACTGCCTCTGAAACAGCTTCAAACAGGGCCAAGACGGCTCTGGTATTTGCTGTTCCAGTTCCCGAGTCGGGACGAGGTACGAATGCGATGCCAGCCGTCACGCTATTTTCGCAAACCGTTGTCTCTCTCGGGCCATTCCTGCGACGGGAGAAGCATAATCGATCCAACACCAAACACCAGCTTCCACTGGCTGGGTACGGCGCCGGAGACAGGTGGCCTGGCGTGACCACACACAGGAACCGGCGTCCCGGCCCGGCCGCCTGACGGCCATCTTTGGCAGGCCCGCCCACCGTCACACGGTGTCCAACACCAGCCGGCCTCTGGGAGCCAGGTCGCCGAGCGTGCCTGCACGCGGCCGAGGCCCACGGCGGCGACGGCGGCGGCGGGGGCGGGGGCGGGCTGGTCACCAGTTGTCGCCCAGCGCAGGCTGCCGCCGTAATTCGGGCGGCGGCCGCGGCGGCCGCGGGTGGGCGCCCTGAAGCCCTCAGGTCGGTGTTGGTGTGCCGGTTGCCACAACACAGCGCAGCACACGGCCGGAAGGTCGATAGTGCAGCGGCGCCACCCGGCGACCGGTATGCCTACGTTCCCAGAACGTTGTCGCTCACGCCTGAGTGCGTGACGCAGCTGACGTGCCGTGCTCAGTATCGGGGAGAAACACTACGAGCCAACGCCCATAAAATGACGATTTTCCTCAGAGTAAAATACAGGGTCATTAATAACATGAAGCCATACACGGGGCCAATGCTACAAATTCCGGCCGTGCGGCATGTATCAAAGAAAAAATGACATCGAATTTCCAAAACCTGCACTTAGCTCAACTGCAATTCATCCACTTAAGACAGCAGGGTCAGTGCAACAGGCACTAGGCCTTGGAAACGACCGGCGTTAAGGATAGGACAAGACCCCAAGCACGACACATCACCACAGTACACCAGCCCGGACCGTACCACGGACCAGGGCCTGAGCTGTTCGCTCAGGTCTCTGCAAACGAACGGACGCAACATCACTCAGTGGTCGTCCGGCCGTCAACGTCCTGTCGTAGATCACCGGCTGGCCATCAGACGCGGCACAAGATCGGTCCGACCCGACCGTCAGCGGCCAACAGCGCCGCGCCACCTCATCATCCCAGCCTCGGAGGAGCACCGGGGTGACGAGCCCACAACAGAGCGCCGACCAGTTGCCATACACGGCAGCGCCACCCGCAGCCGCAAAAAAACGCACGCCGATGCGCCGACGCAGAAACACCCACGGTCATTAGACATTCGGGGGCTCCCACAGGCCTGGGGCCTTCCACAGGGCTACTTCATTACGGCCTGGACATACTGGACTGGACACTGGACACGCCGCCAGCATGACAGGACCACCTAAACGCCTAGAGCAGCAATGCACATGTCTGTACAAGAAGGACCACCTTTCTAACGTACACTAGGAGAACGTTACGGCGAACAGATGGTCGCGGACAGAGGTATGAATACGTGAAACGCTGAACAAAATAGCACAATTTCACGGGAAGGGGAACATGAAGACTACAGTACTCATGTAATAAGTTTTCATTGAGCTTAACTGTAATGGTAATACATCTCGAAGTAATACATCTGAAGACTGGTAATACATCTGAAGACTACAGTACTCATGTAATAAGTTTTCATTGAGGTTAACTGTAATGGTAATACATCTCGAATTGAGCAAAAAAAAAATGATAAGCACTCGTTTACATCAAGGCGCAGTAAACATAAAAAAACCAAGGAATAAGCTGAGTACACACGTTCCTTTCCCGTTCATAGAGTCCTCGCCTCGTTCAACGAATGATTCACGAGTCAAACGATCGTGAGATCTGATCACCAAACCACATGGTCAGACGGGAGAGATCGCGAATGAGCCACATGTCCGTTCAATGACTCCCAAAATTTTGAACTGGCTCACTGACATACCATACAAATGCTGCTGTCATGGATAACTTGGTAGCGCGTGCAGTGCTGTTCCCGCATCGACCAATCCTGCGCACGCAATCACAAGTCTATTTGATGATTCATTCTTGTCAGAGGAGTCCTCCGACGGGAGAGCAATAATCAGTCTGAGTTATTGGACACTGAAAACTCATCCCATTCAGAGGCCGCAAACGACCCCTGCGGGGAGAAAAAAAACGGATTCACGGTACCCTGGAACTCCCTAATACCCTAATACCTGGAACTCCCTAATACCACGAACGATCGGTGGCGTCTGTCGGCCGGGCGTCGGTGCGGCCTTGTCAAACTGCCCGGAGAACGTTCGAAAAAACCCATGATGTCGGCAAAACGCCAGCATATCAAAACCGATGACTCCACCAAGTTCGGTCCGGCATACTTAGGTCGTCATGAGTCAATCGCATCTGATTCACAGGCCAGAGTTTCACGCAGATGAACGCATTTCATAGTCGCAATCTCAGGATGACACAAGCATCATCTCGTCACACACTGCCCTCAAATGACCGTGCCGGGAACATAAATCCTTGGAATGCGCTATTACAACAAAGGACTGCGTTGGCAAACAACACTGGTCGAAAGAACGGCAACAAAAGATGCCACGGACGTCGCAATAAGGGCGCGACAGCACACACTCGACCCGACGTCATATGAAAAATACCTATCACGGGAAATACCTATAATGGGAAGGAAAATATGCACTGGATCTCCCGCACAAGCAAACAGAACGACATATATAACCAGGATCTCATGTAGTTGGAAACTTTTCACGCATGGGCAAAATGGCAGCCGTGTACGAAAACAAATTACGTCAACAACCACATTCGCAGAAAACAGACCAAACTATCCGTGCAGACCTGCCATATATAAAACGAAACTGCCAACACCATCCTCTGCCCGAAATCCATTACCGCCGGACAACCACGGTACATTTGTATAACATCATGTGGGACTTCCTCGTCACAGGATCGAATGGGCCGTCCTGTTCAGGCCTTACTATCGCGTGGAACCTGCTCGTCGCAGACCGGGGCAGTCCTGTTCCGGCCTTCCTATCGTGTGGGGCTTGCTCGTCACAGGGTTGACCGGAGCCGTCCTGTTCCTGTTTCTCCCGCCCAGTGCCGACCAGCAGGTGTGCGGGCACGCACCGGCCGGCCGGTCCAGACCCCGACGTGCTCCGTTCTGTTCAGCTGACGTCAGACGTCGGCCAAGACCCCCCCCTCCTCCGGGCAGGGTGGGGTGGGGGGGGGGGGCGTCACGCAGAGCAGGGTTCCGCTGTCGTGACAAACACCCGTCACAGCACGCCAAGCAGAAGGGCTGCAGCGGCAAATTAGCGCCCGCGCAAGCGGCAGGGCAGCGTACGTCCCTACCGGTGGATCACACCTCTTCCCTCCCTACTACGGAGCGGGGCAGCTCACAAGGTCACACCCCCTCCCTCCCTACTACGGTGCGGGGCAGCTCACACGGTCACGCCCCCTCACTCTCTACTACGAAGCGGGGCAGCTCACACGGTTACATCCCCCTCCCTCCCTACTACGGAGCGGGGCAGCTCACACGGCCGCGCCCCTCACTCCCTACTACGGAGCGGGGCAGCTCACACAGTCACACCCCCTCACTCCCTACTACGGAGCGGGGCAGCTCACACGGTCACATCCCCTCCTTCCCTACTACAGAGCGGGGCAGCTCACACGGCCACGCCCCTTCACTCCCTACTACGGAGCGGGGCAGCTCACACAGTCACACCTCCTCCCCCCCTACTACGGAGCGGGGCAGCTCACACAGTCACACCCCCTCCCTCCCTACTATGGAGCGGGGCAGCTCACACGGCCGCGCCCCCTCCCTCCCTACTACGGAGCGGGGCAGCTAACACGGTTACATCCCCCTCCCTCCCTACTACGAAGCGGGGCATCTCACACGGTCACACTCCTTCCCTCCCTACTACGGAGCGGGGCAGCTCACAAGGTCACGCCTCCTCACTCCCTACTACGGAGCGGGGCAGCTCACACGGTTACATCCCCCTCCCTCCCTACCAGACAATGGAGCTCATAGAGGCACATCCCCTCCATCCTTGCCAAAGAGTGAGGCAGCTCACACGGTCACATCTCTCACTCCCTAACATACACTGTGGCTCGCGCGGTCACCTCCCCCCTATCCGAGCGCGGGGCTAATACGGTCACATCCCCCCTCCCTAACATAGAGTGAGGCCCACACGGTCACATCCCCCTCCCTCCCTACCAGAAAGCGGGGCTCACACGGCCACGTACTGAGCGCCGCTCAGCCGTGCAGGCATGCCAGCTCCGACCGTACGTTGGCGCCGATGCTGCGGGGGGAGGGGAAGACAAGTGGCGCCTGTCACAGTTCCCCTTTTCCCTCCCTCATGGAGGTCGGCCTCACTAAGTCACGGCCGCACAATCATCGCTAACGATTGCATCGACCGCGGCTGCTGCTACTGCGGAGCCGGCGGCCACGCTGAGACCATTACGGCTTCAGGGGGCCGTCGGGTCGAGCTGCCGTGATTGCTACCCCGTGCGGCTGTCGTGACTCGGTCGCTCCAGCAACAGGCCCCTGTTGGCTCTCTGTCGGCACGCGGAGCCGAAACAAACCGTGTCGCTCAGGCCCTTAAACGCCCTCCCGGACCGGGACCGGCTACTGTGCCAGCATGCCTGTGTCAAGACAGGCTACCGAGAGGCTGCCGGTACTGGGACTGGCTACCGTGGTAGGCTGGCGGTACCAGGACTGGCAACCGTGGCAGGTTGGCGGTACCAGGACTGGCTACCGTGGCAGGCTGACGGTACCAGGACTGGCTACCGTGGCAGGCTGAAAGTATCGGGACTGGCTACCGTGGCAGGCTGACGGTACCAGGACTGGGTACCGTGGCAGGCTGACGGAACCAGGACTGGCTACCGTGGCAGGCTGAAAGTACCGGGACTGGCTACCGTGGCAGGCTGCCGGTACCGGGACTGGCTACCGTGGCAGGCTGACGGTACCGGGACTGGCTACCGTGGCAGGCTGACGGTACCGGGACTGGCTACCGTGGCAGGCTGACGGAACCAGGACTGGCTACCGCGGCAGGCCGCCCCGCCTCCGAGCCCCGGCCACCTGCACCAGCCAAATGAGGAGGTCGGCAGTGGCTGCCGGCTGCGGGGCGGTTTTAGCGGCGCCCGGCGACAGCGGCCGCCGCCGCCGTCACTCGGCCCAACGATCAGCCGTAACGTCCGGTCAACTGCCATCTGCCGCTCGCCTCGACGACAATGGTCCACCAGAAGAAATGGAGAAACATTTTCAGACAGGCATACGTCTCCTCAGCTCGCCATCTCGGGAAAGAGGAAAAACGGAGAAAAAAAAAACATCCACCCTGTTTTAAACTGTGTGAAGTTGGTGGAAACAAAACACGTCTGTCACTACGGCTCTGGGGACAAATAAATACCAGTCCAGTTATTACCCTCGGGGCGAAAGGACGTCACAGTGCGGCAAGCACAGAGGGCCGCTATCGTCCATGTATTTATTACACTGACTTTTTGTCGTTCCAGGACAGCGTGCCCTCGAACTTGTTAAGGTTGTTGTTGGGCGGCTCGCAGACAATTTCGCCGTCGAACTTGCCAAGCAGCGTCTCGTCCTGGCCCAGCTCGGCGGTCTTCGGCAGCGCCTGCCTGCATTTGAGGTTGGTCTCGCTGAAACAGACGACCAGGCCGCGTTACCGTGGATAAATAGGGACTGCCCGCCGGCGAGCCGACCAGGGTCACGTGGAACGGCACTTTCGTCCCACACAAACCGCACTCAATTGTCCGGTGCCGAGCCTGTGGGGCCGGCGCGCCGCGTCACATAACGTCGCTGAACGGCTCGACGCCAGCATTCTGTTCGAACAGACAGGAAGTGTCTGACAAACCGGAAACGCAGGCCTTTTTTGGGGGTGTCAATGAACGAAGAGTAATCTGTAAATGGGCCTCGTAGAAAGAGGACACCAGGGATATCGATATGAATGCAAGTAACGAGCCCAGATTTTATGAAAAACCAAAGCGGTACTAGAAAACTGGGCGTTGAAATGCCAGTCTTCCGAACCCCGAATGACAATAGGACGCAAACAAATAACCAAAAGATAAATTGTACAAAAAATGTAACGATATCAAATTCCGTTCAGGTCAGCCTGCAACCTATGGTCTATCACTCGTCCACAAACAAAAATATTTCACCACCTGAATACAAACAAAAAGACAACAAAGATCAGCATTCCCATCCAACTTGGCATTGATGTCACCGGACACATGCCCTGCGTGCCGTTGGTGCGACTAATATCGATACCCTTATTGGATCAACCCGTATCAGACGGAAATGCCACGGTGCAGTCGCTAAATCCTATTACCCACATGGCGACAGTCCCTTTTCACCACTCACAACATTAGCACTTGGACTGGGATATGAAAAAATATGGAGACTCATGGCCGCAGCAAACGATCGGATTTGGCTATCCAGATTTGCCAAACGGGTCAGGAGAGCTCCCTGACCAATACACCCGGTGTGCCGTCTCGCGTGCTCCTGGTCGGGCCGCTCAGACCACGAACACACCTCGAAAGCGTGGTGAAAAGGGCGAAGGGCAGGGATGCCGGCGTGCTGACCCCCACGCGGACGGCCGCCGCGGGGACGGGGCGTTTACCGTGACCGGCCGGCCGCGAGCGCGGGTCACCACAGGAGCCACCCGAACAAGGTCCAGGTTCAGAGGGCTAGCGTCGCCGGTCAACCGAAGTTCAGGCCGACACCGGGTGGTCGAAGCGTGGCCCGAATGGTGCGGGAGTTTTGCTCTGCGAACGGTCCCGACAAGGAACTGCCGGCTCCGCCGCGACCCACCATTAAAACCCGCTGAAACCAAAAGAAACAGCGGACACAATGCTCTGGCACTGGGCCCCATTCACACCTCTTACAGCTTGATACGCAGCCATTCCATAACAGGATTCCTATACACCGTTCCAATACAGTCAAGCTGAACAGGTTCTGCTTTCCTTACGCTCCCGTCCCAGGGCAGCCCTCTTGCTTCCTTATCCCCGTTCCCGTCCCAGGGTAGTCCTCCTATTTTTTTTTTTTTGCAGTCTTCTTGTCTTGTTATTCCCGCCACCATCTCAGAGCAATCACCGTATTTCGCTATCCCAACTCCAGTTCCAGAACGGTTCCGTCTTGAAAAGAATTACGGGCATTTTGTTGATGGCCATGTTAACCACTGTGATGTCCAAAATGCACAGACTTTACCCGTACTGTCATTTCCAGTTTCAACCTCGTGCATCCTTTACACGGCACTGCTGGGAGCTCAGTCTCAGCAAGCTTTGTTTCGTCAACTGTAATAGCTACCTCAACTCACCTCTGCTAATTCAATTACTCCCTCTTTCCTCACAAGACAAATGACCGTCTCGCCCAAAGTAACGCAAAAGTTTGTCGGATTCTCCGTAACGCCATCAATTCTAGCCTTAGCTATGGTGTCTGCCCATCTAACCACTAACAGGAACCACGCAAGTGCCTCCTCCTTCTTGTGGTTTATCTGACTCAAACGGCATGGGTTCTTCGAGGCACCGACCATCTTGTTCCCAGATGCCGATCAACATTTCGTCCCAGAACAGTCCTCTTCCGTCCCAGGGCAGTCCGTCTGCCGTCCCAGGGCAGCCCGTCTGCTGTCCCAGAACAGTCCGTCTGCCGCCCCAGGGCAGTCCGTCTGCCGTCACATGACAGTCCGTCTGTCGTTCGTCCCAGGACAGTCCGTCTGTCGTGCCAGGGCAGCCCGTCTGCCGCCCCAGGGCAGTCCGTCTGCCGTCACATGATAGTCCGTCTGTCGTTCGTCCCAGGACAGTTCGTCTGTCGTTCCAGGGCAGCCCAGTCTCCGTTCAAGGGCGGCTTGGCGTCCCGTCCGTTACCCGTCCAGCTCGGCGGTCTCGATGTAGCTGAGTCCGTTCGGCTCGGACGTGGAGAGTAATAGTAGATCGGCAGCCACGAACTGATCGTTCTCCATACGGATCACGTCTCCGACGCGGACATTCGACCACTGCTCCTCGACCAGCTTGCCCGACCTCAGCACCAGAGACTTGCGCCGGTTCACGTGACGATCGTTCCGATGACGTTGCTGAAACAGTCGGGTCGAGGTTAGGTCAAGGTCACTCTGCACCAGGGCGATGACACGGTTGTGTGAGCTTGTAGAGATGTCCTTCTGGACAGAGTTGCTCGGCATAAACACGAAATGTGTTCGCGGACGGCGCTTTGAAAGACTATAAGGTTAGCCTCCAAGCGCAAGTCACAAACATTATACAGAATTACAATACAACAACGTCTGTCCATTTTGCACCGGTAAAAAAGTACAAAAGGTTGATTAGCCACCAGCTGCATAAAATTCAAATGAGTTAAATACAGTTTACCCAGGTAAAGGTCGAAGCACAGCTATACAGTGCATACCAATGAACTTGAGAGGGAGCCACAGTTCTGAACGACTGTGAAAATGACTGTGAAAATGCATACGATCCAAACACCGCGCACGCAATGGCCACTACATGGAACCTTGATATCTGTAATGAATCCAGGCTCAGCGCACCAACCTATAACTGGAAACTGGCCAGCATGTTCGCTCGGCTTAGCATGGACTCTGATCCCAAGGCCATCAACTTCAACAAGTTCGGACTAAATATATATATATATATATATATATATATATATATATATATATATATATATATAACACTGTAGCATAATCAGCAACCCTCGACCTCATGTAATGTTAGTTAAGAACACTTGACTAATCCAAAATGGAAAGAGGTAAAAGCGTGTTTTGCATGCTTTCAGCGAGTGAGATTTCATACATGGCCGTCGCCCGAAAACAAAAGTTCAGATCAAGGTTTCTGTTTCAGTGTGCCCAGGCTTCCGAGCCTCTAGCGCCCGCACGCGCCAACCGATCGCGACACAAGTGGCACCATCGGGTGCGCCGACTCGGCGGACAAATTACGGTGTTGGTTTCGAAACGATCCGTGCGTGTGGCCACATGGCGCGCGCGGGACCTCTACAAAATTCAACTGTCACACGGCGGGTGATGTTGACGTAAGCCTTGGTGGCAACATGGGTCTCACATGCAGGTGCGTGCTATTTGTGGTTAGCACCCACGTGCGATCCACGTGACGATCCACAGGCACGTGTTCCGATTTGGACTCTGGGACCTCCGAGTACCGTCAGTAGTGACCTAGGCGGCTGAAATTTGGTGGGCTGATACATCAGCACTACGGCGTTGGGATCCTACGGTATCCCATATGATGGGCAGGTTGCAACGGGTCATGTGCAGTGCGCGTGCGCCTCTTTTAACCTATGTGTTTCTTATGAACCAATCTACCGGAACGCAAACGGCGCAGTTTGGCGTAATGATGGCTAATGATTAGAAAGACGGACGGGCAACTGGGCGACCAATTTCGATGGATTCAGGCCGAAACGGGGTGCAGCTGGCACGTGAATCACGAGGAGTCCAAGATTAACACTCCTCCTTCATTGCCGCAAAACTACTACCGCTGGGATGCTGAAAATTGGCGGACAGGAGCACGTTATACGTGTCATTCGACATATGTGGCTTTTTGTACGTCAATAGCTTCAGGCTGATGCGTGCGGGATCCACATGCTAAGGTGGATCCTTTTGCTACATGCTAAGGTGGTCCCTTTGCCGTTCCGGCTTTTGGTTGAGGAACCGCTGATACTGGACACGCCACATTTTGTGGTGGAATGCAACGTCACAAACACTATCCAGGGCAAGCAAAATTTAGGGCATCAGTGACAAGATGCCACCTATGTGAACGTGTAATTTGTTCGATTTGGGATTTTCCGTTTGCGGGAAGGTGCCTGGTTCATTTCTACATGCATGACGTGGTTTACATTTTTTGCGGACGGTGTCGCTTTTTTTGTTGCATTAGGGGGTAAGTGGCTGACACTAAGCGGGTGCACAGGTCTGCGTGCGATACAAAGCTTCCATTTTCACCCTGAACCATCTGTGTGCCGCGTTAGTTTGCCTCCAGTTCAAAATCGAAAGACCTGAAAGCGTGCTTGGAAGATACGTGGCAGTCGATACATGTGGCTGTTTTGCATCTCAGTAGGTTCAGCCTGGTGTGTGCGGGATGCACGAGCTGAGGTGTACCCCTCTGCCATCCAGGCCTTTGGTACAGAAACCACTTACGCTGGAAGTGCCAAATTTTGTGGCGGGCTGAAAAGTCACAAATGCTTTTTCCGGACAGCCAAGCAGTGGCAAGATTCCACCCATGTGAACGTGGAACTTGTTGGATTCAGGATTCTCAAATTGTGGGAAAGTGCACAATCCATTTGTTCTACCTGCATGACGAGGAGGCAGTTTAGTAGATGTAAACAGCCTGTTACACAAACAAAGACTATATAACAGACAGCACAAAAAGAAATGGATGACATTTCGATTTTGACCACAAACCAACCGACTGACGCGTCGGTTTGCCTCTGATTTAAAACTGAAGGAGATGAAAGCGTGCATTGTACGCTTTAAGCGAGTGAGATTTCACACATGGCAGTCGCGCGAAAAAAAATCAAGCCGAAGTGTTTGTGTGTCAGTGTGTCCAAGTTTCGAAGATTCAAGTGTTCATACGCGCCAGCCGATCGTGACGGAAATGGAACCATCGGGTGCGCCGTCCGGACGTCCAAAATTTCGTCGATCTGACAGCTTTTGCCACTTCTTTCGGGGTGATTACCATAGTTGACCGAAAGTATGCCGAAATCAGACTTATCCTTATTTCAAGGGTGTTCCGCGATGGCTAACCAACAGTACACATCATTTAACTTAAGATCGTTCGAATGTCATCTAATATCGCCATCCGTTTCATTCGTTTCGTTGAAACTGATGCGTACGCAAAGGTATGCATACATGATGACTCGCTGGTAATCTGCGTGAACGGCTCAGACCTAGCCAAGTTAAACAGAAGTCGCAGTTATGCAAATACATCCAATGGAAGACATCGGTGACATGAGTGGATCCGTGCTAGTGACACCACGGTGTCAAAAGTTACGCTCCGATCAATGTCATCCCGAGTCAAATGTCATCCCGCGCTCATCGGACCGGGAACGGATAACAGGCCTACCGTTTGCTCTTTTCTATTCACATTATCTTGAGGCCATTGGAACTGTCTGAAATGGATAGGGTATGCATGTCTATGTTTCCCAACAATCCCAGCAGTTAAGCGTACGCTTGTTTAACCCTCGCCCAACGGGAGGGATTTTCACTCGCAACGATGACGGGGGTAAGCACCCACTTCGCCATTTCGCCCCTAATTGAGCTAGCACCCCAGGACAAAAAAAAATCGATGACCGTATGCCCAAGGAATCCAATGATAACCTCGTCGACTCCATGGGGCCAGCCACTGACTTCCAAGGTCAGGTCAAACTTTATGTTTGGGAGCTATAAATCGATTTTCCTCAGTTACAAACGACACATTCGGGGCCAAAAAGGCCTGAAATCGTGCCGCAAAAAATGCAATGGAACATTCTAAGATCAAAAAAGGTCACCTAAGGTCACTGACATCGTCTGACCTTGAAAAGGTCACTCAGCTACCTGGTGACCTGCTCTCACGTGGACTACCATTCTGAACCGATTTCATGCCCGTCATCTGCCGATCATGCATGTCTATTACCTTAAAACAGCAAAAGACGGCATTTGGCGCAAAACAGCTCTGCAGGCTTTCAGTAATGACGTCATAGCCCGGTGCCCTCACACATGACGGGGTAACTTTTTTTCCAAAACATGAGCAATGAATGTGTCGTCGGCTATGCCAAATTTCACGGCTCTGTCGAGCACCGTTTTGCCGTGGTCCCGCAAACAATGCTTGGGGGCATACAAACCCTTATACCAACCATTACTTTTGTGGAGACCTGTACGTGCTGAGGTATACATACACACCCTTTGTCACTGAGGCCCGGCGACAAATGCAGCCTGGCGATATAAAGCAGTTTACTGAGTGAACCCGTTCCACTCCAGACAGGACCTGGTCGCTGGCGGCCGTAACGAGTGGGTAATACGTATGTCTGTGAATCCGACAGCGCAGCTTCGAGCCCTACCCGCCGCCGAAGATTTTTCCTAACGTTGTGCGCCGTTGTTATGCAGATTTGTTTCACCGCGCAAGGGTGCCGTTGCGTCAATGGTAAAGCATCTTTTACTTGCGTGTGGGGGTAATGCTGGTACTAAGCCGGTGCACAGGTCTACGCGCGACACAAAGGTTCCATTCTGACCCCAAACCAAACGTGTACAGCGTTGGTTTGCTTCTAGTAATTATGTGCGCGTGACCCGATCTACGTGCATATCAAGAAACACTGGCAAGCAAACCACGTCGCAAACTTTATGCAAACTAGAAAGACCACGGCAAGTGTAACAGGGACGAAGAGTATCTTTCCAGTAATCAAGGCAAATAGGCTGCGTAACTGTAGGGAGACTGGATAGGCAGACGGATCTAAAACAAGCAGTGGATCAAGGCGTGGCACTGTCCAAAATATTTTAAGCCGGGCGAACAAGAACGTCACACAAGCGCGATCTGTACGGAAGCTGCTGGTCAAAACCACACCGATCCCTGCACTGGCAAACCACAGTGGTCGTCATGAGCGGCGACTTTTGAGGGCGTGGAGGCGCGATATTGGAGCCGGCCCGAGCGCGATCGATTTCCGGCGCGTCCTAGCGAACGGCGCCGACGCCGGCCCGCCGCCGCCGTGGCGATTATCGCCGCCAAACAAACAGTGCGACCCGTCCCAATCGACGACGGCGCCGGCTGCTCGCCTGGCTGGGGTCGAGGCCGCGCCGGCCGCCGAAGATCACCAAAACACGGCCACGACGGACGGAGCATCGCGCTCCAAATATCGCCCCGTCCGGCAGCAACGGGGGGGGGGGGGGCATCTACCCAGAGGTCACAGCGGGCACCAGCAGCTCATCGTTCGCCCAATCGCCGCCAGCTCCCGAACAACGCCCGGCCCGACCTATACGGCCTGAATATGGTAATTTCACACACGGACGGTTTCAATTTTGGCCAAAGGAGCAATAGTTTTCGGGCTGGGGTCCGCGCTGCGATAAAAACAGCGCCGGGCTGAATCCCGGATTAGTTGGCAACTGGAGATAGGACAGGGTACACTGGGGCGGGGGTTCCCTGCTGCGAGGCGCGGTCGTGGTCTCGAGCAGCAGACATATGGCTATCGGCACATGTCGCCTCCGGTACCGGCCAGGACCGCAGCTGCCAACGCCAGACAGGCAGGTGACCAAGCACGACACTCCCAGCCGCGCGCCGCCGATCGTGGCGTCGCCCCGGCGCAACCGAGTGAGGCTCCTGATTCCTGTAACCGGTCACGAACCAAACACTGCGCTGCGCTGTCAGAACTACCGATAGTTGGAAATGGGTCTTCAGGTATGGTAAGTGGTACTCCAGTGGACTGCAGTAAAACTGATACACATTACGATGATCCTCAAATGTTTTTGTGGATTTTTCAGTGGTACTTTTATACATATATGTTAGACGCATTAAAAACACTATCTGTGCAAATTATTTTATTCATTTCGATCAACGTTTACCACCCTCATATGACCCCTGAGTGAGATGACTGGCATGTGAGCTTGCATTTGTTGCGTGTAGTGTCCTGCTTGTCCGGAGAAGGAATATTACGCTAAATTAGGCCGCCCTTTTCACAACACAGATCTCAGTTGTTGTTAGAGAACAGCACTGGACGTCCAGACTCATTCCCTTCCTCCACTCCCACCCGCCTGGGGCGAGTTCTGAATGTTTCGCGTCAGCCGCCGCCGCCGGCAGCCCGTGAGAACGGTCGGCTACGACGCGACTTTCCATAAGGTGCACAACGGTGGGGGGACGGAGAGGGGGACGGGGGATGGGACGGTGCGAGGATCGTCGGTGTGCGCTTATTGGCTGGCCGCTGCGTGCGGCGCGCGGGCTTGGAGTGCCACTCTGGTAATTTCCCGAGCGTCCTGAGAAGGCGGGATATTTAACACGTGTACTGGAGGGGGTCTTTTTGTGCCCCCCCCCCCACCTGCTTTTCTTCAAAATCTCGAGCACGGATCGGAGCTGGCTGCTGCTACTTTCAGACAGTTATGGCAATGGAACAGCTCGTTGATCGACGCAGAAAAATCGAAAATCGACCGGAAATTCTGAACTTTCAAGCATTTAAAGTCAGGCAAACATAACGAAAACAACGGTTGTCGCTGTCACATGGCAACTTTGCGAAAGGCCTAGCATTCTGCCTAAGATTACTGCTTGAACACAATCCCGCGGCGTCATTCGGGCATAACTGATGGATGTACCAAGACCAAATCAAGGGTCAATAAGGATCAAGGTCATCAAAAGCCACGGTCAACCAGTTTGTCACCTGATCAAGATTTGCTCTGCAACATGTCAGTTTGTATGACATATGCATTCAAAGACCCTAATAAGAATACGTGTGCGCACACTGATACGCTTACATATACCAGGGTCAATGAAGGTCAAGATCATCAAAGGTCAAGGTCAAATATCCTGTGACCTGGTCGAGATCTGCTTTCCGACATGTCGATTTGTATGAAATATGCATTCAGAGATCCTAACAAAAACACATGTGCGCACATGGACATGCTTGTATATATGGGGGTCATTTCAGGTCAAGGTAATCAGTCAAGAGCAACTTTTTGTGAGGTGGTCCAGATCTCCTTTGCAGTATGTCGATTTGTATACAACATGCATTCAAAGAGCCGAATAAAAACACGCTTGGCTCATTGATACATGTATACAGATATATACATATACATAAATACACAAATATAAACGCTGGAAGTGATCAAATGTACCGATGTTGGCTGCCTTCACTGAAAACACGCCAAAAAATGAGTGTAGCGCCTTTATTTGCACTCAAGCTATCCCGTGCTGCTCGAAAGTCTGATCTACAAGAGATGAAAAATGGCGCCAATGACCTGACATGACCTCGACTCGAAATTTTCAGTGGAGACGCCAAATGAATGGAAATTGTCGTATTCCACGTTTTAACGCCGAAACAAACACCCTTTTCCCGTTTCCTTCGAAAAGTTGTACGGAATGGTCTGTACGGGCAGAGAAAGTGTCCAAAGTTGACCTTTTCGATCCCATTTGACTTTGAAGATACTCACCCACGGTCATGAAAATTGCACATAATGTAAATCGTTACGGCTCCACCCTGTCCATGAAATTCCATGTTCCTAGCTCTTTCCATTTTCGAGATCAGAGGCGGCACTTTTGTGCCCCCTTCCAGTGCGGGTTAGCGCGAAACCCCCTTCAACTGCGCGGGTTAAGGACCGCCCGCGACGACTGCGTAAATGAAGAAGGCACCTTTTACCGCGGAAGCCTGTGGCGCTATGGCGTGCTGCGCGAGAAAAAACCGAGGTTTGGTTGATCGTTGTTCCGGTCGAGTCAGTGCCCGGAAACAGGCTGCCAAGGTGGGGAGAAAAGCTGCAGCGATATTTTCAGCCTCCACGTGCGGATCAGCTTACCCAAAGGAAGGTCGAAACACAGACCGTCCGCCAAGAGATGAGGGTGTGGAACAAAGCCTGCATTCCCATTGCACCAGAACGGAACGTGATAAGGAAGCTTAACAAGAAGCTTGACCAACAACGAGCTGTCCTCAAAGGCAAGTGCAGAAGGTCTTCCACCCCGGAAATGGAAAAGGGATTTAGGAGCCGCCTCAAAGACCTCTTTGACATTGCCCATATCGGCGCCAAGAAGATCATCAGAATCCAAGAGGACAAATTCGTTCAGACCCAAAGGGAGCCAGACCGCCAAAACTTCATGGTGCGAGTCGATAAGTTTCTCTCTGGGAAGGAGGAGCGAACTCTTTAACTAGGGGTGCGCTGTACTGCGTCGGATTTTGATCGAGCCAGTAAATCCTCAAGTTTACACCAGGAACTGATCTGTGCATTCCATCTGATGCGTGTTTAGTAACATTTTTTTCTTTTTTTTAAGAACTTCATCAGCGGAGCTGAAAGAACCAAATACGCTTATCTACGTGTTTTCTCTCAAGCGTCTTAGCCATTCCTATGATTCATCAGCGGCTTACACCATTGATTTTGACCTGAAATCCGAGCATAGGAGCTTTGGGACCCTTGAAAGTACTTATTCTTGCAATTTTTCATTGTCCGCTTTTTTGGAATTCCGAAATTCCGAAATGTTAAACCCCAAGTTCAGAGTCACCATCCTCGAAAAGCCCCTTATGTATCCAAAAATATTCCTAAGGTTCTTGATGAAAACGCTAAGCGTGCCATCTTGAATTTACCAAGCATTACACTCACTCCTCTACGTCCTCACTGAGCCACTGGGAAATTTTGCAATATATTCAGTGATGTAGTCTAGAACTAAAGGGCTTTTGTACCACATGACAACGTAATCGCAAAATAACTTTCCAGATCCCACAGGGCGTCGAATCCCCTTCCCTCACAAGATTAAATTATCCCGAAAGTCAACGTCCAATGCCATGGAGACGCACCTGGAACGTAATGGCACCCCGTATCGTTCACGTGCAGTGAACTAACCGAGTGGGGTAAAACTGAGTGAAACGACCACAACGTTGAGCCCTTTCTGTTGCTAGCAGTGCCTTGCTGCGTGATGTATTCGTTGTTTTTGAATGTCTGCAGTGTTGAGGTAGCTTGTAGATCAAGGTCCTGCGTTGGATCGCAGTGGTGAACGACATCGCCGAACAAGCTGTGGCTCTTATCTAGGAATACAAAGAGGCAATCACGAAGGACGAAAGGAGAAGCCATTGCTTGCTACAAGTCGTCGAATGGCACCTTCGCCAGTACTCCGAGGTCGCGTAAGGGGGGGGGGGGGCGAGGAAGGTTGCGGTGTCATACCCACTTAGCCGTAATGCAGTCGACAGAGTCAATGACCTATGACTCGAGACGGGCCATGCGAGGTGTCTTTTGAACTAGTGTGTCAATAGCAGTAAAATGATGTACATTGATGTATATCGTGTTCATGGTTTAAAAACCGGAGCACAAAATACATGCTTGGTGCCATTTTAGACTTTGACCTCAACATGACCGAATCGACCAATGATCACAAGTTCATGGAGAACGGAGCTTTTACTGGGGATAGACAGAATCTTCTCCTCTGACTTTAGTGGAACCTAAATGGAACGTTAATGGAACCAGAATACAGAAAATCCTGCGAAAATTTCATCAAAACCAAAACAACATCCCGCAAATGACTTTATACCCTACACTGTATGAATCAGTGACATTCAACCCTAGTGCGACAGTGGTTAAGGGCGTTGGATCAAGGCCGTATATTTTGCACGCATGACGTTTACCCAAAGACGCATTAATCAACGAGAAAACACCAATGCAAAGTCTTCATCGTAATTCATCCACAGTACTGGGGTCCATTCTAATGTGAATTCTTCACCAGAAAACGACCTCAGCTATCCCATGTGAGCAATGCTATGTTAAGGCTTTCATGGGGGACATATTCAGGACAAATACATTCTCCTCTAAAAATCCTTTTGCAAAACCTTGCCGGATGTCCACGACCAAAAATTTGCAGATGTTCCTGCGGTTTTTTTCCTGATGAACTCCGCTCCAATGTCTAGTGATTAATCCAAATATCGAGGAAAGTTCACATCGGACACAGAAGGTCGAAGGTCATTCTTCTCACTTTCCATATCAGCATGTACCACATCGACGACAATCAAACAGATGTTACGTAACACATAGCCTATTCTCAGTCTAGAACAAAACTAATGTCAGCATTTGAGATGAAGCACACGACCATGACACCCCGTGCACATTTCGGTTTGGTTGGGGTTCTTCAAACTCCTTACGTAATTTAAAACTGCCGGAAACACATCCAGAATCTGACAGACAGCCTCAACGCATATCCCGGCGTACAACGCCAACAACTAAACCATAATGTTGAGGCCTGGAGGATGACAAGGAAATTCAAGGAACAATAGTCTGCCGGCGAAATCATCCAAACGAAGCAGTACGAAAGGTCAACACCCAATGGCGTTTGGAGAGACCACAGGCACCTTGCCCGCGCCATTCAAAAGACGGGTACTGTACTGCCCCGTCCAAAACGACAGACCTCCTGGCTTCCGGGAGCTATGACCCCTGCAGACTACACCTGATACGACAGTAGTCCACTGGGCGACAGAGAGTGGGAATACGTCCAATAATAAGTCCGCCGCTGGTCTGCCGACCGGCAGCGACTCTAGACCGCTGCTGGTCCGAGGTCCGGCAGCGACTCTCGACTACTGCTGGTCTGATGACTGGAAATGACTCAAGGCCACTGCTGGTCTGCAGACCGACAGTGACTCTAGACCGCTGCTGGTCTGCAGACCAGTCTGGTCTGCGACTCTAGTCCACCGGCCGCTGCCGATAACAGCCTATCTCTCATCCTGACACGATATCGGCCTCTGTCCAGATCAAACAGGCGCGAGCCCACAATGGTACGCCACGGAAACAGCGACGGATGGACCGCCGCACTCCGCGCCAGTTGGCAAAGGTCTGGGCTAGCCAACAGGGGCCTGGGCCACTCAGCAAGGGTCTAGGTCAGTTGGCAGGGGTTTAAGTCAGTCAGCACGGATCTGGGTGTCAGCAGGGACCTGGGTCAGTCGGCAGGCGTCTGGGTCAGTAAGCAGAAATTTGGGTCCGGCACGCCCGTTCTCCAGCCGCCGATCTGGCCGCCGTCGGGCCCGCTGATCTGGCCGCGGTCTGGCCCGCTGATCTGGCCGCGGTCTGGCCCGCTGATCTGGCCGCCGTCTGGCCCGCTGATCTGGCCGCCGTCTGGCCCGCTGATCTGGCCGCCGTCTGGCCGCTGGTACTCACGTAATCGTCGTAGGCGTCCTTCAGGGCGGTGACCATGATCACACCGATCAGCGGCAGGAAGGTGGTGATGGGCGTCAGAGAGCTGATGAACGGGATCAGCTGCAGCACCAGCAGGCATGCGAAATAGAAGTTGGCCAGCCGCTGGAACTGTTCCAGCAGGTTCAACGGCCAGAACGTCAGCATCGTATACTTGGACGTCTTGATGAAATTGTCCTGTCGGAGGGAAACCAGTGTCAACAAAGCATCGTAGACGAACAGCAGCTTCACCAAGCTGCCAAACGGACAGCTGCAGGAAGGATGGCTGGCCGGTCGGCCTCCCCCCATCATCCCGCCGTGACAGTTGACTCTTCCTTTTGTGGAGGCCCTCTTCCAGGTCCTAAGACGCCTTCAAACACACCGAAACCACGAAACAGCCATCCTTTGTGTAGCAACTCCTACCAAAGGTAAAGGTCACGGATCGAATGCATCGGACAGCTTGCTATCAAGCTGGGGGCTAATCGTCGAAATATCTAAAACCACCAACGTGCTGGCCTACTGTACAGCGACGAGTACAGCAATTTTTGACACACAAATTTAGACCGAACGTTCTGAGGTGATAACGTTGCCATCAGAGTCCGTGCCAAGCCCAGCTTCTTGAACGGCTCTGACCCTGCCACCCCTGGGTCCCCAAATATAACATTAACTCGCTCAGACACCCAGCCATCTGACACTGCAGGGTTTTCATCGTATGACTTTCATCGTACATGCAACTCCACGACAAGGGGCCCACTTATCCGCTGACCCGTTCAGTCCCGGACCAAATACAGGTACCCCTTCCGAGACTCGAACCTCAATCCGTTCGCTCTACGCGCCCGATTCTGTTATCCTATTTTGCATCAGCCAAGTCACAGGGTAGGGTAATGACAGAGCAATACATCCGATTCGGCCAGTCAACCTCGCAACATGTCCAACAAAGAGACGAAGTCAACATGGTATCGGTTTCCAATCGGAGCGCTGACACGAATTTCCTGCGGAGCGGCGCCGGAGCCGGTAGCCAAATATTGACCAGACCACAATGGCGGCCTGGATGGCAATGACCTGAGCGTTTCCCAACCCAAAAACCGTTATCAACAAAATGTTTAAGTGTGGTTTGTTGGCCAGAAAAAAACTGGGGATATGCGAACAGTGATCCTTTGAACAAAGAACGAATAACAATAAGGAGCTTGCTGGCGTGGAGGTCGTCCGTCGAGTCAATGTTACGCAAAGGCGTGACGACTTCTGAGCAGTTTAGGGTTTACACTGAGCGAATGATGCTAGTGACCGCCGGGAACATGACAAAGATGCGCATAAAGAAGACAATCTGGTATGACCAGCGTGCTTACGTTTTTTTGGCTCCTTGTGTGACTCGCGCCATCGTGTGGCAATGCCCTTTTTGAGTCAGTCCCTCGCTGTCGTCGCCATAGCAGGATCGAACGCAACCATCCAGAACGGGGTCCGGCCGGTCGACTTTCTGTGGTGAGGGATGCCGCGGCCCACTCCGTACCAGAGGCGTCAGCGCAACCAATAGCCCGTCTTTGTGGAATGAATGAAATGCCTGTCGCATGTTCCTAAGGCAAGAGCGCGGGGAAACAGCCCTTTAAGGCCCGCCCATGCCACGTCTACGTTGAGCTGGTCGGCTGCGTGACCGGTTTCGGGGAGGAAACGGGAAACATTGAGCAGCAAAGACCGACGTGCCGCGATAACAGCCATTGTGACGCACAGACTCCGCCGATCCACTACCGGGTCCCGGTTCACGAACGGACACCGCTCGTCCAATAACGGCCAGCTACACAGCGACCATGCAACTACAAGGTAAAGAAGCGTGGTCGGCTGTATTTCTGTGCCGTTCGTTTTGTTTTATTTTGTTCTGGTCCAGCTCAAGCTTGGCTCTAATTCATTTCGAGTACACAGAACCCGTCTGTTCAACGCCTGGCTTGCCGACAAACGGCTGTCGGCACGCACTGACGGAAACATGCTGCACGAATTTCCATTGGGGCGGTGGCCATAGCAGCTGTTACAGCACTGGCACGCCCGGCTCGACAACCCAAAATATTGGCACAACTGTTGCAACACTGACACGTCCGGCTCGGCCACACAAAATGTCTCAACAGTTCCTACTGACAATGACACTTGCAACTGCGACGCAAAACAATCAAACAGTCCTTACATCAGTGTCACTATCCCTCCTCCACACCACTGCCAAAAACGACACTTTCATTGCGACAACACAAAACATCGGAGCATATTTAACGCATTCCAGATCAGCGGCACAAAACGGCAACATGAAGTCACGCTGATAAGAGAGATCTGAATGTCGTACCAAATAAGACATACTGATCTAATGACTACCAAATGGTATGCCTTACCGCATATTGGAACTTGGCATTGTATTCGAAGTCATTCGCCCGTATCCGACGTTCCGACTCTGAAAACACATGCGGAAAGCGTAAGAACAGGGCCGGCTGTCTTATTACAAAATGCACGGGAATTTGGAACAATCAAGTGCCTTAGAACCGTTTGGCCGGCATCCATAAAAGCAATGTCTGATTATCATGAGAACAGCCCAATTCCAACGTGCTCCCGAACCATCTTTACAGGTGCCCCACACGCCCGCGCTGCTTTCGTCCGCTAGTGAGCTTGGTCGGAGGGTACCCAGACAGCCTGCGACGGCGGCCGGCCGCGACCAAAGACCTGTCCACGCCGCAGGGGCCACTGGGGCCGTTTCCGGTTGGCCAGGGCCAGGGCGCGGACGGCACACGAAGAACGACACACACCAGCAAAACCATCAGCCTGATCTGGTCTCAATAGCCGCGCGATCATCTGCCGCTGGTCTCAGCAACGGCACCATCATCAGCCGCTCGCCTCCGCAGCAGCATGATCAGCCGTTAGCCTCAGGAGGAAAAACTGAACCGGATCGGTCGGAACTGGCGAATACAACACTGCGTTTCTAATTACAGTTCAAATTAACCCACAATCGAAAGATGTTAACAGCGTGCAAAGCACGCTTTTAGCGAATTGATGTTTCATGCATGGCAGACGCTCGGAAAAGTGCAGATCAAGGGGTCTGTCAGTGTGCGTGTGTGTCCAAGCTTCGGAGCCTTAAGGCCCCGAACACATCGGGTACGCTGACTCGGCGGACAAATTGTCGTGTAGGTTTCAAAACGATCTGAAACGTGTGGCACGTGCCACACGGAACCTCTGCAGAATTCAGTTAATCGTAGATACGGATCAAACGATGGATGCTGTTTACGCAAGACTTATGGGCCCCACCTGCGGGTGCGTGCTTTTGTGATCAGCACTCACGTGCGATCCACGTGGCGATCCACAGGCACGTGTTTCGATTTGGATTCGGGGACCTCCACATGCCGTCAGCAGTGACCTAGGCAGCTGAAATTTGGTGGGTAGATGGACCAGCACTATGGCTATCTAGCGATATCACATATGATGGGCAGGATGCGACGATCACGTGCAGCGCGCGTGCGCCTCTTTTACACCTCTGTGTTTGTTATGGGCAATTGCCAGGATGCCAACATCACAATTTGGTACGATGATGGCTTGTAAACGCGGAAGGACAACCGCACGATCAATTTCGATGGATCTAGACCGAAACGGTGGTGCAGATTGCATGTGAAGCTCGTTGGGTCCAAGCGAAAAAACCATCCTTCCTTGCCGCAAAACCATTAAGCAGAAGCACATGATACATGACAGTCGATAACTGTGGCTGTTTTGCATGCCAATAGCTTCAGCCTGGTGTGTACGGGACGCACGTGCTGAGGCGTGGCCTTTAGCCACTCAGGTCTGGCGACATATGCAGCCTGGAGATATACATAGTTTACAAAGTGATCCCATTCCAGACAACATTTGCGTACTGGCGGTCGTAGCCGGATGTTGACGGCGTGTGTCTGTGAATCCGACAGAACGGTTTTGAGCCCTGCTGGCCGTAAATAACTTTCATAGCTCACAGCGCGCCGCTGTTATACACATTTCTCCCACTGTGCACGCATGCTAATACGTGAATCGCAATACGACTTACGAGTATCTTTTACTTATGAGTAGGGGTAACGATGGTACTAAGCGGGTAAACAGGTGTAACTACGATACAGAACTTCGATTTTGACCCCAAGCCAACCGTATAACGCGCTGGTTTGTCTCTAGTTCAACTGCAGGTCCGCGGGTCCGACGCTCAGTTGTTTATACGGCGATGAATAAGGGACTGTCACCACAAAACTGTGGCGAACAAGATGCGGAGTGGCAGAGTGGCGGAGTGGCACGGAGCAGCAGTTCCCTCTTGCTGACGCCATGCTCCAGGAGAACACAGGCATGCAGGAACGGCGCAGAGGCGGAGACGGGAGGCCGCCGCAGAAGACGGGCACTTTCAGTCACTTTACACCAGTCCCGACATATCCCGACACTTCACACCAGTCCCGCAACGTCCCGACACTTAACATCGGTCCCGGCATGTCCCGACATTCCACCGTATTCCCGACATATTCCGACACTTTATCCCAGTCCCAACATTACGAACGGGGCCCAACACGATCCAGTCTAGCTCCTGAGCCACAAACAAATGTAGATACGGGATAAAAACTCGATGCAGCTCAAATCTTGTACGTGCTACCGACGATTTCATGAGTACGACAGCGAGTGGCTGGAGTTCCCGACAAAGTGAATGATCAATGGCATAAAGTTCGACGACACTGGTTCAACAAGCAGCACGGCGGAAAGTGGGAATCAACACAAACGTGGATGAGCTGAACTCCGAGTAAGCGAAACGGTTTTCAGTGAAGTTCAAAACAAGGCCAACAATGAACTGAATGATACATGATCCGCTATCGCAGACGCATACTAGAGTCGTAACTCGACCAAAGTGAAACGTCAGTTCAACACAGAAATCGCGTAACAAATGTTAAGCCTCATAAACATCAACAAACACAAGCGACATGCCTGGAGAGGTACCACATAGGACAGACAAAACGGTACCTTATCAAACCTGGGAATTCTAACACAGGCCAAGAATGTTGGACTGTAAAAACAGTTTACTCCAAGAACAGCCTTAGTTTTACCGTCTTTGAAAACGCCGCACCACCAATGGCGCCGCTTGAACACAGCGACGCTCCATAGCTCGGTCCGGGTCCAGTTGGCCGCCGATCAGGCCAACATCAGACGGGCGCACCACCTAGCGGGGCCGGGCCGGGACGGGACGGATCAGCTCCCAGCCGCGGCAGGCCTACCTGGCGGCGGTGGCGGCTTCCTCCAGCGGCGCAGCGCGTCCATAGCGACCGAACGGCGGCCCGGCTCGGCTGCGCCGCTCCAACAGGCGACCGCCGCACCGTCCTATCGGCCTCTAGATACGGCCGCCGCGTGACGCCACCCGGGGCCGCGCTGTGACGGAGGCGCCGGCATGACTCACCGAGCCGGCCGCCACGCCGCTCGGCCGCCACCGCCCTCACTCGAGCGGCTCAGGCGTGCCGCGCACCAGGGCCGGTGACGGCATCCCGGCTGGTCCGGGCCAGTGGGCGCCGCCGGCCGCCGGCCGACCAGCCCATCGGACATGGCTGGCGGCACCGATGGCCGCCGACCGGATGGCCGTGTGAGGAGGACCGTCCGTGCTTCGGTCCGTTCCTCGGGCCGGCCACCAGGTGAGTGGCGTCCGTCGGGACGTCCTGTATACCGAGACTGGCTGCCGCGCCCGGCCGGCGGCTGTGTGCTGTCGCATGTTCTGACGGCACGCAGACTCCACGCGGTGCGTGTCGCGGAAAAACAAGCCCGGGGAGACGCTGGACTGACTCATCACGCGCGTGGGAACTTAACGGACCGACCGTCAATCTAACCCGGCCACATAATGTTTTACGCCGGACGGTCCTACATGACCGACCAACAAATGCATTGGAAGCCTGAAAACCAGCTACAGTAATACAAGTTTTGGGTACTAGATCAATAATGCAAACGCAACGTAAATATCGGCAACTTTTCAGGCGGTTAAATAAAATTAACAGAATGCAGACGTCCGAGTCACAAGTGAGATTTCACAAACAGGATACAGATATGCGAGCCAAACGTGGGAAATAACAAACACAATGCCCACATAAGCGACATTCGCGGGAAATCAACATACATCAGTTAACTGTCATCACAAAGCACTGCATGGAAACCGTGAATTAACGGACAACCAATGCGATCATCTCAGCCACAGGGATCACGCAGCGAAACAAACTGGCTATTGAAACGTACATGGCGCATATGACATTTACTGTCATCCTGGAACGATCCAGAATTCCTGATCAGCCAGTACAATCACTCGGGCAGGTCCCGAACATCGTAACCAAACACTTTCTGTTGACCGATAACATAATAAGCACAATACTGTTGTCGACACCACACCAAACCACATCAGTCGACACCTGACCAGACCAGAAGACCTCACCTAGCCAGACCAGAAGGCCCACAGTCCCATACAAGGCCAAATTTATTCATGATACTGACAACCCAATACCAGACTAAGCCAGATCAGAATATCAGCGGCCCCAAAACACACCAAACTAGATCGAAATACCGGCACTCCCATAACAACACCACACCACAATACTGACAGCCCCATACCAGAACATACGACCGAAAGCCTCTGACCGGATCAACGCAGATTAGCATCTCCGGATTTGATCCAGCCGTATCAGACTGGCGGCTTCCAGTCCAGATCCGACAATCCTGATAAGACCAGACAGACGGCTTCCATACTGGACCAATCCAGCTCACAGACCAAAAGGATTTAAATGGCGAAGGCCAGACGAAAGTGAAAAGCCACCACAAAAAGCAAAGCACAATGTTCACTTCCAGAGGACACCGCACAAGATGAAACGAGACCAGACCATACTATCCCAGACCAGACCAGACCAGATCAGACCAGACTGACAATCCAACGAGGTCGACATCCATAAAACATGCTAGATCAAACCACTTTCTATGAGACCAGAAGACCGCTGGTAAAACCAGGTCCAGTGTTGCCAACAGTGAGTTTTTTGCTCACTTTGCAAGTTTTTTTAAGGTCAATTGGGGTTTTTTATCAGTATTTTCTTTACTGAGTTTTTCCTCACAACCAGTGAGATTTTTCCACGCTTCTCGTTTAAATTTCTTTTATCCATGACTAGTCATCAAAATCACGCTATTTCCTTGAAACCGGAGACAAACTTAAGTCACTCGGTCCATTCCCATATACAGCTCGGTATACAGTGCTCCTATATCACTGAAGGGCTTCTGCTCGCTACTGCTTCTACTATTTCTGGGCATCGAAAAACCATGACCTTCGACACCATATCTCTTTCAATCGTCTCCCACCACTATCGCCGCCTGTCGGTGCAGTTTCTGATTCACGCGAACCTGTGTAACCAACGCGAAGAGGGCATGCAAAAGCAGGCCACTCCCATCTGACAAAAAACGACTTCATTTTTGCACTCGTACACACTTCAAGGTGAGGGCGATACAACGGGGGACGTGCGACGTTTGGCCATGCCCACCGTCCCCCCATTTTAGACGATGTTTTCTTTCTTTCAAATATTGCCGCGCATGGAAACATGGCTCAGAATCGCCAAGCCATCGACAGAATGGCTTCTCCCCCACCTCGAAAGTTTTCCCTGGCTCATGGACGGGTCTCGGTAGTGAAGAGGGCTATTGTGTGCCAGGGGTTTGTTGACGGGGAACGCGCGGGATTCCGTTCCTTAATAAGGTATTAATGGTTTGTCGATTAAATCTGAGAAGAGATGCAGAAGCATAGTAAGTGCTGCTGGCCAGTCACTTCACGGCACCTGCAGCGAGTCACGGCACAGCACCTACCCCGAAGACAACGAGCACGAGCAGTCTGGCGCTGTTTTGGATCGCATAAGCCTCGATTACGCTGCTGGGTGGATGTGGACGGTGTACGCTTTTTAAAATACAGTGTACAGCTAGCCGGACCTGCAGATGCGACCAGGTCCGTCCAGCTGCCGCCAGACCCCAAAAGACCTTTCGACAAAATACGACTACAGATTCTGGGATCTGCAGGGATCCTTCGACAAAATGTTTCCATGGGACCTAAGATTTACAGGGATCTTTCAGTATAATTTTGAAAAGGACCCAGGATCCCACGGAATCTCTCCGATAAACTGGTGCTAAAGGATCCAGGATCTGAAGGGATCTTTCCCACATCACAGACTTAGGATCTGAGATCTGAAGGGATCTAAGAACTGAACGGATCTCTCAACACAATATAGAAATAAAATCTGGGATATGAAGGGATCTTTTGATCAAGCACAAAGTGTCAAGCCACAAAAGGTGCCCATCTGGGAAAAAAAGGACGATTTTTCATTGGGGTGCCAAAGCAAATGAATTCCAACTTTCCTGGGGTCATTAAATATAGTAAGCTATCACTGTGTTAAACCACTGTGTCACCAGGCTCTCATACTTAATGTGTACTATGTAACAAAGATCGCATAGTTTTGACATGAAAATCCCGTACGGTTTCATTTTTATATATTAGGTTCAATCTGAAATGCAAATTATTAATATTTACAACAGACTTCCAATGGTTACCTTGGATTGGTTCCAATGCTTCCAATCCTACGTAGCAAAAGCGGAATGGTGTATTTCACCACTCAATACACAAAACCATATCTTTTTACATCTGGGAAAGTTGTCCGGTTGTGAGAACTTTCCACAGTTTCACCAGTTCTCCGTAATGAGATGAACCATGTGCTGTGGTGTTATTCAATATCTGTGCCCGACAATGAAACAATGTCAGATTCATTCGCATGAGGACCAGTCACCGTGACATCACAGTCAGGTGGACGAGCCATAATAGCAGGGCTTTTTGGGCCATGTTTCTTATTTCAGTGAAATACATGCCGACCATTAGCTGGGTATTGGACAACAAAGCAGATGAGTCTCCGCAAGGCCATTTTTTACCACCTCGCGATTTCGCAAGAATACGTAAAAGTGATCATACTTCTGCCGCAAAAGCAAACATGGTATGTTTTCAAGTGCGTTAAATACGAGGTAGATAACAGAAAATTGCTGCTTTTCCTATCATTTCATCATGTGCAAGTGGCATATCACCAAATTGGACATTTATCCCCCCCCCCCAGGAAAATCCTGGCTACGTGCTTCATCAGTGGTTCAGATGGCCAATGCCGGTTCCGGGTTTTGATCGCAAGAGCTCGCCTGTCAGTACCTCCTATTTTCGTCCAGATCCAAATGAGCTGAGCGGGTTGTTTTACATAAAAGCATCACTTTCACGGCAAATCTTGCTCTACCTTGTTATAAATCTTGCTATAGGACGAAGGCACTGCGGATCGCCGATTTTTACTGGACGATGGCCTGTAACGTCCGCAGACGTTAATTTGCTGATCGGTGGTGTCGTTGCCAGCAATTCGATAAACAGATGATGCATCAGCACTTGCATGATCAGTTGCCATAAATGTGTTCATGTTTCCATTCATTCTAACTAACACAACGCGAACCTTGTACCTTGCTGTTCCATAAAATATCAAGCACCCTTTTTGTGCACAACCCTTGCATCACAGCTTTTTTTCTTTTGAAAGCTTTTGGTCCTCTATGGGAGTGAATAATTTTGCTGCCCAAGAAAACGGCAGTCAAATAAAGTTTAAGTTTATGGGAAATCCACGTGTCGTGTTTATCCTTACCTCCATCCAGATTTGTGCAGCTTTTCGCTAGGCACAAACAGAATCTTATAAATGAAAAGCAATCACATCGCCTCCTTGCTCGGGGCCGCTTGTGTACTGTACGTATATATATATATATATATATATATATATATATATATATATTTATGTATGTATATATATATTATTAAAAACGTCTGCTCACATAAACGATCGCAACAAAACCAGCACTAGAAATATGCATTTCATTTTCCGATGCTGGTTAACTACTGCAGCATATTTTCAGCGAGAGGGTTGTACGAGATAAAGTAGCACAATATTACAAGGCCATCAGCACGAACGATTATAGTTCCACAACGACCAATGATACACAGTCTTATAGACGTTTGTAACAAACACACTGGGCTGCACCACACCTGCCCCCTTTTACTGGTAATCAAATAGATTCTTGGAAGCTGTGGTTCCAACCTTTCGTACATTCAAGTTCCATGGTGTTAAAGATAATATATTGTATAGTGTACTACGCCATGTCTGTCTGAGGACCACGATTGACTCCAGGACCAGCCTTCATCAATATCGGGGAAGGGTGAGGTGCGGATGTTCCTAACCGGACCGCTCAGCATGGAAAGCTCGACCAGTTACAGCCATCTCTGCGGATCTGCTCATCACCGCAGAGTGAGACCAGGTCCCCACCAGCTCAACAGGTGCTGATCGACTCAATGCCATAGCCCCAATAACCCTCAGGCCGGGGCCCCACTCACCGGCCACGGCCGTCTTGGAGCGGGTGCCGAACACCATGGTGACGGTGGCGGTGGCGGCGGCGGCGGCGGTGGCGGCGGCGCGGCGGCGTCCTCAGCTGGCCGGCTCCGCCGCCACAGACGGGCCGCTCCGTCTGTGCATGTCGCACCTGTTCGGCACCCTGTCCGACCTCCGTCTGCCGAACCCAGACACAGCGGCGTCACCGCACGGTCCGTGACGTCAGTCGCCGTTGACATGGTAACGAGAGGCACAGCTGGCCAACCAGCCGGCCACCTGTCATCCATAGACGGGGAAAAACGTCAACAATAGCCTCCTCATCACCAACATGGACAGACGCGCACTAAATGCCTGGTGGGGCGGGACGGAAGAGTCATCATACTTTACATCCCGTTCATACCCAGCACCCCCTTCCGGCATGATGCGATAAAGAAGCACACACATACACTTCTGTACAAAACATATCGAGGAGCATCAGCTTGTCCTTTTTTAGGGGGTCCACACCTCCCCAGTGTGGATCTTGACCCCCTTAAAAGGTGACTCCCCTCCCGATATGTTATGCTAGTTTTCCCATGGGAGCATATTTCGTTATTCGGTACATAACCGAAAATAAAAAATACCGACGAACAAAACAGCGTGGGCTAAATACGTTGAGAAACTCACACTGGAAGAAAGGACAGGTTGTGAGGCCCTCAGCTCAGTCCCCTTCTCCCCAATCTTTTACACGAAACGACACCCTGGGCATATTCTTCACCACGTTCATTAGGATCATCAAGGAAGCAGCCCTCTAGACAAGATGTCACCTGCAATACACCTGGAAGCATTTCGGCTACCGCAAATGCCCAATAGCCAATGGTGGAAAGGTTCCAGAGACGAAGATACGAATGGCAGTGTGAGCAGAGAACCTCTTTTAGTGGGACTTTACATGACTCAGGGAGACAACAACCAAAAAAGTGAACATTTTTCCGCAACTTTCTTTAAGAGCACGACTGGGTGATGATGATATGAACAAGACAAGAGCATGATGGTGATCATTTGTGTCTTCACAAAAGTTTTACCAGTAGCTGTTTCATCAAAGCTTTAATCACGATCAGGAAGCTTTCGCATTGGTAGCTGCATGACACAAAGACTTCCGGTTCTCTCTATTGTGTAAGGCCAAGGCACAATTATCGCAAAGACCTCGTCGCTTGGTTGGCGGTACCGCAGTTTACACCAGAATCTTTACTCAATTCGGACTCTGATCATCTTCTCCCAATCGCGGGTTCTGGAATGTCCTCCCGATCATTGGATATGCGTGACAGAAACAACGAAGGGGCACGAAAAGAGCAATTCCTCCGGATCTCGATTACCTATTGTGATTCACGAGGAGGGAAGGGGGGATGCGCTGAGAGTGAGAGTGGAGGCATTCGTTTGCACCACAATGACACCCCATTTATCTGGGTGCCACATGCCATTATCATACGCTTGTGAAACAAAGTTTAAAATAGCGGACACTCAACGCGTGGTCGCTCATCACGGGTACAGGAGCATCTGTACCACGGGGGTACTGGTTGTATTATTTGCACTAGTTGTACGCCGACGACGGTTCAAAATCGCGCAACAGAGCTATGACACACTCGGTGCCCCGAATCCGGTCATTTGACCAACAGTCCGTCCCAGGGTTACTGACAGTGGGGCTGCCAGCCAGTCCCGGTACTCCACCAGTGCACGATTGGCGCCTGTCTTCCGACGGCTGCCCCGTCCCAGCGACCACATCCCCTAATCATCTGCACGGGGTGCTCTGATGAACACCGATCGACCGCGACTCACAGGGCCCGCCTGCCGTCGTGCGTAGCAACACAGACTAACAGCCCCTGACGTGTGTCGCAGACAGTATTCGGATGAGGGACCAAGCCTTAATCGCAGAAGGACGTCTCCCGCACAGGATCCCTCTGACTCAAAGTCGGTTCAGTCTCGGACAGGATGCCAGTCTTGGCCCCGCCACGCGATTGCCACAGTGAACGGAACAAACATGAAACTTTGATATTCACATACTTCGGAAATGGGGCAATTCACGACGCGGCAACCACCAATAGAGACGACAGGGGTTCTTAATTTCTGTTTTAAAAGTCTTTTTTCTTTTCGTCCCGTGGTTCATCGATAATTCCCGGGCCATTTTAGCAGCCCGCTTCATTTGTGTGAGCCGCACCGCCTTCCATGATATTTGGTTGTCACACAACGGTATGGCTGAAAGAGGGGTCCCTCCCCTTCCCGCCAGTGACTACTGTTAAGCTAGCGTTTTTACACAAATGATGCGTCCGGCACCCACATTCGGGGCCACGTTATAATAAGACAAACCGTGTCAAGGCCCCGCTCAGTCAGCACGGTGATGGGCAGATCGATGGCGTACAGCCACAGGAGACAGCCCGTGTAACGAACATCTGATTTACAGCGTTCTGCCTTGATTTAGCACGCTTCTCATGTCGACGGGCTGCATAACGAACCGATGATCTATTACGCACCGAGGGGGCTCGACACGGCCTCCACATGCACCTAACGAGGAAAGACACGTGCATTAATTTGGAACGGTGGCTCCCAGGACGGAACAACCATTTTTCGCCTCAGGCTGAGTGATGCTGTGTCAGGGAATGAATGTAACTGTTCCGTCGTTACGTTCATTGTTTTAATCCACGCCGGAACTTACGTGCCTAGTACGACCCCCGCCTCGTACGTACGTACGAGGCGGGGGAAGTTGGCACCTCTATGAACATTTCGCTCCTAACTGAGACAAAGCAAAAACAATCGCGTACTTCGTCTCTTTCTGATTCAAATGCTTGCCAATTTGACACTTTCAGCTCACCTGGTGACCTCCCAGACCACAGCGAAAGAGAGTGTCAAATCGCTGGCGTTTCGGCAGTCACCGTAACGGTTTTTGGAGAAATGGCCTGTATACCATGGCTTTCTTACAATTTGGCTTTAAAACTGGTCAGTCATTGTATTCAGTGACTGTTTTTAATTTCTTCCAGCGTCCCCAGCCATGCCTGTATGCACTGGACTAAATGGAAGTAGACGTGGATCCGCCAATGATAAGAATTGTCCACTATGCAGCGAGCCCAAGGTCCTGATACAGGAGTCGGCGGTCCAAATCCCCGTCTGTCCCCGGAGACGGCGGCCCTGAACCCGTCTGTCCCCGGAGACGGTGGCTCTGGCCCCGTCTGACCCCGGAGACGGCAGCCATGAACTTGCCTGTCTCCGGAGACAGCGGTTCCGGCCCCATCTGACCCCGGAGACGGCGGCCCTGACCCCGTCTGTCGCCGGAGACGGTGTCCCTGACTCCGTCTGACCCCGGAGACGGCGACCCTGACCCTGTCTGATCCCGGAGACGGCGGCCATGAACCCGTCTGTCCCCGGAGACGGTGTCCCTGACCTCATCTGACCCCGAAGACGGTCACCCTGACCCCGTCTGACCTCGGAGACGGTGACCATGTCTCCGGAGACAGCGGTCTGACCCCGAAGACGGCGGCCCTGACCCCGCCTGACACTGGGGAAGGTAGCCCGACCCCGCCTGACCCGGGGACACCGCCGGCCGCGGCGTTGCTCACCTGTCGCTGGCCGGCCACCGTCTGGCGCCGCCCGCCGCCGGCCCGTTGCCTCGCGGCCGTAGAAGCGGCGCCGACATCGATCCCGTGCCCAGCCCCACACGGTCGTACACCAGCCGGCCGGACCGCCCGCCGTGGTTACGGTCGGCGAGCAGCTGAGCCCGCCGCTAGCGGCAGGCGGGGCCGAGCCGGAGTTCGGCACTCGCAGGCGGCGGCCGGCCCACAGCGGGGCACAGCTGAGTCCTTGCCTCGCGACAGGCGGGGGCAGGCCCGGGACGAATGGGGACCACTGGCTGGCTGTCGACCGGGACACCTGGGACCGTCCCCGATGTCCCGGCCACGCTACCAGCAGTTCCGGACGGCAACCGGGCAACCGACAACTGACACGTGCTCTTGACAAAAGCGCGATCAAAAAACGTTGTCGAGACGTCAAACAGCGACCAGTGATCAATATCAACCGGTCTGTAGAAGTCCACTAGCGGTGCCGTGCTTTTTTCTGCGAGCAACATCACTTACTGGCTTAACCCGTCCCCGGCTGGGGGGGGGCAGTTGCCTGAGGTTTTTCTGGGACTGCGAGAGTACCAACAAACACAGAGCCATAAAACTTTGTGTACCTTTTGCTCCATCAATTTTACATCTCGTGTCAAAATTTTGACCTCAGGTCACGTCAGGTGCCTGACCTAAGTCAGGTAAAACAGACCTATGTCAGAAAAAGTTTAGCGCCCTGTAACTTTTCGCAAAACAAGACAGCTCAATAACACTTTTAGGGATTAATGACTATGATAGATGCAACAAATATGCTATCTCAGATTTTTCGGAATTTTCCGAGTCATTGACCTAAGGTCAAGCCCATTTTTAAGATATATCGTCGTTTTTTCGAAAATTGACGGAATATTCCATAACATTTTTAGTGTGGAGTGAAGCAGACATCTAGTTACCGTCACTGGGCAAAGTATCAGTGACTTTCAGCCATTGACCTGAGGTCAAGTCACGAATAACCGTAGTGGGCCAAAATGTACCACCGTCAAAATCGACGATGAATTACTCAGAATGGGTAGAAAATGGCAGAACTAACTTGCACAGACGTAATTAATACCAGGAACCTCAGAAAGTTTGAAAAAGAAGCATATTTTGGAAATAAACAGGCTGTCGCGAATAAAGCTCCGCCAACTTTGTAGATTGGTAACTAATCAATTTTTCTAAAATTTAAGCATGAGAAACCATCACAAGAACCACAAAGATCAATAAAATTGACACAGATCGTCTTTTTTTTGCGAAAATAAAGGAACACTAAAATTAGTTCCCGTCAATTTGGTACCGCATACGGCAGTGGCGCACACTGACAGCTGGCGGGAGAATTACGGTGTCCTTAACTCAACGTTTCGGCGTATATATTGAACAAATCTGGGGAAATTAGACGTGTATCGGCATCCGCGGACCTTTACTTGTGCGCTGGTGCCTTTAGCTATGCGTTATTAGTCACAGTCCTTGAGATTCAGGCCATTTCTCGGTCTCATGCAGTCGGCTATGAGAAAACATATATATAGGGCGTAAAATGCTTACATATTATTTGAAACCAAAAATGAGACCCGTTTCGAGCTCTACCCGTCACAGGCTTTCCAACGGTATGCTTATTTTTATCGTGCGACCAACCGTTCGTGAGTTAGAGGGGGGCAGTCAACTGCCCCCCCCCCCCAGTCGCCCATGTTCGAGACGGACCGACGGTCGTGCGCGGGTTAATCTCGGCGGAAGGACAGCCGCGAACATCGCTTCAGGTTATTGGTAACATCAACGTCGGACAGAACATCAAGGCGTCTGCTCAGTGTTCATGAACTTTTTGCATCATGCTTAAGTTCACAAAACAGGCTTAGGAGCGTTTTCTCGGCGAAGTCCAAAACTATTACCATGGAAACCCTTGAAAGGAATGTTCCATAATGATCTACTTTTCATAAATAGACGTTGCTGATCCAAAAGTCACTGATAATGATTTCACGACCTGTTCTTTTCTGAAAAACGCATAGACGCGCTAGAAAACGACGATCAGACAACACACAGCGCAAGCCAATGAACAGAAGCGCTTACTGGCATGCGTCCGCTCGTGACGCGACGCAACAGCTATAAATAGGACAAGACCAAAAAGGACATACGGAACAACCGTATGCACTCGGCACGAGCCTCTGTAAGTGTACAGTTTTGGGATATAAAACACTACTTGGCAATCTCCGTCCTAAACACGCGCTAAGGTGACACTACCTCAAATGTGACCAACCGACGTCTGATGATCGCCTACCAACGAGGTTTTGGAAATATCTGGAACAGAGTTTTACAGAACCGGCTTCGTCACAACATGTATCGTGAGGATTCCTCGGATCTTCCAACTGATGGAGACAGACAAGTTCCATCGACAAATCGGGCGGGACATGAGAAAGTTTCGTCCATGAAATAAGATTAAACAGTTACATATATACCCCACTACGCGTACATTTAACACAAAATCCAAAACCAGACATGCATACTGATAGGTTGAATCATTCCTGAACAGTTTAACCGCCAAGGAAATGGTAAAAGTCACAGTGCCACATCTTGCCGTTATCTGCAGCCACAGTCGACAAGCATGCCGAGCATCAAGCCCCTATTAAAAAGCAAAATAGTTTTTTTCATCCACCACATAAATTCGCAAATGCTCGACATTTACAAACGTAGCACTTCCCTTCCGAACAGTGGAAAAGCACCATATGTATTAGGTGACATCCAAATATTGTAAACACAACACGCAAACGCTTTTTCAGGATGTACACGTTTGCATATACGTCCAGTGCGATAACCCCACCTATGGCCCCACTTATTCATATTCATACCATTTTATGAAAATAGGCATGCTTTTCCAACTAGTGGGCCAAAGACCATACAAGATACGATATATGCATGCTTGCCTTCCGAAATGACAAAACCACTTGAATAATTCGGTATCGTGCGATTGGTAGCCAGTTAAATATACGACAGATAGTGTTGTGCCAAGGACGGTCGAAAAACCCCGCTAAATTCCTCCACAAGCAACCAAAGGCTGATATCATTCAACAATTGCTATTCTATTTTGGAAGCTGCACAAAGCTGAAGGTTTTTTTCTCCTACCATTAAGACAAGTAAAAAATAATAATTTGCTATCAAAAGTCCAACAAAAGTTCCTAGCATAACTGAAAAATTATGGGAATCTCGGATTAGTCAAAATCACACGGCACTCAACTATACTGAAAGGCCTGGCCGACCGTCCCTTGGCTGCCTGTTGGTCGAGTGCTCCAAAAAGCCACTCAAATCCTAGGTAAGCACATTAAGCCTTGGTGTGATACCACCTTTAGTCACTCCGAACTCATATCAACCATTCTGGCAGAAAGGTTTGATAATACAGTTTTGCATATGGCTCTAAGGGGGTTACCAATAAACAGAAAGGCCTGTTTTATCTAATGATGTGCAGCGTAAGGGCATATCAGGCCAAAATTTGCCGTTCCAGACAAAGCTGAAAATGAAGAAACGATCGATTTTTTTCTTTTTTTGTAAGGGCAGGAGTGGCGTTCTTCTCAACGCAAAAGAATGTGTTTTGACTGGAACCCGTCCGCAAATGTGTCTGGCACTCATATCAAAGCTGCAGCCATCATATGACGGCGAAACAATGTCAGCGTACGTCAGAGTTTTGCCGCCCATTAATCGGGCGTTTCTGGTGTACATCGTACCATCTACCGCATCGCCACTGATCAGACACGGCACACATCGAAGAGCCGTCTCGGAGCGCCGCCACTAGGGGTCAGCGTGAGCCGCGGCATGTGCAGCCGCCAGGAGGCGCCGAGGACTGTGCCAAAAGGAGTGGGGACCCTAGGGCCAGGGGGGAGGCTTCGGCCTCCCAACTTTTTTCGAAATTGAACAATGACCCCATAATTCTAATCTATGTATTTATCTTTTATACAACCTTCTTTTTTCTTTTTAATAATAGCACTTTTAGTAAATAATATATATGATAATATTTTATACATTTATTAAGTCTTTCATATAATCTTAAAGATAATATGTATATATACATATATAATCCAGAACGCATATTTGCAAATCCAATAATTTAGGATCCTATAATCCTAAAATGGATTCATGTAACATCTCTTCTACATCATGACACCCACGACCCGCGCGGCGGGCACGGCCGCGGCATAAAAGCGTGATATTTGCTAGGAAGCTATCTTCACCACGAAAAGGTTTTATTTTCGCGACCAAAAATAAGAGAGATGAGGCTGTCCATATACGAATAAGACGTGTAAAGAGTGCGCTTTTTATCACTTGTGGTACAAGGTGTGTTCGCAAAGGAAACAAGCAGGGCAATTCAAAAGGTTAAATCAGATCAGTCTGGGTCAAGCGTGATTACGTCACCCATGACAACTTAATTCTTACCATATATTAGTGCTTCCAAACCACATATGATTACTAATAAACATTCCAAGATTCCAAGACTGACAACCGGTGAAATATATTCGGTTACAGGCATCAACATTATATATAAAACGTGACCTGACACCAAGTCACAGGTCAAGGGGCAAAACACGCATGCAAAGGACATTACATGCCTCAGGGTTATATTCAGATTTCAAATCTGTCCAATCAGACCCATCACCTCAATGGAACGTAAAAAGCTCGAAAGTTACGCTGAACAAGATCAGTGATCTTGGCATTGCCGACAGATTCGAGATGACGCAATTGCTGCATTTGTCATGCTCTGTGAATGTGGCAAGTTTCATGTTGATCGATGTCGCTGACCGCCTAGTGTCCGTCTAAGACTCGTTGGTGAGGACTGTATGTTTTATGGGCACCAGAGGTTCGCGACACTGAAATGGGCTACGCTTGGCTCAGGAGAAAAAAGTAAGGAGGAATACGTGGGAAAATTCAGTGGAAGCAGGCGCAGAATGCTACAATTCAGCAGCATGAAAGAAAAACCATCCAATTCAAGATAGTACATGGTCCTAACTGAGAATGCTACAATTCAGCAGCATAAGAGGAAAACCACCCAATTCAAGATGGCATACGGGTCCTAACCGAGAATGCTACAATCCAGCAGCATGAAAGGAAGAACCAGCAAATTCAAACTGGTATAGGGGAGGCAGGAGCTCCAATTCAGGAGCACAAGGAACGCTCCAATTCAGGCGCGCTGGGATAGGAATGAACTAATTTCCAGAGTGGCAATTCAACCAGCAAGGAGACCTCCCATTCAAGAGGCCAAGGAGCAGGCAAAAGGAAACTCCCTAGCCTCGCGGAAGTACCATTTTTCTGCTATACGTCACTTCACATCATTGCACTGCCGCACACCATCACTGACAACGAATTTCTGTATTGAGGAGATGTCCGAACAGTTTGGGCGCCAGACAGGAAGAGGCCGAGGACGTTTATACGCCAAACCCTGGCCGGCAGGGCCCGGCGAGACGCGCGAAACCGCCGGCGCAGGGCGTCGCGGCCCCACGCGAAACAAAGGCGGCGCAAACACAGGTGGCCGGCCGGGTATGGCGAGACGCGCCGGACCGCCGGCGCAGGCCGGACGGACCGGCCGGCCGAGCTTCGCCGCCCCACGGACAGGGTGCTGCACGACCGACGGCAACAATCGATATACTGAAAAAAGGAAAAAAAAATACTTGGCCACTTTTTTTCTTCTTTCTTTTTTTTCTTTTGAACATGGCTCTATTTGACCGGTTCTGGGCCACTGATCGAGTCAAGAAAATGGTATTAAGCGCAAATTTTTGTTTATAAAGAAACCTGTAAAAAAAGCGAAAAGGCACTCCAAGTCCCATGTTTCTGTGCCTCTTCATTTTGTGGCTATTCCATAACGCATGACCATAGGTGACATCAAGATTCACACAGAACGATCCCACTATAAAGCACGCATTACTTGCGTAGTCAGGTGCACCATCTTAATGGTTGGTTACTGTCCAGTCAAAAAGCTGCTCACGTATCATCAAATTTACCAACCGCCCCAGAGATAACACAATCGCATGCCGAAATCGGCAGGAGGAATACCATGGTTGGTTTGAGCAATATCAGTCACTCCATGGGGGCTAGTTCTAAACCCGCGCGGCAACAAGCTGCGAAATTGAAAACGCGGTTGCCGAAAACAGAACGTTTTTCTTATGAGGACGAATTCGATAGCATAAACGCCAAAACGCACTGACTGCGCCTAAATTGGCTGTTCTAGGGTTACATTGCAAATGCATGTTCCATAATCGGTGTTCACATGTCAAACTTGGATGAAAAGCGTATTCTCGACTGCCTAAACAAAACTTGCTTTACTTACAACTGAAGTATTCCACGGCAAACCAGCCATTTGGAGCATCCGGCACGACCAAAATATCTCACGTGACACCACAAACGTCCAACATAGCATGGGTGTGGTTTTTACAAAATTATTGTGGGTGCCCAAAATGCATATGGGGACATCCAGACATTGCGTATCGGGGAGGGGGAGGGGCCGTGACAGGTGTTTATGCCTAAAGTTCAGAGAAATTAATTCAAAAGGGGAGGTAAATAATACTGGACGTAAGTTACAGAAAGATGTGTTACGTGAATCATGGATGGCTTTATGGCGACGCCATCCTTGAAGGTGATATATCTGGTTTTTCCGGTATCCCACAAACACTCTCCGGGGAATAACTAAGATTGGTTATGGATTATCATGGGAATGAAAAATGCATTTTGGCCATTTAGACCAATATTTCAAGCATTTTAGTTACAGTATTTATCGACATTGCTCTTGGTACCCGAAATACAGCAACACAATAATAAAGGAACCAATCAGCGAGCGGAAAATAAGTACGTAAACCTTGGACACCCCGGTGCTTACCCAGCACTCGACCTTACTGTACCAGACGCAGTTATAAACGGAAGTGACGGCTGTTTTGACAAACAACATTCAACCTATTTTAACCTAATCACGTAATGCTAACCTGCGGGGAAATTCGTGGGACTGCAGCGGTACTTGCCTGAATCCATGATGGCCCATGTAAAGGGCAATGAGGCCACGGTGCCGTGAGCGGTTCCGTCCAGCCCGGACCGCCGGCGCGCACATCAAAGCGCCGTCTGGGAGCGCCGCCACTAGGGGTCAGCGTGAGCCGCCGCATGTGCAGCCGACAGGAGGCGCCGAGGACTGTGCCTATAGGAGCAGGGACCATGGGGCCAGGAAGGAGCCTTCGGCCTCCCAACTTTTTTTTGAAATTTAACAATGACCTTATGGGCGTTGACTGGGAAGAACTGACCCCGAAATGTCCCCCCCCCCAACTGAAGAGGAGGTCCCATGACCCTGGCTGTGCTCCGGCGTTGCGGCCGCCAGACGGTGTCGCCGTTTTTAACTCCTCCATCGGGGCAGTTCGCACCGTGGCTACCTTGAGGTAGGTCCTGCGGGCATTGGGCTAAGGAGGGTAACGGCTTTTAGGGGGTGGAGACTTTCCCAATATTGCGAATAGTTTAAGTGTGTTACACCGTATATCATTCGTGCTCAAACGGACTAATTCAATGCAAATGTTGTTCGGCTGGGAATATAATTTTGGGAATTAGCTGGGAGTTTCCCCTCCTTCCTGCGAACTGCCGAGGCTGCTCTACGGTGAACGCTTATCAGCCAACCGGGCTGCTCGTAAAGACCGCGTGGCAAGCGGTACAGTAGCGGCAGCCTTATGTTTGCTGAGAGGAGACCTCGCCTGGTGGACCGAGTTATGAACGGGAACGGGAAGCTGAGAGGTCTGACGTCGTCGACTGGTGCAACGTGAGGGTCGGTGGCGAGCTATAAACGCGTCTACACCGCATTCATAATTTCGGTGTTCGTCATCTGCTATCAGCTTCGACATCGCTAAGGCTAACGATACCCTAACACATTTTATCGGTCATTTTAGTGTTGAAAAGGAAATGGGGTAAGTACATTAAACTTGGGCGAGCAGCCAACGTACTCACCCCAGTAAAATATGAGCAAACGAGAGTGAGTTGGCAAGAATGAATGGTATCTACGCTTTAATTCGCAAAAAAACGTGCTCTTTCCTCGTACCTGTGAAGTTAAAACTCGCGATTTGAGTACATACACTCCCTTTAATGGAGAACTTTGCTCCAGGACCAGGCTTGACACAATTTTGCTTGGGTGGTGGGGAAAGGCTATTGTTGGATGACAATGAAGCAAGGTGGTTAACATCATGGGTCTGAAAACTGTATTTCAAAATCTAAACATACTGCAGAATGTGGATGCCAAAATCGTATGGTGGGTGTCCATTTTCACTTTGTGGGTGACGGGGCACCCACAAAGAGATAGAAAACCACACGCCTGGAAGACAACCATTCCCGCCTCCGCACCCATAGACACTCGACTCGCCATATCGATGACGTCAGAGCGGCTGTGGGCCGGTACGGGCGCGCCACCTTGATTCAGCCAGTCCCAGTCGCATAACATGAACTGTAAAACGCCTGCACTACAGCGTAGCTGGAATGAAGTGGCGGCGCATCGGAAGTTTATACCTACACATGAGAGTGGCCTATGCACGTCGTGTACAGTAACAGCACCAATGAGACAAAACGCATAGGCCCGGAAGCGTATTTTGAAAAGCAAAACGCTTGCACCATAGCTTAGGTCGGGTGTGGTGGCGCTGTGTAAGAAGTCACACTGCACTGGAGAGTGTCCTACGTAAGTCGTGTACAATTACAGCACCAGTGAGACCGAATGCATAGACCTTAATTGCTCGGGCAAGTACCATCGATTTGATCGAGATTCCACCCGCAGTAGTGGATGTACGTATCGTGGCGTAATGACAAGCAAAACTGTATGTAATCATCGTCATATTATGCAGAGATACGTATCACATCGTCTCCAGTATTGGCTGTAATGGTCCTTGGCGGAAAAAGTCACGCCCCAGATGTACTTTTGCACGTGGTCTCTGATCTAGCTACAGTAGGAAGCAGTGGGCCAAAAGACCCGAGAATTTGGAGGGACCCGCAGTTCATGGGGCCCCGGAGGTCGGGGAAACAAGAAGGCCAACGGGCCCGTAAGCCAGGGGCCAGCAGGCAGGCGTCCGTAGGCCCTCCTGTGTGAGGGATCTGCAAGCCAAGGAGCCGTTGGTTAGGTACCCACAGCGCTCAGGCCCGCATGTCAGAGGGCCCGTGGGCCGGGGCCCGTAAGTCAGGGGACCCGTTGGCAAGTCCTTACCTATTAGCCAGCATGAGCCAGTAGGCCAGGGGACACTAAGACAAGCAGAGCCCTCAAACCACGCGGATGTAGGCCAGGGGATCCGTTGGATAAGAGCCCATGGCTAGGGGCCCGTGGTACGAGCCGTTATCCAGGGGATCCGTTGGTTAACGCCTCATGCCTAGGGGCCCGTAATGCGGACCCTGGCCTGCGTGCCTCTGGCTTACGGACCCTGGCCTACGGCTCATTACGGACTCAGATGAGGACTTATCAACGGGTCCCCTGGCTTACGGGCCCCTGGCCCACGGGCCCAGGGGCCGTGCTCTACGTGCCTCTATCCAACGGTTCACTGGTTTGCGGGCCTCTCACGCATGCGAGCCACCGACCTACGAGCCCCTGCCTGCTGGCCCCTGGCTTATGGGCCCTTGGCCTCCTTGTTTCCCCGACCTCCGGGGCCCCATTAACTGCGGGTCCCTCCAAATTCTCGGGTCTTTTGGCCCGCCGCTAGATCAGAGACCACGTGCAAAAGTACATCTGGGGCGTGACTTTTTCCGCCAAGGACCATTACAGCCAATACTGGAGACGATGTGGTACGTATGTCTGCATAATATGACGATGATTACATGTCTGCATAATATGACGATGATTACATACAGTTTTGCTTGTCATTACGCCACGATACGTACATCCACTACTGCGGGTGGAATCTCGATCAAATCGATGGTACTTGCCCGAGCAATTAAGCTCTATGCATTCGGTCTCACTGGTGCTGTAATTGTACACGACTTACGTAGGACATTCTTCAGTGTAGTGTGACTTCTTACACAGCGCCACCACACCCGACCTACACTAAGCGTTTTGCTTTTCAAAATACGCTTCCGGGCCTAACGGCAAACGGCAAATGTGGCCCCACGCAGGAGGCCGTCCCGTGTCCCAGTAGACATCCAGACCGCAGCAACCTAGCTCTCGCGGCGACGCCTGTTGATCCGGGACATCCCGCTCTGTCGACACCGACCCGGGGCATCCCACTCTGTCGACAATGACCCGGGAAATCCCGCTCTGTTGACAACAACCCCGTCAAAGTTCCTGGCAACACCTCGAGTGTGATGTCACCAGTGAGACGACGCGCCGCCTTTAACATGGAGGGAAATGGGGAGATGCGCGATTATGGGATGGGAAGTTCAGGTGTTTTCTATATATATATACATGTATATATATATATATATATATGTGTGTGTGTGTACTAATACACATATATATTGTACTAATATACTAATACACATATATATATTGTATACATATAAGCACACTATATATATATATATATATATATATATATATATATATATATATATATATATATGGTAAAAAGCATCTCAATATGGTGCCAGAGGTAAGTTCTCTTCAAATCCGGCATCCATTTGACGAAGGAACTCCTGTTATTCCGTCAGAGGGTAATTTCTGGAACCTTAAATATCCTGCAATAAGGATCATTTTCGGTAAAACTACCGGCAGCCGCGAAACATGATCGCCCTTCTTAACAATTTTGTATCACACAGTGGCGGCGCAGACGCAGCTTGACGTCTATGATCTGCTCGGATGCTCGGAATGCTGGATGGAGCACATTGTTAGGTATAAGGGAGACATGTTTCAGTTTGTGCACGCCGGTGCAAATGAGCTCGGTCATATATTTCCCCCTCTTTACGTGAGGTTCTTTAGGTGAGGTTAGGTTAGGTTAGCTTCCCTCTTCACATATTCCCGGAGGACTAAACGGCATCGTTTCCGGGGGGGGGACTGGCCATCTCCCCCCTCCTCCCTAAGACCTCGAGAACTTCACATCCGATTTCATCGCAATAAACGGCAATCGATCTGACATAACGTAAACTATTTTTATTTAAAAAAGCTATGATATCTTCAAAGGGGTGGATACCAGGACAACAAAGTCCAAATGGGAGACATTACCTTGTTGTAACTCCGCTGTTACGACCGATTTTGATGCAACTGGCATGAGCCGAAAACCTATCGAGACTTTTCCCGTTGGCCCATACATTTGAAACTCGGAGAAAATCCACTAAATCATTCCCTTAAATTAAATCAATCCATTAAATTAAAAAACCCATTTTAAATCCTCACAGGATTTAACCCGCGCACGACCGTCGGTCCGTCCCGAACACCGTCGACTGGGGGGGCAGTTGACTGCCCCCCCTCTAACTCACGAACGGTTGGTCGCACGATAAAAATAAGCATACCGTTGGAAAGCCCGTCACGAGTAGAGCTCGAAACTGGTCTCATTTTTAGTTTTAGATAATATATAAGCCAATTTACTCCCTATATATGTTTTCTCATCGCCGACTGCATGAGACCGAGAAATGGCCTGAATCTCAAGGGCTGTGACTAATAACGCATAGGTAAAGGCACTAGCGCACAAGTAAATGTCCGCGGATGCCGATACACGTCCAATTTCCCCAGATTTGTTCAATATATACGCCGAAACATTGAGTTAAAGACGCCGTAATTCTCCCGTCAGGCGTCACTGTGCGCCGCTGCCGTATGCGGTACCAAATTGACGGGAACTAATTTTAGCGTTTCTTTATTTTCGCGAAAAAAAACAATCTATGTAAATTTTATTGATCTTTGTGGTTCTTGTGATGGTTTTTCATGCTTAAATTTTGGAAAAATTGATTAGTTGCCAATCTACAAAGTTGGCGGAGCTTTATTCGCGACAGCCTGTTTATTTGCAAAATATGTTACTTTTTCAAACTTTTTGAAGCTCCTGGTATTACTTACATCTGTGCAAGCTAGTTCTGCCATTTTCTACCCATTCTGAGTTATTTATGGTCCATTTTGACGGTGGTACATTTTGGCCCACTTCAGTTATTCGTGACCTGACCTCAGGTCAATGACTGGAAGTCACTGATATTTTGCCCAATGACGGTAACTAGATGTCTGCTTCACTCCACACTAAAAATGTGATGAAATATTCCGTCAATTTCAGAAAAAAACGGCAATATGTCTTAAAAATGGGATTGACCTTAGGTCAATGACCCGGAAAATTCCGAAAAATCCGAGATAGCAGATTTGTTGCATCTATCACGATCACCAATCCCTGAAAGTATTATTGAGATATCTTGTTTTGCGAAAAAGTTAGAGGGAGCTAAACTTTTTTGGACTTATGTCTGTTTGACCTGGTCTAGGTCAGGCACCTGACCTGACCTGAGGTCAAAATTTTGACACGAGACGTAAAATTGATGGAGCAAAAGGTACACAAAGTTTTGTGACTCTGTGTTTGTTGGTTCTCTCGCAATCCCAGAAAAACCTCAGGGGGGGCAGTCAACTGCCCCCCAGTCGGGGACGGGTTAAAAGATTCGGGGAATATTTTATTTTACTTCAGTAAGACAAAAGGTTATAACATTTTCTAACTTCCTTTTCATGACATACCTAAAATTGCAAATCGTATTACACTGCTTGTATAATGTTGGTACACGCGGTGCCAGCAACATAAAGAAGAGCCGGGCTTTCACGGTCAAACGTTTATCGGGTCAACTTACGACCTTTGACCTTCAATGAATTCAAACAACCTAAGTCACATGTCATGACTCTGAGTTCGTTTCATGGTGTTTCAAAATGCTTTCAATCATTTAAGTCCACTGTATTTATAGAATTCCTGTTCATGGCTGTCGTGATATCAGATATGCGCAACGACATTTTAGGTTCTAGCTCCGCGATCTGACCTAATGTCCGCCTGAAACTTGGTGCACAAATAGAGAGCATCTTTCTAGGCCATAAGTGTTCTGGGTTTCACATTTGAAAAATAAGCGTCGAAAACGCCAACGTAAAAACAAATTTTAAATTGTGACAATGACGTATCATTGCAGTGGTCTCACGACAACAAAAATATTTTTGGGTGTTTGCCAAGTTTGCCAACTACACTCGTATAAAGTTTTAAGTCCTATCTTAAAACTCTTTTTGTCAACCAGTTTCCTTTCACATTCTGCGACGCCAAAACTGGTATGAAGTGCCTCCCAAAAACTAAGTCTGGCTCCGCCTCCAAGCGAAATGAAGTTATGAAAATCTGTCACAAAAGGCAGAAAAAGAGGCAGGAAAAGTCACTAAGTTTCGTAAATCTGCTTTAAAAACTCTCGAACCGGCGAGCAAAAAAAACAGAGCAGAAGCCGATTGAGCACCCTCCCCTTCCTAGTAAGGTTAAATTCCCTTTCATTCCACCGCGAATTCTTTCCAAAAAAAGATCAGAGTATAGAGGAAAAAAGGAGAAGGGATTGGAACACCGACCTGTCCCATGAATGTGGACAATTTCGGCACCTGCAGTATAGTAAAAATAAAACGGAACAGGGGGCCTTAACCATGAAAGGTACGAAAAACTATCAACCGGGCAACAAGTCTAGCTATTAAGAAACTATACCACGACGACCAAACGACCTGAAGGCAGGGATGTTTCGCACTGTTTTTTGCTTAAATATCTCCATCTTGCTATGGCTATTAGTTATATATGCGATCTTCCGAGAGAAGTCGGGACTGTTGTAAGCAATAAGCGCGGTTTGCTGCGAGGAACAATGCTACCTAAAACAACGTTGATGCTCAGAACAATGCACTGAGCCGCATAATGCTGAATATCCAAATGTGGCAAATACGTACTTAATAAAATCACGTCCTATGTTGCAGTCCTTCTTAGGAATGTTTTGTGATGGAATAGCTGATCATTTCAGCATTCTTTTTGGATTAGGCGTGGGATCCGCAACTGGGTTAAGCAGCTCAAACAGAAGATCATATTTATAGCCTTGAGCCAAGAAGTGGTTATAGTATACAAGAGCTTGTGTGCCCTGAAGTGCATTCCCCTTCTTTGTGGCCTGAATCCATTTAGCTACCGTCCCTGTATCTTTTGGAAGATGGGGCAACATCACATTAGGGTCTTGCATGACCCTATATTCCCACTACTGCACTCACGCTGCAAGCTTCTCGTGGGGCCCTTTTCAGCAGTGCATCCATCTCGGACAAAACCAAGTTGGGTATGACACCTATGCTCAGTGGTGTCATTGGTCTCAGGTGCTCTTCGGCTCCGAGAAGCACCATTAGTTGCTTGACCTTCATCCATATGTACATCAGCATCAAAAAACAATCTTCTCACGGATGTGGCATGGACCTCTATGCGCAATAACACAGAGCCCTGCAAAATTTCAGGTTGCAAAACATACATTAATGTAAGCAAAACACTCCAAGAGGCCATCTTGAAAGTGGACTAGCACATGCTGCATACTATACGAATATGCAGATAATCAGTTGTACAAAGTCTGGTAAACAGCTTGATGTGCACCTGGGCAAACAAAAGGTTAACATGGAGGTGAGCTCAGGTGCACTGCATTCAAGTGTACTTGAAATGCACAAATTACGAGTGCCCAAAACTGTACTTTTGCACCTCACGTGACAATCGTGCACCCGTTATGCTAAATATGGGCCTGGAATGGAAATTCTGCGCCAAAGAATTTCAAAATGGACATCTGAAATAGCACGTTACACCATTGGAAATGTTGCCAAAGTCCACCTCACCAACAGATCAAAACAGCGTATGATAATAATGATCCACTGTGTATGTCATGACCTATCAGACCAGGCTGATTATCCAAACAGGTAGTACACCTTTATTATCACAAACCTGCTCCAAACATTACACGAAACATGAAACTTTCCAAATCTGCTAAATGACATATGTCCGATCAACTACGACACCCCCCCCCACACACACACACTGTTCTCAAAAAGTATCGGATCGGACAGAAAAACTTAAACCACTTAGAAATAAAACCACACCACGGACGCATTCAAATCCGAGCAGATGATGGGAAAGACTTCAAAACAATGGCATAGGGAACATATTATCTCGAACTACATCCCGCACGACCCAAACACGCCAGAGAAACCTTTCACCGGGAAGGCACGTAATGTTTGTTTGTTTGTTTTTTTTGTTGTGGGTTAGGACGCACAGCCTCTTGAGCTCAAGCGTCCGTGTCTCAAGTCAAGTCTTGTGTCCCGTCGGGCGTCAGTCAGTCGTCTGAAGGCACGTAATGTTTGTTCGTCAACAGTAAGATTCAGCCCGAGCGCTTACTTCCAGGGAAAATAATCGTAGTAGTGGTTGCATGGCGTTTCAAATGCAATATTGATAAGTATTACTTACGATTTCAGCCGGAAAAACCTGAAACACACATTATTTCCCCCGAAACAGATTGCGTCATCACTGGTATGCTAACCGACAGACGCTCGCGTAGGGGTTTTTGACGTTTCTGCGTTAAATAGTTTATTTACGTGAGATCTCGACGCTGATTGGTCGTCGGTAGGACTCAAGGTCCAATCAAGAGTAATAAAAAAGTTTTGGGGAATAACAAATGCGATATAAATTATCTTTAAAATAAAAAAGTTAACCGTTGTAAAAAATAATAATAGTAATAATAATAGTAATAATAATAATAATAATAATAATAATAAACAATAATAATAAAAAAGTAAAAATATTACAAAGATGCCAAAGCGTAGTTGCAATTTGAAAAATACAAAAAAACAAAAAGCAGTTAAATAAAATATCTGAAAAAAATCACGGAACAAAACTGGAAAATATTAGGAAGTGAAATAAAACAATAAATAAAAATTTACCCTAGCCTAACATAGTAACCAAACCTAACCTAACCTAACCTAACGTAGCCCAGCACAAAAAATCACGGAACAAAACTGGAAAATATTAGGAAGTGAAATAAAACAATTAATAAAAATTTACCCTAACCTAACAAAGTAACCTAACCTAACCTAACCTAACCTAACCTAACCTAACCTGATCTAACCTAGCCCAGCACAACCCAACCTAGCAACCTAATCTAACGAGTATTAAATGTCATAATGTAATAATACTGATATCAGACATCCCAACAATTATCTAATACAATAATATAACGGCGTAATAATTCAGCAGTTCCTCCAAGTTCAGTTTGTGGCAACAGAATAGAATTTTCCTATACATGACGTCATTAATCGCTTGAAGATGCATGCAGGGTCTACACGTCCTTGATGTCAATGACCTTAACCTTGGCGGCACTACATTTTCCGCCGCGGAATAATGTTGTTCTCCGCCAGTCAACTGCAGCGCGGTATTACTGTGTGGTACGTTATCGTTACGATTTTGTTGTTATTGTTTAGAAAATCAAGTAGTGGAAAGTACGGTTAGGAACAGGATGATACATTCTTTACATTGGTGGCAATTAAACAAAGGGTTGTTTGCGATTTCGTCGGGCAGCAACTTACCTTTAGCCTGTTTGTTTGTTGTGGGTTACGACGCACAGCCTCTTGGGCTCCAGCGCCCGTGTCTTGAGTCAAGTCTGGTGTCTCGTCGGGCGTCAGTCAGTCGTCTGAAGGCACGTAATAATCACTATGGTCGAGCCGGTTTCGAATTAAGAGCGCCAAGACCGCAGTCACCTGGCAAATATGACTGATTTTCGGTTGGATCTAAAAGTTATGCTAGACAAAATCACTCTTTTGGCACTCAACATGCGTTAGAAATATTTATGCAAATTCCATAACTGTCTGTTGTTTTACTTGATAAAAACGTGTCTGTCATCACTGTCACATATTAGAAATGAAGATATTAATGAAAACTAGAAAGAAACTTACATTATTTGGTATATGGACTCGAAATTTGGAGGAAATCGCTGACGCATACTTCGCCTAACCTGCTATTTTAGGGCCCTGGTCGACACTGACCCGGGACATCCCGCTCAGACGGCAGTGAACCGGGACATCACTCTCTGGCGGCAGTGGCCCGGGACATCACTCTCTGACGGCAGTGACCCGGGACATCACTCTCCGACGGCAGTGACCCGGGACATCACTCTCTGGCGGCAGTGGCCCGGGACATCACTCTCTGACGGCAGTGACCCGGGACATCACTCTCTGACGGCAGTGACCCGGGACATCACTCTCCGACGGCAGTGACCCGGGACATCACTCTCAGACGGCAGTGACGCGGGACATCACTCTCCGACGGCAGTGGCCCGGTATATCGCTTTCTGACGGCAGTGACCCGGAACATCACTCTCTGACAGCAGTGACCCGGACATCCTGCGTCGCCCCAACAGCGGGCACGCCGGCTATTCCTGAGGTCCACCTCGCGTGACTCAGGACGAGGAATGCGCCCGATATAGCTCGGACATGACCGCTTTGCAAGGTGACGTCACCAGCGGAGAAGGTGCGCCATCCGACTGCGGACGCTACTCTGCGCCACGTAAGCGGCCGGGGGTACAATACAGCGCAGGAGCCGGAGCAGACAGCGTGGCAGCGTCGGCAAACGCCTGGCACGGTGTACCGACCGACCGAGCCAGCGCACTTCAGAGCAGTGTCCACAGACAGAACTGGATCACCTTTTGGAGCATACGCCCCCGGAGAGGGGTGAGCGGGGCGGCAGTTTTCCCACGGCCCGGTCAGGCGGCCGCCGTTTCGAGGGGGCCCGGCCGGACGGTCGGGGCCAGGGTCGGCGCGCCGTGCCGTGCAGCCGGTCCCTCGGGGCGCCGCCCGGACCGGCCGTCCACTGTCACTCGAGCCTGATTAAGCCCGGCCGCCGGGACCGCGCCCCGGCCATCGGGCCGATTACGGCCGCACGGAGAGCGGGACGCGCGTCAGGCCGTCTGTTTAACGGGCCGGCCGCCGGCGACGCGCTCCCGCCGCGCCGCCACACCATTCCATTAGCGGCCGGCCGAATCAATGGCCAGCGCGCCGACCGTCCGGCCGACACATGACCGAGAGGTGTGGCCACCGCGCCAACGGCACCACACCGACAGTCAATGGAGGCACAGCTGAGGCGCACGGCACCACGCCGGTCGACGGAGGCACAGCTGAGACGCACGACATCACATCAGTCGACGGAGGCACAGCTGGGACGCACGGCACCACACCGACTTCGACAGACAATGGCAGGTGGGATAATGGAAGGTGGTAGATGTACAGACAGAATCCGTATGCGATAGGAGACTAGGAGACATCCGATCTACAGGTCATCCAATAAAGCAGTTTGAGCACCGTCGTAGTCGCCATCGCCATCATACCAACACCATCGGTCTTATCAAATCATGGTACGTGAGGCTGCCAGCCAGTTCTGACCAAACAAAACTGTCTAACCCTTTTACTCCACAAGAGCAATACATCGAATGTTCTTGTTTTCAATATTTCATCACAAATGAATCTTTTATAGATGTCACAATGAGTACACAATAAATGAGTGCAAAATCGAAGGTGATCAGCACTCACATTTTTGCTTAGTGCATCGTGTAAGTCATGTGCTTTTGGTCTGGTCAGGTAGAATGCCTTCAACAACCAAGGTCTGTGTGCAGCAGAAAAAAAAAACTATTTTGACACATCCTGACATAAAAGGTACCAAAAGGAAAGTGCAAATATTCCTTTTAAATAGGCAGGTACTTGAAAAAGTATCTTGTATGGTGCTGGAAACAAGCGAAGTTTCTAGGAAAAGGTTTGGTGCGGTGTCATGCAACTCTGCACACATCTCCGTTCACGTCGTGACAGAGGCTCGAAATCTGTCCCGCCCTTACCGCGGGGTGACCCGATCTTTACGCCCCTGTCACTGTTTTCCTCATAGTGTCCACTGACCAAGTTTTTGACAACAATGATCGCCTGGTTGCAGACTTTTGCTTGATTCCATCGGAATCAGAATCGACTCCGGAATCGATTCCGTTCAAGCCAGGGCCAAAATCGGAATCGATTCCACTGGCAAGTGCCGGAATCGGAATCGGGCTCAAAGACACGGTTGTTTACGAAATCGGAACTAAAATACAATCCAATCACAATGCCCCACTCCATATTTGCAGCCTATTCAGCATGGAAACGATTAAATAAAAAAATGATATCGAAGGCTATTCATAACTCAACAGGTACGGCAGGCAGGTACACCCAATTCCTTTGCATGCCAATGAATTTAAAAAGGTCATATAGTGTGCTGTGACTCCTGCGTTCACTTTGTGATGTCTGCTTCCTTTTTCCTACTGATGGCATGAAATAAAATACAGCCCAATACTTTCTTTGCACGGAACATTCAGATGTATTTCTGCAGAAATACATTTCTTCTAACATCTACACTGATATTTTACTTAAAGGGAAAATGTTGAGTCAAATCTCGAATTTTAGCTGTACACGTGCGATCAAAGAGGACACTGGCCTGAATCGTCACGTATCATTCGTTTCCCCCAAATCGCCTGCGTTGACCTACCACGGCCAAATATTTACCGGTATTTCCCATGACTCCAGCACCGTGCTGCCAGCACAGATTTATCGGTTTTACTCCAGCTCCTTTTCGTCACTAAGTGGGGCCGATAGCTCCGATAACACATCGTTAACCCCAGCGAATCATCTTTTGAGTTGCCGGCTCGTCAGCAACGACAGCAGACTGTGTCCAGCGAATCATCTTTCGAGTTGCGAGCTGATCGGCAACGAGAGCAGACTGTGAACACATCAATCTCAGCAGCTGGCGGCCGAGGCCGTACAGAAGTATGTTGGTAAAAACTTGCACACCGTACGGGAGAATTTGACTGTTTGTGAAGCTTTTGTTCAATGATTTTCTACCCCCATTCTTGACCCCTGTGTACATGTCCCCGTCACAAAATGAGGTTCTCATCGTTTATCTAACCTCGTACGTATTTTGCTACATGATAGATATTCAGTAACTTCAAATAACCAACGATGGATCATAATCAGTGTTATCGAAATAAAAATTTGGGTTTTCAGAATTTTCCTAGTTCCAGGTTGGAAGCTGATTGGATATAGCACGTATTTTTCGGTAAAAATTGGGCAGCTTACTGCAAGCCAGCTGCCAAAAATGTGATACTTCAATGTTTTAGTATTCCAAACATAAACTTGGCTCCATGCAACATACACAAGTAAAGTTTTGGCAGTCATCAAGTACCGTGGCTGGCTAAGCTTGCCCCACCCCAAATTGGGAAATATGTTGGAATTTCCTCAGACCTGGGTCTTGGACAGTTGTTTGTGTCCTTGTACTTCAGCAGATTTTGTGTTTCAGGTTGTGACTGGGCCAGATACAAAGTTTTGTATGCCAGGGAAAATCTAATTAAAAAACAAATATTTGTGAGTACAAAAGTTTGCAGTTGCCTTAGTAACAATCTTAGTCGTAAAGCAAGAATAGAGGATTCTCATCAATATTCCGTGATAGGTTGTAAGTTCTTTTTTTCTTTGGATACTGCAAACTGTTGTTTGGAATGATATAGATGGTTGCATTGTTAATGTTTGTGTTCTCTGTTCCGACACCACACTTATGTAGCTCAACAGTAAGGCTATTCCTTCTTGTTCATTCTGGTATGTCACTTCGGCATTAGCTCTGTTGTTCTTTTCTTTTGTGGTGAATATCTGAATCTGTTTTTGAAACCAATGCAAATAGTCAAGCCTGGCTGATGGGTGTCTGAACAAAAAATTGGCATGCAGTGTAGTGGCTGCCATTTTGTTGACTGCTGGTTGGCAAATGCAAAAGTGACAAGAGCCCATTTCCCATTTTGGCATATCAACCTCCCAGTCATCACTTAGCAACTAACAAAAAGGAATACACCAAACTGCTTGTTGGTTTTTTTGTCATAGAACTTGACTGATGTCTAGATTAAACCTATTCAGGCAAAAAACAACAATGATGCAGTCACACATACCACTTTTCATGGGTTAATGTTATTGTGTGTATCTATAAATGATGCCCACCAGTTAATGGTGGGCAGACAATAGGTATTCACATGGAACACTAACATCATCAAAATGGTGGCTATTTGCATGATGAACATCTGAACATTGCTACCCATATCATTAACCGTGCTGCAAGAATAATAATATAAAACATAATTGTGCAGATCTAACTGTAAATGGTAAACTGTGTTAGATGAATTAACTTGGCTTTAGGGGTTGGCTAATGTTGTCCTTAGGCTAAATGACACTATCATGAGGTCAGATGTTACTGGCATTATCAAATGGCATTTGGCCTGCCAGGCATTAACAGAATAAACTGTTTCCAGGAGCCCTATCAAAGGCTCTAATTCGTGCATGATGGCTATATTTCAATATAAGGAACATCAGAAATAATATTGTTTGCACAACATTACTCTGTTGACGCCAACAGCAGTTACCGCAGACCTGTTGCAAACCTAGTGGGTTTGTTGCACAAGTGTGATGCCAGTTCAGAGATTTGCAAAAATGCTTCAGTTTACTTTTGGTGGCAACCGGCAAGGTGCAAATAAGTCTATTGGCTAAATGTTGATGCCATCAGAATAGTTCAAATCTGAACTCACCTTGTGGGTGTGCATACTAACAAGTGACAGTAGTTTTAACAGGGCTATCTAGAGCCCAACTGATAACTCAAATGTACCATGTTCATAGTACAGTCACATGCTGAGCATGTGATGGCAATGCCTGCTGGAATCAACAGCTGACTGCACTTGGCCGCTTGCAGGCTACACACTGTCATTTTGATAGACGGTGCATTGTTCAGATATAAGCTGGTCAGTCATCACACATGCCTACAACCAATTACTGTTTACAGGTGCACAGACGGACAGAGAGAAAGGTCGCCCTTCGAAAAGAAACAGCTCCAAAGGGCTACCCGGACGTTACGGAGATGCTCCAGCTGATGGTGGCTTTCAGGAAAGAGGCTTCCATTTCTGGCCCACGTCCGAAGTTGTCCGACTGTCCACGACGCCTGCATTCCTATGCAAACCCTGGTGCCCGACCATCGGCGGAGGACATCAGCTGGTTCACGGAGCAACGTGAAGCCCATCTGCGGTATCATTGAGGTGGCCGCCCTCGCCATCGAGTCGCCGAGGAGTCTGCACACCCGGAGCGGCCGGCGCCGCTGCCGACCTCGCCAAGGATCGGTATTTCCGGCCCGGCAGGCGCCGCCGCCAAGCTCGCCGAGGAGTTTGCACATCCGGAGTGGCTAGCGCCGCCGCAACGCGCCGAGCAGCTGACACTGCCCGCGTCCCCGCGGTAGTGACTGAGGACTGCGCATCCGGCGTCGCCGGCGCCGCCGCGGAGCGCGCAGAGGGGTCGGCGCAACGGGAGCGGTCGGCGTCGCAAATGAATCAGTGCATCCAGCGCCCGTGGCGCCAACGGCGAGCTGGCCGAGGAGTCTTCGCAGCCGGAGCGGCTGGCGCCGCCGCATCGCGCCGAGCAATTGGCGCTGGGGGGAGGACTGTGGGTGGCTCAAAGCTCCTGGAGCACGCTCCGGAAGCCGTTGCACCCCGCATAATTAGGCTCTGGGAATCGTCGGCGGATGGCCCACACTACGCAGGATGATACTTAATCGTCGAACACCCCGGCCAAGTTATCCCCACCTGAAATAGGGTATTGTTGTTTGCATGTTATTTAGTTTTTTTTTGCCGCGGGTGCACCTGGCACTGCCGGGTTTACCATGTACCTTGAGATGGATGATGGAAATTGTCACAAGTAAATCAAATTTGCAAATGTATGATTACGTAAAGGAGTTGCATTCTGATGTACTCTATGAACATGACCTAATAATCATTTTAATAAATGTTCTTTGATGCTACAGACTGGTGTAACAAATCCATACAGTTTACGTTGCTGGCTGCCGGAAGCAAAACTATGTTCATAAATAAAAGATTGAACTGTCTCACAGGAAGGAATAACCAATCTCACCCAAGCATGGAACTGCCAAACTGAAGCCGACTTGGCAGTCACACATTTCGTCTTGAACCTGGCTCTACCGTCTGCAACCAGCTAACACTGCAAATGATACCAAGCACAGGTAACGCCTAGAGCCAAGGGTGTGGTTTGCAATTCAGTTGGGGGGGGGGGGCTCGAACCCCCCAACTTTGCTTCAAACCCCCTCCCAACTTTGGAAAGGAAGTGGGTCAAGTCCACTAAGAAGTCTGTCAGTTTTGTGGGTAGGATTAGCTATTTTCCTTGCTCAGCCCGCCCCCCCTCAGACATATTTTGCAAAACTGTGCCCCACTTAGAACAAAGAAATGAGCAGGAATCAGAGTTTGTTCAAACAAGTGCCGTTGAGACCATGGGTGTAGAATTGGAAGAGATTTTGGTATGGAAAAATTCATTCATCAGGCCCCAAAATTTGGCATAACGTATCTACAGTACACAAAGGTGTCAATTTATATTCTTTTGAGAGGGCCCTGGCCCACCCAGTGTTCATTTGGTTGCACCCAATGTTCGTTTGGTCCCACCCAAATATTTTCTGCCGGTTATGAAGGGAAATGAGTAATAACGAGAAATCTGCCACAGTAGATAAGAGACAGGCAGAAAGTAAAGAATAAAGTCCAGTGATGTATCTATCTTTCAACCTTCCATATATATATATATATATATATATATATATATATATATATATATATATATATATATATATATATATATATATATATATATATATATGCCTATACATGAGATAAATGCAATTTTTTATTTCGTAAATAGTAACAAAAAAATCCTAAATTTCCGTTGGCCAAAATAAAATGGGCTAAATCCGTTGAGAAACCCACATTTGGGCGAGGATAGACTGTCGGGCCCTCGGCTCGGCTTCCCCCGATCATTTGCAGAAATCTGACAGTACATTATTTTATAGAACAAGAAAATACATGAATGGATCAAGATATTGGTATGGGGTCCCATACCAAAAATTTTCTTTGGAAAGCCCCATACCAACAGTATACAAAGTTATCCTTGGTTGAGACTGCCGGTAACCATTTGTAACACAAGATGACTACATGAACATGTTTGTTTGTTGTGGGTTGAACGCCCCTCTGGGTCGCTTTTTTGCAGATGACCACATGAACATATCAGCATTCTGTGATCTTGTTTTGTCTCAGATGCGCCATTTTTTTGTATCACGTACTGATGGTTTCCAGCCCGCTAATTGGTTACTTTTGCTACCGGCCCTTAGTGCTGTATTTACACCCGTACAGCTATCGACATTACGGATTTGGAAAAATCAAAATCATATGAGTGAATTATCATTGTTCGAAGCCCCAGATGCGCTTTTTATTGCTGTCATAAATTATAGCTAGGGTCGAGTATCCGCTGGAATGCCTTTTTGGAAAACCGAAAAGATTAGACACACTCCCTTTAATGATAAAATAAATAATAATTTCTTTACTTTTTCTCATAAAGTTTCTGAGCAAGCACATAACATGTCTCGGAATGATCTCGGCGGAATCGATTCCGGAATCGATCAATTTCCTCCGAGTCGAAATCGGAATCGATTTAGCTTAAAAAACGCGATGAGTCAGAAACAATCGATTCTGCAAGCCATAACTCGTATTCGGAACCGTTTCCCCACGATCG